>CM042142.1:39286781-39294281 GCA_023376005.1 Doryteuthis pealeii
ACAAGCATTGGATACACCTTTTTTTGGAAAGGTAAGCCAAAGGACGAAAAAAGGTGTTGGTTTTGCCATTCATGCATGTAGAATAATCATACTAGTTCCAATTACTGTCGAATTGGTAAGACAAGGCATCAAGCAGTCATAACTGAATACGAAATCTTGCTGCAATACTACTGCAAAATGCTAGGTTATTTTATGAAGCCTTATAGAAACCAGCAGCCAATCAGGACTCGGGGAATGGAGTCACCCAAATGCAAGAATGGACTATTCTTGATTTCAATAAGTACCAACTGTCTTGGCACTGGTTCAGTTGTGCTTAGCTAGTTGCTGTTGTTCAAACCAACAGTACACTAACTCACTTCAATCAATTATAACAACCTCATGGCTTTTGTGACAAAATCATGTGCTTTCAAGTTCTTTTATCATGCAACCGTTTTCATGATTGGCATTTCTGTTTATACTCTCTCTCTCTCTCTCTCTGCAATAATGAAGAATCTATTATGGTTTTCTTTCAAGATATTCTTAGATCAACCATAACCTTAATTCCAAACACTGACAGAATCCTCTTCCTTAGTAATTTCGATGCCCGTATTGGATGTGATCACAAGACCTGGGATGCCCTAAGGAAGAATTGTCTAGACAAGATAAACAGTAATGGTCTTCACTTTCTTCAGCTGTGCACGGAATTTGAACTCATCATTTGCTGCACCATTTTTCATTAGAAGGAAGTTCATAAGGTTACTTGGATACACTCAGGGAGGCACACATTCTGTAATGGTTATTGTCATAGGAAATCTGGAATGGGGCTGTTTGCATTTCAGATAGTGTTAATACTGTTGGGAAAGGTATGAATCCAACTATTCTCCCACTATCTATGGGTAACTAGTAGGGCAGACAGGGCTCTTTAACCTTGGTATGGCAACCAGTCTAGGGGAAGAAAAACTCTGAATTCAAAACCTAGGAGACTCCACTTAAAAAATTAACCTTGTGTCACAGCTTACACGTGCAGAGAGGTTGTATAAATACATACTTGGATACACCCAAGATCCAAACATAGGCATATTTTCAATTGCATTATCACCAGGAAATGAAGCTTTAGGATGTTTGCACTCTTCAAGTTATGCAGGGTGCAGCATGTGGGATGGACCATATGCCCATACGTGGCAACTTAAACCTCCAGATCATGCATAAAATAGGATCTGGGGGAATAAGTAAAGTCGTCGGAGTGGCCTAAAGTCGGTATCAGCCAATCAGCGAGGGATTCTATCTCCTTTTCACTAGCGCTAGATGAAGGAGATTGTTTAAGTATCTGAGGTGAAGCGCCACACCTACCATAAGCTCCTTACTTTACCGCACAGATTCCTGTGCTACTCAAACTCTGAGTTGGCGAGGGCCAGTATTAAACTAGGAACCTTGTGGTTTCTAGCTGAACACTCTACCGATTGAGCTAACTTGGCCCAAAAGTCCCCAAATGTATTGATGTGTTGAAATTGAATGACTCTATTTGATTGGCGATCCCTCAAGGCCAAGGATGATGGTCTTCTTGTCTCAATCCTGTCCATGGGTCCTTAGATGGCTGATAAGGCCGATCTTAGCTCTGAAACTTCAGCTACAGTGCAGACATGTTGTTCCTCAGGGCAGTGCTGGTCGAGGCTGCTGTCTTCAATCCTTCAATATTCGTTGCCTTTCGTCCAGCTCTATAGTTGGTTTGCATTCGAAAGTACAGGTGTATATATATATATATATATATATATACACATTTTGTATAACTTGACTGATGGAAACGTTAGCTCACCATTATACTAAGGAATGTTTTTTCTCCCATAACCAGCTTTAATCCAAATCTTGACTTTTAAGCTGGCATAGAATACACCAACTGCACCTCTGTAGAAGGGGTAAAATCCCCCCAATGGGGGTGCCAGTTGGCCATGGGTAGTGACCTGTGATGCCTAAGGATCTCATTGTGAGGTTCCAGATCTGAAGCATTGGGGTGTGTGGAGTACCCCTTCATTGCCATTACTCCCAGATCCATTCTAACCCGGAGTGGTAGTAACTGTTAGGGTCCTATCTATAGATTATGTAGATGAAAAAATAAGTTTTAAAAAATGTGTTTAAAGAAGAGTTTAAACAATTGAATACCCAACAAGAATGAATTAACAAAAACGTCTTCAGCATGAAATGACCCAACAAAAGTTGACATGCCACAAAATCCAACCAACCAAATCTGATAAGTTACCTTGTATTTTATATACAAGTTAGTGTCTTTATTTCTAGAAACATGTGTGCAAGAATAAATATTAGCCTTGTTGTAGAGTATTTAGGAAGTGGTTAAGTCAAGTGTGTGTAATGAAAAATCATCAACGCATTTATTAGTGTCTTAGACCTTGTATATCTGATTCATAACTAAATGTTACTATATTCTAAAATCTACAGGGTGTGGTTGTATTTTCTTGGGGGACCAGTCGTTTGACTTCTTACATATGAAATTATTCACGAGAAGCTATTTACTAATTTTTCAGACACTACTAACCTATTAAATTTGATATTATTGTTAGTCTTAGAGATCTGCTTTAAAAAACAAAAAAACAAAAAAAACGTGCTTTCTATTGTGATTTACTTTTAATGTCTTTAATACGTGTAGAATTTTGTATGCCATTTCCTTCCCCCACATTGTTCTGTTTATTGCTGTTCTTTTACAGTAGGGAAAGTCAGGTTTTCTGCACACGTGTTCTTGAAGATTTTATGTTCAGATAAAATGAATGTCTTTATATTCTGTATCATATAAAATAAAAAAAAATAAGAAACAATATTTAGCTAAAAAAAAAGATTTTTAAGTCAGTCTGAAAACGTTTCCTTTTGGATTCTAGAAACTTTACCAAAAAAAAAAAAAAAATTTAAAAGAAACGAATTTTGTTTTCTGATATGAATGAAATGTAGTGCATGTCATTTAAAACAGTTTAAATGTCATTGCATATGTTGTATGATATTAGCATACTTCCTGTCAAAATGATGTGAGTTTTTTTTTGTTTTTTTTAATATATTATGGAGCTCAGTCGGTAGAGTGTTCGGCTAGAAACCGCAAGGTTCCTAGTTCGATACCGGTCCTCGCCAACTCAGTGTATGAGTAGCACAGGGATATGTGCGGTAAAGTAAGGAGCTGATGGTAAGTGTGGCGCTCCACCTCAGATGCCAAAACAATCTCCTTGGTCTAGCGCTAGTGAAAAGGGGATAGACTCCCTCGTTGGTTGGCTGATACCGACATTAGGCCGCCCCGACAACTTACTTCTGCTTAGGATTAGTGTTTAGTATCTTTGTGCTATGTTTATAATCAAAGTGTCACCCATCCCCTTCCATACACTTGAGATCAGCATGTGGTTCTCTTTGCTTTCGGCTGGGATCCAAGTGCAGTATCTATTTCTCCATCTCAGGATATACATATGAATATATAAAGTTTGTGTAATGAAGTCATGCTTGGTAACTGACAGTTTCTCACCTATGCTATTTTCAAACCAAACACATTGGATTGTAATTAACATTACCAGAAATTTCATACATTCGCTACCCTCACCTAGATATACATGCTCTATCAATGATATTGACCACACTTTACTTAAACATATAGCAATCTATATTATCAATATTATTTATGATTTTTAATATATATATATATATATATATACATTTGGTATAACTTGACTGATGGAAACATTAGCTCACCATTATTCTAAGGAATGTTTTTTCTCCCATAACCAGCTTTAATCCAAATCTTGACTTTAAAGCTGGCATAGAATACACCAACTGCACCTCTGTAGAAGGGGTAAAATCCCCCCAATGGGGGTGCCAGTTGGCCATGGGTAGTGACCTGTGAGGCTTAAGGATAGAATCCTGGTGGCTGAGCCATCCATGACATGCAACACTTTACTTTGGCCTTTACTTGAGCTTGACGGGTAGTCGGATAGACCTCCTCCAATCAATCAGCTGGTTATGTCAAGCTCTAGCACCTATATGATTGTCCTGACCCTATTGCCCTCATGGCAAACCCCAACCCTTTTTATCATATATGTGCTAGAAGGTGGTGGCTGTTGGGTTTAGTATCCTGGGTATGACATTAAACTGCACCTCGTAGTGAAGTTGCAATTCTGGAGCTCTGAGGAGTGTGGAGTACCCCTTCAATGCCATTTCTAGCCCAGAGTGATAGTATCTGTTAGGGTTCCATCCATGGGTTAAATAGAAAAAATGTGTTTAAAAAAAAAATGAGTCAGAAAAAAAGAAAAGGTTTGAATACCCATTAAGAATGAATAAAACAAAATGTCTTCGGCATAAAATAACCCAACAAGGGTTGACATGCCGTAAAATCCATCCTTTTGTCTATCTGTTTAAATTTTATTTTAGACTCAATAGTTGCAATCTATTTGAATAAGAAATATTGCTCCCAGTTAAGAATCATTGAATGATTTGCCTAGGGAATTAATCACATGAAAAGGGAGGATCACGATATTCCTTAATGCATACACAGTTAATACAGAAGTACCACTCGCAATGAAATTTTGAAATGAATGCAGTTCCTTGTGTCAAATTCTCTCCCTCTCTCTCACTATATATATATATTAGACAAAACGTGACCCATTGGGTCCCCCATTCAGCTCTGGGTAGATAATTGAGATTAGGGAAAAGGGAGTTAGCTAAGCAAATAAAAAAATTTTTTAAATAAATACGGCCGGATGAAACCTTAAAATCATTTTGTAAGCTTTTGACCTCATTTAAGCTGGTTGTGAAATTTAACATAGAAATACATTTCAAATTCTCCCGGCTCTCTCTCTCTCTCCAGAGAAACTAACATTATATAATGAGGAGGTAGTCAAAAGATACATAGAGGGGAAGAAAGAGATATACACAGAGTAAAGTAAGAGATTGGTTGGTTTTTTACTTAATTGTGAATTACGACTAATTAGAACCAATTAAAATAGAATTTTTTTAAAACATAATTCAATCCTAAAAGTAAGGAATAATTTAGTATGATTTTCGTGTCATTAAACTAAACAGTAAAAAGCCTTTAGGAAGCAAAAGTTGATTAACTCAGCTTTAGTATAATAATAGATTTACCAACCCCTCTGCATGAGCAGGATGTAACTCAAGATCAGTTAATTTCATGGGCCACAACAAAATTCTGGTTTCAAAGTGGGCCATGACCTGAAAAAGGTTGGGAACCCCTGGTGTACAATACATACAAAAATATAAATCCTTTGTTTATTCAATCTTCCCTTCTCATATTGTGCAATGTAGTCAGTTTTTTGGGGTTTTTTTTTTTTTGTTTTTTCTGATTGCAATCATCTGCCTCTTTACTTCTTGGGCTGCTGCGTATTCCTCCTTAATATTGTACTTTTTATTTCTATCTTTCTCATTTGTCTTTGTTTTTTTTTTTGTTTGCTCTTAATGTTATCAACAGGCAGAGTTTCTATTTTCAACATTTGGCAACACTTGATCCAATAAATTGTAATAAAAACTAGAAAACACTTTTTTAAAAATTGACCAATAAATCTGATATAAGAAACATACAACTGGTAAAAAGCTTAAGTTTTTTTTTGGTATTTTTAAAATCAAATATAAAATTTTAAATAATGTATTGTTAAACACTTAAGAGAATTAAACAATTTTTATAGACCTATGAAATACAGGGTGTTCATAAAATCTTGCAGCTGTTGTAAGATTGCAAACTCAAGTTGTGATAGAATTATTTCGTAAAAACCAAGTTCAACTCTTGAATTTTTATTTTTTTTCTGTATGTTTTGATTATTGCATTTCAACAAGACTACCATCTTTGTGGTTATATTTTATATCTACCGCAGGACTTTATAGACGCCCAATACAAATAATAAACTACTGTATTTTGTTGCAAATAAAAAAAAGTAAAGTGGCCTATTGTTGGTATCAGCTGGACAACAAGGGAATCTCACCTTTTCACTAGACCGGATTATTTTTGTGGCTGAGGTGCAGCACAACACCTACCATCATCTCCCCACTTTACCACACAGATCTCAGGTGTGCTACTCACGTGTTCTTTCTTTTTTTTTTTTAACCATATCACTCTTAAAATCACCTACATTCTAAATGGTTTAGGTCAGGCTTGAGAATCAAACTTGAGATCTACAATATCAAATACCACAAACTTCATTATCTTTGCTCAAAAACCAAGCCCTGGTGATATTTAATGTGTATATATATTTACTTTGTTGTTAATTGTTTGATTTTCAAAGTTTCCTCTGGACATACAGATTCACACAACTGCCCTTTATATATGTACTAGCAGCAGCTACCTGGCATCGCCTGGGTAGAGGGGGATTTTTTTAAAGTTAGTCCTGCAGATCCATTATTACTGAATCGGGATTTGAATCCTCGTTGGATGCCCCATTTAAATCCCTATGTAAATAAATAGACCTTGCATTGGCCCAGCCACTCCGAAAATAAATGTTAATGTCTATTATCTAAAATATTAAATGAAAAAAAATATTCCATTCTGTTATCATTTAAATCTTATTTTTTAATCCTTTTCACAAATATAAATCAAATCTTTATTATCTTTGCTCAAAAACCAAGCCCTGGTGATATTTAATGTGTATATATATTTACTTTATCGTTAATTGTTTTATTTTGGAAGTTGTCCTCCGGAAATACATATACACAAACTGCCCTTTATATATGTATAGATAGATAGAAGATGTAATAATATAAGTCGGAAGTTGGAAAAATATGAAGACCTACGTGAACAATGCGTCAGAAACGATGGATAACGGATGTATTTGCCATTGAGGTCGGATGTCGGGGGTTTATTGCCAACTCAACCTCGGCATTTTTGTCTAAATTTGGACTTTCTCTACCAGACAAGAGGAAATACTTAAAAAAGATTCAGGAGAAAGCTCTAATCGCATCAGCATGGATATGGCAGTCCTATATTGTGACATCAAACCGACAAAATATGGTGGTATCGTGAGATACTGCTGGGGTGCTCTGGGTTAGTGGTAATGATGCTTCGGCCCCGAAACCATGCCTGAACCCAGAGTCATCATCTGATGAAGGCTTTGTTGGTTGCAATGCTACTGTGTAAATAGCAGTGATTGTATGAAGATTATTAAAAGCTGAAATAAGGAATTGTTAAAGACTTTTAAAGAATTAACAATTTTTTTATAGGCCTAAGGATTTGAACTTGTCTTGTTCTATCCATAACACCACATGCCTAGTCAGTTTATATAACCTGAAATTGGTCAAGTTTTCAGTTAGTAATAATTCCTTATGTCAGAAATCCTATTAGAAATAAACTTGGCTAATTTCATCTCAACTTTGTATATAGCTACAAACATACAGGAAATTGCCTCTATCTCTTTTCATCAATAAGGCAGTTCGCCTCAAGCAGATCCTGACTCGTGAATATCTTTTGAGAACCTATGCATATAGATAAAAATCAAAGGAAGAGGAATTTAGAATATAATATTTCCTTTACAGGTGAAA
>CM042142.1:39299281-39391119 GCA_023376005.1 Doryteuthis pealeii
GGTGCTAGGGCTTGACGTGACCAGCCGATTGATCGGAAGGGGCCTCTCCGACCACCCGTCTAGCCCAAGATAGGCCAAAGTGGAGTATTGCATGCCATGAACTGCTCATCCACCTGGGCTCTATCCTTAAGCATCACGGGTCGCCACCCATGGCAAACAGGTGGCCCCATTGGGGGAGTCTTACCTCTCTGCAGAGGTGCAGTCAGTGCATTCTAACACCCCAGCCGACAGGGCGGTAGCTAGATGGAGCTACCATTACTACTTACCTAAGTTCACTTGCACCACACAATGGCTATGGTTTAAGAAAATATATCTTTTGAAACTGTATACTATTTCTGTTTAGTAATAGTTGTTATTTTGTATGTAAATTCCATATACTAAATGTAATAACTATTATAGTACAAGACTAGTATTTTTTAATGCATAGATTAAAAGTGAAATCTGAAATTGCACATTTTCAATGGGGAATAAAACCATGGCCTCCCATATGACAGATGTACAACAAAAAGGTTTGTTGCTTAAAAGCCTCTACAATAGGCTACCTTTGATGTTCACACACAATTGTGAAGAATAAAAGCTTTTAAATGAATCCATGTCACTCTGGGTGAGTCAGTAATCTCTACTATTTAAATTGTAACTGTATATATTGGTCTTTGTATCACATGGTCTCCATACTAGTTTGAAGAAAATTCATTCACTCAAGATCTTTTAGCCCAAGGAACTCTGTCTGTTTCCTAAAAGAACTTAAATTTCTCTTACTTTCTTTCAATTAATCCATTTGAACTTTGATCTATTTATAGAAAATGAATGCATTTAATCTTAAATGCTATGGTTTCAATCCACGGAATTTCAGAATAAGCACAAATTCTTTTGACCTCTGACAGCGTACGTCTTGTATATCAACCAAGATTTTATAGTGCGAGACAACAGTTGGTAATCAATTTTGTTTTACTGTTGTATTTTTTTAGAAGTCATTTAAAAGAAAATATTTTTAGTACATAAATGAGATCCTAACAGGTACTACTACTCCAGGTCAGAGTGGACCTGGGAGTAATGGTAATGAAGAGATACTCCATACTCCCAGAATTGGAACCTCACCACTAGATGTAGTTCAACATCATACCTAAGACACTAAGACTCTCAGCCACCACCTTAACACATATATGATAAAAAGTGTTGGGGGTTGCCTTAAGAGGAATAGGGTTGGGACAATCATATAGGCTAGGCTTGATATGACCAGCCAATTGAAATAGCCTAAGTAAGGCCAAAGTGGAGTGTTGCATGTCATGAACTGCTCAGCCACTAGGATTCCATCCTTAAGCATCATGGGTTGCCACTCACAACCAACAGGGAGATTTTACCCCTCTACAGAGGTGTAGTTGGTGTATTCTGCAGCCCTAGTCTACATGGCAGTTTAAAAAATGGGCTCGCAAATATTTTTCTTAACTAGCTATAGTACTCATATATGCCTGCTTTAAAGTCAATATTTGGATAAAAAGGGTTGGGGGTTTGCCATAAGGGCAATAGGGTCAGGACAATCATTTAGGTGCTAGGGCTTGATGTGGCCAGCTGAGCCGGCTTCTCTGACCATCCGTCTAGCCTAAGTAAAGGCCTAAGTGATGATTTTTCATGCTGTTATTAACTAGTTGGATGTCATCTTTCATATTGCATTTGTCTAACTACTTTTTTTTTTTTTTTTAATTAAGGCCAATCATATTGTTGTATACCCCTTGTTCTACTGGGTATATAATTGGCGAGAGAGTTCTTATGAGAGTTATGAGGGGTATTTGTATATGTCTCTCACATATTTAAAGTCTTTATCTTCCTTACTTACTTGCTGGAGCTGCTCAGCTGGTACCTTATTTCTGTTTCTTGTTAGCTGGAACATTCATCTAACTGGTTTGGTCTGTTCTCAAGATGCTGGTCTAACTTTAAGAAGCTGGTTCACCATCAGCAGAGACAACACAAGGCTTATATTCTAAGTGATCACTTTCTTTATTTAAACCAGTCTTCTCAGCCGCGGCTGGAGTGAAGCAGAGACAATCTTTACATCATGGCATCTCCTGCTTAACTGCTGACTGACTAAAACTCTGGGCCTTCCATTCCCAGGCCAGTCTGTGTGACCAGATGGAAGGTCACATAAAAGTTATTACCTATTAATCATCTAACCCTACGGATTTTGAATTTTAACTACTTTTTATTCCAAAATCTAGCTATACTAACTATCCAATAAACAAGGGTTTATTAACTCTTAACATTATATACCACCTCATTCCACCCAGACAGAAGTCACATTCCTACTCTACCCCAAAGGATTAGCCTTTGTTTAAATGTAATATTAAACATATTTAGAAGTCTTTGAAGGGAAATATCAGGTAACTTTAAAAGAAAAGGCCATTTTTGCCCATTTTTTGATAAATCCTTATAGGAATGGGGCTCTGGACTTAGAAAATTCTCAACAGATGTTAAGAGTTAATATACAACAATATAATCTTTACTCGTTGCGGTGTGGGGGTTCTGGACTCGGCAGGAGTGGTCTCCATGGTGAATGTACTCAATAGCTTAGCTTCACTGTAATTGAAAGTAAATACGGCATAACATTTAGAAGTAAACTCTTAGTACTAGAGCAGTAGACTGGGTACTGTGGGATCTATGGTTTAAACACAGAATCGAATTAATGGATCTAGTTATTAAAATTTCCAAAGAAGGAAATATGTGATTTTAAAATCCAGCCAGAGATAATAGGACATATAGCTACAGATCAATTGTGATTTTATTGATTTTTGATGGAGATATTTTTGATTCATCATCTGTTGTTAAAGGGTGGATTTTTATTCCATTGCATCAGCGTGTTTAGGAAGTAATTGGATGAGGAGATATTTATTTAAATTTATTTTTCTCTAAACATATAACAATAAAATAAAGTATTGATTGCCTTGATACATGTATGGGATGTACCTACTTTGATGTAAATGTATACATACACACACACACACACATATATATATATATATATATATATATATATATATTATATATATATTATATTGTGTGTACAGGTAATGTATGTGCATATATATAAATTATCATACATTGAGCTCTCCTGGGAACTTTAAAGAATCTTCATATATATCAATAGGTGTGTATGGATTATGGATATACGGAGGATAAAGAAGGTCCCAAATAGAATCATTCCAAACGCATCTGGTCTATTGGATATATATAATATATATTATATATATATATATATACACACACAGTGTGTATAGATAATTGTGTGTGTGTGTATATATATGTGTGTGTGTATATATAAATATATATATTGTGTATGATAAAGAAGGTCCCAAATAGAATCATTCCAAACACATCTGGTCTATTTGATATATATATATATATATATATATATATGAGGAAAAGGGGGTTGGAATGAATCCGACAGAATGAATTAAAATATAAGGAATGAGAGAACAAAACTCAGACAAAAATGTGTAGTATATTTCGCTGGAGTATTGAATAATAATAATTCAATAAAAGCTGAAGAAGCCGAGTTCAAAACTCCAGCGAAATATACTACACATTTTTGTCTGGGTTTTGTTCTCTCATTCCTTATATTTTACCTCATATATATATATATAATATATATAGTGGCAAATCTAAGGGCATCATAAATCTTTTGTTTTGTATGTGAATTTTAAAGAATAATCCTTCCTGCCTGCTTGGAATGGAAAAGGATTCTTCTTTTAGTTTGTATTTGTCAAAGAGGATTAGAATCATTTGGTGCTTTGCCAAAATTGATATCAATCTGATTAGATGTAAACCTTTGTTTGTCTGTCTGTCCATCATCTTCACTGTTGACTGGGCAGAGAATTCATTTTCTAGAAATTAAACTTCCAGCATGCATTTACATAGTAATAAACACAGACAGTGCTATTTCTCTACTGTACAGTCTCTCCAAATCTGATGCTAAGTGGTTCACAGGATTGTGAGAGACAAGTAAGCTGCTCTATAGTGACAACTGACTAGTCTAATGATGGCATACATTAACCAGCACTCTTGTTCTTCTAATATACAACCAAGGTAGCTATACTATTGACCCTTTACGATTCATTTAACACAGAAACATCACGCTCTCTTAGTGAGGCTTAGAATAAGCTGACCGTATTCCTCCAAAGGGTATGGCACTTAACTGTATCTGATGGTGAGATTTCAGTTCTGGAGAGTGTGGAGTAACCCTTGCCATTACTCCCAGGTCCACTTTGATTGGTGTGGTTGTACCTGCTAGGGTCACATCTATGGATCAAATAGATCTGTTTAAAAATTATATTTGATAGGACAATGAACAAAAAAAAACTTTTAAGAAACAACTAGTCTAAATGTAAATATGAACATGATTCCCTAACCTCTAGGCATAAAATAACCCTGATGTTTTGTGAATGTAGAAACATTGATTCCAATGTCCTTTAGTGGCTCTAATATATGGTATATTAGCCTCACTCCCAATTTTAACGTGGCTTGGTAAACAACATTCTGCATTAAACATTTTCCATCTACTGGGCATTTATTTTTGCATCTACAATTGCAGGAGTGTAGGGAGATATCTTACATTGCAGTTATCAAATACTTTGTTATTATTTTTTTTATTAACTGCAGAATATTCACAGTGCATTTGTAACTTCAAAGAGTTTCTCTTGAATATTTTATTTACTTTGTTAGTTTTAGGGAAGATTTTATCAATTATATTGATAAATATTCTTTCTACTTTAGTTTTAATTGTATTGTTAAAAGGAGGATTGAACCAGATAACATTCCTTCTTCTATTATTATTATTATTATTAGTAGTAGTAGTAGTAGTAGTTCTCATCTGCATTATTCATAAATAATGTTATGTCTGGGTAACCACTATCTTTTAGTGCTTTTATGTATTCAATTTTAGAACACTTAATAATTTCTCTATTGCTACAATGTACAGGCACTCTTTTACACACTGATTTGGGGATTTGTTTAAATACAACTGATGGGTAGTTGGAATATATATTAATATAAAATATATTCTGCTTGCTGTGAGGTAAAAACTTATCCCATTATGAAGGGGTTAAAAGTGTCATCAAGAAGATTCTACTAAACCTACTTCAGATTGGTTTCAACCCTGACGTCAAATACACATGCTATTAAACCGGTCAATTGCTGCTTTTGCATCTTTCTATTGGTTTTATTTGTATTGCGTCACATAGAATATTGCATGTACAATCAAGCAGGATCTTGCTAATCCTCCCCAATTAGCTTTTTATAGGGTTTATTAATCGTCTTTTAGGGTGATGGGTTAGGGTTAGGGTTAATCGTCTTTTAGGTCGATGAAAGCTTCCAAGTATGAATATGAAGACCTAATTAGTCCTTTTCTGTCTCTTTCTTCTGACCTTTACGATGGAAAACTAGTATCTCTACTCCAGTCAGTTCAGTCGGTAGAGCATACTGGTCCTTGCCAAATCAGCGCATGAGTAGCACAGCTTGGATAATCTGATCTGTACAGTCAAGCATTGGGAGCTGACGGTAGTTGTGGCACTCCACCTCAGAAAATTCAATCTCCCCGGTCTAGCACAAGTAAAAAGGGGATATTCCTTCACTGTTCGGCTGATGCCGACAATAGGCCACTCTTACTATATGTATTATCAAACCTGTCTGGGGTTCACTGTCACCCATGATGAGGTGGGGTTCCTACCCAACCTATTACACTTGTATCTTCACTCACCAACTCAATGCATAAGTAGCATAGCATGGGTAATCTGATTTGTGTGATAAAGCATCTGGGAGCTGACAGTAGGTGTGGCACTCCACCTCAGCAAAACCAATCTCCTTAGTCTAGCGCAAGCAAAAAGAGGATAGACTCCTTCACTGTTTGGCTGATACTGACTATAGGCCAATTTGCTGACTTTGCTTACTATGTATATCATCAAGCCTCTTTGGGGTTCACCATGATGGGGTGGGGGTCCCTACTCACCCTGTCTTGTATTTTCACTTTTATTGTTTTGTTGGTTTTTTTATAAAAAAATATTAATTTCTGTGTTTTAAAAGCTTTTACATATAGTGTATATTGTTATATCCAGTAATCCTAGATTTTCAAAGAAAAAACAGGCTCACTAAAATAAGAGATACAGGTTCAAACCCCACCAAACACTGATTATTTATTTCCAATCCATCCTTGCAGATTTTTAAAATTACAAGTTGTTTATTTTCAGGTCTCTGCAATATTCCTCTTTTCTGTTCTGTTTAAATTTCTGAAGGTTTTGCAATTTGTCTATTTGGTTCAGAATGCTGAATTTGCTGTTAGTAAAAATAATTTTGGACAAGAATTAAGTCACATAGTTTTGAAACTGAACCCTACTAACAGATTTGTCTCATTTCTCTGTTAATATTCAAAATTGAATATAATTGAGAAGATACAACATCACTTATTGATAATGACTTCATGGTGGTTTAGTATTAAAAAAAAAAAAAATGAAACGTTTAACATTAGCAAATACTCCAATTATAATAAAACATCCACTGAATACCTTGTTTTTTCATATTTTATATATTTACATATTTTTTGGAGGATATGTGCTTAATTGAAGTCATACCTAATTTTGAAAATTAATTAGTTAATAATTAATGAATTTAGGTGGGCATATATGTTCAAATGTAAGGCTAAACAAATCAAGAAAATATTTTCTCGATTTGTTTAGCCTTACATTTGAACATATATGCCCGCCTAAATTCATTAATTATTAACTAATTAATTTTCAAAATTAGGTATGACTTCAATTAAGCACATATCCTCCAAAAATTGTCAGCTTAAAGCCATATAAAAAATAAACACATTTGTTTGTTTACTCAACCTCATATTTACATATATAAAGAGAGAAGAAAATGGACTCAGTACACCAAGTTCAAAGCAAGGCTGTTTATGTTTCTCTTCATAATAATGCCCTTGGGAAAGGCATGTGTCCATCTCTTCTCTCCTACATATGAATGAAACAATAGGCCAGGCTGGGCTTTCTAGCCTCAATTAGGCAACCGATTTAGGAGAAGAAAAAAACTCTGGATTCAAAACCTGAGGAATATTTTTCAGACTCTGTGGCACATTGGTACACCATTTTTCTGTTATCAACTCATCCAAAAAATATAGTTGGGTGTAGATAAGCCATTACCGCTATAAACAAATCATCTGTGTAGGTCGTTTAACATTTCGCATCTTTAACTCTTTGCCTACCAACTCTCCCGCACGCCTGTACCAAATTTTATTGATCAGAGTTTATTAAGTCTATGGTTAAAAATACCAAGAAGATTTGGTACAGCCATGTGGGAAATTTGGTAGGCAAAGATTTAAAGTGGATTTTTTTTTTTTTTACCTCAACTTGGTGTATTTTCCAACTGGGTCACTAAAAAGAATATCAAAAGCTTTTTATCTTTTAAACCATGTATGGATAAGAACAAGAAATACCAGGTGTTTCTTCAAAATTATTCATACATTTACACATCTGCATGTGTGTGTTGATGTATGAATGTGTGTATGTATATATATATATGTGTGTGTGAGTGTGTATGTATATATATATATGTGTGTGTGATGTGTATGTATATATATATGTGTGTGTGTGTATGTATATATGTGTGTGTGTGTGTATGTATATATATGTGTGTGTATGTATATATATGAATGTGTGTGTGTGTGTATGTGTGTGTGTATGTGTGTGTGTGTATGTATATATGTGTGTGTGTGTGTGTGTGTGTATGTGTATATATGTGTGTGTGTGTGTATATATATATATGTGAGTGTGTGTGTGAGAGAGCTCTACCGAGTTTTATTATATATATATATATATATATATATATATATATATATATATATATATATATATATATATATATATATAGCAGAAAAATGTTTTAAGTGAAAATCCTTCAAGTTTGTTAATTCCATAATTTTTGCTAAAGGTAGTTATTATGTTTGGTGTGTGCAAATAATGAAAATTAGATGAATAAATAAATGTGGGTTATTTCCTATAACTCCAACATAAACAAAGGGGAACCACTCTTGACTGATAAATTATTTATTTATTTTCCCATTAAACTAGCCCTAACCCTAAACCCGTCTTCTTTTTTACTAGTAGATCAATAAATAAATAAATAATTTTATCAGTCAAGAGTGGTTCCCCTTTGTTTATGTTGGAGTTATAGGAAATAACCTAAATGTGTATGTGTGTGTGTGTACTTGGGAAAAAAACTTTGGTGGACTAATCCACGGATTCCATCCAAATGTAAAAACGTTTGCTATAAAGCTTGAAAAGATTGTTAATAAAATTGTTAAACTGGAGACATGTCTTTTGTTTAATTCTACATATATGTATATATATATATATATATATATATATATATATATGAAAACAACACAATATGCTGTTAAAGTGAAAATATTTTATATCATATTCATAGCTAATATTGAACAATATTTCGATTTATAAAAATCATCTTCAGAGCTTGTCTTTCTCCAAACTTAACAAGAGCGGAGACGAAAATAATATGAATTCAAAAACATCAATGTTTTCGTTTTGAATTCATATTATTTTCGTCTCCGCTCTTGTTAAGTTTGGAGAAAGACAAGCTCTGAAGATGATTTTTATAAATCGAAATATTGTTCAATATTAGCTATGAATATGATATAAAATATTTTCACTTTAACAGCATATTGTGTTGTTTTCATATCCTTTTATCTATACTCATACCATCAGATTCATTTCCTTTCTATTATATATATATATATGAAGTGAACAAACAATGTGTTTGAAATGGCGAAGGCCGACAATTTTTGGGAGATTATGTGCTTAATTAAAGTCATACCTAATTTGTTAATTAATTAATTATAATTAAATGAATTAGGCATGCATATCGGTTTAAATGTAAAGCGTAAACAAATCGAGAAAAAGTCGATCTCAGTATGTACATTTCAGCCTATTAGGCCTCATAAGCTGAGCTATAGACAGGGCAGTGCTTTGTGCGTCAGATATATATATATATATATATATATATATATAATGAAAATTAGTAAACTCACCATTAGATAAAATCTAAAATACTAGTAAAACAGTAAAAATAACAAAAATTTGAAATACAACATAAGTGCAGAGGAAATACTACAATACTACAATAATAGAATAATTTTTGAATAAAACTTGTAGCTTTATTAATTCGATAATGAGCTGAATTACTTTCAACGACTTCTGAAGGCTGTGTTACACTAACAGGTGATTCGGCACTGAAGTCACATGACCTTCTTTTTATCACATTAAATGTTTTTTGTCTGTTGCCATGTGTTACCAGGTTTATGAATGAAGTCCCTAAATCTTTTCAAATTGGCCAATGTGGAACAGCATTTTAATATTGTTATCTGGACAATTTATTCAAATCACACATAATTGAATTAGCATTTCTTCTTTGGAAACATAATCATTGGGTTTTCGTGAATATTGACTAGGAATTTATGAATACATATAATGTGGCTGTATTTTCCTTTGGCATTGCTACACTTGATAGTATCATAAGATACTGCTGTGGTCTTCTAGGTTAGTGATAAAAATGATTCAGTTTTGAAATCATGCCTGACTCCAATGTCACGACTTGATAAAGATTTTCTTTGCAGTGGAACTGTTCTTTCAAAGAAGCATGTCTATGAAATTATATAGACTTTTAACTCTTTGCCAACTTTAAACTGTTCACAGCGGCTCTCCCACAACTGCGGTCCTACCGTAAGCAGCTGGCAGCAGTTCTCACACATGTCACTTGTTTACAGTGAAAAATCATTACATGAACACCCTTGCCATCTCTTGGTGAATAAATAGTGAACTTTGAAATATCCCATCATACAGGTAAAAGATACCAAGAAAATTTGGTACCACTGTGGGGGAAATTTAGTCAGCAATGAGTGAGGAGCAAATACAAAAGTAATCCCAAAAGTATGGTCTCCAAAGTGCTGGGGGACACAAGTAAACTGTTTGTGTGACTATTGGAAACACTGTTGTGTTTGTTGTGCATGCCTCTGCATATGCCTTGCTGCCATGCTCAATCTTTGATCGGCAGTCATTTCTAATGGAGCTCCTGATTGACACTACTGTTAACTATGAAGTTTACACAGTCATTCGATTTTAGAATGCAAAAAGAATTAACCCGATTGAAATTCATCATAAATTAATGGAATTGTATGGTGAGTCGTGCATGGATATCAAAAACATCTACAAGTGGTGTAGGGAGTCTGCAACAACGACAAGGTTCAACACTTCATCAATGACATGGCAGCAAGATGGTATGACATGGGCATATCAAAAACTGACACAAAGCCTACAAAAATGTATTGACTACAATTGTGATTATATAGAAAAATAGATATATGTTCAAACTTTAAAATGATGTAAACATCATTGACAATAAACAGTAAATGTTTCTGTGATTTCTAAATATTTTGGAGACCTTACCTTTGGGATTACCTTTGTATTTTACCACTAAAAAAGCACATGTTGTTGACCATTGTTTAAAATTTGGTTTCATGGTTATTAGGGATACTGATCAACAGAGATGAAAATATCAGTTCCAATCATGTGATAATAATACTTCATCTCCAGATAATATTGATATCAGATGGATATTGAGTTATTATTTAGTTATTATTTTGACTCAGAATAAGTGTTAGAAAACTTATCTGAACATCAATTTCATATATTTCTTCTTTTTTTTTCTTCTTTTTTTCTTTTTTTTTTTCCTTCTTTATTTTTTTTTGTGTTTTTTCAGCCAACTCAATTTTTGTTTGTTTTTTTTTTCTTCTTTTAATTTTTGAAGTTTTCTTCGACTTAAATTGTACACCAATTTAATTTTTTATTTTATTTTGATATCTTTGCAGTCCAGACGTTCGTGCATTTCTCTCCCTGGATAATTCAAGAAATGCCCAGGAACCTGTTGATTCAGATAGTTTTTATGACTCTGATCCTGTCATGGTAAGTTAAATATATTATATGTTATTATATACTTTTTAGTTCAGCCTAAATACACAAACAGTTAACATGTTTACCTACATGTGAATAATACTTTTAAAGGTGTTTTTGAATACCTTAGATTAAAATAAGAGATATAATCATTTCTTTTGAGAAAGAAAGATATTTTGTGACCAAATGAAATAGTATTAATTTTGAAAGATTTTCCAAGAATTCTTGTATTTTTTAAATTTTTAAAAATTTTTTTATTTCTTTATTTCTTAGTATATGGCAATTAGATATTCTAATATTGATTATTGTTTTTGGCATTGTTTTACTTGTAATTTCATATTAGGGGATTAGAATCCAAGTTTATAAATTAAATGTGTGCAATTTAAGTACAATGATACCTTGACTTACAAGTTTAATTTCTTTTGCTCATAACTCAATTTCCTCGTTTATCCTATCATTGTTCCCCCCCATTTAAATAAATTGATATGCCATTAATCCATTCCAGTACCCACCCCTAAAAAAAAACTCTAATTTTTTTTTTATATACATTTTTTTTTTTTTTTTTTTTTTTTTTTTTTTTTTTTAAGAAAATAGCACTGTTTGTATAAAAACATAATTAGATAGAAGGCAATGAATTATGTTCTGTAATATATTTTAATGTTTAATTTTTTTATAAATAATTTTTTTTGTGTGTGTAATAGATCTGGAAACTTAAATGATTTTAGTGAACTCATTTACATAAGTGTTTCTAAAACACGTTCTTACCACAAATTTTAGGTCTCACCACAAAGCAAAAAAATCAACCAAGTGACAGCTCATAACTTGTAAAACTCTTAAGTTGAGGCACTCATAAGTCAAGGTACCTCTGTATATGGCAATTAATATTCTGGTATTGATTATTGGTTTTGGTATTGTTTTATTTGTAATTTTATATTTTAGTATTAGCAGCTAAGGTTATAAATTAAGTGTGTTCAATCTAAGTATATTCCTTATTAAGGTTACATGGTATTACATAGGATGAAATAACTCCTTAATGTTTTTTGATTAAAAAAATGATAATAAAATTACTTAGATATAGTTGCTTTACAAAGCAGTCATTTTTTTAATCAAAAAACATTCAATTTTAATTCAACAATATTTAATGATTTAAGTAATGTACATAATTTATCAGGCCAGTTTAGCTCAGTCAGTAGAGCATCTACCAAGAATTGCAAGGTTCTGTGTTCGATACCAGTCCTCACCAACTCAGTGCATGAGTAGCACAGCTTGAGTAATCTGATATGTGTGGTAAAGTAGCATCTGGGAGCTGACGATAGTTGTGGCACTCCACCTCATCAGATAAAAAAAAATCTCCCTGGTTTAGTGCTAACAAAAAGGGAATATATTCCCTCACTGTTTGGCTGATACCGACAATAAGCAACTCTATTGACTTTACTTTTTTTACATAATTTATTATACATTTCCAGCAAAGTAACATCATCACTATTAAAATGATTTTTCAATTTTGTTGATTTCTGCTTCTTATTGTTGAAAACTTTAGCACATTTCTTGTTCTCATATAAATGTTATAAATATTTATAGTCATTGATATAATGGTCTTGTGGTATCATACGCTCACACTATATAAGCAATAGTTAGGAAGCGCATGGTGTAATGGTTAAAGTCATTGGAAATGAACTCATCGCCCCCGAGTTCAAATCATGGATGTGGTAATTGCATTTCACTTTGCACTAATACCCTTGGGAAAGGTATGAATCCTACTCTCCCCCCAGCTATGGATAAATAGTAGGGCAGACTGGGCTCTTTAACCTTGGTTAGGCAACCGGTCTAGGAGAAGGAAAACTCTGAATTCAAACCTGTTGGATGAAATAGGTCAATTATTAACCCCACCTAACAAAAAAGGAATTATGATTCAATATGCTGTATCCCCAGCTGAGGATAATAACCTATTTGTATTAGATAGGAATACCTGATATCATATGACTATATGCAAATCCTGGACAAAGATGTTTGCATTTCACATAGCACTAATACTCTTGGGAAAGGTATGCATCCAACTACTAACCCTTCAGCTATGGGTAAAAAGTAGGGCAGACTGAGCTCTTTAAATTTGGCTAGGTAACCAGTCTAGGAAAAAGGAAAACTCTGAATTCAAACCTGTTAATCTCCGCTTAAGAAATTGAACTTGTGTCACATCCTACTCATGTGGAGGGGCTGGTAAATATATATAACTATATGCAAAAACTTAAGAAACTACACAAAAAATATAAATATAAACATAGAATGTGTGCAATTCTCTAACCTCTAGACATGAAATAACCCCAGATGGGTTGATATGCCATTAAAATCAGTCAATGGATCAATCATGATCATTTCTGATTTTCTGGCTATAATATGCATTCTTGAAGTTGGCTATTAAAAGCAAATTTCCAAGTTGTGACAAATAGAGATCCTTTGTTGAAATAAAAATAAAAATAATCTTTTAAATTTCTATTGATTGCTCCTTAGGATTAATTTTAAAAAATCTTCCCAATTTCTGGAAATTACCATCATTGTAATCAATTAATTGGAAGAAATGTCTTTGTCAATGAGAAAAATCTCTGCAACATTTTTTTTTTTTTTTTTTTGTTAGCCCAGAAATTCAATCACTTTTTTCTGGCTTGCATACAATGTTCAAATGAAAACCAAAACCAGTTGCAATCATTATCAGCTCATTTAGGTCAAACATTGAAGTGAAAATTTCAAAGTCAACTGTTAATTTCTAAACATTAACTTTTTTATAGCTCATTAATTTATAAATGATTTTGACCAAAGAAAATTCTTCCTTCAAATTAAGACACAGATGTCAATTTATCATCAAAAGATAATTAGAAATCATTATAACATTAAAATGGGGCCAGTTTAGCTCAATCGGTAGAGCATCCTATTCATAGAATTTGAATTATGATTAACCACAAAGAAATAAGGCTTTGACATTAAATAACCCACAAAGAAATCAAACCATTTATATGGTTTAGCTCAGTCGGTAGACCATCCGCCTAGGAACCATAAGGTTCCAGGTTCGATACCGGCCCTTGCCAACTCAGTGCATGAGTAGCACACCTTGGATCTCTGTGGTAAAGTGGGGATCTGGTGGCAGGTGTGGCACTCCACTTCAGACACAAAAAATAATCTCCCTTGTCTTGTGCTAGTGAAAGGTGAATAGACTCCCTCATTGTTCAGCTGCTTAACTTTCTGGAGATGAAGCCAGGAATAAATTTGGGTATCTACTCAATAAAAAGAACTGCCTTTTTTACAAGACAGATTTAATTATTGATTTTATCTGATTCTTTATAATAATTAATAAAAGCAATCATTCTTGGAAATGTGAAAGCTGGTGTGATATACCGTTCTCACTTTTATGATTTTGTTTATTATATAAATGTTTCAATGGTGACAACATCCAACCCTGTGAAACACAGGTGTTAATGTGCTAGATTTTTTTTTTTTTTTGTTTTCTTGTTTTTTCCCTCAATTTAAATTATCTTTTGTTATCGCCTATTGCCATTTTTAGAATTTTATTTCTTGTATTCTTTTTTTTCTTTCTTTTTTTTTTTTCTTCATTTTTCTTTTCTTTTTACCTGAAGTTGACAATGATTAATTCCAAACTGCAAAGCTCATGATATTATCCACAATCTGAACTTAATCATCATAGATCACCACCACCAAGAGGAATATTTAAGGATTAAATAAATGCATTGTCGTTTTATAATTAAATTTAGTTGGTTTTAAAAATCTGCTGTCTATGCTATCTGTTCTAAATAAAAATGCTTTTTATTATTATTATTTTTTTTTCGGATTGTTTTCTTCATCTTTATTGTGGTATATAAAAACACAATATTTCGTCTGCTGTGTCTCCAGTCTTCTTCAGGTGTTTCCTGTCTATCTGAGCATAGCAATGACCCAACCTGGGAAATTATTTTGAATAGTTTAACTGTTGATCAAACAAGGCATTGAAGAACTTTACAATACATATCCAAGCTGTGCTACTCATGCGCTGAGTTGGTGAGGGCCAGTATCAAACCAGGAATTGTAGTTTGTAGGCAGCTGCTCTACCGTCTGAGCTAAACCAGCCTCCATTATTCTGACTCTATTCCACAGGAATCAATACCCCCCCCACACACTTTTTTCTCTTCACACATGATCAACCATGCCTGAATTCATAGTCTTTTTTATCGTTTTTAAAGCCTTACTTTTAGAGAGCAATTTTTCTTGTCTTATATTATGCTCTGGAAGCACGTGGTGTAATGGTTAGTCATGGGAAATGGACTTGTCACCTTGAGTTCAATTCCTTGATGTGGTAATTGCATTTCACTTAGTGCTAATACCCTTGGGAAAGGTATGAATCCTACTCTCCCTCCAGCTATGGATAAATAGTAGGGCAGACTGGCTCTTTAACCTTGGTTAGGCAACCGGTCTAGGAGAAGGAAAACTCTGAATTCAAACCTGTTGAACTCCGCTTAAGAAATTGGCCTTTGTCACATCCTGTTGTGCAGAGGGGTTGGCAAATATATATAAAAAAAAGTAAAGTCCTCGGGTCGGCCTAATGTTGGTATCGGCCAGACAGCGAGGGAGTCTATCCCCTTTTCACTAGCGCTAGACCAAGAAGAATATTTTAGCATCTGAGGTGGAGCACCACACCTACCATCAGCTCCTCACTTTACCGCACAGATCCCTGTGCTACTCATGTGCTGAGTTGGTGAGGGCTGATATCGAACCAAGAACCTTGTGATTCCTAGCCGAACACTCTACCAACTTAGCTACTTTATGGATTGGTATACACAGTTCTTGGTTGTATTCCCATCTGATAAAAACTTGGCTTTTTTCTTCTTTTTTTTTTTTTTTCTTTTTTTTGTGAATGTCACTTTTGAGGTTGTTTTGAGGTTGTTTGGAATTTGGATTAAATTTTTTCCTTTGATGTAAGGTAAACAAACTTGTCAGTTTTCCAACTATTGTTCTTGTTGTCAATCCTTTATACTAATCATCTCTTGTTGGTATGTATCTGGGTCAGCATGTAAGTTTTGTTCCATGTTGTAGACAATGGACAACTCTTTCTTTATGCTGTATAAATAGTGGAAATCAAAGTTCATGTATTATCCAGTCTCTATGGAAGCACGTGGTGTAATGGTTAAAGTCATGGGAAATGGACTCGTCGCACCGAGTTCAAATCCTGGATGGGGTAATTGCATTTCACTTATTGCTAATACCCTTGGAAAAGGTATGAATCTTACTCTCCCTCCAGCTGTGGATAAATAGTAGGGCAGACTGGGCTCTTTAACCTTGGTTAGGCAACCGGTCTAGGAGAAGAAAACTCTGAATTCAAACCTGTTGAACTCCGCTTAATAAATTGATCTTGTGTCACATCCTGCTCATATAGAGGGGTTGTTAAATATATATATTGTCCAGTAAAGACTGAACAGGCTCACAATATCCAAACTCGTCATTTGACTGGAATGAATGGGAACATCTCTAAATGTTATAACTACTTATTATAAATTAATGGTGATGTTTATAAAAATGTTTTGACTAAAAATTAAAAAAATGTTCAGTATCCTATAGTGCCTAAATAAATACTTACTGTCATATAATACCTAAATAATTAGAATGAATTCATCTGTTTTTCCTATATGTCTGACAAACCTTGGAAGAGAGAAACAAGATCTCACGGAATTTATTAATTCAACCTAGCAATTGCTAATTACTCTATATCTTAGCTTAGTAAACCTTTTTCCATGTCCTTAATACTTGTTTCTTCATATTATTTCTCTGTTAACTCTGATACCTGAGTTAGAACATTAAAGAAATTTTTTTTCATAGCTAAGATAATGAAATTAATTAACTCTCTTTTTCTCTTCGTTTTAAGATATTCAAAGAAAGATCTGATGATATTAACTCTTCTCTATTGTAAATTATCATAACTAGCAAAAAATCCACCTTATTTGTGAGATTTTGAATTATATAATTTGATCATAAATGTATCTATCCAACTTTTATTAAATTAAAGCAATAAATTCAGGCATAACACAGAACTAATAGGACTTAATGAACATCATCAAGAGTTTATATAGACTAGGCTCTTTAACCTTTATTGGGCAACCAGTCTAGGAGAAGGAAGAATATGAATTTAAACCTGTTAAATTATGCTTATGAAATTGACCTTGTATTACATCCTCCTCGAGCAGAGAGGTTGGTAAATATGTATACAGACCCCAATAATCATCGTTTATACTACAAATATAAACACAAAAATAAGTCTTGATTTTGGTGACCAGAAAAAAATGAATGGAAAGTTTATAATTTTGATTTAAAATACTTTCTTTATAAACTGAACTCTCACTAGAAACTTTTTTGCTGTAATGTAAACCTATCATTGTCAATGCAACATTCTTTAGCTAATATTTCTTTCATGGCACATATATCCAAGTGTTGAATAGCCCTCTGCTTATATCTTCAAACAATGGTGATTATCGCCTTAACTCCCACGTTGTGTTGTTTTGATGGCTTTTCTTTCATTACTGGAACCTCCGCTGTTTTGCTGTATTGTTCAAACACAGTGACATGTTTTCTAGGGAAGAATATAAACTTTTGTGTGCACACTTCTTTTATTTATTTCTTGTCTTTTCCTTACATATAACCTGACTACATGCGGGGAGTTGACGCCACAAAAGGTATGCAATATATGCACCCTATTTCTTGCACATATGTGCACCGCAACTTCTCGGAACCAACTGGCTAAATTCCAAGCTATTTTTCTAGCTTCTAGAACTTTTTGAACACATGACTGAAATTATCCAATCTCAGCCAAGTTCTCAAATTGGTCTTGGGGTCGTCACCTGTCACTCACACCCATCAGGCTTAATGTCCTCGAGTACAATTTCTTATTCCCTTTTCAAATTCTACACTACTCTCAAAATGATTGATACAGCTAATCTATTATTTAACATGAGGACCACATTTGGACTGTCCCTATTTCTTTGAGTGCAGGTAGTTCAATAACACTAAAAGTTTATAGCTTTTTATTTAATGAAAGATTTCTATTAAATCTGTCAAGTGTTATTCTCTAGTGCTTCTTATCCTTTTTTGCTTTTTATAATGAGAGTGGTGTAATGAAATCCTGCTTTTATTAATCCATGTGGCCAATTATGCACCATCTGATCATTTTTTTTTTTGTCATGTTGTTTAATCATCAATAACCAGAAAAACTCATATCATACTCATTATATTATATATACTCATAATAGATTGGTTGATTGATTTTAACAACATGTTAACCCATCAAGGGTTATTTTTTGCCTAGAGGTTAGAGAATTGTGCTCATTGTACATTCATATTTCTATTTTTTTGTGTAGTTGTTTCTTAAGAGGGTTTCTTTTTACATGTGGTCCTATCAAATATGAATAATTTTCAAATAGATCTATTTGACCCATAGATGGGACCCCTAATAGGTGCTACCATTCTGAATCAGTGTGGATTTGTGGGGTAATAGCAATGAAGAGGTCTCCCCTCTCCAGAACTGGAGCTTCACCATCAGATGCAGTTTAGTGTTAGGCCCCCTTTTTTTGGGGGGGGGGGGTGAAGAGAGGTCTTACCCCTGAACAGGAGATACAGTCAGTATATTCTAAGCACTGCTGACAGGGCAGTCATTATGTCACAGACCCAGTACCAGGGATAGAATCTCTGCTCTTTTCTTTATCATAAGAAATTTTTTTTTGTATCTGAAAAGTTTGCTATGTAATCCTTTATCCAGGGAGGAGTCCCTGTGGCATAGTGTCTAATGAACTAGACTGCAACATTGTAGTAAGTCAGTTTGAACTCCAATTGTTCACTTTTGAACTAAACCCTTGGGAAAAGTATGAACCCCTTCGTCCTTCCAGCTATGGGTTAAATAATACTAGTAATGTTTTTTACAAGGATGGCTTTCGCATTAAATAAACCACAGAGGTTAATATGCCATTAAAACAAAAAAACCAAACGTTTGCTCAAACAATCTTGAATGAACTTCTCATGTATTATTTAGATTTTTCAAACTGTTGTCCTCATCTTTATTATTGTATACACAACATTTTGGCTTTCTTATGGTGTTTTTTGTCGAACTCGGGAACCTTCTTGTCAAACTTGGGGCTTTCATGCCATAATCAGGAACCTTCACGGAACTTCAAATCAAAACCTTTATTTAATCCATTGCAGTAGATTGTTCTCATTCCATTAACCATGACCAGGTACAAGTGTTAAGCTATGTTAAGTATTCTATGTTATTATCGCCTGTGATCAGGATTGAACCTGCAACCTTAAGATGATTGTCACTTAGAACTATTATTTCAACCCTTATATCTATTGCATCATGTGTCCAAAAATTCAGACAAATAATTAACTTCTTATATTCAGAAGAACGGCCATTTTCATGGGATTTCTCTTTATCTCCTGACCACAATCCAAAACAATTCTCAGTTGTATCAGGACAACACTTGACTGAAAAGGTTCACTTCCTTTTCTTTCTTTTTCTTTTTTTTTTTTTTTTTGCAAGAGAAAGAGATTAAATCTACATTTTCCAAGTGCCATGGATTGTCATCTGTTATCTGTAAAACTATCATAATCCGAATTTTGTAATTTTTTTTTTTCAAAATGCGCTTGTCAAAACAACTCCAATCCCTGTGATTTTACAAAGATGATTCAGCTCAAATGTTGCTCTATTGTTAAGAGCTTTGAATCTCAAGTCCAAAGTTATTTTGATATTTGCACTGAAAGGTCAAGTTCCATGCTTAATCTAGGTAAACAGATGTGTATGCCTCTGTACGAGAAGTGCTGAAAAGTTCCTAGCCAACTAAAAAAGAAATCACCTAGAGTCATGATACCTACATACATGCTGCTATTCCACATATTCATCCTAAAAGTCAACACACTTCAGCGCATCATTTCTCAAATTACTTTAACCCTTCTATAAGAATTAGCTGGGTGCTACTGGTACTATGTAATCCAGTACTACCTTTTACATAGTCAAATCATCGGCAACTAAATCAGTAACCCCACAAATTTTGTCTGGTGAGGGTGGCTGGCTAACACCCTGCAGGATGAAAAACAAAACCTGGGCAATGACAGAGAAAGCTTTTTTGCTCAATGGCCATCTAGCACAATATTTCTAAAATCCAACCTCCCCTCACCACAGCAGGGCCATATAAACTTGGTAGTGTCAAGGCTATGCCATCGGTGACTTAAGTACCTGCTAGGCACATATGTCTGGCACCCAGTAGTATTAGGCCCACAACCTAGATAAAGGGCCTCTGGCAAAAATCCAAAGGGCATCTCCACAATCGTCAGGAATCAATGGCTGTTAGTGTACTTGTCACTGTGTCTGTGGAAATCTGCGGCAAACAGGGATATCTTCTTCCCATGACCAGGATATGTATGCATGGTTTGGGGACCGCTTGTGAATTTCATATTCCCTTGATACTTCTTCCATGAATTCATCACAGGTGAATTCGTTGGTTGGAGCTGGCTCAACCAATCCACAGTGAATGCCATAACATTAACAGTAGCAGGGTGTTAACTCATAGATAACACCGATTTCTTATAATGCATAGGTTATCTAAAAGAGAGTAACCTAACACAGAGTATTTGGTAGGAAAATAAAGACAAGTCAGTTAATACTATATAACATTTAATTTCTACAACATACAAGGAGGGAACTAAGTTCCCGTCCCAAACTATAAAAGTGTCTCAGTTCATTTGAGGAACATGAAGAAAAGTCTAAACAGCAAAGAGGTGGAAAAACTCATTATTTCTCAGGTCTGGAAACAAAGATAGGCACCATGTGTGTTGGTGCGGAGCAGCAAATAACTACATCTGTCATTCTCAATTCGTGTTCATAAAAGAGGTTGATTTTAGGGTTTGCCTTATTGCATAGCCAAAAAGAACTTATAACGCTGGAGGGTCCCTTAAACACAGTGACAAGGGAGATCACTCCATTTCGTCTCCCAACTCGTCCAAAAATAATTTCAATAAAATTAAAAAAATCATTTCCTTTGTGGTTAGGCTGAGAACTTTTTTCAGCATCCCCCTCTCTATAAGATCTTTTTGAAAATACCTATTAGGTGTGTGTGTGTGTGTGTTACCTTTTTCAATTTTGAGTCTAAACTTGAATTGCCATGTGCATTTAACACTATAATAACCATTATACCACAAGCACCTGAATTATCAAATATAAGGGCTAGGTGTGTGGCTCATTTAGTAAAACTATCAGCATTTTCAGCTACATGAATTTTCAAATGGATTTGTATGAGCAAAGAATTGGTTAGACAGAATAAAGTAGAATTGATAGAATCAATATTATTCAATCAAATGACTGGTCCTAATCAATAATGATTGGCATGGCTGGATGGATTTAAATGATTAAAGGTTACTAGATAAGTCCATCTAGGTAAATTCCATTTACAACTGTCAGTCAGCATCTGCTTAAAAATGGATGAATGTCTTGAGAGTTGGATTGCAGGTCTGAACGTGCAAATTCTTTGATCAAATTCTTCACTTGTGGATATTGGCAATTCATGCTTAGAACAAGTTTTTAGTTGTATGATTGTAAAGATTAAATAATAAAAATAATTAAAAACAAAAAAAAACAAAACAAAAAAACTTAAACATATTCTAACGTTGTCTAAGTTTGGAGAACATAACGCAGGGGGTCTAATGCAAAGATCAGAGATGAGGGATATATCTATTATTATACTGAAGCTGAGCATATCAATCTTTGTCTCCTAAAGGATTTTTTCCTGTTTAGTCTAATGACACAAAATTCATACTAAAATATTCCTTGCTTTTAGGATTGAGTTCTAATTATTCATAATTTGCAATTAAGTCAAAAACTGACCCATCCCTTACTTTACATTATGCCTATCACTTTCCCCCTCTCTATGTATATATTGATTACCTCCTCGTTATATATGTTAGTTTCTCTGAGTAAAGAGAGAGATGGGAGAGTGATTGTGAGACGGAAAATTTAACTTTTCACTCTATTTGTCTGTTAAGATTCAGCAGCAACGACGAGCTCGTACCTTAATAAAAATCCATGATCCATTTCAATTCAAATTAGGTCAAACATTCCCATTCTTAGAAATCTTACAAAATGATTTGAATGTTTTTTCTTAACTCTCTTTCCTGCCATATTTTTTTTTTTAAATTAATTCACTTTGCAAACTCTTTTCCCTTATCCCAATTATCTACCCAGGGCTCAATCAGTGATCCAACAGGTCACATTTTGTCTAGTATAATATAATTATAGAAGGAAAGTCCTATACTTTTGAAAAATCCCAAAACAATATACAAAATGAATAGAGATATTAACTGCAGTTTATATAATCAACTGCAAAAAAAAAATTTGTATCAGTTGCACAGAATATTTAAACAAAAGTAATATAAAACTAGCAGATAAAGCACAGATTTGTGCAAACGCAGCACTCTTCATATGCACCAGACTTAAATCTGTAACTTTTTTTTCATTTCTTTAAAATGAAAATTCATCTCAAGGTTAAGATTTGAAGATGTGGAGGACATTAAAAGAAATAAAATAAGTAAAGTCGTCGGGGTGGCTCTTAGCAATGTTCCCTCAATTTTTCATAGATTTTATGGAACCAAAAAGACATTCATGGTTGGCCTCAAACAAATTATCAGTCATATGGAAATCCGATCTCCCTGACAAGCTAAAGAGATGATTCTTCCAGGCTGTGGTTATATCGGTATTGCTGTATGGCTTTACCACTTGGACCCTAACGAAGCGCCTTGAGAATAAGCTAGATGGGAGCTACACAAGAATGCTATGTGCAGTCTTGAACAAGTCGTGGAAACAGCACCCCACAAGGAAGCAACTGTATGGCCACCTGCCCCCCCCCCATCTCACAAACTATCCGTGTAAGATGGAGTAGGCATGCAGGACACTGCTAGAGAAGCAGGGATGGGCTCATAAGCGATTGGAAACAACACATGGGCATGCTAATGTGAGCCGCCCAGCCAGGACCAACTATGTGAGAATGCTGGCTGCTGCGCGGAGGAGCTCCTAGGGTCGATGAATGATAGGGAGGGTTAGCGAGAGATTGTCATGGATATCTGTGCTAATTGCGCGACATGATGATGATGATGGAACCAAAAATCTGTCAAATTGCATGACCAATAGACAATATACTACTGCCAGCAAAAATCAAGGAATTAGCACACTTAGAGGGTATTCCCTGATTTATTTATTTTTAGCAGTAAATAAACTAATATTAGATAAGACACAAAACATTTTAGCTGAACATGAAGTGAAGATTAAATGTTTTTTGTGTTCATTTTTTTTTGGGGGGGGGGTCAAATACCCTGTATCTGAAGGCCAACAAGCTAAGAGTTCAAAGGGTTAATGTTCATGCACAATAGACAAAGTAAGTCAAATATACTTATTTATTTAATTTAGGACAAAAATTGGCACTAATGCACAATAGTGCGCAAGAGATAATATCATTAGATTACGTATAAAAAGCATCACATTTCACAGAAATACCCAAAACCTTTGAGATGCTAGGATAAGGTTTACACTACTTCTGGAGTTTCCGGCATCCAGTGATATTTATACATAAAATATGATTCTAATGATATTATCTCTTGCTCGCTATTGTACATTAGTACCCCAAAATTTAAGACAATGTAGACATTTCAACCTATAATCCCATCATCTATTTACTAAGTTTTTTCTATTCTTCAGTTGTTTCTTTTTTTGCTCAATTTTTTGGTGGGGATGGCTCAAATATCCTGTATCTTAAGTCCAAGAAGTTAAGGGTTCATCTATTTACTAAGTTTTACCAATAAGCACGTCCATTTCTGATACAAAACTCTGATGATGAAGTTCATGCTTCGAAATCGATAAGACAAAAATAACATCTTTTTGTTTTTATTTTTCATACGCATTGTATTGGCCTTCAAAATATTAATATATTATAATATTCTTCAGTTGTTTTTTTGCTCAATTTTTTGGTGGGGATGGCTCAAATATCCTGTATCTTAAGTCCAAGAAGTTAAGGGTTCATCTATTTACTAAGTTTTACCAATAAGCACGTCCATTTCTGATACAAAACTCTGATGATGAAGTTCATGCTTCGAAATCGATAAGACAAAAAAACATCTTTTTGTTTTTTTTTCATACGCATTGTATTGGCCTTCAAAATATTAAATATTATAATATTCTTCAGTTGTTTTTTTGATCAATTTTTTGGTAGGGATGGCTCAAATATCCTGTATCTTAAGTCCAAGAAGTTAAGGGTTCATCAATTTACCAAGTTTTACCAATATCCTTCAAACTATTCTTTAGTTTTCTTCTAGACACATAAATGCAGGCAGGACCTGTCGTGATAATCTACTTGTACAATAGTTTTGAGGTAAATGATCCTAGTCTTTTTTAGTGACAAATAAAAGGTGTTGATTACCAACACAAGGCAATATTATTGGAAAGACATGAAGATCCAGGTTAAATGTTTCTTTTCTTTGATTGAGTCAAGATGGTTATTTATAGCATGTAGTGTACGTCAAATTTAGTTTGTAATTTGATGTGTGATGGTCAGTGCGGACTTAAAGCGCAGTTAAGAACCTTGACCTCCAACAGTGATTGGGTTGTTTTTCATTAAAGGAAAAATCAGTAGCCTAGGTTTCATAACAGTAAATAACAGTAATAGTAAAAGAAAGAGATAATGCCGTGCCAAAAAATACATTCATAATTGGTCAGTATGGTCTTTTATTGAAATTATTTTAAATAATCCTCTTATATACAAGACACAATGTAACTTATATAGAGATATGTAGGGAGTGTAAAACAGATTTTTAAAATATATACTGCAAGTATTTGTGTATAATACACACTCCTAACTTTGGACTATGAAATTGTGGAGAATATATATATATATATATATATATAAACAACAGTTTGTAACAAATCCAATAAAATGTGAAAAATATAATTGGAAAAGGTCATTCATATTTTTCACACACATATATATATATATATATATATATATATATATATATATATATATATATATATGTTAAAATATTTTAATAGTTCAATATTTGACCATCTGAAGATTGCATAATATACATGAAAATGTAGTTATGGAAAATTAACACCATAATATTTAATCTCTGATTTTAAAACTGCTCTGCTATTTTAGCATTGAGCACCTTCATATGCTAAAACTTTTCACGTTCATTCTCTATTATATATATATATATATATACTCTGGTTTCACTACTAATAAAATGTTCCATTTTTTATTGTAACATGATGTTTTAGTCAAAACAACAAGTAACATAAAACAACTAAAAAGGTTACATGCTTCTTTTTTTCTTTTTTAAATATTTGGTTTAGCCAAATTCACCTTTTTTTTTCTTTTTTTTTTTTACAATTTATGTGAATAAAAAGATAATCTTAAATATACTTTCTTTAATGACTATAATTGTTTTTTAAGTGATTGAAAGTAAACACTTAAGTAACCTTTAATTTTTATTTTATTTTTGCATTAACTTTTTATCTCTCCAGTTATTTATTTTTTTTTACATTTCTTATTCTCACATTCAACGCTATTTTCAAAAGTGAGTTTATTTGTATTCCATTGAAAGGTCAATGATTACAGCATTTGTGTTGAAATATTTGAAGTCATTGAAATTTTGTACTGTGCCGCTGCTGAATAAGTAGTGTTTAGTTGGCTCAGTCAGGAGAGAAAAACATTTTCATTGGTCAGCCTTAAAGGTGAACAGAGTGCGACTGATCTATTTAATGTTAGAAGCACACCTAATACAATGATGTTTCAAACAATTCTATAAACTATCAAACAATGAATAGAAATTAGCAATATCAAAAAGAAAAAGAAAAAAAAGAAGAAAACATGTGACTTTCTCAAAATTTCAATAGGCGGTCTTGTTGTAATTGCAGAATTATGACAAGATCTTGTAACACCTTGGGCTGGGCAGGGATAGTTCAAGCTACCAGTAAAATGGACAGTATTGAACCAGGCACCAAGTACAGATATGGTTGGGGGGTTGTCACATTGTCAAGATGTCAGAGACATTAAGACTTTCCAAATATAAGTATTATGGTCAAGCCATGCTGAAAGCACCAGTTTATGTTAGATCACCAAAGTTAAGCAGCGATGAGCCTGTTTAATACTTTTTGTTTGGGTGACCACTTAAGCAACCGCAAGTACTATAAGCAATCTGAGTCCTTTGTTTATCAAAATGACTTAATTCAGCATTAAATAGACAAGTCACACTGAAGTACCATTTCCACTAGATCACCAAAGTTAAGCAGTGATGATCTTGTTCAATACTTGGTAACCACTTAAGCAACTTAAGGTCTATAAAAATTAATAAGTAAATTAAAAGTCCCTATGGATTTTAGGGGAACTAGTAACTATGGAGCAGAGAGAAAGATAGGCGCTAAGGTTCAAAAGACAAGGATACGACAGCAATATAAATGCTACTAAAAGGATTTTATATACGTCAAAATGTACAATGCATATATGCATGTAAATGTTAGTTACAAACATGGAGGTTAGTGTTGTAGACAGTTCTTCCAGGCCGTTGTCGTGTCAGTACTGCTGTATGGCTGCACCACCTGGACCCTAACGAAGCGACTAGAGAATAAACTAGATGGGAGCTGCACAAGAATGCTGAGGGTGATCCTGAACAAGACGTGGAAATAACACAGCCACCTGCCACATATCACCCAAACCATCCGAGTAAGATGGACAAGACACACGGGACACTGCTGGGGAAGCAAGGATGAACTCATAAGCGACGTCCTCCTGTGGAAGCCAGCACATGGGCACACCAGTGTGGGCCAACCAACAAAGACGTACATTGACTAGCTCTGTGCGGATACAGGATGCTGCATAGAGGACCTCCCGAGAATGATGAGCGATAGGGATGGATGGAGAGAGATTGTCATGGATATCCATGCTAACAGCGTGACATGATGATGATGATGAGGTTGGAATAGGCTACTGGTAAATATGGCAATTTGGTAAGCCAGAGTTTGTTAGGTAGGTTGCAGAGTTATTCCTGCTGAAGAATTGTTGTGAATAACTATTCTTCGTGTAATAAAGTTCTTGATTGCCTTTTATCCAAACGTTAATATGTAGCAGTTGTTTTAGCCGAAGGCCCTAAATTCCTCAGGGTGGAAGCAGGCTTTATCAACCTTCAAGGGCATGTGATAAGGGATGCTACTTTTAATGCCTACTCGCTGCGTGGGGGTGGGAAGCAGAGAATTTATCCATTGTGAATTCTAGCAGCCCACCTTGTCCCCGCAAGTGTAGCTGGAGAAGGAGAAAGGTGGGTGCTTGCATTTATAACTGTTCCCACATGGTAAGGAGATGCTGCTGCTGGAGCTGGATAGCTTGTCCCCTAACAAATTTCCAACAGTCCTAGTAGTACCTGTTAGGGTCCCATCTACATAGGAAAAAACGAGTGTTAAAAAATGTGTTTAAAGAAAATTGAGTTTAAAAATAAAAATTGAATATCATCAAGAATCAATAAAACAAAACGTATTTGACATAAAATAACCCATTTTGCATTGAACAACCTACCTCATCGATGATAACACACTTGTTCACCATTCCCATCACTCAAGCTTGAAGAATCTTCTTATCAGTGATGGAGGTGGACAGGTGTCCTACTCCTTCTTCATTTGTCACGCTTGTCCAGCTACTTTTAAACTTCTCTATCTACTCATATGTGGTAGTGCACTGTCCTTGTATTCTGCTTAAAACCTCTCATGAATTTCAGCCCCTGACACTCCTTGGTGCATATTGCTAGTGGAGCAGCCATGATTACACTGTAAAACAAGCAAAAAGGTACGATCACATGATCACAACAGTACCAACTATAATACAGTGTGATAATAATAATGTTATGATGAAAGTCCTGATAATTTTTTACTCTCCCTCATAGGTTAAGCTTATATTGGTATTGCAGTCTCAGAAGAATATATAATTCTTGTGCCCCTGAAGTGACTGTGAAGTCCAATGTTCGGAAAAACAGCCTCGACCACAGATGTCACATGTGAAGGCTGTCCTTGAAGATGTTGATGTGCCGGTGCTTTGTTGCTTTCTTCTGGACCTCTTGGCTTCATGGTGTTGCGCCAGGGTGACTTCAGACATGAACAGTCCACTACGAAGAGCCTGCCGTCACCGAGGTCGGTCCTGAGCCAAATTTTCCCAGCTGGAAGGGGGTAGTGCCAAAGCACCTGAGATCATTCTTGCAGACATCCTTAAAACGCAGCTGGCAAGCGATCAATCTGTCTCTTGCCAGAGGAAAACTGCATAGAGGATCTCCTTTCGGGATTTGTCCTTCATCTGGCGGACATGGCCCAGCCATTGGAGACGATGCTGTCTCAGTAGAAAACACAAGCTGGCTAAGGTTAAGCTTATAGTTCAAATAAATGCTGCAACTGATATTGGTTGCTGTTAATAGACTGAAGTCAGTTATTGCCAGCAAAATCCTTCATAAATAGAATATCAAGTTCAGATTTATGTGATGATACAGTGGGGATAACTATTTTACATCTATTGATAATGGAGATTGTCTGTATTTCTGTCTGTAACAAAAACTATGTCATAGCTCTACATCACAGCTTACGTCACAATATTCTTATGCTATATACACCCAAAATTTGAGTAAGCAATTTTAAAAATTGTTTCTTTACTCTTATCCCTTTTTTTTTTTTACAGTAACAAGAAGTTAACTAAAAAGTTTACAAATAAATAAATACCTACGATTTTGTGGAAAATATTCAAAATAATTGTTTGATTATTACATGCACGCAACATTTTATTTGAGAGGGACGGGGCTCAGTTTTCATTTCAAATTGTTTTATTTATTTTTTTTACTCCTTTAATGAATATGAGGATTTGTCTTACTTATGATACAAACCCTCTGACATTGAATGTTTAACTCCCACCCTCTCAAGCAATGGCTTTCAAAAATTAATTTTTGTGACACCCGGAGGGTGTTTTCTGTTGCTAATTAATAAAATGAATGTGCATTGCTATATTCTAATCAAAATATATCACTAATTATATTATATCACTAATTATCACTAATATATTCTAATATTGTTACTATAAAAGTACAATTAATAAATTAGTGTTAAGCTTATAGATGATTCAGTGGGGATAACTATTTTACTGCTTGAGATTTTCTTGGATCTAAAACCATATTTTGGGAACTAAAATAAATTTCTGTTTGTAATTTATTTTGCAGAATGGAAAAGATAGCAACCCAGTCAATCTTGGTCCAAGTGAAAAGCCAAGGTAAGAGAAATGACATTTTTGAGCTGTAAATCCATATACAAATATTTTTGTCATCTTTGATAATTTTCAAGAACATGTATCTACAGGATGATGGCAAAGTAACTCCATAATTTATTTCTGTTATATCCCAAGATGTAGGAATAACAAAATTGATAATAAAAAAAAGTGGAATATGTTAACATATAACAATATTTGTTTTATTTATTCTCATTGACAGGGAAATACAGTGGATGGTTTTGGATAGAGTTCAGCTATGTGTATCATACGTGTGGTCACACATGGGGCCAGTCCTTGTCTGCCTGACTGTCCTTATTTTGTCTCCCTCCTTGTTGGAGAGTATATCCGGTTTGAATCGTTAGGGGGAGATAACTCTCCTAACAATTTCTGAATCCTTAATTTGACTATAAATGAATATGAGAAGAACACACATAACATGGAATTTTATTTAAAATTCTATATGGGCACCAACATTCACATCCAGACTCTCAAACTGCTTGGGAATTGCATCAAGTGATCTTCCCAGGAACTCTTGTAAAATAGCAGAAATGAATTGTTGTATTTGTCCTTCAAGTTCTTCTAAAGTCATTGGTTTCATAGAGTAGACTTGCTCTTTAAACCAGCCCCCCCCCCAAAAAAAAGCCACAGGGTGTTAAATCACGACTTCTGGCCGGCTACTCATGTGGATAACGCCTAATCATCCATCTCCCAGAAAAATGGTGATTCAGCCATTCACAAACAACAATAGCAAAATGTGGAGGAGCACCAACAACAAAAACACAGGTTTAATTGCCATGTGTAATGGAACATACATTAAAGAATTGAGAAATATATAACTGCATATTAAAAAAAAATTACAAATGATTTAAAATAGGGAGTTACTTTTCAATCATCCTGTATATTAATAATTTAAGACTGCCTTCTATAGATAACTTTACAGTTTGATATCAAGAAAACTGCCCTCATGAACAATAATCAGTGAGAGGCCATATTGCTGCAAGCACTGATAGACAGAATTCCTATTTTTAAACCTTCAAAGAAAAATCATTATTTCTTTTACTAAAATTATTTCTCTGAATTTTTAAGATGAGGCTTGATAATTTGGATTATTTGGACTAATGACCTTATCTTTTTTGTTATCTGTTGGTTGAAACGTTGTACCGATAAGAATAAAGATGAGGACAATAGTCTGAATAATCCAAATAATACAAACTAAAATTATTATTCAGATGTAATCAAACATTACAAATTAGATTTATAGGTTAGTTCTTCAATCTAGAGTTGTAAAACGATTTTGTATTATTATTTCTTAGGACAAAAGGTAAAAATATTTAAATCAATAAATTCCACCTGAATTCAGAAATATTTCTCTATAAAACTGTTTAGGATTTTTTACAGAAAAATAGTTAATTCATAATATAAAAAAATGTAATCAGTATATTTCTTTTCTTTTTTCTTTTTTTTTTCTTTTTTTTTTTCTTGTCTTTTAGAATAAAAATTACTCTGTTTGATGTAAGACTTTTGTTTAACAAGAAAGATTGTAAAATAACCAGCTGTGATTCAAATTTTCACCTCTTCTTACCCTACGTAGATGGTTACTTCAGCTATTGAAATATAATTGTTTTGCAAAACCAACTTACCATAGTGTTCCAGTTAATATTATCTACTCAATCTTTTATCCCAAGAAATGCTAGTATCTCCTACTAGTATATATATATATATATATATATATATATATATATATATGATAATAGTAGTAGTAATAGTCCTAGCGGAAAAGAGTTCAGGGTCTACCATGGTTTCAATCTATAACCATGGTAAACCCTTAACTCTTTTCCACTATAACTATTACTACTATTATTATTGCTCTATGTTTTTGATATATTTAGCACTTTTGAATAATTTACTAATTCCACTGCAACACAAAAGTTAAAGTAGCAATTGGATACTATATATATATATATATATATATATATATATATAAAATTAATCAATACTAATGAAATATGCCAATTCAAAGGTGATAAAAAATGTAAAGATAATACTTGTTCAAAAAGAGTACTGACTTTCTGCTAATTATAATTGCACATGAAAAGTAATGATAAAGAATAATTACATGATAAATCAATAGTAATTCATTTTAAAGACAATTTATGAGTATTTTTAAAAGCCTAAAATATAACCTTTCATCATCAGACTCTAAACTTGTTTTTTGTTTTGTTTATTTTCAGTGTCCGGCCAAGTGATTTTGAGTTTTTGAAAGTTATTGGAAAAGGAAGTTTTGGAAAGGTACATAATTATTTTTTTACCTCTTTTAAGTTTCATTTTTCTTACTTCTTAAAATATTTCTTGAAGCCAAGAAAATCTGTATTCAATCTTTGTTTATCAAAATAACTTGATTCAGTATTAAATGGTCAAGTTATGCCAAAAGTCCTAGTTTCTGCTAGATTACTGAAGTTAAGCAGTGATGAGCCTGTCCAATACTTAATTGGGTGACCACTTAAGTAACAGCAGGTACTGTAATCAGCCTGGCTCCTTTGTTTATCAAACATGACTTGATTCAGCATTAAATGAACCGAAAGAGGGATGATAAACCCTAAATTAAAACCACTAACCAACCAACACCTTAATGGGGAATTACTTTTTATGAGATATCTGCATTATTTGTTAAATTAATATCTGTACAATTCTATTGATATACAAATTTTTTGGAATGATTGCCTGATTTAAAAATTGTATTAGCAAAAATTGTGGTTTAGTTGATTCAGTAGTGAACCACAACTTAACACATGATTAGCACAGCTTGGACCTGTCTGGTAAAGTGGGGAGCTGATGGTAGGTGTGGCATTCCACCTTAAATGCAATAACACTCTCCCTGGTCTAGCACTAGTGAAAAAGAGACAGACTCACTAAGTAGAGCATCTGCCTAGGAACCAAAAGTTTCCAAGTTTGATACCGGCCCTCGTCAACCTTGCGCATGAGTAGCACAGCTTGGATCTGGGTGGTCAAGTGGGAAGCTGATGGTAGGTGTGGCACTCCACATCAGATGCAAACAACAATCGCCCTGGTTTAGCGCTAGTGAAAAGGAGGTAGACTCTTATTGTCCAGTTGATACCAACAATTAGCCACTCCGCCGACTTTACTACAATTAGCAAGAATTAAAAAATAAGATTATAGGTCAGTGTTAAAGTTATTCTTTAATAAAATGTTTATTACCAAAATCACTTGCAGAAAAGATTCTCTAAGAAATTTTATATTGTTTTTCACTTTCAGTAATTAATAAATGGATACTTAAGTCCTGTTTGGAATCATAAGGTTCTGGGTTCAATACCGGCCTTCGTCAACTCAACACATGAGTAGCACAGCTTGGATCTGTGCTGTTCCACCTCAGATGCAAAAACAATCTCCCTGGTCTAGCGCTATTGAAAAAGGAATAGATTCCCTCGCTGTCCAGATGATACTGACAATAGGCCACTCTGCCAAACTTTTACTTATTCCTTAAAAAAAGGTTTTCTGATCATTTAGATTATTTTTCTTTTTCAAAAGATTTTAATGGAATTTTATGTTTTTGTCCAAGATTACTTGAAAGCGAAAGTGAAAGTAAAAAAAAAATTTTTTTTTTTTTTTTGTCTGTTTCAGGTGATGTTAGCCCGACACAAAACAGAAGGGAACATCTATGCCATCAAAGTACTTCAGAAAAAAGCTGTAATGAAAAGGAATGAAGTCAGACACATTATGTCAGAGAGAAATGTCCTTGTGCAGAATGTTAAACATCCATTCCTTGTTGGACTACATTACTCCTTCCAAACACCAGACAAACTCTACTTTGTTCTTGATTATGTTAATGGTGGAGAGGTGAGAATCAGTTTCTTTAAAAAGTATACGCACATATATATATATATATATATATAGGGTTTTCTTCTCCATTTTAGTATATTTTCTTGGTTATTATGTAATGGCTGTCTGATGAAACTGGGCTCCTTTATTGGATACTTTTACCTATATATATATATATACACACACACTTCCATAAGTGAAAAACTTAACAACTAATCATTTGGCAATTATAAATTAATTCATTTCAACTGGCTTCTTTATAAAAGAAGTCAGCATCCTCAGATAGCCAAAGACACAATGGAAAAAAGCATTTTTTCCCTTATATGGAAGTGTAAATATTGCTCTGTATGAAATGATATAAGTGTCATGCATTGAACTTTCCTGAGAATCTTCATATATGTCTGTAAAAAAATTATAATAACGGAGTATTCCGATGTCAGCGTTCAGTCCCCTCACGTGAGTTTGTAATTTTAGAATCCATTTAGTTTCTGCTTGTTTTCGAGATGTATATATATATAGGTATGGATATGCATTTGTAAGTATGTGTGTACCGATTTATATCATTTTGATTTTTTGTACTGTTGTTATCTTTATTGTGAAATATAAAGACACAACATTTTGGTCGTTCCGCCACCCACCCTTCCTCAGGTATTCTTTGTCTATTCAAACATAGCAATGATTCAACTTGGGAAATCATTTTGAATATATCAAGCCTCATCTCAAGAACTAAATCCACTCTGTCAGCTGGGGCGTTAGAATACACCAACTTACTGCTGGCTGTGGGTGGCAATCTGTGATGCTTAAGGATGGAGTCTTCGTGGATGAGCAGTTCATGACCTGCAACACTCCACTTAAACCCTTACTTAGGCTAGACGGACGGTCGGAGAGGCCTCCTCTGATCAATTGGCTGGTCATATCAAGCCCTAGTACCTATATGATTGCACCAACCCTATTGCCCTTATGGCAAGCCCCAAGCCCTTTTTATTATATGGGTGCTAGAAGGCGGTGGCTGAGGGTTTTTATATGTCCTAGGTATGACATTAAACTCTAACTGATGGTGAGGTTCCAGTTCTGGAGGTTTGGGGAATGTGGAGCACCCCTTCATCACCATTGCTCCTTGGTCGACTCTGACCCAGAGTGGTAGTACCTGTTAGGGTCCCATCTATGGGTTAAATAGAAAAATGTGTTTATAAAAAAATTGAGTATCCATTAAGAATGAATTCATTTCAAAACTTTGCCGGCATTAAATGACCCACTGAGGATGATATGCCGTAAAACAAAACAAATAAACAAGAACTGAATCTGCCGAAGGGTTATGTGGAACTGTGAAATTTATTTTACATTCACAGATCTTACCCAATAATAACAAATCACATAAATGTGTATATTCATTACTTGTGTATTTACCCAACCCCTCTGCATGAGCAGGGGTAATCTCCATGCTGTTGTGGCTAACCTGCTGGACATCAAAGTAAGTGAGTTTAAATTCCAGTCATGCTTGAACCCCCTCATCCCCCTCCCAGTGGTGGATTAAATAGTACCACTACTATTCTTCTACAAGGATGGCTTTGGCATTAAATAACTTATAAAATTTGTTATGCCATTAAACAAATAAACCAAACCAAACTGTACAAGCAGGATGCAACACAGTCAATTTTAAACAGGTTTGAATTCTGTGTTTCTTCTCCTTGACTGGTTGCCATACCAAGGTTAAAGAATCCAGTCTGCCCTACTATTTACCCATAGCTAGAGGAAGAATAGATGGATTCATCCCTTTCCCAAGGATATTACAGTTATGTCAAATGTAAATAGCCTCATCCAGGATTTGAACTCTGTTCACCGTGTCCATTTCCTACAATGATAACCATTACACCACAAGTGCCTCTTTGTACTGTACACTTTCAGTATGTCTATTTTTTTTTTAAACTTACAATATAATTCAATTGATTGTCACTTCTGTTGTGCAAAACACCTGCTGGAATAAGTGTGATGAATGCCAAGAGATCTATTTTGAAGAAAATTAAGGTTTCATTCATTCTTCATGTTTGTCTTGGTAAATACACCAAATTGGTAAAAGATAGCTTAATGTATTTTTAAAATTTGGCAAATAGGTTCCTGCATTGAATATCTAGAACTTGTTAGATTTGAGGATACTTGACTTTTCTATTCACACATACACAAAGTCTTTTCCAATACAAAGATACTAAGTTTTCATTGATGCTAAAAAAAAAAAATTCAGTTTTCTTTAAAACCAAATTAAGTATAAACAAGGTGTGCCAAAAAAAAGTATCGAGATTGGTACTGTTTTGACACACCTTGTATTCTGAAAAAAATTAATGAATGGAACCTTTCCCTTTTTCTTTTTTTTCTTTTTTTTTCAAAATACAAGGTTGTCAAAAAGTACAAAAAAATCTCTATACCTTTTTCACACACCTTGTTTTGCTTTTCTTTCTTATGAGAATGTTTGTTTTTTTGTTTGTTTGTTTGTTTTTAGGGGGGTAGTATGTTTGTGTTTTTGTTCTTATTTTTTCTTATCTGATTGTCTTTTTCATTTCCTTTTATCAGTTATTCTTCCACTTACAACGGGAACGATTTTTCACCGAATCCAGAGCACGGTTCTATTCTGCAGAAATGGCCAGTGCTCTTGGATATCTTCATTCCCTCAACATTATTTACAGGTTTGTGTCTGTATTTTTGGGGAGGCATGGGGATACTTAGCTTTTCTTTATACATATTTACAAAGTCTTCATTAATGCTAAAAAAAGAATTTGTTTTTTATTAACTATACTAGTAAAAATATGCACCCTCCAGGCAAAAGTATTTAAGTTTTTATGTTATAAGATATTATACTAAGTCAGAAAGACTAAGTAAAAATACATAGAAATATTACTTATTTTTCATTTATTTCAATCGATAGAATTATAGGTAGTTAGAAAAAACAAAATATTTCAAGAAGATAAAATTATTTTAGATGGTGAAGTCGACATTAAAATTTTTTTTTTTTAAACATTCATCAAGAATTTAGGATATAAAAAAATGTTTGAACAGTGAATAAGATAACACTTTTTATCTTAATTTCCCGATGAAGATTTAAAAAACCAAAACGTTTTAACATCAACTTCACCATCTAAGATAAATTTATCTTTTTGGAATACTTTTTTTCCTAATTTTCTACATAACTTTGGATTTATTTCCATATTTTTCCACCCAAAAATAATTATAGACAAACCAATGAAATTTTAAGTTGTTATCAATATATTTAATTATAGGAATAAAGGTAATGATTTTTATTCACTATAGAAAAGTGTCTGCTTGTTGTTGCTTTTAAGATTTTGTCTGAAATACCAAAGTTTATTGTTGAATTATTTATTGACTTTTTCTCTTGCAGAGATCTCAAACCAGAGAATATTCTTTTGGATTCTCAGGTATGTTAAAAGATTTTTTTTTTAAATTTCATACAAAAAATTTGTCTATTTACCAAGTTGATAAGTGGAATCAGCAAATAAATTCCAAGTTTTAGTCCAAGACTATTTTTTGCATTAATAATTTTGGAAACAATAGAATTCATCTTTCCTTTATTCTGCCACATGGTTTTGTCAGTGATACACTCCAGTGGTAGACAGGTTGCAGTATATTAGGGACAGCCCTGTCAGTTACGGCTTTAGAATATGCCAACTGCACCTTTGCAGAGGGGTAAGACACACACACACACACACACAAATGAGGGCCACCTGTTGGCCATGGGTGGTGACCATGATACTTAAGAACAGAATCCTGGTGTCTGAGCAGTCCATGACATGCAACACTCCACTTTGGCCCTTATCTAGATTCGATGTGCGGTCAGAGAGGGCCCTCTCCAATTAATCGGCTGGCCATGTCAAGCCCTAGCACCTATATGATTGTCGCAGCCCTATTGTCCTTATGGCAACCCCCAACTCGTTTTATCATATGCTAGAAGGCAGTGACTGAGGGTCTTCATGTTCTGGGAATGACGTTAAACTCTATCAGATGGTGAAGTTCCAGTTCTGGAGGACTGGAGAATATGAAGCACCCCTTCATCACTATTGCTCCCAGGTCCACTCTGACCTGGAGTGGTAGTACTTGTTAGGGTCCTATTTATGGGTTAAATAGAAAATGTTTATTAAAAAAATTGAGTTTAGATAATTTTCTTCCAAACTATTGCTTCAAATCTTTCAAAACTTCCCGGCATTAAATGACCCACCAAGGTTTGATATGCCATAAAACAAACATATATTAGGGACTCTTGCCTAAAAATGGTACTTTGTAACCCAGTTCTTTTTACAACTTGATATGTAGAGAGTAATTTCATGTGGTTACTAAAATGATATGAAGTAAAAGATATCATCCCCTGACAGTTTGATACCAATGCCATTCTTGTAGAAGAACAGTAGTGGTACTATTTAACCCATAGCTGAAAGGATGAGGGGTCCATACCTTTCCCAAGGGTATTAGTCCAAAATGAACATAATAGTGCAACTGGAGTTCAAACTCATTTACTAGGATGTAGCAGTCCCGCACATTAGCTAAGTTTACTCCACTTAGCCCCTGTCCTAGAATTGAACTTGATAACCTCTCAACTGGTGCCAGTTCATATTGGTAACATGTATCTTTTGTTGAATAATGCATAACATATATTGTGTGTTTAATTTATGGTTGGCATAGTGTGTACATATAGTTTGTAATGCACCATGTGGTCTGTTTGAATAGACATCTCCCAAAAGAACAGAAATATCTATCTAGCAACCAGGCAATGCTGTGAGAAAAGCATTTTTATTTTATAAATTCCCATTAGTACCCTACTGATCAAAGTGGAGCAACTCTATTTTTGTTAGGTCTTCCTAACAGTTATATACCCATCAATCTGTTATGGGTATATATTATGGCGAGAATTCGTTTTTATTAAGATTATGAGAGCATCCGTGGTTATGCCCTCATAATTTAATCTTTTTTTTTTTTTTTTACTTACTTGAGTAGCTTGCTTAATTTCTTGTGTCTTTGTGTTCTGTAATCTGTTGCTATCTTTATTTCTTCTTCTAACTGGTCTTTCTTAGTTTTCTATTTCTTCTATTGTTGACTGCCTAGTCTGCATCTTTAAGATGCTGGTCTGATTTTGCCAAGACTGCCATTAGTTCTTTCAGAGACAACACAAGGCACATATTTTGTGATTACATTTTTTATCATGTCAGAACCAGAACTTTCTAGCTAGGATCCCTCAACCGCATGTGTGGAATGAAACCAGTACATGCTTACATTATGAATTCTCCGGCTTAACTGACTAAGCTAACTGAAGATCTGTTCCCACAGTCTTTGTAACCGGAAGGAGTCGGTCAGCTCGAGGTCACTGAATAACAATCATCTAACCGCCACAGATTTTTTTAATTTCGATAATCCTAAATTCAAAATCTGTCTCTACACTAACCATCTAAAATCGTTGGTACCAATCAATATCCAACAAAAAAATGGTAGTGACACCAATTTTGTTAATTCACAAACTGTGACTTGATTCATCCTCATAATGATATCTTTACATGTCTGTCCTCTAATCAATAATGATTGACTGGTCATTTAAAAAAAAAAAATATTTGGGGTACAGACTTGAATAATAACAGAACCAATAAAAGGAAACAAACAAACAAACCTGATTATTAAGATACTTCACTGAATAAGTTAATTAACAGTTATATAATTATAATAAGTTAATTAAAATGATAATAATTAACAATGTAGAATAGCAATACTAAAAATGTTGGTGCTACTGTACATTAGTCTACACATAAAGGGAAGTAATCAATAATGGCATCCAGCTGGTTAGCACTGGATCGTAAGAACCTGTTCTTGGAATTTCATTTGTTCCAAAAACCTTAATTCTTTGCCTACTTTAAACCACGCACAGCAGCTCTCCCACCACTATGATACCACACCCAAGAAAGGTACAAAAACTGATGGTTAGTTCATTATAATTGAACAGAAGGACTCAGATTACAATAATAATAGGACTTTATTTCAATAGAATGATTTCTGAGGTGAATAGATAGTGGACTTTTAAAATATCCCATCATACAGGTAAAAAATACCAAGAAAATTTGGTACAACCATGTACAAAGGGTTAAATCAGGGGTTGTCAACACTTTTTTTTACCCATGGATTCCTTTTACTTATAACTTATTTTAGTCTACCTCTTATAGATCATTCAATGTAAAAATAAAAAAATTTAATTAAAAAAGATCATTTTTTTTTTTTTAAATTTATATCTTCTTTTTAGTGTTTATGATTAGGAATATTCCTATAATAAAATATAACCATATACAGTCTGCTCAATATTAATTATGTGTTAACCATTGTTTAGACATTTTGAGAATTTTTAAAGCTGGGAGAAAAATTAAAATCAATAATTTTACTTACTAGTCTGTAACATGTGACAATCGAAAGATCAACCTTTGGTTTTCTGCTAGAGATGTGGCAGTGAGAGAACCTGTTGTTAGTGAGACCTGCAGTGAGAGAACCTGTTCTTAAAATATTTGAATTCCCACCACTGGAAGTAATCAGTATTTTGCTTTTAAAAGCTAAGTTTCAAAGATAATTTGTATTTGAAAACACAATGTTTCTATGGGTTAGAGTTAATGTTTTTAAATATGTACAGAAGCACCATTTTCTTCTTGATTGGTTCATGTCTGACACATTCATGTTTCCATTGGCCAAATTTCTCTCACATGTCACTATGAGGTGGGTTCTCATATGCTCCTATTGGTCAAGACTTTTTCTATTTGGTTCATGCCTTGCAACTTTGCATTTCCATTGGTCAAATTTCCCTCTTCACCACAATGAGGCTGATTCTAAGTAACGTCATTTGAAAATTCCCACAAACATTTCCAAACAAAAACATTTTTTTTTTTTTTTTTTTTTTTCAACTTTCTTTCTTTCTTCATCTCTGAACAACATCTCTTTATTAATTCAAGAGGTGTGTCAAAATATTATTAGCTTTTCCCTATATGAAAATGCAATTGACAAACAAGGTCAGGGATCATTTCTGTCTCTATTCTTAAAAGTATATTGTTTTTTTTTTTGTTTTTTAAGTACCATTCAATCTTCAGTTACAATAGTCAAATTATTGCCTCACATTTACAAATGATTGTCTTTTTATTATTTCAGGGTCATGTTGTATTGACGGATTTTGGTTTGTGTAAGGAGGGAATTGAAGGCATGGGTACAACGACTACATTCTGTGGCACTCCTGAGGTAAATATTGTTTGTTTTTTTGTTTATTTTGCTACAGTATGCTAAAAAATGAAAACCAAGTTGTTTTATGGAAAAAAATTCTGAAAAAAAGGAAGAAGAAAAAAAAGCTTTGTTTTAAAAAGAATTCCCCTTATCTATTGAATGACCCTCAAAAAATGACCCTTGAAAAAAAATTTGAAATTGGTTTATAGCAAAAATTATTTAATATTGCAAAAATATTTATTTTGAGGCTATTCAAAATAGTGTGAGATCAGAGTGCTCCAGGCTTGAATAGAGATGACTCATCAAATTTTTGGTGGCTGAAAAGGGGTGATTTACAGGTGTGTTATGATTATCATCTATTTTTTAGGGTCTGCAATGTTCATATATTCTCTTTTAAAATGCTTTTTTTTTTTTTTTTTTTTTTTTTTTTTTTTTGCTAAATTTTACAGGTATTTCATAAAACACATCTTTCAGGGATGGTTTTTATTTGTTTTTTTTTTTTTTTTTTTTTTTTTTTTTGGGGGGGGGGTTAACATCCTATTTATCAACTTTGGAGTGCTTTTGTTGGTTATAATGAGGTCATACCTTCCCAGAGAAAACGCCCATATATTGCATGCATGGGTATTGGTTAGATGATTCAAGTGTTTGCCAGCAAAGGTGTAAATTCTCCCATTACCTGCATCAGCCAATCATTAAAAAATAATGAAATATAATTAAAATAAATAAAAACAGGCACTACTGAGACTCCATTAGATTGTTTTCTGAATATGCTCACAGTTGAATTTTTGACATGTTTACTTAAGAGCTATTACTAAATAGTTCAATATGCAAAAAGTATAATAATCTTGATTTAACTCTTTCTCATTGTTTTTTTTTTTTCTTTCCTTCTGGGTCCAACGGGAGAAAATTAAGTTTTGTTTTTTTTTTAAAGAAGGCTTGCAAAATGGATTATGTTGTTTTTTTTATTTTACATTAAGGGAAGAAATTTTCCCTTACAAGAAAGTTAGACTCATCCAATGAAACCCATAAATAATACAGACTACTCAGTCGAGTATTAGCTAGTTGCTACAGAGAATTGCTATTGTGGAAATGCTGCATGTTGGACTCTATTTTTATTATATCTTTTGTATCAAAGGTTATAAACCTATGTTAACCTTTTCTTCCAGATTTCAATGTTGTTATTTGGTAACACTCTGCCCATTGGTTGATATGTATCACCCATTCTAACATGATTTTAAGTTTTGAGATTTTGTACATTTCATTTTAATTTTCTTGTTGTTAAGACATGCTCATTCTCTTAAGGAGATAATTATTTATTGTCTCAATTTTTTTGTCAGTAGGTAGAGATACATTTTGTTTTGTTTTTTGTTGTTTTTTTTTTTGGGGGGGGTAGATGATTCTTTAAAATAAATTTATTTGTTGGTATATTAGTCTATCTGGAGAGTTCAAACTCTGCAACCTCCATAATCATTCAGTCATCTTACCTTGATACTATATTCTAGGGAAGGAGAGGGTGTTATATGAGTTATACAATCGTGTAACATTTGAAACCATGGAATATAGCATGGTGGATGTGCAGCAAGGCAGATGAATTAAAAAATAGGTTAACAGTGAGCTTCTCTTGATTTTGAGAAAAGGAACCACTCGGGCCAATGACCAGGGTCAAATAGTTAAGTCAGGAAACTACTGCTACTCATCTATAAGGGCTGTGTCTATTGATGAGAAAGAAAAAAAAAGTCATTGAAAGATTACCTTGATCAGTCTATGATGAGCAGAACTATAGGTAAAATAGTAGGGCATACTGGGCCCTTTAACCTTGGTATGGCAACCGGTCTAGAAGAAGGAAAACTCTGAATTCAAACCTATTAAACTCTTAGAAAATTGACCTTGTGTCACATCCTACTTGCAAGGAGTATTTGGTAAATATGTAGATAAGGTTAATGCATTTTTACTATTTCTCTGAAAGTTTGAGATGAGGCTTGAAGATTAGTATTATTTGCGTTATTCGGACTATTGTCCCCATCTTCATTGTTATTTGTACAACGTTTCGGCCGATATACCCTCCGGCCTTCTTCAGGTATTTCTTGTCGGACTCGGGAACCTTCTCGGACTCGGGAACTTTCTTGTCGTATTCAGGAGCCATATACCTGAAGAAGGCCGGAGGGTATATCGGCCGAAACGTTGTACAAATAACAATGAAGGTGGGGACAATAGTCCGAATAACGCAAATAATACTAATGCAATTTTAATTTTTTGAAATAAATATGCTGTACATTTTTCTACACTTTAAATGTATACATTGTTGATATAAAATATCATTCTAATATTTAATTAGTCAGAATAACATTTTTTTTTTTAAAGAATGTTAATTATTTCCTATACTTAGACATGACTATCAAAGAATACATAGAATATGTTTTATCAGATTCCTAGTGTAAAATTTTACACAATTATACAAATTCTAGTAGAATCAGGTAACAATGGATAGCATTTCACCTAAAGGGACTTAATCTATGTATCATCAGAACTGAACTAATATGAACTGTAAATTTCAAAAAAAGAAAATTTAAATTTAAATGAAGTCATGCACATTTTAACAAAGACATCATTTTAATTATTGTAGATGTTGATGTACATGATCTCATTTCCTCTGCTTCTGTCTGAAGATGTAATTGATATTTTTTATCATTTTTAGCTAATTTGGTGCTATTGTTTCATTACTTTCTATGTTTGTTTTGTTGTTGTAGTTATAATACCTTTTATTTATCCTTCATTAAAATCTGTGTCACTGTGTCTATAATCTTTGCTTATTATATTCATGATATTATTGTTAGTGATGTCAATAAAAAAAAAATTCACTCCAAAACTAAGAGCTTCAATGTCTGTGGTGGAGAGGTTTATTGGAATGCTTAGGGGTAAGGAAAATATTGTGTATCCCCAAAAATAAGACGGGGCTTATTCACTTTAAAATATAACACTATGGCTTACTTTCGGGGGAGATCTTATTCTTCATATATTGAAAAACGACATTACAAAGTGGAAAATTACGAAATTCCTAAATAAACAGAAATTAGGAAAAACGATTTATATTTATTTACCATTAACATGTTCTTTTATTCAAAAACTCATTAATGACAATTCATTAAAAAATAATCATATCATCATGTTTTGGAATGTTATTGTTCTGCAAGTCACTGGATTCCAAACTATTTGGAAAGAATGGATCCCAAGAGTATATTAACATTTTTGAAAAGAACCGGGCCTCCTATCAAGGATGTAAGTTCATAGACCTACAAAAATCACCAACACTCGCTTGATGTTCAAATCCTCAACAGAAAACTTGATTTCAAAAAATAACTAAACCCCTATCACTATACTTAAATACCAATAGAAGCAAGATCTGGAATGATATGCAGGTGGCTGCACACATGGCAGCTGTACCTTACAAAGAAAAAAAACAAAACATATTCGGTATAAAATGACCCAATGGGTTGACGTGTTATAAAACCCAACCAAACAAACATGGATTCCCAAATTCTGAGTATCTGGATAAATAGCTCAAACAAAGACACATCGTCTTGATCATCAACGAAGACAAGTGTTTGTGCCAAATGATGTGAAGAATGCTTATTTTGTTTGTCTACCACTCTCAACTAGGGCTTATTTTAACGGGGGTGGGGGACTTATATTAAAATCATCCTGAAAAATCACACATTATTTTGCTGGTAGGTCTTATTTTCTGGGAAACACAATATTTTAGTTTGAATCCCCACTCATCAAGGACCAGAATTAGCATTAGTATATCTGTGATAATGTTAATGTATTCATTATAAGGAAACATATTGAATTATTAACTTTTGGCTACCAGTTCTTTCATTGTAAATTGTCAACAAATTCTGTTATCATTTTAAAAACAATTTTCATGGTATCTGAAACATATCATCATATGAATAGATTATAAATTTTAGCAAATCAGTTTTTATCTTTTAATCATTTCTTCACCACATCCTGAGTAATTTTCCTCCCAAAAGTTGCATTCTTAACTCAAAGGAGATTCTGCTTTGGATGCCACTTTTGTTTGCTTTCTGGTTGAATTAGACCCTCTTGATCAATTTTAAGCTAAAATGTTCTGGGTTACCACATGACTAACAAATGTCAATTAAAGCACTCTTTGAGGTGAAAGGATTTCGCATGCCAAGTTTTATAAAGATTGGCTCATTTGTCTAATAGATAATAAAACTTATATATATATATATATATATATATATATATATATATATATATATATATATAAAGAGGGTTCAATATCAGTAATTGTGCATATATATCTAATAATGAATAATAGAATAACATAGACATATAGTCAGCGGTGATTGGTAACTATCAATTTTTGCCTATGTGATCCTCAGACCAAGTTATTATGAAGATTGCATAGGTGAGAAATTAACAGTTACCATGCACCATTGACTCTATCTACACTATCTTAACTTAATATTAATATATATATATATCTGAGGAATGCATAGGCAAGAAACTGACAGTTACCAAGCACCATTGACTCTATGTCTACACTATCCTAACATATATATATATATATATATATATATATAAAGATAAATCTAATAACTCATTAGATTTATCTTTATTATCTGCTCTACTTAGGCATTGAGCACTTTTTACTTATTAGCTTTAGTTTCTGGCGGTTTTGTATGAATATATATATCTTATATATATATATACATATATATTGTTTTTTCTTTTGGCCAAATATTGTACCAATAGATTATTTTTGGTTGGTACGATTATCTTGGTCTTTTCTTTTTTTCCAATAATTTTTTTTTCTCCCCGGGTGATGTTTGGTAGTATATTTTTACAATCAAACTATTTGCTGGGTTTTTTCTCACCGCAAGGATTTACCAACAAGTTTGGTATATTAAATTATATATATATATATATATGAATATGATAAAATGAAAAAACAAAAGATGTTTACAAACTGAATGGGCTCATCAGGAGAGAGTGTGCAAACCATTTCGGGGCCTTTCTCTCGACGGTTTAAAAAAAGCAACACCGGCCCTTCCTCACTAATATATGAGGACCCTCGTAATATCATGCATCGACCGCACATGGGTCGGTCATCAACAAAAAATGCGGTCGATGCATGATATTACGAGGGTCCTCATATATTAGTGAGGAAGGGCCGGTGTTGCTTTTTTTTAAACCGTCGAGAGAAAGGCCCCGAAACGGTTTGCACACTCTCTCCTGATGAGCCCATTCAGTTTGTAAACATCTTTTGTTTTTTCATTTTATCATATTCATACTGTCGGATTAATTTCCATTTTATTTTCACACACATATATATATATATATATATATATATATATATATATATACACAATGGTTCCTTGACTTACGAGTGCCCCTAGTTAGAAGTTGTCACTCAATCAATTTTTGGCTTTGAGCTAAAAAGAAACACATTTACTTAATTGAAATCCTAAAGGTTTTTTTTGGCCAACACACTCAGCAGCATATCCCTCCTGTTGTACAACGTGGTGCATTTGATTGGTTGTCTTATTCTTCCTGAATGACATCACACTCTGCTGTTGAGAAACATTTAATTGACAATGTTGACTGTGCTAGACACTATGAAGAGGATTGTTTTCAAAATTCTTCATACATCACGTACAGATCTCACAAGCCATTGCAATTAACAGCTGTTAATCAAACTTTTCTTGTGCCAGCATCAGACGTGGCTTTCATTTCTATGGATTTAATAACAATATTTGAATGCATGGCTTTCTAATCATCTTTTTTTGTATGTGTTGTTTGTGGTTGGTTGGTTGGTTGGTTGGTTTTTATGGCATGTCAACCCTCATATTTTATGCTTATTTTAAGATTATATATATATATATATATATATATATATATATATATATACACACATAAACACACATGAATTATTAATAATTTTAAGGCAATTACAATGCGTATAAAAACTAAAAACAAAAAGATGTTATTTTTGTCTTATCGATTTCAAAGTATAAAACTTTATCTTCAGAGATGAATATCAGAAATGTACGTGCTTAAGTTTTTTTTTTTTTGTGTGGTTATATTTTTTTTCCTCTTCTTTTTTTTTTCTTTCTCCTCCTCCTCCTTTCTTTTTTTTATGTTATGAATGAAATGGGCGAATAACTGTAATTTCTTTTCTTTTTTTTTTTTTAGAATATCTGTTCAGAATGAATTTTTGAACTCCTGCTTGTATATGTATCCAATATTGTAACAAAGTAGCCATGTTGAATTCAAAATAAAAGTAATTACATAATTAGTAATAAGGTTGTATTTTTAAATTTTTTGGTAATACAACTGCATGTTTTAACTTGAAAATATCATAAAATGTGTTCTTAATAACAATTAATTTCATTTCAAATAATGTGCAAGCACAATTAAGAACACATTTTATGATATTTTTGTGTTAAAACATGCAGTTGTATTGATTCAAACAAATTCGTATTTTCAGTGTAGATTTACAGTGAAATAAAAATGGCCAACCAAAACATGTGGCTTCCTCAAAGTGAAATAAACAAGAGGAGGTTACTCTCATTTATGTAGCTAATGTTCAGATTACATATATATATATATATATATATATATATAAAGAAAAAGTGGAAGTATATCTGTAATATGTAATTTTATAAAAAAGGAAAAAATACAAGTTTCATTCTCAAGTGATGTTTAATAAGCCAATGCTGCAGTGTTTTGGTTTGTTTAACAAACCTTCCTCAGGGCCTTCGTTTGTTTAAAGAAAAAAAATTATTAGTGAAAACAAAAGTCTGTAATCCTCTGCTTTTGGTATGTGTCTGCTTTTGTTGATATTCAAATATGAGAAAAAGACATATGCACAGAAATGTCGACATCCCTATTTAAAGTATGTGACGTCATTTTTTTTTTTTCACAAAATTTGTTGGAAATAATTTTAGTGAATGGAAAAAATATTTAAGGCCGGCATTCCCATTTGAACTACATGTGATTTTTTTCTGAAAATAATTTTAGTGAATGGAAATATATATACACATAAACAAACATAAATTAGACATTATCTAAAAATAATTAGATAATATATAGTTAGTAATGATGTATCTTTTTCTTTTGGTGTTTGGCTACAGAAATGTTAAAAAAACAGCCATCCTAATTATATATATATATATATATATATATATATATATATTATATTATATTTATTTATTTATTTACCAACCCCTCCGCACGAGTAGGATGTGACACAAGGTCAATTTCTTAAGTGGAGTTTAACAGGTTTGAATTCAGAGTTTTCCTTCTCCTAGACCGGTTGTCTAACCAAGGTTAAAGAGCCCAGTCTGCCCTACTATTTTACCCATAGCTGGAGGGAGAGTAGAATTCATACCTTTCCCAAGGGTATTAGCACTAAGTGAAATGCAATTACTATGTCCAGGATTTGAACTCGGAGCGACGAGTCCATTTCCTATGACTTTAACCATTACACCACGCACTTCCTTACTTATATATATATATATAGATACACATAAATATGACATTATCTAAAAATAATTAGATAATATATAATTAGTAATAATGTTGTATCTTTATTCTTTTAGTATTTGGCTCCAGAAGTGTTGAGAAAACAACCATATGACAGAACTGTTGATTGGTGGTGTTTAGGTGCTGTACTTTATGAAATGCTGTTTGGATTGGTAAGTTTCACCTTTTTCTTCTTTACCTTTTTCTTCTTTTAACCATTAATATTTGACTTTTTTCCATCTGTGGGATTCGAAGTTAATAATTGAACAACAGCTCCGACACGTTGTGAGACAAAACATTTAATAGGTGTACAGCACATGGTAATGATAAGATACATAAGTACATAGATACATAAGATACAAATAAGATATAGGAGTAGAGATAAAAGGACACATTCATGAATGGTAAATACAAGATACAATATTTAGGTATAAATGAGATACCCAAATGTACATAAAATATAAATGTTACAGACATGGAACTAAAGGATAGTCCATGCTGTATAAAAGATTTACAGTAATGTAAGGGGGGCCAAAGCCCCACCGAGAAGGGGGTAGACATAAGTCTAACCCATGTGCTCGTTCAGAGGCAGTTAGGAAAGAGAGAAGCATTTGAATCGGCCGCCTATATACCAGAGGTCCCCTAGTGGGAACAAACAGCAACACAGCGGGAAGATAATTCCCTACATATCCTACTTACGAGGGAGATTTAAGAATTATCCACACACTTATTTTATGGTTTGTCCGGACACTTTTAAACTTCTCTATCCACTCGGATAGACTTTTACGTAGTAATGCACTATCCCCCATATTATGCTAAAAGCCTCTGATGAATATCAGTCCCTGACACTCCTTCCCACTTGAAAAATCTGGTCACATCCTTAGTGCATATTGTTAGTGGAGCAGCCATATTTATTGTGTTTAGATAGCAAGCAAAATGGTGCAATCAGGTTCAAACTTTGATCACATGACCACTACTGTGCCAACTATAAGCACACATGCGCAGAACGCAGCGTGACAATGATGAAGATATGTCATGGTGAAAATGGGGTGTTGGATTATCTGTAGCTATAATATGTACACCAAGTCACCACTCCTATTTATGAACTTTCCCAATAGCAGCAAGCATTCTTGGTAAAAAAATTGGCCAATCAATAACAAGCACATAAAAGCATTTAAGATCATTTGCAACTGTCCTCAAATCAATTGCTAATTGAACTTTATGTGAGCAAGACCTACAGACTAGGATTACAAGGAGATCTACTAATACTACACTCTTTTCTACCTAGGATTTTAAGGAACACTACAGACTAGGATTACAAGGATTAAACAACTGAATCCCTACCATGGCAACAAGAACTCTAACATGTGGATAATCTTTTACTTTTCCTAATATCTGGGAAGAGGAACAAGTCAAAATTTATGTGTAATCAATTCTTCATTTGTCTGTGTTTCTCTGTCTCATTTCTCTTATATCTTCTCTTTTTGTTTCACTTATAATTTTTTTTTTTTTAATTGAAAAAAAAATCTTTATCTCAGAATTTATTTTATAATGACAGATTTATCAATATTCCCAACCATTTCTCTGCTTGCCATAGCACATTGGTTAACAAGTTCTTTCAACTTACTCATCATCATCAGGTTTTGCTCGCAGCACAGATGTTCATGACTCCCTCTCGCCAACCATCTCCATCTCTCTGCTTGCCATAGCACATTGGTTAGCAAGCTCATTCCACTTATTCATCATCATCATCATTCATTCTGCAGCACAGTTATCTATTCAGTTGTCAGCGGTGCTGGAATTAAAGGATGAGATGCAAACTCGCTTCCTTTTCCATGGGAAGTCTTACCAGGACGGCTGCTTTACCTATATGGTCATGAAGGCAGTTTTTGCACACGGGCATGTTTTTCTGAGGAGGGAAAAAAAGTGAATATGAATTAGTTTGAGCCTTGTAAAATGTTTATTTTTTTTCTGTCTGCACTACTAACAGTGGGTGGGTGACGCTCTCAAAAAATAAATAGTTATTCACTCTAACTTGGATTTGATGAAAGGCCAACCGTCAAACGTCCCCCATTGATCATCATCTCTGGGAGGTCCTCTGTGCAGTATCTAGAATCTGCAGAGAACTGGTTGATGTAGGTTTTTACTGGTCAGCCCACACTGGTGTGTCCATGTGTAGGTGTCCACATGAGAATGTCACTTATGAGTTCATCCTTGCTTCTCCAGCAGTGTCCAGCATCTCTTGTTCATCTTACTTGGATGGTTTGTATGGGCAAGTGGTTGTACAGCTGCTTTCTTATGGGGTGCTGTTTCCAAGATTTCAAGACAGCTTTGTAAAAAGTTTTCCAACTGGAGTCTGTTCAATTGACAACAGTAATTCCTTTCGGTCAGCAAATTTCTCTACCAACTGAGCTCGTTCCTCTCACTTCCTTCTTGTTCACCCACAACACAGTAGTCGCCGAATTTCACTTCTCTCACAGACACTTGCTTTGTTGCTGACTGCCAGTGTCAGCGACCGTCCATTTTTATCATAGCTCGGCTACTCTTTATGCAAATTCCGTCTCGTCCTATCCACGTCTCTCATGCACGGCACAAGCGATTCTTTGCCACTTATGTTGGGGGGATCGGCCATGCCCATTACAAGCATCCTTGCGTGACTCCCATCTAGCCACTTTATTAAAGTCCAATTGGTGCAGCCATACAGTTGCACTGATACAGTGATGGTGTTTTTTCTTCAAGTCCTTGGATTGTGCTATCTACATAATCCTCAATGTTAGCAAGACCTCTTCCACCTTCACTTCTTGTATTGTTATTATTATTTACTCCTTTTGAGTTTTCACATCAGTGTTAGCTGATGGTCTTTCACTGGAGTCTGAGTGACAGCAAGTCTCCTCAGGTCTCCAGGACTCTTCTGAGTATTCTGGCAGATTGCAGCAGTGCAGTGTTCTGAATGGTTTTAATTCTTCCTCTGATTTCCAAACTTTCCAAACCCTTTTCCAATCCTTTTGGGACCATTCCAAGTGCACCAACTACAATTGGTATAACTTTCACTTTCATATTCCATAACTTTTTCAGTTCTCTGGCAAGGTCCAGATATTTGTCCATTTTTTCATTTTCCTTTAGCTTTACCCTGTGATCTGCTGGAACTGCAAAATCCACCAGTTGACAAGTATTATTATTATTATTATTATTATTATTATATAGAGTTGTTATTGGATCTTTATTGCTCTCTATTCCTGCTAAAGCATTTCTTAGTAAGAGACCAAACAGAAAGAGTCCTAAGCAAAACTCAATATAAATTCAAACCAGACAGCAGGACAATAGATGCCATATTTATAGTGAGTCAGATAATGGAAAAAGTGAAAGGAAAGAAAAGTCGTCTTTGCACTTCCAATTTTATAGATTTCAAATCAGCCTTTGACACTGTGTGAAGAGAAGACCTTTTAGAGAACATTGAAGGTGATTGGTATCGGTCCAACAATTGTTGATATAATTGAGTTCATGTACAACAAAATTGAGTTCACAGTTCTGATCAACAACAGCATTACAGACTGGTTCAATTGAAGTTCAACGCGGATGTCTCTTTTCAATATTTTTCTTAAACCAGTTATAAATGACCTGGTCAGCTTGCAACAAAATCTTAAACCGAACAAAACCATTACAGCCAATATACACCGCCTTGTCGGCTGGGACAGATGAATACACTGACTGCACTTCTGCAGAGGTGTAAAATCCCTCCCCCCAATGGGGCCAATTTTTTCTTAACCCTGAAACAGTTGGCTTGCAGAGAGGTAAAATCCCCCTAATGGGACCACCTGTTGGCTATGAATGGTGACCCATGATGCTTAAGGATGGAACCCTGATGGCTGAGCAGTCCTAGTTCTTTCAAAGTCATGCAAGTAACTAACAAGACATTTTTGTCTTTGATCAAAGCTTTATTGCCCATTTTCATTCACCGCGCGGTTTGAGCTTAGCCCCGCAGTCGCACGTCTGCTCTGCGTCGCATTTTGGCTGAAACTGGTTACCTAACTAGTCAAATCACATGACATGCGAGATTCCCGCCTTTACCAACGGTCTGTATTTTTCCACGGAAACCTGCCCGTCTACGTTCTGATTTGAAGGCCAATGACCCTTATTCTACAGGTGTTTGTCAATGATCTATGCTACCACATAATTATGCAACACTAAGACATTTTGGGGAGACTCACAGTAATAAAGTCACAATTTTTGTTTCATGAACAAAAATTCATAATTTTACAGATTAATCTTATTCATTATTAAAATGTAGTGATTTAAACAATATCTAGTCTAAATACTCATTATTTTTGGTTTTAATAAGAAATATGAATATTAGGATTAGGGTTAAGCATTAGTCCTGTTACTTAAACCTTTGCCTACTTTAATCCGCTCATAGCGGTTCTCCCACCAGGCAAAGCACAAAAACTGAATGTTAGTTCATTATAATTGAGCTGAGGGACTCGGATTACAATAATAACAGGACTTTATTTGAATAGAATGAGTTCTGTGGTGAATAGATAGAGAACTTTGAAATATCTCATCATACAAGTAAAAAAAAATACGAAGAAAATTTAGTACAGCCATGGGGGAAATTTAGTAGGCAAAGAGTTAAATACTCTTACTGTCAAAATATGAGTACCAAAATGTCCTAGGGAGAAACAAAATGGGGGTATTTCTGTTGTAATTGTTATCATCATAGGAAATGGACAAATCAAAGCAAGTTCAATTTTCCTGGATGAGGCCGTTTGCATTTCACATAACACTATATTCCAAAGTGTAATGGTTACCAACATAGGAAATGGACATGGCGAGATGAGTTCAAATCTTGGACGAGGCTTTTTGCATTTCACATAGTGTTAATACCCTTTGGAAATGTATGAATCCATTTATTCTCCCTACAGCTATGGGTAAAATAGTAGAGCAGACAGGACTCTTTGACCTTAGTATGGCAAATGGTCTAGGAGCCGGAAAACTCAGAATTAAAATCTGTTAACTCTTTGCCTACTTTAAGTTGCTTACAGTTGCTCTCCCACCACTGCAATCCTACCGTAAATCGCTGGCAGTGGCTCTTGTATGTGTCACTTATTTACACTGAAAAATCACTAAATGAACACTCCTGCCATCTTTTGTTTTGAATAGAATGAGTTCTGAGGTGAATAGATAGTGAACTTTGAAAATATTTCATTATACGGGTGAAAAATACAAAATAAAAAATCTTTGGTAGGCAAAGAGTTAAACTCCACTTTAAGAATTAACCTTGTGTTACATCCTGCTTGTGCAGAGGGGTTGATAAATACATTGCCAGATACATTAAGTTTAGCTTAATTTTATCACAGACTACAGTCGGTAGAGTGTTCGGCTAGAAACCACAAGGTTCCTAGTTCAATACTGGTCCTCGCCAACTCAGCGTATGAGTAGCACAGGGATCTGTGCAGTAAAGTAAGGAGCTGATGGTGGGTGTGGCACTCCACCTCAGACGCCAAAACAATCTCCTTGGTCTAGCGCTATTGAAAAGGGGATAGACTCTCCCGCTGACTGGCTGGCTGATACCGACTTTAGGCCGCCCAGTCGACCTTACTTACTTACTTACAGTAATAGATATACTTCACTATATTAACAATTGTATACTCATTACACTAATAATTGATTAGCTTGCTAATCATCACTTCATCCCAGTCACCCCAGGGGGTGTTTACCTCTGAGACCCCAAGTTGCCTTATCTACTTTATGTATAATTGATTTCTCCTTTTCTTTATTGAAATTTTTTTTTAAATGTTATCTCTTTTTTCTAATTATATATTTTTTCATCTAAATTTTTCTTGAATTAAAAAAAAAAAGAAAAGAAAAGTTATCTCCTTTTTAATATATAATCAATATTTTAATTCTCTTTCAGCCACCATTCTACAGCCGTGACACAGCGGAAATGTATGACAACATTCTGCACCAACCATTACGGATACGTAATAGTATTTCTCAACATGCTCGATCCATATTGGAAGGAGTAAGTCTACCATTTTAGTTTTACATGTGTGAGAATTTTTGTTATTTGATAAACTGCATCTAATTGTGAAGTTCCAATTTTGGAGCTTTGGGGAGTGCCATTACTCCCAGCTCCACTCTGACCCGGAGTGGTAGTACCTATTAGAGGCCTATTTATGGATTAAATAGATCAAAAAATGAGTTTAAAAAATGTGCTCGTAAAATATTGAGTACCTAATAAGAATTGAATAAAACAAATTGTCTTTGGCATAAAATAACCCAACAAGGTTTTTTTTCCACATACCTATCAAATATGAATAATTTTTAAACTGATCTATACTCTAACAGGTACTACCACTCAGGCTCAGAGCATACATGGGAGTAATGGAAATAAAGGGGTACTCCACTCTCCCCAGATCTTCAGAACTAGGGCCTCTCTATAAAATGCTTTTCTGGCCACTTTTAAACTTCTCTATCCATCCCTACATACTTCTACATGGTAGTGCACTGTCCCCGTATCATGCTGACGATGAATTTCAATCCCTGACACTCCTTCTAACCAGAGAAATCGGGTCTTTTCCTTGGTGCATACTGCTAGTGGAGCACCCATGTTTACACTGTAAAGGCAGCAAGCAAAATGGCATAATCAGGCTCAGACTTTGATAACGGGACCATAACAGTATCAAGAACACATGCACAGAACGCAGTTTGACATCACCCTCTGAAGCCAGAATATCAAGATAGGGTAAAGTTGGTGGAGTGGCCTATTGTCAGTATCAGCCAGACAGCAAGGGAGTCTATCCCCTTTTCGATAGTGCTAGACCAGGGAGATTGTTTTGCTGTGGTAGAGCACCACACTTACCGTTAGCTCCCCACTTTACCACATAGATCAGATTACCCAATCTATGCTACTCATACACAGAATTGGCGGGGACTGGTATCGAACCAGGAACCTTGCGATCTGAAATATTGAGCTTATGAGCTCAAAGAGTTAAAAAGAAAGAAATATAAGAATATGGCAGACTTGTCCTCATTCCCTTGGCTTGCTTGTAATTATCATCCATTCAAAATAACCGCATTTCACAAATTTTCTTTGGAGATCAAAGATCAGCTCATAACTTATCTTTACAAAGTTATCGCTGCTGCATATTAAAAGATGCAATTATTTCTATTTCAGTTTTGCCTCGGAGGGAAAATAGCTTTTAACACTTTTAATACTGCATTACATTCTCCCAGTACATTAATCCTTTAACAAAACTGCAGAACAAATCATATTTGAAAATTTTATCTCGTTCTATTAGAAAGAGTTCACTAAGTGCAGCTCAGACAGAAGGCTGAAAAAAAAAAGTTATATACAAGGTGTCTCAAAAAAAAAAAAGGTTTTTTTTTTTTTTGGGGGGGGGGGTCCTTGTGTCGTAGTAGCTAACGTGCTGAATTGCAACATCGTCGTAAGTGAGTTCAATATCCAGTTGTACTATTACATTCACTTTCGCACTAATACTCTTGGGTAAGGTATGAACCCACTCACCCCCCCCCCCAGGTTAATTTTTTGCCTACTTTAAACCGCTCAGAGCGACTCTCCCACCACTTTGATCCTACTGTAATCTGCTGACAGTGATCCTCGCAAAAGTCACTTATTTACACTGAAAAATCACTACGTTAATACCCCCTGCCATCTGTGAACCAACCCTGAAACTAGTACTTGATCCTTTTACAATAGGGAACCAGTTAAAAACCGTGGAGGGTAATTTTGTAGGTAAAGAGTTAAACAGTACCTCTAATGTTCTACAAGGAGGGCGTTCCATTGTGGTGTAATGGTTAGCAAGCTAGTCTCCCAAATCCATTACTACTGGATAGCATGTTCAATCCCCATTGGATGCTCTGCCCTATACTTGAGACTTTGTGTCACATCCTACTCGTGGCAAACAGGTTGGGTAAATAACTACTGTTCTACAAGGATGGCTTTGGCATTAAATAACCCACAAAGGTTGATATGCCATTAAAACAAAGAAACCAAACCAAAAATTTATGTAGCTATGTACATAAAATGAAGATATTAACACTCATAGTTTTGTACAAAATGCTGAGGCGAATAGATAGTGAACTTTGAAATATCTCATTACACGGGTGAAAAATACAAAAAAAATTTGGTAGGCAAAGAGTTAAACTCCACTTTAAGAATTGACCTTGTGTTAGTTTATTATTAATGCTTTTCACGTCACCAGGTGTTGCAGTATCAGTCAGGGTGAGAAAAACTATAACTGTTCAGAAGGCATTTTAGAACATATTTTGGGAAATTACTAATGTCTATACAATCCATCTACAGTTGTTACAAGAAATTTGGAACAACTTGAGGTTTTATCTAAAGGGAACAGCTACTGATTACAATCTAATCTAACTACAGTTAAAAAATTAAAAAAAACTCTGCCTATTCATACATGCACCAGGATTACTTGACAACAGGCCATTCTATGAAGACCAACATGATTATTTCCCTTTATCTGTAGAATTTTTCAAAATGAAGTGGCTTTGCTTCTCAGACCCAATTTTTTAACCTGTTGTCTTATGTTTTACTTAAACAAAAGACAATTTGTGCAAACCATTTTTTAATGGTTGATTTCAATATTTTGAATATGTTGACTAACTTTCACGACCTACAGTTTATTTACAATTATTTAATTCTTAACGTCCTATACCGTCTCATTCTACCCGGCCGGATGTCACATTTGTTTTCCTAATCTGCCCCAAATGATAGCCTTTGTTTAAATGTAATATTAAACATATTTAGCAGTCTTTGATTTACGGGAAATAACTGGTAACTTTAGATGAAAAGGCCATTTTTTAGCCATTTATTGATAATAATAATTCCTTATAGGAATGGGGCTCTGGACTTAGAAAATTCTCAACAGGATTTGAAGAGTTAACCAACAAAAATACTGTGACCTCTAATAATCCTAATTATTTCATATGGGACTATCATAAAAATACAAAATTTCTTTGTCTTTTAATTTTCAATGCATTTTTATCATACAACCATACAAAAGGTTTTTCTATAGTAAAATCAACAATGCATTTGCAAGGAATGAAACTGCTCTAGTACAGAGTGGTCTGAAAGTCTTGTCACCCACTACATATGATTTTAGAGGTAAAATAATTATATAAACTTATATATGTTGAGAAATGCGCGAGAGTGTAAAATTTTTAAAAATGCAATTTATTGATATTTAACAAAAAGTACCGACATTAAGTGTTTCAATTAAGATTTACAGCATCAAAACTATTTAAAATGAAAATGTATTAGGTAGATGTTTTTTAATCTTCTTCAAGGTTATAAATATCATCTGTTAATGTCAGTTTCTTTCCAGCAATTAATACAAGGAGGAAATTCCACTTTTCTCATCTACATAACTTATATATTAAAACAAAAAAATAATGAACGTTAAAAAAATACATAGGGGTGACAAAACATTCGGACCACCCTATACATTAAAAGTAAAAATTCATAAAAGTGCTTAATATCTCTGTTCTTGTGTCACAACTAAGCTACTCTTAATAAAGAATAACACTGAATAATTGGATTTCAAAGGGTTAAGTTTAAGACCCCAGAATAACACTAGATCCCAGAAAAACATTGATAATTTGTTTAACTTAAACCAATCTGTTAAGAAAGATCTTTGGTTATTTCCTATTATTCTAACATAAACAAAGGGGAACCACTCTTGACTGATAAATTATTTATTTATTTTCCTATTACACTAACTCTAAACCTAACCCTAACCCGTCTTCTTTTTTCCTAGTAGATCAATAAATAAATAAATAATTTATTGGGTTTCAAAGGGTTAAGTTTAAGACCCAGAATAACACTAGATCCCAGAAAAACATTGATAATTTGTTTGACTTAAACCAATCTGTAAAGAAAGTCTTTGGTTATTTCCTATTATTCGAACATAAACAAAGGGGAACCACTCTTGACTGATAAATTATTTATTTTCCCATTAAACTAACCCTAAACCCTAAACTCTAAACCTAACCCCGTCTTCTTTTTTCCTAGTAGATCAATAAATAAATAATTTATCAGTCAAAGGTGGTTCCCCTCTGTTTATGTTAGACTTATAGGAAATAACCAGATTTTCTTTATACCCCCCCCAAAAAAAAAAAAACAGCTCTGACTATTATATATGTTTTGGAGTGAGTGCAAGTTATTTTTGCTGATGTGATTTTTTTTTTTCAAATTGGAGATTTACTGTCACTAGAAACGAGCGATGGAATCACTTGTTGGATTAAAACCAAATGAATTCTACATTTCTGACTTTTCAAGTGTTTGTTAGATGTGTATCTGTTTCACTTCTTGCTTTAAGCTTTTATGATTCAATTCCACAACTGTGATCAAAAAACACTTTCATAAGTCTTCTGATTTAAAAAAAAACAAAAAAAACAACAAAAAAAAACCTATTTTCTGTAAATGCCCCCAGAATCAATTGGTCCACATCATTACTTTCCAATAAAGTCACTGAGTTGAATCACTTTCCAAAAGACACATTTGCAATTCGTAGACCATTAACAGGAGAATGCTGTTTATGGTAGATGAATGAAAATAATGTTATATCCAATTGACTTCAAAGTTACTTTTGCTGTTGATGGTTACAAGAAAGAGAGAAACATTCACTTCTATAAATGAATGTATATATATTTACCAACCCCTCCACAGAGTAGGATGTGACACAAGGTCAATTTCTTAAGCGGAGTTCAACAGATTTGAATTCAGAGTTTTCCTTCTATAACAGTTACCTAACCAAGGTTAAAGAGCCCAGTCTGCCCTACTATTTATCCATAGCTGGAGGGAGAGTAAGATTCATACCTTTCCCAAGGGTATTAGCACTAAGTGAAATGCAATTACTACATCCAGGATTTGAACTCGGGGCGACAAGTCCATTTCCCATGACTTACACCACATGAATGTATAAGTCTGCACATATAAAGACTAATGGTTGGTTGTTTTTGTTTTATGACATATCAACCCTCTTTTGGGTCATTTAATGCCGAATCAAATAATTTTGATAAACAAGGACTCAAGTTGTTTACAGTACCTGGTATTGCCTGAATGGTCACCCAATTAAGTATTGGACATGTTCATTGCTGCTTAACTTTGGTGATCTAGCGGGAACTGATGGTTTCAGCATGACTTGATCATAATCAAACTTTTTCAGGTCATTTAATGCTGAATCAAGTCATTTTAATTTCAAAGGACTCAGGTTGCTTACAGTACTTAGTGTTGCTTAAATGGTCACCCAATTAAGTATTGAACAGGTTCATCGCTGCTTAACTTTGGTGATCTAGTGGGAACCGGTGCTTTCAGCAGGACTTGACCGTAATACACAAAGACTAAATTGGGTTTCAAATTTTTCAACCAGTCTCAACTATCAAGTTCTTCTTTATTAGTAAAATATTAAAAGTGAATCAGATCTGTTTATCTCTCTATAAAGTCAAGGGCACTTGGTAATTGTTAGTTTCTCGCCTATGCAATTTTCAAACCAAGTACACCCTAACAGATATGTATGTGTGTATATGTTTGTGTATATGTATGTGTGCATGTGTATTTGAGTATATATATATATATATATATATATATATATATATATATATATGTGTGTGTGTGTGCTTATACAGATGAATTACTCTATAATTAGTTCATGATAGTTACCTCCCTTGAGAAATTACCATGATCAGGGTAGCATAAGTGCAGAACCCATACTATTCAGGATCCTGTTAGTATTTAAAATTTTCTTTGTTATTTTCAGCTCTTGCAAAAGGAAAAAGAAAACCGACTTGGAGCAAAAAGAGATTTTTTGGAAATCAGGAATCACAGTTTTTTTGCTGATGTTAAATGGGATGACTTATATGCCAAACGCATTGAGCCTCCGTACAATCCAAATGTGGTAAGTGTCTCAGAAGTTTCTATTTTTTATCAATTGTCTCTTTAAAAAAAAAAAATATTTAAATCTTAATTAGTTTAGAGCGAAAAATTATTTTTATCTTACAAAAATATTTGTTTTAAGGCTATTCAAAATGGTGGCAAATCAAACAGAAGGCTACTGGTTTGAACAGAGGTCTGTCAATCAAATTTTTGGTGGCTGATAAGTACAAACCATGGGAATTTACAGAAGAATGTGTGAGATGTACAGAGAAGCATCTTTTAGTAAAAAAAAAAAAATGTTTACAAATGGGCTAAACATGCCTTTGCCATGATGAACCTGAGTCAAAAAGACAGTCCATGGAGTGAAAACACACTGACTCTTCTGTAAAGAAAAATTTCTGGGCACAGTGGTCTGTAAAGAAGGTTATACTGACAGTGTTCTGGGGCATGAAATGGGTCACTAATGGCTTGAAAAAGGTGCAACTGTAAACATGACTTCTTATTGCCAACTCCTTAGGCAAAATTCACCTTATCATCTATACGATCTTCAGACCAAGATTTGGTCTCAAGATTGCATAGGCAAGAAACTGTTAGTAACCAAGTGGCATTAACTCCATGTCCACGCTACCTTAACATAGATATAAATGCTCTATCAATAATATTGAGCACTATTTTGCATATAGATATAGCATCCATATCATCTTTATAATATATACTAGCAAATATATGCACCCTCCGGGTGCAAGTATTTTAGTTAGATTTTATAATAAAATATCATATTAAATTAGAAAGGCTAATGAAACTAAATAAGAATACAGATAAAAAGATTTAAAACAGAGGGAGTATAATAAAAGATTTGAAACAGAGGGAGTATAATAAAAAATGGAACAACTGAAACTTACTCTTCCATCACTCTCGTCTTTCATTGTTATTTGTTCTAATTTAAGTATTTAGTTATAAGAGGCAGTAAAGAATAAAATGACAGTTATCTTTTCTTGTTAATGGATTTCATTTAAGATTCATTGAAGAGATTTTTGCTTATATTCATTAAAATAAAACCAAACAGTTAGAAATCAATAATACTAAGCACATATTTATTAAATTCGATTTTTTAATATTAATATGCAAATTAGCCTTCCCGTTCACATTGTAAAGCGCTATTTTGTTGTATATATAAATATAATTGCATGTTGTTAGTACGTAGACATAGTTAACAGTATTAATAATGTAAGACAATTTTTATTAATAATTGAGGTTTAGATAAAAATAAAATCATGGAGAATGTGATGTAAATAACTAAGGAAATTGTGACTTGAGTAGGAATATAGTTTCGGTTACAGACAGAAAAACACACAATCTCCATTATAATAAGATATATATATATATATATATATATATATATATATAAGGAATAGATACACATATTGCATTTTATATATATGATAATCATCATCATCTTGTCATTCTTTTTCTTAAATTATTTCTTATTTTATTCTTCAGAGTGGACAACTCGATTTAAAGAATTTTGATCCAGAATTTGTAAAAGAACCTGTCCCCGGTAAGTTTTTTATTGACTATTATAACAGAAGATATATTTATAAAAAATTTTAATTTTTTATATTTCTAAATCCTTGAAATACTATAGATATGTATTAATTTTACTTTTGCCTACTAAAAGATGTGGTATGTCTGTGCATAATCTTCTCAAATAATTGATAAACTCTTTAAAAAAGTTAATTTACGTGAGAATTGGATATTTAACAAAAAGAAATGCACCTTGTGTACATCCTACTCGTGTGGAAAGGGTTGGTAAATATATACAGGATGTCCACAAAGTCCGTATGCAGTTTAAAATTATAAATTATTTAAGGTGCACACGGACTTTATGGACGGCCTGTATAATCTGATTGAGTGTATCTACATTTGGAGACGATCATCATATATGCGTGTATGTGTGTGCAGGTTTTTCTATGTTGATATAATCTATTTTATGGTTTTTATTGATTCCAAGCAGAATTACAGTATATTGTATTGTTCATCAAACTTTCTGTCTGCTTTGGAGAGAGAGAGAGAGCAAGAGAGAGAGAGAGAGATTTTTTTTGCTTCCTTTCAGATATCCTTAGACTTATTTCAAAATAAATCTTAATGCCAAATTTCTCACATAAAAAAAAAAAATAGATTTTAACCTTGGCAAATATCTTTACCTGCAAGATTAAATCTTTAATCTGAAATTGATAAAGCTCAAGTAAAATGTGCATAAAAACATTTTTTGATATATATATTCTGATTCAGTGCAATATTTAAATCATACAAAATTCTACTTTTTCTGAAAACTCTAAATATTGCTAGCAAGATTATTTACCCGTGCCACCAAAGATAACTAATAATCTTCATACAATCACTGCTATTTACACAGTAGCATTGCAACCAACAAAGCCTTCATCAGATGATGACTCTGGGTTCAGGCATGGTTTCGGGGGCCAAAGCATCATTACCACTAACCCAGAGCGCCCCAGCAGTATCTCACGATACCACCAGACTTTGTCAGTTTGATGTCACAATGTAGGATTGCCATATCCACGCTGATGCGGTTAGAGCATTCTCCTGGATCTTTTTTATCTATTTCCTCATCTGGTGGAGAAAGTCCAAGTTTAGACAAAAATGCCATGGTTGAGTTGGTAATAAATCCCCGGCATCCATATTGGTTTGGTTTGGTTTACTGCATATAAACCTCGGTGGGTTATTTAATGCCAACAAAGTTTTGAAATAAATTCATTCTTAATGCATACTCAATTTTTGGTAATACAACTGCATGTTTTAACTTGAAAATATCATAAAATGTGTTCTTAATAACAATTAATTTCATTTCAAATAGTGCACAATCACAATTAAGAACACATTTTATGATATTTTTGTGTTAAAACATGCAGTTGTATTGATTCAAACAAATTCATATTTTCAGTGTAGATTTATGGTGAAATGAAAATGGTTGACCAAAACAGACGGCTTCCTCAAAGTGAAAGAAACAAGAGGAGGTTACTCACATTTATGTAGCTAATGTTCAGATTACCCTCTAGCTTTAGTTTGTGTGCGGTTACCCACTATAATGATCCTTGTGTCTGACTGACATGGTGGATCAGTAAATACTTACTTATAAAGTAGTAAGTAAAGTCTGTGGTGTGGCCTGTTTTTGGTATCTGCCGAACAGCGAGGGAGTCTCCTTTTCACTAGTGCTAGTCCAGGAAGGTCGTTTTTGTATCTGAGATGGAACACCATACCTACCATCAGCTTACAGTTGCTTTACTGCACAGATCAGATCAGATTACTCAAACTATGCTACTCATGTGATGAAATGGTAAGGACTAGGATTGAACTCAGAACTTTGCAATTCCTAGATGGATGCTCTATTGACTGGGATAAACATATACTTATATCAAAAAATATTATGCTGCTCTTTTTTTTTTGGGGGGGGGTACAAAAAAGTTAAGTAAATAGAGTGGCCTATTGTCAGTATCAGCCAGAGAGTCTATCCCCTTTTCATTAGCTCTAAATCACAGCAATTGTTTTTGCATCAGAGGTGGAATGCCACACCTACCATTAGCTCCTTACAAATCCAAACTGTGCTATTCATGCACTGAATTGTCAAAGACCAATATCGAACCAGAAACCTTATAGTTCCTATGCAGATGCTCTACTGATTCAGCTAACTCTACTGAAAAAATTGACCTTGTGTCACATCCTGCCCGTGGTGGAAGGATTGGGTAGATACATGCTAGAAACACCTGAAGATAAATCGATGTGTGTTCAAATCCTACCATCAGCTTCCCACTTTAACACACAGATCAAAGCTCAGGCACTGAGTTTGCATGAGCTAGTATCAAACCAAGAACCTTGTGGTTCCTTGGCAGATGTTATACCAACTAAGCTAAACCAGATAATTCTACATAGATAACCAATTCCTTAGATAACAATTCTCTTTCTATTTGTTTGCATCAGAATTCTGTTATTGAAAATCAAATGGCTCTGAATTTCATTAGAATACAAATATTTTCTTTATTATTGAAGTCAAAAAAATGTCTGGCCAATATGACTGACTTATCTTAAACAGCTTGAAACCAACTCATTTTCAGCTGTCATGTCAGATTTTGTTCATAGAATTTATATGATAATTAATTGAAAATAAAGTAAATAAAGGAAGTACTCTGAAATTAATATTTAATAATTACCTCTCTTAAAAAATTATAAGAATTTCCCTATACTATTATTATCAATGTATCACTAAAATGTGTTATTTGTACTTTTAGTAAGATACTATCTCTCTCTCTCTCTCTCTATATATATATATATATATATATATATATATATATATATATAGTATCCATAACTAAGGAATTACATAGACTTAGTTAACGTAGAGTAGGGTCCTGAAGAAATCATTTCAATTTGATTGAAACCATGGTAGACCCTTTATTTTTCCTCTAATAATAATATTATTTATATATATATATATAAAACAGTTTGCTATATTTATAAATGAAGAGTGCTCAATATCATTGATAGAGCATATATTACTAAGGATAGTGCAGACTTAGTCAGTTTCTCACCTATGCAATTATCGGACTAAGTCCAATGATTGTATAGGTGAGCCATGTCTCGTCTTATATACCTTTTATGCTATTATTATTATTATTATTCCTTGTGAGTTTTTCACACCTATTTTAACATGTTTTTTCTTAGATATCATCATCAGCATCAATATATGGAAGTAATCCCAAAAGTAAGGTCTCCAAAGTGCTGCGGACACAGGAAAATTATTCATGCGTCTATTGGCAACACTGTTGTATTAGTTGTACATGCCTCACTACCATGCTTATTAGTCTTGGCTTGGTAGTCATTTCTGATGGAGCTTCTGTTTGAGGCTACTGCCAAATGGGAAGTTCACACAGTTATTCAGGTTTTGAAAGCAATTGAAATTCATCACCAATTAATGGAAGTGGGTCCACAAGTGGTGTAGGGAGTTTGCAACTTAGACACAGTTCATTTCTTCCTCACTGATATACCAGCTTTCACTTGTATATTGTACGCATTTTGCATCGTTGCTAGATCGCTGATCATTACAACTTAATGATAAATCAAAATTAAAGTAGTGGTGTTTTACATTTATGTTGAACTAGAAGCGACTACCCAGCATCACCTGGGTAGAGAGGTGTAGCAAAAAAAGTTAGTCTTGCAGATCCATTATTACTGAATCACAAATTAGATCCCGCAGTATGCCCCATTAAAATCCATATGTAAAAAAAAGACATTGCGTTGATTCAGCCAGTCTGAAAAGAAAAATTAATGTCTACTATTTAAAATTTAAATGCAAAAGAAATTCTATGCTGCTATCATTTAAATTTTATTTTTTTAATTATCTTCACAAATATAAATCAAACCTTCATTATTTTTGCTCAGAAACCAAGCCCTGGTGATATTTAATGTGTATATATATTTACATTGTCATTAATTGTTTTGTTTTCAAAGTTTCTTCCGGACATACACATACACACAACTGCCCTTTATATATGTATAGATTGATAGATAGATGAATAGGTTTGCACCATCCGCGAGTATATATATGGTACTACATGTTCGAACTTATAATTAACAATAAACGTGTGATTTCTAAATATTTTGGAGACGTTACCTTTTGGATTACCTTTGTATTTCTTTTCATAATTCCATGTTGACAATTAATTTCATTAATATTGTTTTTTTTTTTTGTTTTTTTTTCTGCAGGATCTGTTGGCCGCTCTGCTGAGGGTAACAAGGTAATTAGCGCCAGTGTCCGTGAAGCTGATGGAGTCTTTGAAGGATTCTCCTATGTACCCCCAGCTGAAGATGCTTTCAATTGAAGAATTTCTCTTTCTTCAAAGAAAGAAACAAAATTAAAAAATAAAAAGAAGCAAGGAAGAAAGAAAAATGGTCTTTTGTGCAGTCATGTAAAAATAAATAAATAAACGTTTTGTTTCCTGCGTTGGGGACTGTGCATTGTAAGGGAGAAAGGAGGATAGAAAAGATATAAACTTCTTGTATGTAAGTAATCTCTGTGTGTGTGTGTGTGTGTGTGTGTGTGTGTGTGTGACAGTTGGGTGGCTGATAAATGTGGTTTGGGGGGGGGTGAGAAAAGTGTCAGGGGATTATGGTGGAGATAATATGTTACAACTGTCACATTTTTGTAATAATTCTACTAAGACTACCAGTACTTTCAGTTGGTGATTCATCAAGTTATATACACACATACACATATATATATATACACACACACACACACATATATATATACACACATACACACACATACATATATATATACACACATATACATATACACACACATACACACACATACATATATATATACACACACATACACACACATACATATATATATACACACATATACACACATACATATATATATATACACACATATACATATACACACATACATATACACACACACATATACACACACACATACATATATACATATATATATATATATATATATATATATATATAATGAGTCAACAAGACAAAATATCCTCTAAAGTAAAAACAAAGGTTACCATGACAGCTTTTAGTCTGTAGTGGATTTTTTAAAAACTTAAGTTAAAGAGAATTAAAAAGAAAAATCCTGCTATATTTCCCCTTATACCTGTCACTCACTCTACAGAACTTTTTTCCCTTTCCCTTTTCTACTTTTGACCAGTCAAATCCTTCTCTTATTTACTTAATCATATTGAATTGGTGATGGACACACACAAAAAAAAAACAAAATCAAAATCAACTGCAAGAATAAGACTGACAAGAAATAGAAGAAAAAAAACAAAAACATTTTAATTCTGAAATAATTTACAATTTTTTTTGCAAGACAATTCTTTGCTCAATTGTTTTGTCTCTAATTTTTGGTATAAGAATTTATGAGACATTTTAAATATGCTTGTTTGGGCCGTACACTCATTTTTAAAGTGAATGTTTACATTTGAAACAATAATCTTTGAACTATTTTCTATGTGTTATGAAGTAACAGATAAAAGATTGTAAAGTTCTTGGTAAGTGAAAATATTTAGATTACTAAGGAAGATGTTGCGCATTTCAAGTTTTCTATCGACATTGTTAGTATTACTAACAGTTGAATAACTCCTTGTTTTATAACATCAAAAAAATATATTTACATATGAGTACTTATCAGTACATACCAAGAGTACTTATAATAGGTAGTGTAGAACTGCAATGTATATCCTGCGGAAATTATTTGTTTTTTTTGTTGGGGGGGGGGGGTGAATAAGAAAAATTCTGTTATTAATTGCATATTTCAGTTATAATTTAGATCCAATAATGTCTCGAATAGACTAAAATTATTTACTAAGTATAGATAATACAAATGATTTACACAAAATTATAGTGTTTCAAGTGTTCCCATATAATACAAATAATTTATATACAATTATATGGTTTTAAGTAACTATTTTTATTCAATGATATTAAACATTTGTTTGCACACAGTTATATGTTTTCAAGTATTCCTATCTAATAGACTAAAGTTATTTACTAATTAGAGCTTTAGTACAAGTACAGAGCATCCAGTAAGGATTGAACTCACTTTTTTTTATCTGCAAGATAAGATTACTAACTATTAAATCATTATACAATGACCCAAATAAATGACTATGTGGCTTATATTTATTATAGCAGTGTTGTAAAGGGAAGTAACCGGATAATACCTCACGTATGCAAATGAATACATATAAAAGAACAACAGGTAGATCAACTCAAGTAGGCTCTTTAAACAAATTAAATCCAACATATGTCTCTGCTTATTAACTACAAACAATTTAAAATGAAGACAAAAACATTTTTTCACGCTCAGAATTGCGGAGATATGGAATAAACTGCCCGCGTCTGTTGTAGGCTGCCGAAGCACTGAATCTTTCAAAGCCTCCATGCTTCCTGTAGTCCGCCGACACTATACCTGATGCCACTCTACACATACATATGCACACACGCGCACACATACATGCATATTACTACTGTAAACAGTTCATGTTCCTGACACTACATTATTCTGTGTACTTGACATGAGACTTTGATGAGTTGTGGTGCACCTGAGCACTGTACACAATAAATTTAATTATCAATATTCTTTGTGTGACCATTACTATTATACCTTCTATTTTATGAAACACATTAAAATAAATATAGATGCAAACTATGGAACAGCAACATAAATCTTAAACAAGTTTAGTAAACTCTCAACCTATTCAAAACATTGATTACTATTCTATAAAAGATTATAAAATCCCTGATTCATCAAAGATTCTCTAGCTATTATTTTTTATCATTTCATGAATGATTATATTACTACTACTATTACTACTGCTGCTGCTGCTGTTTTGGAGTTTTCTTTCTTTTAAAACCTTTTCTTTCAATTTATGCTGACACAGTTTTATAATTAAAATGGCAGTTTTAAATTTTGATTACTATAATCCACTTATCAATGATGACATTAGTATAACTTTCTAGTAAGTTACCTGATTAAAGAAAACAAATGATGAACTACATAGTAAATTTCAGCAAGTTGAAAATAAAAGATGAACTACATAGAAAATTTGAGCAAGTTGAGAAAAAAATTTAAGATATTACATAAAATAACATTGATTTTTTTTTTTTTTTTTTTTTTTTTTTTTTAAATCAGTGTTTATGTTTAAGTTTTATATAAAATAATCTTTGTATGTTTTATTGATATCAAATATCCCGAAATCACTCAGTGAGGATTAACATCTTTTATTTTATTTTACTTTGATTTTTAACCTAATAAACATTTGTCATGTTGACTCAAATGTGAACCAAATTTCTTCCTATTTTTTTTTTTTTTAATAGTAAGAGACTTTTCATTAAAATTTGTTATTTATCTATTTCCTTATTTTGTGATAGACAAACCTGTTGGTTTTAATATTATTACAACAAAGTAGACAGCTGTAAAATTAATGATTAACTATAACATGTTTTTATCTCCATATTATCTCCTCCATTTTCTCTTTGCTGCTGTCTGTACTGCCCATGTAGGAATCATGGGAAGGTTTTGTGTGTGTGTGTGTGTGTGGTGGCATGTTATCTTAAAATATGTTTTGGACATTTTAAAAAGCTCAAAATAATAATAAAAATTAATTGTGGATATACATGAATGTGTGTATCTGTGTTGATAAATGTATTTGATCAGGTTGGCTATGTTAATTATAAGATACCTATAAAATAGTATTACCATATATATATATATATATAATGTGTGTGTGTTTAGGTTGAATTTTGATGAAGATTTTTAGGTAAAAATTTATTGTATTAAAATTAATTAATGATTTCATGGCTACAAAATTGACTTATTCATAAATATATTTGGTAATTGAATACTTATACATATGTTATTTAAAAAAAAAAAAAAAAAAAAAAACACAGACACTGTATCCTCCCCCTCCCACTGTTTGCTATCCTAAAAGGGTTAAACATTGTAAACAAAAAGTTGTAAAATGTACAAAAAAGGAACAAACTATGAATGAAAAAGAATGAAGAAGGAACAAAAGTTCTTTGGAAATATTTTTCACCAGAATTGCTCATACATTTGGTGAATTTAAAAAGAATTGACTGCTATTATATATGACGCTATTGACCAACTTCTATTTGTTGTTTTTTTTTTTTTTTTTTTTTTTTTCTTTTTTTTTTCTTCCAAGTTTCTTTGTATGTGCGTGTGTGCACGTGGTTTGTTTCATTTTTAAAATTGAAATCACCATGTGGAATTGTATGATGAGTATCATTCCTCATCTAATGAAAATATATTCTTTTTTTTTTTTTTTTTAAATATGACAATATATATACATGTAATGTGTTTGGCTCAAGTTTGAGCCTAGGAGCGGGCATCTAGATCTTGGACATGTCTTTCACAACTCCTGCCCATTGTGGTCAGTTTTCACTAACTTGTAAACTCTCCAATTCCAATGAGGTTTATCTACATATATATTCAATATATATATGTATCCACTATATATATATATATATATATATATACATATATATATATACATCCACAAACAATGGATTGTGGTTCTGTATTTTGGTCTTTGCTGAATTTGGAACAGGGAAAGTAGAAAAACAAGGAAAAAACATTTTTTTATACAAAGAAAAGATTAAAACTTTTTTTTTTTTAAATTAAAAAAAATTATATTTAATCCTGATTAATGTTGGGGGTTTAATGAGATATGTGCATATGTAGATTTTAAATAAAAATTTTATACCTCTACAGACATACTTTTAATATCTTTGTTCATTTAAATCTTCTCAGTATGCACACATATAGAGAGATTCACAAAAGAAACAAAAAAAAAAAAGAATGGCTTAAATGACAGAAGAAGCAATGAACAAGATATTTTTTTTTTGGCAATTTAGTTTAGGAGATATTATTATCATTATTATTTTTATACAATTTTCTATTCATATATTTCTTTCTTTTTTTTTTTTTTTTTTTTTTTTTTCATATCCTACTTTCCTCTAGTCACAAGTCCATAAGTAAAATATACAAAAAAATATACATTTTTTTTTTCTCTTTAAATTGACTATTGTGACTTCAGGGCCAATTAGTATCACCCCCCACAATTCCAATATCTTCTCCCTAATTATTGTCTTCCATATAACCCTTTAAACTTCCCTAAAAACCCACCTTAAAATGTTGGCATATAATCCCATACCAGATAGTACTCATTATGAAAATTCCACTAAATACCCACCTAACAATTTTATAACTGTTGATTACATTAGTATAAAGAAAAAAAAAATTTTTTTTGTTGTCTTTGTGGAATATATGGCTTTTTATTTTGAATGATGGAGTTTTTTTTTTATTTAATGAAATTCTATGTGATTACTTAACTTTAATGTACACAATGCAGAAAAAAATCTGCAGTTTTGTATCATTGAAAAATCCTGCACAACTTCTTCAATGGAATAAATATTCTCTGGCAAATCTTTTTCTTTTCCAGAAGCATAACATCTTTAAGGTTTGGTTTTATAAATTTAAATTGAACAACATAACTTATGTTATACTTTACACATTTCTAAAGAAAGAAGGGAGACAACTCTTTAATTACCATATAACAAAGCAGTGATCTCTCGTAAGTGTGACAGATAAAAATATACAAATACATATTTTGTTTTTTTAATTGTAAATGAAGGACACAAGAAAAGAAATATCAACTTTATTTGAACTGATTTCAGATTTTACTGTTTGATTGTTGAATTAAATGGTTGTATATTTCTATTGATTCTTTTTTTTTTAACTTATTTGAATGAGAAGTCAGTTAACTGCTTAAAATTATTCATTAAAAATATATTAATACTAGCAAAGTTCCCATCAAATTGATGAAATTATTTACATATGGATTTTCTGCTTAGGAATAAAGTGTCACTTCCCATCACCTCTGTCTAGGATTAAGGTGTAGTATCTGTTCCTCCTCCTCCTCCTCTGATATTATTAAAAAGAAATCAAATTAAAAATTGACAAAATCTGTACCAAAGATGAATAATTCTTTGCAAAAACCGCATAAGTATTGAAAATATGATTTGTCTGTTTTTCTATTTGTTGTATTAATATTAATCTCTGGAGTAAATTCTGTCAATTTTTTGAAACTGTAAATGAAGTTATTTGTTTGAATTTTTTTAAATGAGGCTTGATAATTTGTATTATTTAGATTTTTCGGACTGTTGTCCTCATCTTTATTTTTATATACACAACGTTTCCTCAGTTCGACAAGAAACACCTAAAGTAGGCTGGAGGCCACATTGGCTAAAATGTTGTGTATGTATATATATATATATTATATATAGCAATAAAGATGAAGACAACAGTCCGAAAAATCTAAGTAATGTTAATGAAGTCATTTTCAACTTGTTCTCATTACTACCAAGTAATAATAAATTCTGTTGTTGTGATAATACAAGTTCATCCCTTTCATAACAATGGAATTTCTCATTAATTTGTAAATGAGACTGTGTTGTATGACTGACATATATTTATTATTACTTAAGTAGATTATTTTCACTCTATTTTATAATATAGATCCTCTTTTTCAACTATAAATATGATTGAATTTTATATTATATCTTTATACTTTTTTTTTTGATAAGATTGATTGAATTTTAGATGATGTGATTCTTGTGATTACCTGGCTTTTCATTAATTCTATAATGTTATATATATTATGTATATACCATCTGTTATAATGTTATATATAAAAATTGTCTTACAAACTTTCTGCTAAATGGGGAAAAAAGAGAAAAAGAAAGCTTTAACTAAAAACTTGAATATGAGCAGTTTATATTTTTTTGTTATTTGAAAAATATTCAACTCCCCATCATGACCTTTTTGTCTAAGGTCAAGGGCTTTTTTTTATTTTTTTATTTTCTAGACCAAGATTATTTACAGAATGGTAACAAGTCAGTGATTTTGTTTTGTTAATATCTTTTTCTTCAAATTAAAAAACATTTTTTTTTTTTTTTTTTCAAATAACTAATATCTTTTTTTAATTTTAAAACTACAATCATTTTACAAGGGTCATTCAATAGATAAGGGGAATTATTCTTTTTAAAAAAAAGCAAGGTTTTTTTTAGGGGAGGGGGTCAGATTTTTTTTTTTTATAAAAGTGCAAACTGTGTGAAATTTACAGAAGAATGAGTAATATGTATGGAAAAACCTGTTTTAGTCAAAAAAACATTTACAAATGGGTTAGTTTGCTACTATGAGCCTGAGTCGAACATAGTCCAGACTCTTCTGTAAAGAAAAAGTTCTGGATGCAGCAGTCAGTAAAGAAGGTCATTTGTGAACTCCTTAGGCAAAAATTCCCCTTATTTATTGAATGACCCTCATATTACAATGTAATTATTTTATTGAATTCCCAATCATTTCAATGTTTTGGTTTTTAGTTTACTAAAAGATAAAATATAATCCTGCGTGTGTGTTTTGAAGATTTTTTTCTAACATCAGAAAAATAAGAAATAGGAGAAAGAAAAAAATCATTGACAGTTTAATTATTTTTTAACAAACAAAAAATAAAAATAAATCAAAACCCAAAAGAATGAACAAAACTGATTTTAACCCTTTGAGGCTATAAACCTGAAATATTGCACTCGGGGGAAATCCCATTGATGTACGACTAATAAAAGTCTTAATGTAGCAACTATTATGTTAAGAAATAATTATTACTTTCTTTATGTACTGCAAATAATTTTTTTTTAACTTCATAAAACAATCTTTTTTTTATAGTATTATTAGCAGTTATTATTAAAATCTGTATCAATAAGATTGAAGTGAGAAGATAGTAAAAAGGGGAGATGCCCAAGGAGGCATAACAAATAAATCAGGGCCGGTGCTAGGGTCTCGTGGGCCCCCTCTGAATTTGTGATACAGGGCTCCTCTACTCTACTACATGTCAATTTTCATAATGTTTGAAATACACCTGTTCAATTAAATGGCACTTGGTGGCATCGTCAGTTATGTTTTGGCTGGTTCATTAGGGGATTTCGTATCTTTCAACATAATACCCCCACCAGTTAGACTCCACTAAGGATGATCACGCCCCAGTGCACCACAAAAATGTCTAACACTAATTGAGTTTTGCCAACGTAGGCCTTGGTTTCTGTGCACTGGATTAGACAAAGTTCTAGCCAATCAGTGTGCAGAGTTGGTATTTAAACAGGTCTACATGACGACACTTTTTCTTGGCAGGACAGGGATCTCGTGGTAAGTTGAAATTTTCTTTTTAAAGTAGTATTCATATATGATATACAAAACCTGCTCTTTAGGGGGTCCCAAGCAAATTTGGACCTCCTATGGTCAGGGGATTCAAGGGTTAGTATACACCAGCCCTGAAACAAGTAACAGTAATAATTTGGAAGAATTTGTCTGTCCTTTTATAAATGACCAAATAGTTTGATATTGAATTACTAAATTTGGCGTGCATAATTATTGGACACAGGGAAGGTTTTTAATGTAATTTTATTGTTCCTCATGTGGATGGGGTCTCAAACAATAATCACTTGGAAGCCATGTTGCTTCAAGATATAACTAATCATACTGAATTTAAATTTCCAAAGTTCAAGAGAAAATATTTGCAAATTTAATACGACGTTACTAATTAGCTTTATAAATTGTTTGTTTGGTTTTTATTTTTTTCCTGAAATATGTTGTAACTCAAGTATCAGAGTTAACAGAGAAATAATAGGAAGAAACACAATGAGTATTAAGAATAGGGAAAAAGGTTTACAAAGCAAAGATACAAGGTGAACAGAGTAATTAACAATTGCTATGTTGAATTAACAATCTAGTTTAAAACTTATAACTCAAGTATCAGAGTTAACAGAGAAATAATAGGAAGAAACACAAAGAGTATTAAGAATAGGGAAAAAGGTTTACTAAGCAAAGATACAAGTTGAACTGGCTGGTTGTTTTGTTTTATGGTATATCAACCCTTTTCGGGTCATTTAATGCCGAAAGTCATTTTGATATCAGGTTGCTTACAGTGCCTGCTGTTGCTTAAACGGTCACCCATATAATTATTGAACACACTCATTGCTGCTTAACAGATCTATTTGACCATAACAAGTTGGTTGGTTGTTTTATTTTACGGTATATCAACCCTTTTCGGGTCATTTAATGCCGAAAGTCATTTTGATATTGGGTTGCCTACAGTACCTGCTGTTGCTTAAATGATCACCCATCTAAGATACTCGAAAGGTTCATCAGTGCTTAATACAAGGTGAACAGATTAATTAGCAATTGTTAGATTGAACTAACAAGTCCGGGAGATCTTGTTGTTTTTCTCTTCTAAGGTTTTCGTCAGACATTATTTATAGGAAAAACAGACAATTCCATTCTCTTTATTTAGGTGCTATATGACAAGATGTAAAATAACTATATAGCATTTATTGATTAGTTAAGACTAACAATTTGGTGATGTAAAATAATTACATAGCATTATTGATTAGTTAGGACTAGCAATGTTAGAAGGGTATTTAAATCAATAAGTAACACTCTAAATTTTTAAATTCAAATGGTTCTTCAGGATAATTCTGACTCTGAATTTTCCCGAAGAACCATTCGGGTGAAACCTAGGTAGATAGTGTCTGACTCATTTAGGTCCTTATAATCATTCTCTACTTAATGTATTGAGCACTTTTTACATATATAACTTACTAGACTCCTTCGGTGTTTTTTCTTTTAGCCACTATATACGATACAGATGATTATTTTCAGAAAGTACGGATGTGATGGTCTTTTCTTTTCTTCCCCCCCCCCCTAGATATCAGTTTGAAATTTTTATTATTTAAAAAAACTGAATTATGTTTAGGGGGGGGGTCACACTGATTGAGTTTAGAAATAATTTTTTTTAAATATATATATATATATATATATATATATATATATGCTAAAGAAAATGGCTTAAAAATCAGCCATTTTACAGTTATAGCTCTATTTCTGCCCACAGGTATCTTAATATACCTATGAGTTTCATCAGACTGCTAACTTTTGTCATCTGTTTATAAATAAGAAAAGGTTTTGATGATATGATTTGAACTATTATCATCTTTATTTCTAGTGCAAACTTGACATTTAATATAATTTATTTTCATAGAAAGTGGGTGGAAAATACTTCAATCAAAATGACACAAAGGCAAAGTTCTTCTGATAATAAGTAGAATACTCATATTTGAAATGTTAGGAAAATAAGAACTACTCTACAGGAAAATTTTAACCTTTATCCTACCAAACATGTAAAAAAAAATTTAAATAGTTAAAATTAAAATAATAATAATATTACAACAATAACAATAATAATAATAACTACTCTTATCATTATTATCATTTTTTTTAAATCTGATTGTGCTTGGAACAAAAAGAACAAAAATGTGGGGGGGGAAATAGAGATTTAAAATGCCTCCATATTATTTTCTTGTTATAAATTAAAAATGAAGTCAGCCATTTTGTTTATTCGGTTTATTTCCCACCTAATTTTTTTTTTTTATTATTTGAAAAGATCAAATGGAATAAAAATATGCTTGTTAAAAATCATGGCTTACTATACTCCAGGCGTGTTCATGATACAACTGAGAGCCAGAACTATTGAAAATTAAGTTAACTATTTTTGAAAATACTTCGAATAACAATTTGACCAGCACCAAACATGCAAATAATAATAATAATAATTTCTGATTGTGCTAGGAACAAGATTAAGAAGGAAAGTGTGGCAAAAAAATAGTGATTTGTCAGCTCTTGTGATTTTGATAAAATATTTGAAATGAGGATAATAAGAGGTGTTGAAAGTTAAATAAATGAAAATATTTAATATTATTGTGGGCATTGATAAGTATTAAACAAAACAAAAGAGGTAATTAAGATTTCTGTTAAAAGATATGATCTACATAATATTGAAACAGAAACATTCACATTATTTACAGGTCTCACTGAATTCTTTATTAAAATGATAAATTATTTTCCAAATGTAAGTAAAAATTTCTTTGAATTTCTTCAGCCAACAACACTGGAGTAGCTAGCTTAAACTGAAATTAAATGCCTTGTTCTTATTGGATCAAGGAATGTTTAAAATAGGCCTCCAGTTCTGGCTCTCAGTTGCGCCATGAGCAGGCCTGGATTATAGTATGCTATGTTAAAAATGGTAAAGATGAAAATTATTTTCTGGTTTGTTGGATTTGATTATGAAAGTGAAAGAAAATGTCTATTTTCTTTGAATATGTGGTTGTTTTGTTTTTCTTGGGGGGGGGGGGGGGCTCTTTAGTCAACAAAATACCTATGAATATATATAATTATTATTCCACAATATTTTTCAAAACACTGTTATATTCAATCCACAAATTGTCCCAAACTTTCATATCTAGTTTATTGAGTCTTTTGCTATATTTCATTGTTGTTTTTTTTTTTTCTTTTTCTTTTTTTATTGACCTTTTAACAGGTCTGGTTTAGCTCAGTTGGTAGAGCACCCACCTTAGAATCGCAAGGTTCCAAGTTCGATACCGGTCAACTCAACAGATGAATAGCATCGATTAGGTAATCTAATCTGTGCAGTAAAATGGGGAGTTGACGGTAGGTGTGGTGCTCCACCTCAGCCAAAAAATACTCTCCCTGGTCTAGCAAAAAGTAGATAGACTCCCTCACTGTCTGGCTGATACCGACTATAAGCCAATACACCAACCTTACATAACCTGTTTATTGATCTTGAATCTGAAGTGATTGAACTCCCTCCCTCCTTCGTTGAGTTGTTTATAAATTTGATACACATTTTTGAATAATAATAATGATAACAACAACAAAGACATAATTGTGTGTTTATAAGTTGGTTGATCAAAGTTCATACTAAAATCTTTCAATACATTTTAACAGCATTAAAAAAAAAAATCTTAACACAAAAAGATTTCTTATAATCTTTATTGTATAACACAATTTCTTTTGTTTGAATTTTTAACCTGTATTTTTTGTCATAATGAATTTGAATGGATACAAAAGACATGTTTTCCTAAAGCGTTTTTTCTCATTTTTTTCCTTTCTTGAGAAAAATTCTCTAAAGGTTTTTAGCAACCATTAAAAATTGTCTTTACACTGAAATGCATAACAAGTATTGCTCTTTTTTTTTTTCTTAAATTAATAGCAATGATATTACTTTTACTAAAATAAAAAATAATTCTATCTCTGTCTCATAATGATTGTTACATTTAGTATATGAAATTTATATGAAAAGTGTAACAACTATTATGGGACAGAAGTAGGGTAAAATTTCAAAGATAAGTTTCTTTCCACAAGAAAAGTTATTTCCAAAAATTAGAGAATTAAATCTGTTGGTAACAAAAAGTCTTTCTGTAAATATAAACAAGGATTTTCTGTGATTATTGTTTCATTTTTGTTGATAAAGGGTGATTTGACATAATCCTTCAAAATTTAACAGTATATCCCATCATGCCATCTGTTTATTATACAAATCTTTATTTTTTTATATTTTTTTGTCTTAATTGTTGACTTTTTTCGTAATTGTTGCCATAGATTTATGACTCTTGTAAAAAAAATTAAAAATTTATTGCATAACCATTTTATTAATCAAAAGCCACATGTCAGCTTATCTATTACTATTTTTAGGTGGTTGCTGCTATTATTATTTCACTCAATGAGAGTTTTTCACACCCGCCTTCACTGGAGGCTGAGTGACAGCAAGTCTTCTCAGTATTCTAGCCAATCTCAACAATGCTCTTGTTTGGATGGACTTGTTTCTTCCTCTGATTTCCAATTCCCCACACTCCTTTCCAAACCCTTATGGACCATTCCAAAGGCACCAATAATTATTATTATTCTGTTCACTCCTGTGAGTTTTTCACACCAGCGTGAGCGGATGGTCTTTTACTGGAGTCTGAGTGACAACAAGTCTCCTCAGGTCTCCAGAACTCTTCTGAGTATTCTAGCTGATGGCAGCATTCTGGATGGTTTCAATTCCTCCAGCCTTTTTTCCAAGCTTTTTAGGACCGTTCCAAGTGCACCAACTACAATTGGTATCACTTTCACCCTCATATTCCACAGCTTTTTCAATTCTCTGGTAAGGTCCAGGTATTTGTCTATCTTTTCATTTATTATTATCATTATTATTTTACTCTATACCATATTTTAAATATCAATTTTTTTTCTTTTGTAGGATATAAGATTAATTTTTTATAATTACTATCTTATAATTTTAGATTTTTTTTCTTTAAAAATATTTTAGTCCTTTTTCTCTGACTTTATGAATAAGGGCCGGTTTAGCTCAGTCAATAGAGCATCTGCCTCAGAACTACAAAGTTCTGGGTTCGATACCAGCCCTCACCAACTCAGTGAATAAGTAGCACAGCTTAGATCTATGTGGTAAAGTGGGGAGCTGATGGTAGGTGTGGTGCTGCAGTTAAGATGCAAAAACAATCTCCCTGGTCTAGTGCTAGTGAACAGACGATAGACTCCCTCACTGTCCAGCTTATACCGACAATAGGCCACTCTACCGACTTTACTTATGAATAATAGTAATTGATGTACTTATATGTATTTGAGATGAGGCTTGATATGAATAATTTTGATATTTCAGACTGTTGTACTCATCTTTATTGTGTAGTATATTAAGAAAAATGAAAAAAAAAAAAAACACAGGTTTAAATGGGTTAAGTGGTGGGTTTATTGGCCGACGCTGCAGTGTTTTGATCTATTAATTAGATCATCTTCAGGGCATTTGTTGGTATATGGAAGGTAATAATAAATTTTTTAATCACAGATTACCTTCCATATACCAACAAATGCCCTGAAGATGATCTAATTAATAGATCGAAACACTGCAGCATCGGCCAATAAACTCACCACTTAACCCATTTAAACCTGTTTTTTCTTTCATTTTTCTTAATATATTACATACCGTCGGATTCACTTCCTTTCTTCTCATCTTTATTGTATATGAACACAACATTAAGGCCACAGTAACTTTGAGCTCTGTTCAGGTGGGTTTATTTAAATTACCTTAAAATAAGTCATCTTCAGACGATTTCCCCAAGAATTCAAACTAAAACCAAGATGAGGACAACAGTCTGAAATATCAAAATTATTTAATAATTAATGTGTGAGAATTAGTAACAAATCTTTTGTCAGCCATAATGATGATAATGTATTAAATGAACACTCATTAAATTTACTTTTTTTTTGTTGAAGGTTGAAATTTCTGTAGCGTTGGTTTGAACTGTAAGAGCAGCTGTCTAAAAACTTACATTCATTATTGAATACTTTTATCTACTTTAATTATGTACAGCAAAGATTTGATAAATAGATATACCATATTTTGAAAAAGATGTTAACACTAACACTATAATTGTAGATTTAATTATTATTCTAAGAGTAATGAAATGGTTAGCATTTTACTGCAGTCCAGTTACTTTAACCCTTTGAACCTGTAAGTCCGATATTTTAGACTGAGGGAAATCATATTTGATATTAACAAAAGGTTGACTAAAGAAAACATCCACTGCTTTTCTTTCCATGTAATATTTATCTATCTATCTATATATTGTTGTAGACCCAACGAGAGAAGAATGAATATTTTATAATAAAAAAAGTTCTGCAAAATGGCTTGAATTTTGTTTTTATAAATCTTAAGCCATGCAAAACATGTGTCACATCCAATGAAAAATTTTAAAAGTATATATATATATATATTAGAGGGTATATGAGTTCAAAGTGGTAAAAAGATATTTGGTGTGTGGCACATTTTTCTTCTTTTAAACCAAAAATCCTAAAAATCAAATTGTTTACAAATATTCAATTTCTTTAGATTCTGAATTGACTAAACTTTTTAAAAAAATGTGATAAAACATTTGTTCAGAAGAGGAAAATGAAATAATGCTTATATTTATTGAATAATCACTGAGTGGCTTTTCTAGTCTTCTACAGTGCTATGCAAGAATGTTTTATGGGAAGGTAGAACAAAGACAAATCTCAAAATGACCCCAAACTTTGTATTGACAATTTAGTTTATTATTGACAAATATTTTGCCTTTGTCTCTGTTATGTACAATCAATATATAATTCTTACTTTCACAAGAAGGTTTCAACCAGCATCCAGTTGACAGACAAAGGCTGACAGGCTGTAACCAAATACAGACGCTGTACTAACTCCCATAAAATAGTTATGTTGATCAGAGTATCCCCACCAAACCCAGCAGTCAATCAGAACGTAGACAATCTAGTTTATCCATTATTATCGACATCAAATACTTTACCCATGTCTCTTACTTCACACTCAAAAAAAAAACTTAGATTGTTTTTTGTTTTTTTCTTCTAATCAAATAGAAATAATTGTGAGGATGGTTAAAGGGCAGAATTCTTCAAGGATGAAAGATGTTTATTTGAATCATTTTAATAATACCAAAAAAAAAAAAACATTTGAATAGAATTTAAACTGCATATAAATGCAAATACATTCCAGGTTATAACCACAATTTATTTGGGTTTTTTTTGTTTATCATTATGATATCAAAATGACCCTTGTCTCCTCCCCTACCCCACCCTTGCTGTCAAGTTCATGCACAAAGAAAAATAATAATTTGATTAATTTTTTTTTTTCTTACTTTACAATAAAATATAAAAATTATGGGAAAAAAAAAATTATCTTAAAATATGATTTAAACAAAAACAGGAGAATTTCATTTCTTTTTTTTTTTTTTCTAAATCTTTCTTCTATCCACATTTCAATTACAAATTTTAAAAAAAATGTTAGCAGATGCTTACAACTTCTGAAAGACATGAAAGATAGAATGGATGGATAAACCTGCTAATCTTATTTGTTACATTTATTGCTATTCATGTTATGTATAATGTGTGCATGTATATAAGACTCGACCATTTGGCGGTGTCATATCATGTGACCATTTTATGCTTGAGAAAGAATTTTAATTTCTGATTAATTCAAATAATGGAATGACACCACTAATAAAAAAATGAATAAATAATTCTAATTACAATTCTATTATTATTATTAATTTTTATCCCGACATTTTCTTTTTCTTTGATATTTTCCTTTAACTGTGATAAATATCAAAACCACCCCAAACTCTTTTTAAGAAATAACTTGTGATCTCAATTATCCTTGTTTTTCTCTTTCTCAATAAAAATGATGTTTCTTCTGAACTCGACTTTTTGGTTTTTTTTTTTCTTTTTGTCAATTTCACTAAAACTTTTTTCTTTTTTTTTTTAACTCTTCACCTGAATCTTCTTTATTCATTTAGACTCTTAATTTCCTGTAAAAGGTATGGAATAAACTGCCTGCATCCATTGTAGGCTGCTGAAACACTGCATCTTTCAAAACCTCCATGCTTCCTGTAATTCAACAAAACTATACCAGATAAACACACACATCATTACTGTACCCTATTCAAGTTCCTGACATTATTCTATGAGTCTTTCATGAGTTGTGGTGCACCTGAGCACTAAACAATAAATCAATAAATTTCATTATCATTATCAGCTCCTGACACTCCTTCCGACCAGAGAAATTGCTAATAGAGTGGCCATTGTAAAGACAGCAAGCAAAATGGCACAATCAGGCTCAAACTTCAATCATGTGACCACAATAGTGCCAACTATAAGCACACATGTGCAGAACATAGTAAGAAAGATATGTTATGGAAATGGTTAGTCGACTTAACTTAGGTTTTCACTACCCTAATGCTGTCTACTCTCTAACTTCAGTCAGTTCTAGGCGTCTATCTTTCTGCCCTCCCCAACACCCATTGCTACGTTAGGGAGGTAAACTTTTTATGTCAGATTAATTTTGATAGAAAAGTTTTGAAATATATTATCTCAAAAGATATGTTAGCATTACTTTTAAATTTCATACAAATATATACTCTTTTTTTTCCAGTAAAGGTTAATCTAATTTCAACAAAACGATTAAAAAAATTGAGTCAATAAAAACCTAGTAAAGGGGGTTGGGGAGGGCAGAAGGATAGACGCCTAGAACTAACCGAAGTTAGAGAATGGACAGCAAAAACACAAGTTAAGCCGACCTTTTGAATTATTTTGTCCACTATAGCTCAATTATCCAGTTATTACTTTGACCGTCTTTTATGAAAATTCTCTTACCACCCTGCCAACTACTATTTCACTTTCCTGTCTAAGTCCCTAGACTGAGAGGACATTCTCTGAAATGGGAGGGAACATGTGGACTTTAACTAAGTTGAAACTTCAGATTTTTTTTTTCACTAGACAGCATTTCAGGACAATACTGTACATGCTATACAGGTGTGTAAAACCGGAAATCATGGGTAGCAGCATGGTGAATGTGTGATACGGCGGGATGAACCCAACATGGGCCAACGGTGTGTCTCACAAGATCTGGGGGGGATGAGCCCTAAATGGGCCAAACCGAAAATCAAGCAGTGTCATGCTTCTTGCTATAAAAGGTATGTGTTCACTGGTGTGAGTTTTGGCCCGTTGTTCGAAAAATAAGATACAGAGCCCCAACAACATTACACCCGCAAACTGCATCAATCTCAACACAAACAAAACACACACTACAAATGCCATATCAAGAGGCATAATATCTACAAAAACAAACATAAAATCTAAGCATAAAACAAACCTACTTAAATGCATGGAAACTCTTAACTTAGCAAGATTCAATGTTAGAATGCCAAAAAACGATAAGCCAACTACCAGAAATAATGGCGTCTGAGACCGATAAAAATATAGACATCATGCGTACAAGAACAGATTTCATGACAGTGAATTAGAATTAAAATACCACAAAACAGGTAATGGTTGGATGTTTGTGTCTGCATCTGCATGGGAAAACTCCATTAATCCCACTATAGGATGTGTAGGAATGCTATTCAGCCCTCAAGCTCTAAAATCACTAAACAGCATAGAAAAAATATAACCCAGAATCATTAGTACTACGTTCAATGGCAATCTCTGCATGACTGTTGTCTCATGTTACAGCCCCACAGATGTATGCAAGGAAACAGACATTTCAAAGTTCTATTATGAGCTAATCTCCCTATGTAGACACAACTAAACAACTGCAAAACATAGTTTTCCTTTGAAAGACTATCCTCAAATCCCAGAATATTCACAGCAAAATTACACTTGAGTCTACGTAGAAATAAAAAGAAAACCAGTAAATCTGTATGATATGACTGGGCCTCACTTGCCGACAGCGATATAAGCAACCGATACTCGATAGCAGTGAGAAATAAGTTCAACATCCTCCAGGAGACATCTGCAAGGCAGACTCCAGATGAGGAAAACAAAAGCTTTGTCAGTGCCTACTTAAAAGCAGCAGCTGAGTGTGTGCCAACCAAATTAAGAGCTAAACACATTGTCCCCTGGGAGACAGAAGCAGTTAGAGAAAAGAAAAATGATATAAAAAAAGTATCCCAACACAAAGTAAACCCAACAAACACATACAACCTTAAGAAAGCTCAGGTAGAACTAACTAAAACGTACAAAAAAGAACACATAGAATGCATCCAGGAGCAAATAAATAAAATCTGACATTCAGTAGAAGACAGACAATCACAATTAGCATGGCAAACTGTAAATCAAATTAGTGGTAGGAAAAATGCCCCTAGATCTAAATTAAAGGCAACCAGCCAAAAAGATAGACTTCAGAAGTGGAAAGACCACTTCCAGAAACAGTTAGGAAATCCCCCTAAAATCATAAAAAATAATACCCAAAAAATTGTAGATAACCAATTAGACATCAAGCTAGGAGATTTCACAATAGATGAACTAAATGAAGTCCTAAGAAAACTAAAACGTAGAAAAACTGCAGGTCCTCAACGAAATACCCCGAGGTATGGAAAATGAGGAAATTCAATGACATTCTACTTAGGCTATGCAATGCGGTATATATATATTTACCAACCCCTCCACACGAGCAGGATGTGACAGGTCAATTTCTTAATCAGAGTTCAACAGGTTTGAATTCAGAGTTTTCCATCTCCTAGACTGGTTACCTAGCCATAGTTAGTCTGCCCTGCTATTTACCCATAGCTGGAGGGAGAGTAGGATTCATACCTTTCCCAAGGGCATTAGCGCTAAGTGAAATGCAATTACCACGTCCACGATTTGAACTCGGGGCAACAAGTCCATTTCCCATGACTTTAACCATTACACCACGCGCTTCCTATAAGTATATGTGGTATATAAGCAAAATAGAATAGATAGATGAATGAAAGGCTGCATCATCCCATTCCCCAAAAAGGTGACCTCAGTATCGCTAAGAACTACAGAGGCATAACTCTTACTGCTATAGCTGCTAAGATATATAATTCCCTTCTTAATCACATCTGACCCAAAATAGAGAAAATCCTCAGGAAAAACCCAAACAGATTCCGCAAGAATCAATCCACAACCTTTCAAATCTTGACTGTTCATCGAATCCTAGAAGGGGTACAAGCAAAAAATCTCGAGGCAACCCTACTATTTGTAGATTTCTCCAAAGCATTTGACTCCATACACAGAGGAAAATGGAGCAAATACTACTAGCATATGGTCTCCCCAAAGAAACTGTTACCGCTATAATGATGCTCTACAAAGACACTAAAGCAATGGTACGGTCACCAGATGGTGATATAGACTTCTTTGACATAGTAGCCGGAGTCCTACAAGGAAATACCCTAGCACCATATATATTCATAATATGCCTAGACTATGTACTTTGAACATCATTAGATCCTATAAGAGAAAAAGGCCTCACACTAAAAATGGCAAGAAGCAGGCGATATCCCATATAGACTATGACAGATGCAGACTACGCAGATGACCTGGTGCTTCTTGCAGATACACCTGCACAGGCCGAATCCCTGCTGCATAGCCTAGAGAAGGCAGCACAGAACATCGGTCTATATGTGAATTCTGATAAAACAAAGTTCAAGACCTTTAAAAAGAAAGGTGACATCTCCACACTAAGTCTCTAAAGCCAGTAGAACAATTCACGTACCTAGGTAGTAATATCTCATCCACAGAAAGCGATGTTAATGCATGCATAGGGAAGGCATGGCACGCTATAAACAGATCATCAGTTATATGGAAGTCGGACCTCACTGACAAGTTGAAGCGACAATTCTTCCAGGCTGTAGTGGTATCAGTACTGTTGTATGGCTGCACCACTTAGACCTTGACAAGGCGCCTGGAAAATAGGCTGAATGGGAGCTGCACAAGGATGCTGTGTGCGATCTTGAACGCATCATCAAAGCAACATCCCACAAGAAAGCAGCTATATGGCCATCTGCCCCCTGTCACATAAACTATCCAAGTAAGATGAACAAGACATGCCGAAACACCGCTGGAGAAGTAAGGATGAACTCATAAGCAACATCCTTCTGTGGAAACCAGCACATGGACATGATAGTGCAAGTCATCCAGCAAAGATCTACATAGACCAGCTCTGTGTGGATACTGCATAATGTGCAGGGGACCTCCCGGAGTCAATGAGTGATAGGGATGGTTGATAAGAGATTGTCATGGATATCTGCGCTACTGGCGTGACATGATGATGGAAAAGGTGCGGATAATTTTTTACTCTTCCACGTATTAATTTTGTGGTTCTACAAGCTAATTCTAGGGTAATTCCATGTCAAATCATCCAGAAAAAAGTAAAATTGTCACCCGCCCCTTCAATTTTACTGAATTTTTTTCCAGGTGTGAACTATGTTAACCTTAAACAATCCTCAAAATTTGAGCTTCCAATTCCAAATACTGGCAGAGTTATGTCGATTTTTAGCTCTCCAAATTTGGTGGGGTTGGCAAAAAATGGCGACTTTTTGAAACTTATTTTTGTCTGTAAAATGAGTTCTAGAGCTTACCTACTCCTAAAAATTAGTTTATAAAAGCATTTTTGCCCAAGGAATCCATAAATTCAAAACAGTTTTAAAGTCAACCAATTTTAAATTATTGATGATTTGATTTTTTTTCATAGCAATATCAATATCCCTATGACAATTTTTTTTTTCTATTATTATTTCAAATATATTGAACTACTATATTGAATGTGGAGTACTCCTTCATCACTATTACTCCCAGGTCCAATGAGCTGGAGTGGTAGTACCTGTTAGGGTCCCATCTGTGGGTTAAATAGAAGAAATGTAATTTAGGGTCTGGTTTAGTTCAGTTGGTAGACCATCCACCTAGGAATCACAAGGTTCCAGGTTCGATATCGGCCCTTGACAACTCAGCTTGGATTTGTGAGGTAAAATGGGGAGCTGATGGTAGGTGTGGTGCTCCACTTCAGATGAAAAAAATCTCCCTGGTTTAGCACTAGTAAAAAGGAGATAGACTCCCTGACAATAGATCACTCCACCAACTTTACTTAAATGGGGCAAAGTATCCTATAATTACCCTGTAATAATTATATCCCTTTATAAATTAAAAAAGGATCTAGTTTTATGTTGGACCCCAAATTATTGATTTGAAAATTCGATAGGAAATTGCTTTGTGAGAGAGTTTTTATGCTATTGTACTAACATAAATCTTCCTATTGTTACGTGGCGGGGCTTGTCACTGTGCCTCAAAATTCACGGCACTAAAAATGTATTGGTTGTATAACAAAGTGTCTTTGTGGCAATCTCCGGAATGATATATGTAGCCAACTCAAGTTTAAGTAGCAGTCGTCATTATAGATAAAGAAGGCACAACAGACACATAAGATATATGGTCACAAGGTGCTTAGCATTTATTTTCAGGCTCGTGTCGTGGGCTGTTTCAGAGAGAAGGAAAGACAGAGAGAAAGAGAGAGAGAGGACACTGTTAAATTACTGTACCTTCTAACATGGTACCAACTATATCACTGTCCCAACACTAGGGACCAGCAGCCCTGTCTGAACTTTGTGACGGCCGAAAGGCAAAAGAGTCCGAACTTCTTCCTCGTTACCGCCACTTCTGGTCAATACCCAGAACTTTCAATTCCTCTTCTGGGGTCACTCCTCCAAACTTTAACCTTTATTTTCTCTTATTTCTTTCTTCCTCTCGCAGTCCGCACACAGTTTTATTTTCATTCTCAAATTCTGCTAGACCGTAATAATTACGCTACACCTATGTTGTGCCATCTTTTTGCTAACTTTATATATTATGAATTCAAAAACTTTATTTACGTGTAAAATTTTTTGAACTCTCAACTATTGTTCACTCTAGCAAGACAAATTTGTAGCCTATCAATGCTGGAAATTTCTAATTCCATGCTTATATTTTATTATTGGAAGTAAAAAAAAAAATAAATAAAATTGCATAAAAATATAACCAACATTAGCAGAAGATTAAAATTTTATGGATGCAAATATCTATTTTAAAGGGAGATATTTATTTTTTTAAAGTTATCTCCCTTGTCTTGCCAGTCAAAAAAGCTAAATCAGTTTATATTATAAAGATTTTATTTAAAGTTTAATCAATTCATAAAAATTTTTTAAAAGTTTTAAAAAATTTTAAATTAAAAAAAAATCTAAATTTCAACTGAAGTTTTCAAACTATCAAATACTAGAATGATTCACTGAATAAAATGGGAAGACACTATCGTTTTGATAGATATTTTTGTGCTCATTTATAGTCTAATGAAATAATGAATTATAAATATTTGCAAATTCTATAATGGCTAAATTATATTAATTAGTCCAAATAGTTGAGAAATTCCACACAGTTGTTGAGAACAGAGTGAAGAATGAATTCATTTGTTGCTGAATTTTTCACTTCTTAAAGAAGACTAATTTTCGTTCCCACTACCATATCACTAAATATTGTTCCCCCTTTCGTGTGTGTGTATGTGTGTATATATATATATATATATATTATATATATATATATATATATCATATATCATATAAACCATTAATTTACCAACCAACCAACATTATTGACAGTTTGAAACCAGAATGACAGTCTAAGGGAATAACTCTATAGACGTATTAATCTCCCCTGTTCAATAAAATCGCTCAGAAATTAAGATACACCAAAATGTCGTCTGTTTTTCATTTTAAAAACGAATTAAAATCGATTATTTAAGGTCAAATTTTTGTTGAAATAGTAGCATAATGAGTACCAGTAAAAAAAATTTAAAAAAGCAAAATAATAATACACATGTAATTTATTTTCAATATATTTTAAACTTCTTTTTTATATCAATTTTGCCCAAATATATCCTAAAATAACTGCCAAATATGACTTAAAATCCGTATTTTACAAAATAAATTTAATTTATTTCAAAATTTTCTGATTTAATTAGGTATTTCTGCTATGGTAAATTAATATATAAAATTCATTTAAAATATGAAACACCTAATTTTAACTTTCAAATTTCAATTTTTAGATTCTAAAAACATATCTATTTAATAACTACTTTAGTTCATTATAGTTATCTAATAATTTTTGTAGAAAAACTATTGAAAATTTAGCCCCACCCCCCACCTTAAACAGAACAAATATCGATGTATATTTTTTCTTTTATAAGATAATAGTCATTTAAATAATTATTGAAAAGTTAAAAGATCTCCAAAATTATTTTAGTTTTTATTTTAAATTTATTTCCTGATTTTTGGAACTTATTTTCTACAAGGATATCTCCCTTAAAAATTTTCTTCTATTCACACCTTTGGTCTTTTATCTATTTATTCTGTAATTAGTTTCAACTTTATATAACCCCACCGATATTTTGCACCCCAAAAATAAGAGACAAAGTTAAGTGACATGAAAAAAAATCAAAGTTTTGAAATAAAATAACTGATGCATTATAAAATACATTCATTGATAAATCAACACTAAAAATTTCATTAAAATCAGATAATTTCCTGATTTTTGGTAATTTTTTTTTTTTTTTCAATGGGGAGGGAGTAAATTTATTTTGTAAAATATGGATTTTGTCACAACTTTGACAGTGCCTAAAATACACCTAATCATATGATTGAGGGTCAGTCACTGCCAAATAGAACTACAAACTGTCTCCTCCATTATATTATCAAAGAGGCCAACCTCCTTGGTATTCTTCACAGTCTACCATTTATGGTTTAAATACAAGAAAATGAGTTAACAATAAAGGTTTAAAAATAATAAAAAAAAAAAATTAAAAGATTTTTTAAATAGAAAAATTGAGTTTAAACTATTTTTTCAGTAACCATTAAGAATGAATAATAAATAATGTCTTCGGCATAAAATAACCCAACAAAGAAAATTGTACATATAATGTAACAGAAACGTTTTAGATAATCTATGCAGGAACCACAAGGCCCCAGATTCGATATCAATCAATGCCACACCTACCACCAGCTCCCCATTTTACTGCACAAATCCAAGCTGACTTGGCAAGGGTCGATATCGAATCTGGGGCCTTGTGGTTCCTGCATAGATTATCTAAAACGTTCTGTTACATTATATGTACAATTTTCTTTGTTGGGTTATTTTATGCCGAAGACATTATTTATTATTCATTCTTAATGGTTACTGAAAAAATAGTTTAAACTCAATTTTTCTATTTAAAAAATCTTTTAATTTTTTTAAATTTTTTTATTATTTTTAAACCTTTATTGTTAACTCATTTTCTTGTATTTAAACCATAAATGGTAGACTGTGAAGAATACCAAGGAGGTTGGCCTCTTTGATAATATAATGGAGGAGACAGTTTGTAGTTCTATTTGGCAGTGACTGACCCTCAATCATATGATTAGGTGTATTTTAGGCACTGTCAAAGTTGTGACAAAATCCATATTTTACAAAATAAATTTACTCCCTCCCCATTGAAAAAAAAAAAAAAATTACCAAAAATCAGGAAATTATCTGATTTTAATGAAATTTTTAGTGTTGATTTATCAATGAATGTATTTTATAATGCATCAGTTATTTTATTTCAAAACTTTGATTTTTTTTCATGTCACTTAACTTTGTCTCTTATTTTTGGGGTGCAAAATATCGGTGGGGTTATATAAAGTTGAAACTAATTACAGAATAAATAGATAAAAGACCAAAGGTGTGAATAGAAGAAAATTTTTAAGGGAGATATCCTTGTAGAAAATAAGTTCCAAAAATCAGGAAATAAATTTAAAATAAAAAACTAAAATAATTTTGGAGATCTTTTAACTTTTCAATAATTATTTAAATGACTATTATCTTATAAAAGAAAAAATATACATCGATATTTGTTCTGTTTAAGGTGGGGGGGGGCTAAATTTTCAATAGTTTTTCTACAAAAATTATTAGATAACTATAATGAACTAAAGTAGTTATTAAATAGATATGTTTTTAGAATCTAAAAATTGAAATTTGAAAGTTAAAATTAGGTGTTTCATATTTTAAATGAATTTTATATATTAATTTACCATAGCAGAAATACCTAATTAAATCAGAAAATTTTGAAATAAATTAAATTTATTTTGTAAAATACGGATTTTAAGTCATATTTGGCAGTTATTTTAGGATATATTTGGGCAAAATTGATATAAAAAAGAAGTTTAAAATATATTGAAAATAAATTACATGTGTATTATTATTTTGCTTTTTTAAATTTTTTTTACTGGTACTCATTATGCTACTATTTCAACAAAAATTTGACCTTAAATAATCGATTTTAATTCGTTTTTAAAATGAAAAACAGACGACATTTTGGTGTATCTTAATTTCTGAGCGATTTTATTGAACAGGGGAGATTAATACGTCTATAGAGTTATTCCCCTTAGACTGTCATTCTGGTTATCAAAACTGTAATCAATAATGGTTGGTTGGTAAATGAAGTAAATGGTTTGCACGATGCTTCAGTTGGATCGACTGTGTGTGTATGTATATAATATAATATGATATATATATATATATATATATATATATATATATATATACACACATACACACACACGAAAGGGGGAACAATATTTAGTGATATGGTAGTGGGAACGAAAATTAGTCTTCTTTAAGAAGTGAAAAATTCAGCAACAAATGAATTCATTCTTCACTCTGTTCTCAACAACTGTGTGGAATTTCTCAACTATTTGGACTAATTAATATAATTTAGCCATTATAGAATTTGCAAATATTTATAATTCATTATTTCATTAGACTATAAATGAGCACAAAAATATCTATCAAAACGATAGTGTCTTCCCATTTTATTCAGTGAATCATTCTAGTATTTGATAGTTTGAAAACTTCAGTTGAAATTTAGATTTTTTTTTAATTTAAAATTTTTTAAAACTTTTAAAAAATTTTATGAATTGATTAAACTTTAAATAAAATCTTTATAATATAAACTGATTTAGCTTTTTTGACTGGCAAGACAAGGGAGATAACTTTAAAAAAATAAATATCTCCCTTTTCTCTCC
>CM042142.1:39391219-39428525 GCA_023376005.1 Doryteuthis pealeii
AGAGAATACGAAAGCAGAACGGAAGAAAGAACACAGATTTTTTTTTCAAACGAAAACTAATATTTATATATATATATTTTTTCTTTTTTTACATACAAAAACGCGATTTTACTTGGTTAAAACGAGTGATTTTCAGTAATATTTAATAAATATGTATTTAAAGTAACGCTTTACTTATTGCTAAAAAGAAATGTTTATAAGTATTTTAAAAAAATATTTTAAAACCACTATTGAACACGATAAATAATCAAAATAAATTTCAACGTAACTTTGTCAAAATTTCGGACGATCTTTAACGTATAAAAATGTATTAAAATAAATTGCATATTGTAATAATATTTTCTTTTTTAATGATGGTCATTATGTACTCCTTATCGATTTAGACAAAGTTTGACCTTAATAATAGATTTAATTATTTTAATTCGCTTTAAAAACTCCTAGCAGACGAAATTAATGCTAGTAGCTATAATAAATAGACTAGGGACTAGCAAACAGAGGCTAAAATTTCGTTTTGACAAAATGACTTTAGCCCCCCCACAGAAAATAATTTACCAAAAATCAGGGAATTATCGGATTTTAAATGAAATTTTCAGTGTTTATGTATAAATGAAATGATCTTTATAATGCATTATATATTTTATTTTAAAACTTTCTCATTTTTTTCAGGTCACTTAATTTTGACCCCCTTATGTTGGGGGCGTAGCATTGCTTCAAGTTGGTCCTAACTTGATACTAATTACAGTATAAATAAAGAGATAAAAGAAAGTTATGAATAGAAACAAAAAAAAATGTTTTACGGTGGAGCTCCTATGAGAAAATAAGTACCGAAAAATCGAAAAATAAAGTGTAAAAAAAAATATAAAATAATTTTTTTAGGAGATTTCTTTTTTACTCATTTCCATAAATTATTAATTGACTATTATCTTATTAAAAAAAAATTATATATCGATATTTTTTCTGCGAAAATAGAATTTTTCTTCAAAACTTATTACTTCGTGAGTATAAGTAAGGTTTGCATTAAATAGATATTTATTTCTAGAACTAAAAAATATAATATTTTAAACTTAATATCAAGGGCCACATATTTTAAAACAATTGAATTGATTTTGAATAAAAAACCATAATGTTTGACCAATAATTCTATGGAGGACCAAATGTTTTTAAAACATAAAAATATCTTCCTCTCTATTCAGGAGAGTTATTGTTTGTGTCAGTAATTTAAGCGAAAGATTTAATATCTAATAAGTTAAGGTAAGTTCATTTCATTATTACTATATTTTTAATTCAATTATTCCTTTTAATTTAAAAATATTCAAATTCTAATTGATGTTTTCTCACTTTTTATCTTTAAATTAACATTTTTTTTTTTTAACTAAAATATAAAAAAAATGCAATTTTAAATTCTTGTCATGTCTGCCGGACAGGACTATCTGGAACCACATCTAAAATTTTGTTTTAATTTTTGTTTTTTTCCTTCAATGGATTATTATCGATTGCACACCAATCTAGATTGTAAAAAAAAAAATTCTAAAAGTTCTTTATTTTTAGAGACGGTGCTAAATTCATTTTGTCAAAAACCGGGTTTTACGTCAATCAAACAACACAAAAAAAATATTATGGCAATTATGGAATACCATACACGAAACGTAAATAATACGCAAATTTTATTTTCAATGAAACTAAATATATTTTTGATTTTTTTACATACAAAAACGGATTTTCCTTGGTTAAAAGTTAAAAACGAGTGTGAAAAATTTTCAGTAACATTTAATGAATATGTATTTAAAGTAACGCTTTACTTATTTCTAAAAAGAAATGTTTATAAGTATTTTAAAAATATCTTAAAGCCATTATTGAACACGATAAATCAAAAATAAATTCAACGTAACTTTTTGTTGAAATTCGGACGATTTTTTAATGTATAAAATGTATTTAAAAATAAATTGCATATTGTAATAAATTTTTTCTTTTTTAATGATGGTCATTATGTTACTACTTATCGATTTAAACAAAGTTTGACCTTAAATAATAGATTTAATTATTTTTAATTCGCTTTTAAAACTCCTAGCAGACGACGTTAATGCCAGTGGCTAAAATAGACGTTTTCAGGTAGATACTTCAATTCAATTTAAAGCTCTGATCCCGACAAAAATAAATATCACTGGCGTTAACTTAGTTCATATTTTAATGTTATGTTCTTCATTCAACGAATCGTCGACTACTTAAAAAAGGGTTAAGTATTTTGTTTTAAGTTAAAACAAAACAGACAGCGGCACCTCGTGTGGTGTAATGGTTAGCAAGCTAAAGTAGCAGGGTATTGTTAGTGAGTTCGATTCTCACTGGATGCACCATCCTTCTGACTTTCTATTACAACTAAGGTAAACTTAATAAATAATTTTAAAACAGACAACGATATTGTTTGAGTAGTATTTTTTTACAGTAGTGTTTGTTTACGTTTGAAGGAGGGAGTACTGTATTTATTCACCAACTACCTTTTCTGCATTGTCAATTATACCCACATCTAATTTCTTGCAGTTACTTGTATATTTTCCTACTTTAAAATATACGAAAATGACATGTTACACACAATTGTGTTTTGTTGCTATATTTTTTTTCTAAACCAAAATAAATAATATTAAAAAATAATGCCGTCGTACGATTTCTATTTGAACGGAAGTGACGAAAGAGGAAAAGCAAATCCGGAAGTGGTAGTATAATCAGACGTTTTGGTACTTCCGTTCCATTATGTCTACCTCCAGGTCAGCTGTCCAAGGAGCCAAATTTGTTAAACCGATTCTTTCGGTGGACAGCAATGAAGCCAGACGAAGGGTTCTTAATTTGTACAAAGCTTGGTACAGGCATCTTCCTTATGTAGGTGAGTTTTCTCTTCATGTGTTCCTCTCCATTTGCCAACTTGACGTGATAGGAGGCAGCAGACATGTCATTGAAAGAAAAAAGGACATCTTACCAAGGTTGTTAGTAAATAGTAATCCTCGTCTTTAATACTTTTTATAACTTTCTTTTCAGTTGTAGTTATTTACTAGAAACTGGAATACAAAATGCTTCTTTTTTTTTGTATTTTGCTTTGGTTGGTTCGGTTAAACTAAACAAGATGATAAGTTTGTATATTTAGCTCTCAAGCTCTCTTTTTCGAAACAGCGCAAATAACAACACAAACATATTAAAAAGAAAGGACATTTAAAACTACATTCGTAAAAATGAAATTATCTTAATTTTATTTTAGTAATGCCACTTCGTAAAGTCTTAATTAGTTTGACTTTCAGGTTATTAGAAAATATTTCTTAAAAGAACGGGAGATGTTTTATTCGTTCCTCACATCGGAACAACGTGAGTCCCGTCTGAGAGAAAACATTTGAACATTTTATTTTTTCTCGATTCATTTTTGTGGCTTAACATTCAGAAGACCTTCCTTTATTCAGGCAATTTGTCGGATACAAAAAAAGTTTTTTGTTTTTTGTTTAAAAAAAAAGAAGAAAAGTTTTAAACGGGGACAGGGTCCTATTTACTATATAAATATAGTATTATGTCAAACTGACTTTCCGATATGCATGTACACGAGTTATCTTTCCCTTGTTTTTATTTTTATTATTCCCTGAAAGGAGGGAAGTCCATAAGAGTAGGAGTGGGAGATAATTATTAGGACCCAAGTTTCAATGTCATTAGCACCATTTCAACATATTTACTGTATACCCTGTAGAGTGGTAAGACCCCCCCACCCCACCCCACCGGGGTGCACTGGGCATGACATTAAACCGAATCTGATGGCATAGCTCCAATTCTGAAGGAGTGTGGAGCACCTCTGTCATTACTCCCAGAGTGGGCCTGGGAGTAATGACAGAGGTGCTCCACACTCCTTCAGAATTGGAGCGGTAGTATCTCTTAGATTCACATCTATGGGTCAAATAGATCTGTTTAGATATTATTTGTTTTCGATAGGAATACTTGATAACATAATAGTAAATTATTCATATTAAGAATAATTACTTGAAGTGATAATTGTTTTACTAATGATTATTATTAGTTACTTGAAACCATATATTTGTGTGTAAATTATCTAATATTTTTTCTCATGAGCAATAATTAATCTAGGGAGTAGCAAAAGAAATCGGATACTACGAGTTTTAAAAGCGAATTAAGAATAATTATGTATAAGTGAATGAATTATTGTTATTATTATTGTTATTATTATTATAGTTTGTTTTGTTTTTGTTTTTTTTTTATTTAAAATTATAATAATGAAAAAGAAATTATAATAAAATTATAATAATATAAAATTATAATAATGTATTTAAATATAAAAAAAACAAACTATAATAATATTAATAACAATAATAACAATAATTCATTCACTTATACATAATTGTAATATTAATATATATTAATCGTCAAATAATCAGTACCAACTATAAAACAACAATACAAAACTCTTTCTAACAAAAAAAAATAAATAAATCAAATAAAATAAAATCTTTTCATTTTTTAAATCCCCCCCCCCACACCCAAACTTCCATCTCTCTTAATATAAAACATGGAAATTTCTTTTCATGATATCTCTCCTTTACCTCTTACCAATATACACACACACACCTCTCCCCTACCTCTTACCAATACACACACACACACACACAACCTTGAGTTTTCACTTCCGCTGTCGTTTATCGCTACAGAAAAAATTTATACACACACAACCACATACCTAAAAAAAAATGCACAATGTTTCCTTCAATACACATACTAACAGCGCTACATACTCACACCTTAAAATAGAATATTTGATGTCATATTTCAAAACCGTCTCCTTTTTTCAAACTTCAGAAAAATTTTTAAACAGACTGAATAACAAGGATTACCACTCACTTTTCTCATTACTCTATGATATATAATTTCTTATCTTATGCCCTGAAGATGATCTAATTAATAGATCGAAACACTGCAGCGTCGGCCAATAAACTCACCACTTAACCCATTTAAACCTGTGTTTTTTCATTTTTCTTGATATATTATATATATATGTATATATATGTATATTACATTTACTTGTCGAAAATATAGTGGAGGTGGGGTAAAATATCGCATCTATCTATCTCAATTTGTTAATTTTTTACTTTGTTTCTATCTATCCACCCACCCATCTATCTAGTCATCATATCTATCTCCATTTGTTAATATCTATCTATATTATTTTGTCTATCTATCTAAGTCTATTCAAAACTATCCATCTTCATATCTCAATTTGTTCATATTTATCTATATTATTTTAAATACTAAGATTTTCTTTTATTCGTGTTTGTTTAATGTCTTGTTTTTAGTTTAAATAAACAAAAATTACGACAAAAAATAAGTGAAATAGAGATAGATGGATATGAAGATGACTAGATAGATAGGGATGGATAGATAGATAAATAGATATAAACAAAGTAAAAAATGAACAAATTGAGATAGATAGATGCGATATTTTACCCCACCTCCAGTATATTTTCGACAAGTAAATGTAATATACATACATATAAAATATTGGGGGGGGGGTTAAATATCACTTACTTTCTTCATATCTATCTATCTCCATTTGTTCATATCTATCTATATTATTTTGTTTGTCTATCTATCTATCTATCTATCTATCTCAGTCTATTCAAAACTATATATCCATCTTCATAAATAAACAATAATTACGACATTAATAAGAATTACAACAAAAAAAGGATCCCACCCCCCCAAATACATTTAACGCCCTAAGTTGGTTGTTTTCTTTCAAGTAACACCGCCGCAACGACATAGCTGGGGTTGTTATTTTAAGTCACCGGGTAGCAATTTTTGAGGTAGGAGACCGTGACGGTCTTTCTCATAAATTACCAAAAATTCCTTTATCATTTCCTTTAATTTAAAAAAAAATTTTTGTAAAATTTCACGTTTGATCAGTTATTAACAGTATCTATATTTTTCATTTAAATGTTTTTGTATCTTATCATTAACAAAATATCTTATTATAATGGAGATTGTGTGTTTTTTTGTCTGTAACCGAAACTATATTACTAATCGAGTCACAATTCCCATAGTTATTTACATCACATTCTCCATGATTTTATTTTTATTCAAACCTCAATTATTAATAAAATTGTTTTACATTATTAATACTAGTTGACCATATCTACATATGATATTTACCGCGTACCCCACTTGTACGGGTCAGGCACAAAGTCCCTATTAACGTGGGACCACCCACAAGCCGAAGCTCATGGAGTGGCAGGTGAAAAAATTGCGTCGATCCCGTCGGCATTCCCCCTCAAGGGGGGGCGCCTCAGGCACTGGGCAATAAACCCAGCCCTGCCCTTTAAATCGAGGGGGCAGGTGTTGCCTGGGGGGATGGCCCCCTGGGATCGACGCCGTTAATTATATCAATGGTCCAGAGGCCGAAGCCACTGTTGACCATATCTACATATTATTAACATGCGATTGTATTTATATATACAAAATATAGTGGTTTGCAGTGTGAATGGGAAGGCTAATTTGCATATTGATATTAAAAATTTGATTTTAATAAATATGTGCTCAGTATTATTGATTTCTAATTGTTTGGTTTTATCTTAATGAATATGAGCAAAAATCTCTCCAATAAATCCATTAACAATATTAACAGTAATTCTATTCTTTACTTCCTATTTTAACTAAATAGTTAAATTATGAAAATTTAGCAATGAAAGATGGGAGGGAAGAAAAAGCAAGTTTTAGTTGTTCCCCCTCTGTTTCAAATCTTTTTATCGGCATCTTATTTAGTTCCATTACCCTTTCTAAGTTAACATAATATTTTATTTCATTAAAACTTAAATACTTGCACCCGGAGGGTGCATATATTTGCTAGTAAATATAAAGGAATATAAATGAACTTTTGTGTAAATCTGTTATTTTTACTTATTCATAATAAAAATATTTACAGGGTTGGTAAAATAAGCATGAAAGTAGGTTTGTTTATTTTACCGGAACCGGCTAAATAGGCTCTTCCTAAAAAAAAATCTGTCATGGTAAAAAAGTTGAAAAGAGAAGGATTGAAAATTTTGGTTATTGGCAAATTTTGAACAATCATTCAAATTTAAAAAAAAAAAAAATTGTTTAATGAACAGGATTAATAAAAAGGATTTAACTTCTTTAAATAATTTTCATTAATTTAGTATAATTCTTGGAACTAATTTCATATAAAGCCTATATGAAAGGTTTAACTGTAAATTCATAAATGTGTGTATGCACAAGATGTGAGAATAATCACACTAATACAAAGAACTTGTAGATATATATATGAATAAAAAAAAAAACAATGGATTTTTTTGCCTCTTCATTATTTCTTTGTTCTTTTTTCTTTAATTTTTTAATTTCCTGTAATTACAAAATTACATAGACCATTTGAAATATTTTAGAAATTATTATAATTGTACATGAAAGATAAAATTGCAACATTTTATAAGCAATAGCAATGTACAAATGGGGATTCTCTGACTAACTAGAATTCAGACTGCCTATATATATATATATATATGTGTGTGTGTGTATATAATTTTACCTCTGTAAATCAAGCAGTTAAAAAATCATGTTAGTTTGTGTATAGGATCAATGTGATGATTTTTTTAGCCCAGGTAATTTTGGGAACTTCTATTTAAAAAAAAAAAAAATTCATTTTTTAAAATATCTTATTGGGAACTTCTATTTAAAAAAAAAAAATTCATTTTTTAAAATATCTTATTTTTTTTTTTTCCTTTTTTCTTTTTTAGAATATCTAATTTTTATTTTTTTTTTATTATTACAGTAAAATAAGGGAATTGTAATTTTATTTCACTTTTTTCACTAGACTGATTGTTTAGCTGATTTTTTTGTTTTTTGTGCAGTGGCACAAATACTAAGGATTAATCTTTTATTACCCATGGTATTCTATATAGTCACTCATTTTCTTGATGTATTGAAGTTGGTTAAAGTAAAAAATTTATCCTCCCACTTTTTTTATTTTATTTTTATTTAGTTAGTTTTGTACAAAAACTTTTGTGTATAATCTAATTATATTTCTTTCAAATATAAAACTTGCCGTAATTCTTGAATTTTGAATTTTTTTTCTTTACCTTGTGTGTTTATTTTAAAATATTCTAATTTTTCTATCCAGTTAGAGATTATGATGTTCCTCTAACAGTTCCTCAATGCAAAGACAAATTGAGGGAACTTTTCTTGGTGAACAAGCATGTAAGTGACATTCGAACTATAGACCTTCTTGTCATTAAGGTAAGTGTAATTCAATCATTAAGTTTTTTTTTTTTATACAAAATGATTACAAACACGTGGCACACAAATTACTTTTCTATGGCATCGGACAATTTTTATGACTAATATTTTCCTAAAAATACAAACATTTTTTTGTTTTCTTTTGCAAATTTTGAGATTAGAAAAGAATGTAATGTGATAAATAATTACATACCACGGGTTAGCTCAGTCGGTAGAGCGTTCACCTAGAAACCACAAGGTTCCTAGTTCGATACCGGTCCCCGCCAACTCAGCGTATGAGTAGCACAGGGATCTGTGCGGTAAAGTAAGGAGCTGATGGTAGGTGTGGCGCACCACCTCAGACGCCAAAAACAATCTCCTTGGTCTAGCGCTATTGAAAAGGGGATAGACTCCCTCGCTGACTGACTGATACCGACTTTAGGCCGTCCCGTCGACTTTACTTTTTTTTTTTTACTTTATTTAACTAAGTATGGTCGGTTTAGCTCAGTCGGTAGACTCTGACTAGGAACCACAAAGATTCCTGGTTCAATACCAGCCCTCGCAAACTTAGCGTATGGGTAGCACAGGGATCTGTGTGGTAAAGTAAGGAGCTGATGGTAGATGTGGCACTCCATCTCAAATGTAAAAACAATCTCCTTGGTCTAACGCTAGTGAAAAGGGGATAGACTCCCTCGCTGTCTGGCTGATACTGACTTTAGGCCACCCTGACCACCACACTTTTTATTTTACTAAAGTTTTTAAAAGCAACACCACCTTTTAAAGGAGAATTTATTTTATCAAGCAAATAAGGTTTCAATTGACCGCATGGTTATACTGCTGCTTTCTCAACTGTGTGCAATTTTGGAATTACAAATGTTCTAAGTTATTAATCTTATATAATTCAGTTTGTTTCATTGTGACCCATTCAGGTGAACAAATAAATTTACTGACAATTATATATATATATATATATATATATATATATATATAAAAGTAAAGAAATAACAAAAGACTTAGAGGATTAGCATTATAGTCTATTTCAGGGAGCTTAGACAAAGTGTCTAACTCTCCCGACTCATCAGATGCGAATGACTAATTCATCATTCGCATCTGATGAGTCGGGAGAGTTAGACACTTTGTCTAAGCTCCCTGAAATAGACTATAATGCTAATCCTCTAAGTCTTGTTATTTCTTATATATTTGCTCTGTGACTCTAACATTAAGAGCACACATTGAGCTCTCAAACAGCAACAGTTTTAAAAAAAAATAAACTCTTGTGTCGTAAGGAAGATTTCTTCTCTGGACTTTTGGATTATATATATATATATATATATATATATATATATATGAGTGTGTGTGTGTACAGTGTTTGTTTAAATGCTTTTTCTTCAGTGAATAGCATTTTTATATCTTAAAAGGAAAAAAATATTAAACATAATTTTGAGTCATTTTTACACATGCTGTTAAAATTTGAGATTATTTGAAGAATTGGTTAAATTATTAGATTAGGAAATATCAATTTTTCTGACCCCCCCCTCCATATATATAATTATCAGATGAGGGAATTACCAGCTCACCCAACCATCATTAGCCTCAAACTTTGAGTTTTTATGCTGCCTTACATTTACATTTTCTACATCTGATATTTTTTATAATTGATATGTGATATTGCTCTCTATATGAATATTATACAGTATTTAACTATGTATACACATTCACACAATGCAACTAAATTGTATCAGTAATATCCCTTTTTAGTTTGAGTTTGAGTTTTAACGGCATATCAACCTCTGTGGGTCATTTAATGCCAATAGTGCCCTAACTTTCTTCCAAGATTCCGCCCTGTCGGCTGGGGTGTTAGACTGCACCTCTGCAGAGGGGTAAGACTCCCCCCAATGGGGCCACTTGTTGGCCGTGGGTGGCGACCCATGATGCTTAAGGATAGAACCCAGGTGGATGAGCAGTTCATGACTTGCAATACTCCACTTTGGCCCTATCTTGGGCTAGACGTGTGGTCAGAGAGGCCCCCTTTGATCAATCGGCTAGTCACGTCAAGCCCTAGCACCTATATGATTGCCCCAACCCTATTGCCCTTATGGCAAGCCCCAAACCTTTTTATCATATGGGTGCTAGAAGGCGGTGGCTGTGGGTCTACATGTCCTGGGAAAGACGTTAAACTTTATCTGATGGTGAGGTTCCAGTTTTGGAGGTTTGGGGAATGTGGAGCATCCCTTCATCACCATTGCTCCCTGGTCCACTCTGACCTGGAGTGGTAGTACCTGCTAGGGTCCCATCTATGGGTTAAATAGAAAACATGAGTTTATAAACAAAATTGTATTATCCATTAAAAATGAAATTATTTTAAAACTTTGTTAGCATTAAACATTTTTTTTACCAATAGAAGTATTCGGCATAAAATAACCCAAGGGGTTGACATGCCGTAAAACCCAACCTAACCAAACCAAGTTGGATTGCACAATTTTAACATTAAAAATATATGCCCTGTCGGTGGAGCTTAGATTACACTGTATACCTTTCAGAGGGGTAAGACCCCCCCCCCACACACACACACAAAGAAGTGTCCTGAGTATGACCCTAAGCTACATCTAATGGCAAGCCCCCAGCTCTGGGGTGTTGAGTATGCCTTCATTGCCATTACTCCCAGATTCACTGACCCAGATTGATAGTACCTGTTAGTCCCATCTATGGATTAAAAATTATTCTTATTTGATAGGAATACTTGAAACCATGTAACTGAAAATTATTTGCATTAGATAATTATACTTGATATTATATAACTGTAAAATATTTGTATTAAGAGTATTTACTTGAAGCTATAATTGTTTACAAAGGATTATTATTAGTTACTTGAAATCATATAACTATCATTAAATAGAGATGAATATTTGAAACCATAAAAATGTGTGCAAATTATTTGTATTAGATAGGAATACTTGATGCATAACTGTACAAAACAATCTCTTAAGAAACAAATACATAAAAAGTGTAAATGAATGGGTTAAAAATGAAAATTTTTTTAACTCTTTTAAATAGCACTTAGAATTTAATTTTTCTCTCTCTCTCTTTCAAACTTGGAAATGTTTCTATTTATTGAAGAGTAGATGCATGAGGAATTTGAAAAAAGCAAAAATTCTCTTAGAGATTAGAAATATTTTTTTACATTTGTGAGGGGAAATGTATCTTTTTTATTTTTTTTATTTTTTATTTTTATTTTTTTTTTATGTAGGAAAATCTGAATTTATAAAATTTTTAAATATCATGTGCTCTGTATAAATATATATAGCTTTCAGTAATGCTGATAGCTTTTTTATTTAGTGCGTCTTGGTACGCACATATTTGCTTTGATTGAGTGTCGGGGAAAATTTATGGATTCCAACTAAAGCTGTCTAACTCCTACCTTATAACCTGCGTAATTTGTTTCTAAGAAACTATTGAAATGTATTTACAGTTAGCTTTAAATGATGAGGGAAGAAAAAAGAAAAACACAATTTTACTGTGTCCTTTTAGATTTTTGTGTGTCAGGGATACAGCATCTCTGGCTTAAAAAAATTTTTTTACTTCAGCTGCCTATGATTAATAATATCTGAAATTTTAAACTTTTTTTTTTAACTTGTTCAGAAATTAGCTAGTTTAGCTGTTCAATCAAACATTTTATTTAATTTTTATTGAAATAGTTATTTGCTTGCTTAGTTATGGCACAAGGCCAGAAGTATAGGGGCATCCTGTGAGAATCAAACTCACTGACAATGGTTTGCTAATCTAGCTTGCTAACCATTGCACCATGTGAGCTGCCCTATTTGATTGGAATAAAGTATTTTTTGTACTTATTTTTATAAATTAATAAGACTGAATAACTATAAATTTTTATTTTAAAATGGTTAATAGAAATAAAATGTAAATTTGAAAAGACAATCTATGTCGTCATTGGATTTTATTCTTACTCCCTAAAGATTTTCAAATAAATAAAAAAATTTTGATCTAAGACAGGAATAATAAAATTGTTTTATTTTTGTTTGTTTCAGGGACAGATGGAGCTGGTAGAAACTATGGAGGTATGGAAGCAGAGGAACCATATCATGAAATACTTTCGTGATACAGAAAACAAACGACCAACAGATTTTCTATCTAAATTCTATGATGGTCATGATTAGGTACTTTTAATATTTTCAGTATGTGCAAAAATGCACATGGCTTTGTACAATAGGCTCATTAATTGACATGGAATTTGTTTTGTTAGTAAATATTACTTTCATTAAAAGTATCAAATGTTTTATTTTCTTTATTTATTTATTCACAATTACCTTGATTTATGAGTGTTGCGAGCTTCAGATACGCTTATGTAAATAAATTCACTAAAACATTTAAGTTTCCAAATTTATTACACTAAAAAATATTTCATAAAAAAAAGAAGACATTAAAGCATATTACAGCACATAATTCATTAGAATCTATTTTGTGGCTGGGGCTTTATAAAATACCAACTGCACCTCTGCAGAGTCCCTCCAATGGGGCTACCTGTTGGATGTGGGTGGCAACTTGTGATGCTTAAGAATGGAATCCTGGTGGCTAAGCAGTTCATGACACTCCACTTTAGCCCTTACTTAGGCTAGACGGGTGGTTGGAGAGGCCCCTCTGATCAGTCAGCTGGTCACATCAAGCCCTAGCACCTATATGATTGTCTCAACCCTATTACCCCAATCCTTTTATCATATGTGCTAGAACTGGGTGTCTGAGGGTCTTGCTGCTTTGGGTATGACATTGAACTCTATCTGATGGTGAAGTTCCAGTTCTGGGGAATGTGGAGTACCCCTTCATCACCATTACTCCCAGGCCCACACTGACCCGGAGTGGTAGTACTATTAAAAAAAGTGATATTTAATGTTTTTATACTATAGTGTTATTTTTCTTATTTAAAAAAAAACATACTAAAAAAAAAGGGTGTTTAGGGGAAGAGGACTGGAATAAATTAATGGCATTTTGGTTTATTTCAATGGGGAAAATTGCTTTTATATACAAATAAATTGAGTTACCAGCAGAATAAATTAAACTCATAAGTCAAGGTACCATTGTATTTATTTTTTAAAAATGTACTTGCACAGGGCTAAATCCAGATCTGTTGTTTCAGGAGAGACTTACAATCACTACCAATAAGTATATAAATCTTTTCATGGAACCGAGAAAACTACAAATGAGCAGAGTTGGAATGGATGTAAAATTGGAGATCCAAGAAGATTCTTTATATGAGGAGGTGAGCATCGGAGCCAGTTCAAAGCATTTGCTGAAATTATAAACTCTGTGTGGTAAGTAAGAATACAAATTATGCTCACTGGGGTAGGGTCCAGGTGACTAAAGGCAGTGGTATACTTGGGTTTATCTACCATAGGCTTAAGCCAGGTAAGTAAAGATTTCAACACTGGTTTTCTTTGCTTAGAGAAGTGATTATTGAAGACATCTCCCAGGTATAATTTGATATTGGCCAGAGACCTGACACACCTATGTTAGTAATGTAGGGCACCTCAGATATAATGGTTATCTAGCTAGATTCGCAGACCATTGTTTGTGAGTTTGATTCTCATTTGGTGCCCCATACTTCTGGCCTTGTGCCACATCTAAGCTTAGTAGATAACTATATGTCAGTAATGTATTGGAAGGGGCTTGAATTCATTATTGCATAGCAAAGTATATTATCTGGTTGTTGTAAATGGGACCATCCCCCCCCTCTTTTAGAGGCAAGAGGGTTTTCCCCCTCAAATGTTTATAGTTGAAGATTAAAGAATGGGTTTGAATAAAACATTGTTAATAACACCAAGTATATCGAGAAGAGATTCAATTGTGTAAAGAATTTCCTGTATATTATCCTTTTTGCAACAGGGCAACATTTTTGTCACCAACAGTACACAGGCAGTGTGACATTAGTGTTGTTTAGTGATAGCTCAATGTGAGGTATTTTCCTAAGCTAGTTAACTTATGATTTTTGTACAACTTCACAAATAGAGAAATTAAACAAAATCCAGAAAGGCAGAAGCCACTTCTACCACAAACTACGCCTTCTTCCTTACGACGTATACTTGGTATTGGTTTGTGTACTATGCCAAGTGAATTCCTCAATTCTTAATTATGGTCAAGTCATGCTAAAAGCACATGTTCCTGCTAGATCACCAAAGTTAAGCAGCGATGTTCAGTACTTAATTGGGTAACCACTTAAGTAACAGCAGGTATTGTTAGCACCCTGAGTCCTTTGTTTATCAAAATGACTTGATTCGGCATTAAATTGTCAAGTCACACTCGGAACACTGGCTCCTGCTAGATCATGAAAGTTAAGCAGTAATGAGCCAGTTCAATACTTAATTGGGTAACCACTTAAGCAACAGCTAGTACTGTAAACAACCTAAATCCTTTGTTTATCAAAATGACTTTATTTGGCATTAAATGATATGCTGTAAAACAAACAAACCAACTCAATTCTCAGACAAAGCATGCCCTCTCTATGTTATATACCTGTTCAACATATCGGGTATACAATGGCAAGAGAGACAGACGCGATGACAAGGTGAGGATAGATTTGGTTCCCCTTTTCTGCTTACTTGTTCCTGGCATTTTCCTTTTGTTGGGCTTTCTTCTGGGGGTTGATTTCTTCTTTCTTTGGGCTGGATATCTGTGCTTTATTGTTTTCTTTTTATAGCTCTTATTAAAACAACTTCAGCCCAAGGATTCAACCGTGCAGTGAGAAGCGACATCTCCAAAGAACATCTCTCAATGAGTCACAATTAGACTATCACATGCTTCTCTGGCATGTTTTTTGAGGGGGGGGTCAAGCAGAAGTCAACCCATGTCAATCATGCCAACAGTAATTTTCCACTTAAATCTCAGATTTTGAATTTTCTAACAAACTCTGATTCAAAGTTTATCTCGATTACATAATTCATAGACTATCCATGAATTATGTAACATCTAAAACAAAAACAAATTATTCGCTATGATTCTTGAGGCATTTTCCCTGATAATCTCAAGAAATATCTTGGATAGGCTGTTTTAAACAGTATTTGGTAATTTTCACCTTTAGTTGTTAAAATTCCTAGCATAAAATTATGCGTGCGCATTATCTGAAATGAACTTAATTGTTATTAAGAACACAATTTATGATATTTTTGTGTTAAAGCATGCAGTTGTATTGTTTTCGAAAAAGTTTCTAAGATTTGTATATTTCGCACGGAGACTTTCAAAATAGCTACCGGCTTAGTTCAAAGTGAAAGTCAAGGGAGGTTACTCTAATTGCCTTATTTGCTAGGAATTTTAACAACTAAAGGTGAAAATTACCAGTGACCCTATTTGTGGTAAAATGCAAAGCATTAGATACAGCTGTATCTGCAACACTGAATCGGGCCATGTTGTTCTTCATGCTAAGAATGTTGTCTAGAAATGAGTTGTATTCTTCACCTTTTTAAGAAAAAAGCAACATCAATAATTGAAGCTGTAAGAAAATTGTCTCATCTGTTGTTGGTTGACGACCCATCACAATTATTACTGATCAGCGGTCAGTTGCCTTTATGTTAGACTAGTTATATTGACCTGTAGATAGAACACTGTAGGATAATTTAATTATTATGTTTGATACATTTACTTAAGAGCTATTGCTAAATAGTTCAATATATAAAAAGTATAATAATTTTGGTTTAACTCACTTTATTTTTGTCTTTCCTTTTCATCTTTTTATTATGTTTGATTTAAAAGAGATTAGCCTTATCGCTTCCATGTGCTCACCCCTCTCTTTCCTTTACTTTTTCTTATATTTTTTTTGTGTAAAATATCCTTTTTATTTTTCTTGATAATAAAAATGGAATGGTCCATTATTTAGTTGAGGTGACGACACTTGTAAGAAATAAGAATTCGGCGGATAAGCAACACCAGATAATCAAGATTTACATTTTTGCATTTCATCTTGGATGATTTGGATGGTCTTAGTTTTAACCAGAGGATGTTGCAAGATGATAATCGTCATACAATTAAGGAACTAGAGTACTAATATATAGATAGTAATAATTTTCTATATGACCCATAGACAGGACCCTAATAGATTCTACAAGTTCAGGTCAGAATAGACCTGGGAGTAATGGCAATGAAGGGGTACTCCACACTCTATAACTGGAGCCATCAAATATGAATAGTTTTTAAACAGATTAGCGTTATTGCTTCTGCACGCTCACCCCCTTCTCTCTATTTTTTCCCTACTTTCTTTCTTATATTTTTTCTGTGTAGCATGTCATTTTTCTTCCCTTTCTTTATAATAAAAATGGAATGGTCCATTATTTAGCTGAAGTGATGACACTCATTTGGATAGTCCCATTTTTAACAAGATAATGGTTGTATTTTGTAGGAACACCAGAATTTTAATAATAATAATCTGTCTATAACCGAAACTATTCCCATCACATTCTCCATGATTTTATTTTTTTTATTTAAACCTCAATTATTAATAAAATTGTTTTACATTATTAATACTGTTGGCCATATCTACATACTAGATATTTACAACGTACCTCATGTGTATGGGTTTGGCACAAGGCCCTATTAATGTGGGACCACTCATGAACTGAAGCTCATGGGTGGCGAGTGCAAAAAATGTGATCCTGTGATCAAGTGGGGCACCTCAGGTACTGGGCAATAAACCCAGCCCTGCCCCTTTAAATTGAGGGGGTAGGTATTGCCAGGAGGGATGGCCCCTGGGATCAATGATGTTAGCTTGTAAGCTCCAGGGCCACTGGGCCCCCTGGTTGAAACCAGAGTTGGAGATATTTACCTCGTACCCCACTTGTATGGGTTAGATGCAAGGCCCTATTAACGGGGGACCACCCACAAGCCGAGACTCATGGGTGGCGGGTGGAAAAAATGTGTTGATCCCATCGGCATTCCTCCTCAAGTGGGGCAACTCAGGCACTGGGCAATAAACCCAGCCCTGCCCCTTTAAATCGAGGGGGCAGGTGATGCCTGGGGGGATAGCCTCCTGGGATCAACGCTATTAACTTGTAAGGTCCAGTGGCCAAAGCTCACTGGACCCCCAGTCAAAACCGGAGTTAGATGTATTTGCCTCATACCCCACTTGTATCGGCTGATCACAAGGCCTCGTTTTAATGTGGGCCCACCCACAAGCTGAAGCTCATGGGTGGGAAACAACAAAAATTGCGTCGATCCCTTCGGCATTCCCCCTCAAGGGGGGCGCCTCAGGCGCTGGGCAATAAACCCAGCCCTGCCCCCAAGGGGGCAGGTATTGCCTGGGGGGATAGCCCCCTGGGATCGACGCTATTAACTTGTAAGGTCCAGCGGCCGAAGCTCACTGGAACCCCGGTCGAAACCGGTGTTAGATATGTTGGACATATCTACTTTGTATTTACCTCGTACCCCACTTGTAAGGGTTAGGCACAAGGCCCTATTAACATGGGACCACCCACAAACCAAAGCTCATGAGTGGCGGGTGAAAAATTGCGTTGATCCGTCGACATTCCCCCTCAAGCACCTCAGGCACTGGGCAATAAAAAAACCCAGCCCTGCCCCTTTAAATCAAGGGGGCAGGTATTGCCTGGGGGGATAGCCCCCTGGGATCGATGCTATTAACTTGTAAAGATCCAGGGCCGAAGCCACTGGACCCCCACCCTGTTGGGCGGGTTTACATATTAATAACATGCAATTGTATTTATATATACAACAAAATAGCAGTTTATAGTGTGAATTGGAAGGCTAATTTGCATATTGATATTAAAAATTTGATTTTAACAAATATGTGCTTAGTATTATTGATTTCTAATTGTTTGGTTTTATCTTAATGAATATGAGCAAAAATCTCTGGGATAAATCTTAAAAGAAATCCATTAACGAGAAGAAATAACTAATTTTATTCTTTACTTCCTATTTTAACTAAATAAATTAGGAAAATTTAGTAATGAAAGACTGGAGTGGTGTAAAAAAGTAAGTTTTATTTGTTCTATCTTTTATTACCCCCCCTCCTGTTTTAAATCTTTTTATCTGCATTCTTATTTAGTTTCATTAGCCTTTCTAATTTAATATAATATTTTATTACATGAAAACTTAGATACTTGCACCCTATGGAGGGTGCATATATTTGCTAGTAATAAAACCTCTAATTGTAAATCGCCAGGTTGAACAATTAAATTGGATAATTTGGAAATCCATTTGTTTAGCTGCCAAGACACAATGTGTAGCAGAAAGTGAGTGTGAATTTCTACAACCTGATACTCTTTACTCTATCAGGTCATTACTATCAATCAATGCCACACCTACCACCAGCTCCCCATTTTACTGCACAAATCCAAGCTGACTTGGCAAGGGTCGATATCGAATCTGGGGCCTTGTGGTTCCTGCATAGATTATCTAAAACGTTTCTGTTACATTATATGTACAATTTTCTTTGTTGGGTTATTTTATGCCGAAGACATTATTTATTATTCATTCTTAATGGTTACTGAAAAAATAGTTTAAACTCAATTTTTCTATTTAAAAAATCTTTTAATTTTTTTAAATTTTTTTATTATTTTTAAACCTTTATTGTTAACTCATTTTCTTGTATTTAAACCATAAATGGTAGACTGTGAAGAATACCAAGGAGGTTGGCCTCTTTGATAATATAATGGAGGAGACAGTTTGTAGTTCTATTTGGCAGTGACTGACCCTCAATCATATGATTAGGTGTATTTTAGGCACTGTCAAAGTTGTGACAAAATCCATATTTTACAAAATAAATTTACTCCCTCCCCATTGAAAAAAAAAAAAAAAAATTACCAAAAATCAGGAAATTATCTGATTTTAATGAAATTTTTAGTGTTGATTTATCAATGAATGTATTTTATAATGCATCAGTTATTTTATTTCAAAACTTTGATTTTTTTTCATGTCACTTAACTTTGTCTCTTATTTTTGGGGTGCAAAATATCGGTGGGGTTATATAAAGTTGAAACTAATTACAGAATAAATAGATAAAAGACCAAAGGTGTGAATAGAAGAAAATTTTTAAGGGAGATATCCTTGTAGAAAATAAGTTCCAAAAATCAGGAAATAAATTTAAAATAAAAACTAAAATAATTTTGGAGATCTTTTAACTTTTCAATAATTATTTAAATGACTATTATCTTATAAAAGAAAAAATATACATCGATATTTGTTCTGTTTAAGGTGGGGGGTGGGGCTAAATTTTCAATAGTTTTTCTACAAAAATTATTAGATAACTATAATGAACTAAAGTAGTTATTAAATAGATATGTTTTTTAGAATCTAAAAATTGAAATTTGAAAGTTAAAATTAGGTGTTTCATATTTTAAATGAATTTTATATATTAATTTACCATAGCAGAAATACCTAATTAAATCAGAAAATTTTGAAATAAATTAAATTTATTTTGTAAAATACGGATTTTAAGTCATATTTGGCAGTTATTTTAGGATATATTTGGGCAAAATTGATATAAAAAAGAAGTTTAAAATATATTGAAAATAAATTACATGTGTATTATTATTTTGCTTTTTTAAATTTTTTTTTACTGGTACTCATTATGCTACTATTTCAACAAAAATTTGACCTTAAATAATCGATTTTAATTCGTTTTTAAAATGAAAAACAGACGACATTTTGGTGTATCTTAATTTCTGAGCGATTTTATTGAACAGGGGAGATTAATACGTCTATAGAGTTATTCCCCTTAGACTGTCATTCTGGTTATCAAAACTGTAATCAATAATGGTTGGTTGGTAAATGAAGTAAATGGTTTGCACGATGCTTCAGTTGGATCGACTGTGTGTGTATGTATATAATATAATATGATATATATATATATATATATATATATATATATATATAACACATACACACACACGAAAGGGGGAACAATATTTAGTGATATGGTAGTGGGAACGAAAATTAGTCTTCTTTAAGAAGTGAAAAATTCAGCAACAAATGAATTCATTCTTCACTCTGTTCTCAACAACTGTGTGGAATTTCTCAACTATTTGGACTAATTAATATAATTTAGCCATTATAGAATTTGCAAATATTTATAATTCATTATTTCATTAGACTATAAATGAGCACAAAAATATCTATCAAAACGATAGTGTCTTCCCATTTTATTCAGTGAATCATTCTAGTATTTGATAGTTTGAAAACTTCAGTTGAAATTTAGATTTTTTTTAATTTAAAATTTTTAAAACTTTTAAAAAATTTTTATGAATTGATTAAACTTTAAATAAAATCTTTATAATATAAACTGATTTAGCTTTTTTGACTGGCAAGACAAGGGAGATAACTTTAAAAAAATAAATATCTCCCTTTAAAATAGATATTTGCATCCATAAAATTTTAATCTTCTGCTAATGTTGGTTATATTTTTATGCAATTTTATTTATTTTTTTTTTTACTTCCAATAATAAAATATAAGCATGGAATTAGAAATTTCCAGCATTGATAGGCTACAAATTTGTCTTGCTAGAGTGAACAATAGTTGAGAGTTCAAAAAATTTTACACGTAAATAAAGTTTTTGAATTCATAATATATAAAGTTAGCAAAAAGATGGCACAACATAGGTGTAGCGTAATTATTACGGTCTAGCAGAATTTGAGAATGAAAATAAAACTGTGTGCGGACTGCGAGAGGAAGAAGAAATAAGAGAAAATAAAGGTTAAAGTTTGGAGGAGTGACCCCAGAAGAGGAATTGAAAGTTCTGGGTATTGACCAGAAGTGGCGGTAACGAGGAAGAAGTTCGGACTCTTTTGCCTTTCGGCCGTCACAAAGTTCAGACAGGGCTGCTGGTCCCTAGTGTTGGGACAGTGATATAGTTGGTACCATGTTAGAAGGTACAGTAATTTAACAGTGTCCTCTCTCTCTCTTTCTCTCTGTCTTTCCTTCTCTCTGAAACAGCCCACGACACGAGCCTGAAAATAAATGCTAAGCACCTTGTGACCATATATCTTATGTGTCTGTTGTGCCTTCTTTATCTATAATGACGACTGCTACTTAAACTTGAGTTGGCTACATATATCATTCCGGAGATTGCCACAAAGACACTTTGTTATACAACCAATACATTTTTAGTGCCGTGAATTTTGAGGCACAGTGACAAGCCCCGCCACGTAACAATAGGAAGATTTATGTTAGTACAATAGCATAAAAACTCTCTCACAAAGCAATTTCCTATCGAATTTTCAAATCAATAATTTGGGGTCCAACATAAAACTAGATCCTTTTTTAATTTATAAAGGGATATAATTATTACAGGGTAATTATAGGATACTTTGCCCCATTTAAGTAAAGTTGGTGGAGTGATCTATTGTCAGGGAGTCTATCTCCTTTTTACTAGTGCTAAACCAGGGAGATTTTTTTCATCTGAAGTGGAGCACCACACCTACCATCAGCTCCCCATTTTACCTCACAAATCCAAGCTGAGTTGTCAAGGGCCGATATCGAACCTGGAACCTTGTGATTCCTAGGTGGATGGTCTACCAACTGAACTAAACCAGACCCTAAATTACATTTCTTCTATTTAACCCACAGATGGGACCCTAACAGGTACTACCACTCCAGCTCATTGGACCTGGGAGTAATAGTGATGAAGGAGTACTCCATTCAATATAGTAGTTCAATATATTTGAAATAATAATAGAAAAAAAAAATTGTCATAGGGATATTGATATTGCTATGAAAAAAATCAAATCATCAATAATTTAAAATTGGTTGACTTTAAAACTGTTTTGAATTTATGGATTCCTTGGGCAAAAATGCTTTTATAAACTAATTTTTAGGAGTAGGTAAGCTCTAGAACTCATTTTACAGACAAAAATAAGTTTCAAAAAGTCGCCATTTTTTGCCAACCCCACCAAATTTGGAGAGCTAAAAATCGACATAACTCTGCCAGTATTTGGAATTGGAAGCTCAAATTTTGAGGATTGTTTAAGGTTAACATAGTTCACACCTGGAAAAAAATTCAGTAAAATTGAAGGGGGCGGGTGACAATTTTACTTTTTTCTGGATGATTTGACATGGAATTACCCTAGAATTAGCTTGTAGAACCACAAAATTAATACGTGGAAGAGTAAAAAATTATCCGCACCTTTTCCATCATCATGTCACGCCAGTAGCGCAGATATCCATGACAATCTCTTATCAACCATCCCTATCACTCATTGACTCCGGGAGGTCCCCTGCACATTATGCAGTATCCACACAGAGCTGGTCTATGTAGATCTTTGCTGGATGACTTGCACTATCATGTCCATGTGCTGGTTTCCACAGAAGGATGTTGCTTATGAGTTCATCCTTACTTCTCCAGCGGTGTTCGGCATGTCTTGTTCATCTTACTTGGATAGTTTATGTGACAGGGGGCAGATGGCCATATAGCTGCTTTCTTGTGGGATGTTGCTTTGATGATGCGTTCAAGATCGCACACAGCATCCTTGTGCAGCTCCCATTCAGCCTATTTTCCAGGCGCCTTGTCAAGGTCTAAGTGGTGCAGCCATACAACAGTACTGATACCACTACAGCCTGGAAGAATTGTCGCTTCAACTTGTCAGTGAGGTCCGACTTCCATATAACTGATGATCTGTTTATAGCGTGCCATGCCTTCCCTATGCATGCATTAACATCGCTTTCTGTGGATGAGATATTACTACCTAGGTACGTGAATTGTTCTACTGGCTTTAGAGACTTAGTGTGGAGATGTCACCTTTCTTTTTAAAGGTCTTGAACTTTGTTTTATCAGAATTCACATATAGACCGATGTTCTGTGCTGCCTTCTCTAGGCTATGCAGCAGGGATTCGGCCTGTGCAGGTGTATCTGCAAGAAGCACCAGGTCATCTGCGTAGTCTGCATCTGTCATAGTCTATATGGGATATCGCCTGCTTCTTGCCATTTTTAGTGTGAGGCCTTTTTCTCTTATAGGATCTAATGATGTTCAAAGTACATAGTCTAGGCATATTATGAATATATATGGTGCTAGGGTATTTCCTTGTAGGACTCCGGCTACTATGTCAAAGAAGTCTATATCACCATCTGGTGACCGTACCATTGCTTTAGTGTCTTTGTAGAGCATCATTATAGCGGTAACAGTTTCTTTGGGGAGACCATATGCTAGTAGTATTTGCTCCATTTTCACTCTGTGTATGGAGTCAAATGCTTTGGAGAAATCTACAAATAGTAGGGTTGCCTCGAGATTTTTTGCTTGTACCCCTTCTAGGATTCGATGAACAGTCAAGATTTGAAAGGTTGTGGATTGATTCTTGCGGAATCTGTTTGGGTTTTTCCTGAGGATTTTCTCTATTTTGGGTCAGATGTGATTAAGAAGGGAATTATATATCTTAGCAGCTATAGCAGTAAGAGTTATGCCTCTGTAGTTCTTAGCGATACTGAGGTCACCTTTTTTGGGGAATGGGATGATGCAGCCTTTCATTCATCTATCTATTCTATTTTGCTTATATACCACATATACTTATAGGAAGCGCGTGGTGTAATGGTTAAAGTCATGGGAAATGGACTTGTTGCCCCGAGTTCAAATCGTGGACGTGGTAATTGCATTTCACTTAGCGCTAATGCCCTTGGGAAAGGTATGAATCCTACTCTCCCTCCAGCTATGGGTAAATAGCAGGGCAGACTAACTATGGCTAGGTAACCAGTCTAGGAGATGGAAAACTCTGAATTCAAACCTGTTGAACTCTGATTAAGAAATTGACCTGTCACATCCTGCTCGTGTGGAGGGGTTGGTAAATATATATATACCGCATTGCATAGCCTAAGTAGAATGTCATTGAATTTCCTCATTTTCCATACCTCGGGTATTTCGTTGAGGACCTGCAGTTTTTCTACGTTTTAGTTTTCTTAGGACTTCATTTAGTTCATCTATTGTGAAATCTCTAGCTTGATGTCTAATTGGTTATCTACAATTTTTTGGGTATTATTTTTTATGATTTTAGGGGGATTTCCTAACTGTTTCTGGAAGTGGTCTTTCCACTTCTGAAGTCTATCTTTTTGGCTGGTTGCCTTTAATTTAGATCTAGGGGCATTTTTCCTACCACTAATTTGATTTACAGTTTGCCATGCTAATTGTGATTGTCTGTCTTCTACTGAATGTCAGATTTTATTTATTTGCTCCTGGATGCATTCTATGTGTTCTTTTTTGTACGTTTTAGTTAGTTCTACCTGAGCTTTCTTAAGGTTGTATGTGTTTGTTGGGTTTACTTTGTGTTGGGATACTTTTTTTATATCATTTTTCTTTTCTCTAACTGCTTCTGTCTCCCAGCTGAGTGTGTGCCAACCAAATTAAGAGCTAAACACATTGTCCCCTGGGAGACAGAAGCAGTTAGAGAAAAGAAAATGATATAAAAAAAGTATCCCAACACAAAGTAAACCCAACAAACACATACAACCTTAAGAAAGCTCAGGTAGAACTATACTAAAACGTACAAAAAAGAACACATAGAATGCATCCAGGAGCAAATAAATAAAATCTGACATTCAGTAGAAGACAGACAATCAAATTAGCATGGCAAACTGTAAATCAAATTAGTGGTAGGAAAAATGCCCCTAGATCTAAATTAAAGGCAACCAGCCAAAAAGATAGACTTCAGAAGTGGAAAGACCACTTCCAGAAACAGTTAGGAAATCCCCTAAAATCATAAAAAATAATACCCAAAAAATTGTAGATAACCAATTAGACATCAAGCTAGGAGATTTCACAATAGATGAACTAATGAAGTCCTAAGAAAACTAAAACGTAGAAAAACCTGCAGGTCCTCAACGAAATACCCCGAGGTATGGAAAATGAGGAAATTCAATGACATTCTACTTAGGCTATGCAATGCGGTATATATATATTTACCAACCCCTCCACACGAGCAGGATGTGACAGGTCAATTTCTTATCAGAGTTCAACAGGTTTGAATTCAGAGTTTTCCATCTCCTAGACTGGTTACCTAGCCATAGTTAGTCTGCCCTGCTATTTACCCATAGCTGGAGGGAGAGTAGGATTCATACCTTTCCCAAGGGCATTAGCGCTAAGTGAAATGCAATTACCACGTCACGATTTGAACTCGGGGCAACAAGTCCATTTCCCATGACTTTAACCATTACACCACGCGCTTCCTATAAGTATATGTGGTATATAAGCAAATAGAATAGATAGATGAATGAAAGGCTGCATCATCCCATTCCCAAAAAAGGTGACCTCAGTATCGCTAAGAACTACAGAGGCATAACTCTTACTGCTATAGCTGCTAAGATATATAATTCCCTTCTTAATCACATTCTGACCAAAATAGAGAAAATCCTCAGGAAAAAACCCAAACAGATTCCGCAAGAATCAATCCACAACCTTTCAAATCTTGACTGTTCATCGAATCCTAGAAGGGGTACAAGCAAAAAATCTCGAGGCAACCCTACTATTTGTAGATTTTCCCAAAGCATTTGACTCCATACACAGAGTGAAAATGGAGCAAATACTACTAGCATATGGTCTCCCCAAAGAAACTGTTACCGCTATAATGATGCTCTACAAAGACACTAAAGCAATGGTACGGTCACCAGATGGTGATATAGACTTCTTTGACATAGTAGCCGAGTCCTACAAGGAAATACCCTAGCACCATATATATTCATAATATGCCTAGACTATGTACTTTGAACATCATTAGATCCTATAAGAGAAAAGGCCTCACACTAAAATGGCAAGAAGCAGGCGATATCCCATATAGACTATGACAGATGCAGACTACGCAGATGACCTGGTGCTCTTGCAGATACACCTGCACAGGCCGAATCCCTGCTGCATAGCCTAGAGAAGGCAGCACAGAACATCGGTCTATATGTGAATTCTGATAAAACAAAGTTCAAGACCTTTAAAAAGAAAGGTGACATCTCCACACTAAGTCTCTAAAGCCAGTAGAACAATTCCACGTACCTAGGTAGTAATACTCATCCACAGAAAGCGATGTTAATGCATGCATAGGGAAGGCATGGCACGCTATAACAGATCATCAGTTATATGGAAGTCGGATCACTGACAAGTTGAAGCGACAATTCTTCCAGGCTGTAGTGGTATCAGTACTGTTGTATGGCTGCACCACTTAGACCTTGACAAGGCGCCTGGAAAATAGGCTGAATGGGAGCTGCAACAAGGATGCTGTGTGCGATCTTGAACGCATCATCAAAGCAACATCCCACAAGAAAGCAGCTATATGGCATCTGCCCCCTGTCACATAAACTATCCAAGTAAGATGAACAAGACATGCCGAACACCGCTGGAGAAGTAAGGATGAACTCATAAGCAACATCCTTCTGTGGAAACCAGCACATGGACATGATAGTGCAAGTCATCCAGCAAAGATCTACATAGACCAGCTCTGTGTGGATACTGCATAATGTGCAGGGGACCTCCCGGAGTCAATGAGTGATAGGGATGGTTGATAAGAGATTGTCATGGATTCTGCGCTACTGGCGTGACATGATGATGGAAAAGGTGCGGATAATTTTTTACTCTTCCACGTATTAATTTTGTGGTTCTACAAGCTAATTCTAGGGTAATTCCATGTCAAATCATCCAGAAAAAAGTAAAATTGTCACCCGCCCTTCAATTTTACTGAATTTTTTTCCAGGTGTGAACTATGTTAACCTTAAACAATCCTCAAAATTTGAGCTTCCAATTCCAATACTGGCAGAGTTATGTCGATTTTTAGCTCTCCAAATTTGGTGGGTTGGCAAAATGGCGACTTTTTGAAACTTATTTTTGTCTGTAAAATGAGTTCTAGAGCTTACCTACTCCTAAAAATTAGTTTATAAAAGCATTTTTGCAAGGAATCCATAAATTCAAAACAGTTTTAAAGTCAACCAATTTTAAATTATTGATGATTTGATTTTTTTCATAGCAATATCAATATCCCTATGACAATTTTTTTTTTCTATTATTATTTCAAATATATTAACTACTATACTTGAATGTGGAGTACTCCTTCATCACTATTACTCCCAGGTCCAATGAGCTGGAGTGGTAGTACCTGTTAGGGTCCCATCTGTGGGTTAATAGAAGAAATGTAATTTAGGGTCTGGTTTAGTTCAGTTGGTAGACATCCACCTAGGAATCACAAGGTTCCAGGTTCGATATCGGCCCTTGACAACTCAGCTTGGATTTGTGAGGTAAAATGGGGAGCTGATGGTAGGTGTGGTGCTCCACTTCAGATGAAAAAAATCTCCCTGGTTTAGCACTAGTAAAAAGGAGATAGACTCCCTGACAATAGATCACTCCACCAACTTTACTTAAAATGGGGCAAAGTATCCTATAATTACCCTGTAATAATTATATCCTTTATAAATTAAAAAAGGATCTAGTTTTATGTTGGACCCAAATTATTGATTTGAAAATTCGATAGGAAATTGCTTTGTGAGAGAGTTTTTATGCTATTGTACTAACATAAATCTTCCTATTGTTACGTGGCGGGGCTTGTCACTGTGCTCAAAATTCACGGCACTAAAAATGTATTGGTTGTATAACAAAGTGTTTTGTGGCAATCTCCGGAATGATATATGTAGCCAACTCAAGTTTAAGTAGCAGTCGTCATTATAGATAAAGAAGGCACAACAGACACATAAGATATATGGTCACAAGGTGCTTAGCATTTATTTTCAGGCTCGTGTCGTGGGCTGTTTCAGAGAGAAAGGAAAGACAGAGAGAAAGAGAGAGAGAGGACACTGTTAAATTACTGTACCTTCTAACATGGTACCAACTATATCACTGTCCCAACACTAGGGACCAGCAGCCCTGTCTGAACTTTGTGACGGCCGAAAGGCAAAAGAGTCCGAACTTCTTCCTCGTTACCGCCACTTCTGGTCAATACCCAGAACTTTCAAATTCCTCTTCTGGGGTCACTCCTCCAAACTTTAACCTTTATTTTCTCTTATTTCTTCTTCCTCTCGCAGTCCGCACACAGTTTTATTTTCATTCTCAATTCTGCTAGACCGTAATAATTACGCTACACCTATGTTGTGCCATCTTTTTGCTAACTTTATATTTATGAATTCAAAACTTTATTTACGTGTAATTTTTTGAACTCTCAACTATTGTTCACTCTAGCAAGACAAATTTGTAGCCTATCAATGCTGGAAATTTCTAATTCCATGCTTATATTTTATTATTGGAAGTAAAAAAAAAATAAATAAAATTGCATAAAAATATAACCAACATTAGCAGAAGATTAAAATTTTATGGATGCAAATATCTATTTTAAAGAGATATTTATTTTTTTAAAGTTATCTCCCTTGTCTTGCCAGTCAAAAAAGCTAAATCAGTTTATATTATAAGATTTTATTTAAAGTTTAATCAATTCATAAAAATTTTTTAAAAGTTTTTAAAAAATTTTAAATTAAAAAAAAATCTAAATTTCAACTGAAGTTTTCAAACTATCAAATACTAGAATGATTCACTGAATAAAATGGGAAGACACTATCGTTTTGATAGATATTTTTGTGCTCATTTATAGTCTAATGAAATAATGAATTATAAATATTTGCAAATTCTATAATGGCTAAATTATATTAATTAGTCCAAATAGTTGAGAAATTCCACACAGTTGTTGAGAACAGAGTGAAGAATGAATTCATTTGTTGCTGAATTTTTCACTTCTTAAGAAGACTAATTTTCGTTCCACTACCATATCACTAAATATTGTTCCCCTTTCGTGTGTGTGTATGTGTGTATATATATATATATATATATATATATATATATATATCATATTATATTATATACATTACACACACAGTCGATCCAACTGAAGCATCGTGCAAACCATTTACTTCATTTACCAACCAACCATTATTGATTACAGTTTTGATAACCAGAATGACAGTCTAAGGGGAATAACTCTATAGACGTATTAATCTCCCTGTTCAATAAAATCGCTCAGAATTAAGATACACCAAAATGTCGTCTGTTTTTCATTTAAAACGAATTAAAATCGATTATTTAAGGTCAAATTTTTGTTGAAATAGTAGCATAATGATACCAGTAAAAATTTAAAAAAAGCAAAATAATAATACACATGTAATTTATTTTCAATATATTTTAAACTTCTTTTTTATATCAATTTTGCCCAAATATTCCTAAAATAACTGCCAAATATGACTTAAAATCCGTATTTTACAAAATAAATTTAATTTATTTCAAAATTTTCTGATTTAATTAGGTATTTCTGCTATGGTAAATTAATATATAAAATTCATTTAAAATATGAACACCTAATTTTAACTTTCAAATTTCAATTTTTAGATTCTAAAAACATATCTATTTAATAACTACTTTAGTTCATTATAGTTATCTAATAATTTTTGTAGAAAAACTATTGAAAATTTAGCCCACCCCCACCTTAAACAGAACAATATCGATGTATATTTTTTCTTTTATAAGATAATAGTCATTTAAATAATTATTGAAAAGTTAAAAAGATCTCCAAAATTATTTTAGTTTTTATTTTAAATTTATTTCCTGATTTTGGAACTTATTTTCTACAAGGATATCTCCCTTAAAAATTTTCTTCTATTCACACCTTTGGTCTTTTATCTATTTATTCTGTAATTAGTTTCAACTTTATATACCCACCGATATTTTGCACCCCAAAAATAAGAGACAAAGTTAAGTGACATGAAAAAAAATCAAAGTTTTGAAATAAATAACTGATGCATTATAAAATACATTCATTGATAATCAACACTAAAAATTTCATTAAAATCAGATAATTTCCTGATTTTTGGTAATTTTTTTTTTTTTTTCAATGGGGAGGGAGTAAATTATTTTGTAAAATATGGATTTTGTCACAACTTTGACAGTGCCTAAAATACACCTAATCATATGATTGAGGGTCAGTCACTGCCAAATAGAACTACAAACTGTCTCCTCCATTATATTATCAAAGAGGCCAACCTCCTTGGTATTCTTCACAGTCTACCATTTATGGTTTAAATACAAGAAAATGAGTTAACAATAAAGGTTTAAAAATAATAAAAAAATTTAAAAAAATTAAAGATTTTTTAAATAGAAAAATTGAGTTTAAATATTTTTTCAGTAACCATTAAGAATGAATAATAAATAATGTCTTTCGGCATAAAATAACCCAACAAAGAAAATTGTACATATAATGTAACAGAAACGTTTTAGATAATCTATGCAGGAACCACAAGGCCCCAGATTCGATATCGACCCTTGCCAAAGTCAGCTTGGATTTGTGCAGTAAAATGGGGAGCTGGTGGTAGGTGTGGCATTGATTGATAGTAATGACCTGATAGAGTAAAGAGTATCAGGTTGTAGAAATTCACACTCACTTTCTGCTACACATTGTGTCTTGGCAGCTAAACAAATGGATTTCCAAATTATCCAATTTAATTGTTCAACCTGGCGATTTACAATTAGAGGTTTTATTACTAGCAAATATAATGCACCCCATAGGGTGCAAGTATCTAAGTTTTCATGTAATAAAATATTATATTAAATTAGAAAGGCTAATGAAACTAAATAAGAATGCAGATAAAAAGATTTAAAACAGGAGGGGGGGTAATAAAGATAGAACAAATAAAACTTACTTTTTTACACCACTCCAGTCTTTCATTACTAAATTTTCCTAATTTATTTAGTTAAAATAGGAAGTAAAGAATAAAATTAGTTTATTTCTTCTCGTTAATGGATTTCTTTTAAGATTTATCCAGAGATTTTTGCTCATATTCATTAAGATAAAACAAACAAATTTAGAAATCAATAATACTAAGCACATATTTGTTAAAATCAAATTTTTAATATCAATATGCAAATTAGCCTTCCAATTCACACTATAAACTGCTATTTTGTTGTATATATAAATACAATTGCATGTTATTAATATGTAAACCCGCCCAACAGGGTGGGGTCCAGTGGCTTCGGCCTGGATCTTTACAAGTTAATAGCATCGATCCAGGGGCTATCCCCCAGGCAATCCTGCCCCTTGATTTAAAGGGGCAGGGCTGGGTTTTTTTTAATTGCCCAGTGCCTGAGGTGCTTGAGGGGGAATGTCGACGGGATCAACGCAATTTTTCACCCGCCACTCATGAGCTTTTTGGTTTGTGGGTGGTCCATGTTAATAGGGCCTTGTGCTAACCCTTACAAGTGGGGTACGAGGTAAATCAAAGTAGATATGTCCCAACATATCTAACACCGGTTTCGACCGGGGTTCCAGTGAGCTTCGGCCGCTGGACCTTACAAGTTAATAGCGTCGATCCCAGGGGGCTATCCCCCAGGCAATACTGCCCCTTGGGGCAGGGCTGGGTTTATTGCCCAGCGCTGAGGCGCCCCCTTGAGGGGAATGCCGAAGGGATCGACGCAATTTTTTGTGTTTCCCACCCATGAGCTTCAGCTTGTGGGTGGGCCACATTAAAACGAGGCCTTGTGATCAGCCGATACAAGTGGGTAGAGGCAAATACATCTAACTCCGGTTTTGACTGGGGGTCCAGTGAGCTTTGGCCACTGGACCTTACAAGTTAATAGCGTTGATCCAGGAGGCTATCCCCCAGGCATCACCTGCCCCCTCGATTTAAAGGGGCAGGGCTGGGTTTATTGCCCAGTGCCTGAGTCCCCACTTGAGGAGGAATGCCGATGGGATCAACACATTTTTTCCACCCGCCACCATGATCTCGGCTTTGGTGGTCCCCGTTAATAGGGCCTTGCATCTAACCCATACAAGTGGGGTACGAGGTAAATATCTCCAACTCTGGTTTCAACCAGGGGGCCCAGTGGCCCTGGAGCTTACAAGCTAACATCATTGATCCCAAGGGGCCATCCTCCTGGCAATACCTACCCCCTCAATTTAAAGGGGCAGGGCTGGTTTATTGCCCAGTACCTGAGGTGCCCCACTTGATCACAGGATCACATTTTTTGCACTCGCCACCCATGAGCTTCAGTTCATGAGTGGTCCCACATTAATAGGGCCTTGTGCCAAACCCATACACATGAGGTACGTTGTAAATATCTAGTATGTAGATATGGCCACAGTATTAATAATGTAAAACAATTTTATTAATAATTGAGGTTTAAATAAAAAAAATAAAATCATGGAGAATGTGATGGGAATAGTTTCGGTTATAGACAGATTATTATTATTAAATTCTGGTGTTCCTACAAAAATACAACCATTATCTTGTTAAAAATGGACTATCCAAATGAGTGTCTCACTTCAGCTAATAATGGACCATTCCATTTTTATTATAAAGAAAGGGAAGAAAAATGACATGCTACACAGAAAAAATATAAGAAAGAAAGTAGGGAAAAAATAGAGAGAAGGGGTGAGCGTGCAGAAGCAATAACGCTAATCTGTTTAAAACTATTCATATTTGATGGCTCCAGTTATAGAGTGTGGAGTACCCCTTCATTGCCATTACTCCAGGTCTATTCTGACCTGAACTTGTAGAATCTATTAGGGTCCTGTCTATGGGTCATATAGAAAATTATTACTATCTATATATTAGTACTCTAGTTCCTTAATTGTATGACGATTATCATCTTGCAACATCCTCTGGTTAAAACTAAGACATCCAAATCATCCAAGATGAAATGCAAAAATGTAAATCTTGATTATCTGGTGTTGCTTATCCGCCGAATTCTTATTTCTTACAAGTGTCGTCACCTCTCAATAAATTGGACCATTCCATTTTTATTATCAAGAAAAATAAAAGGGATATTTTACACAAAAAAAATATAAGAAAAAGTAAAGGAAGAGAGGGGTGAGCACATGGAAGCGATAAGGCTAATCCTTTTTAAATCAACATAATAAAAGATGAAAAGGAAAGACAAAAATAAAGTGAGTTAAACCAAATTATTATACTTTTTATATATTGAACTATTAGCAATAGCTCTTAAGTAAATGTTATCAAACATAATAATTAAATTATCCTACAGTGTTCTATCTACAGGTCAATATAACTAGTCTAACATAAAGGCAACTGACCGCTGATCAGTAATAATTGTGATGGGTCGTCAACCAACAACAGATGAGACAATTTTCTTACAGCTTCAATTATTGATGTTGCTTTTTTCTTAAAAAGGTGAAGAATACAACTCATTTCTAGACAACATTCTTAGCATGAAGAACAACATGGCCCGATTCAGTGTTGCAGATACAGCTGTATCTAATGCTTTGCATTTTACCACAAAATAGGGTCACTGGTAATTTTCACCTTTAGTTGTTAAAATTCCTAGCAAATAAGGCAATTAGAGTAACCTCCTTGACTTTCACTTTGAACTAAGCCGGTAGCTATTTTGAAAGTCTCGTGCGAAATATACAAATCTTAGAAACTTTTCGAAAACAATACAACTGCATGCTTTAACACAAAAATATCATAAATTGTGTTCTTAATAACAATTAAGTTCATTTCAGATAATGCGCACGGCATAATTTTATGCTAGGAATTTTAACAACTAAAGGTGAAAATTACCAAATACTGTTTAAAAACAGCCTATCCAAGATATTTTTCTTGAGATTATCAGGGAAAATGCCTCAAGAATCATAGCGAATAATTTGTTTTTGTTTTAGATGTTACATAATTCATGGATAGTCTATGAATTATGTAATCGAGATAAACTTTGAATCAGAGTTTGTTAGAAAATTCAAAATCTGAGATTTAAGTGGAAAATTACTGTTGGCATGATTGACATGGGTTGACTTCTGCTTGACCCCCCCTCCTCAAAAAACATGCCAGAGAAGCATGTGATAGTCAATTGTGACTCATTGAGAGATGTTCTTTGGAGATGTCGCTTCTCACTGCACGGTTGAATCCTTGGGCTGAAGTTGTTTTAATAAGAGCTATAAAAAAGAAAACAATAAAGCACAGATATCCAGCCCAAAGAAAGAAGAAATCAACCCCCAGAAGAAAGCCCAACAAAAGGAAAATGCCAGGAACAAGTAAGCAGAAAAGGGGAACCAAATCTATCCTCACTTGTCATCGCGTCTGTCTCTCTTGCCATTGTATACCCGATATGTTGAACAGGTATATAACATAGAGAGGGCATGCTTTGTCTGAGAATTGAGTTGGTTTGTTTGTTTTACAGCATATCATTTAATGCCAAAAAAGTCATTTTGATAAACAAAGGATTTAGGTTGTTTACAGTACTAGCTGTTGCTTAAGTGGTTACCCAATTAAGTATTGAACTGGCTCATTACTGCTTAACTTTCATGATCTAGCAGGAGCCAGTGTTCCGAGTGTGACTTGACAATTTAATGCCGAATCAAGTCATTTTGATAAACAAAGGACTCAGGGTGCTAAAATACCTGCTGTTACTTAAGTGGTTACCCAATTAAGTACTGAACATCGCTGCTTAACTTTGGTGATCTAGCAGGAACATGTGCTTTTAGCATGACTTGACCATAATTAAGATTGAGGAATTCACTTGGCATAGTACACAAACCAATACCAAGTATACGTCGTAAGGAAGAAGGCGTAGTTTGTGGTAGAAGTGGCTTCTGCCTTTCTGGATTTTGTTTAATTTCTCTATTTGTGAAGTTGTACAAAAATCATAAGTTAACTAGCTTAGGAAAATACTCACATTGAGCTATCACTAAACAACACTAATGTCACACTGCCTGTGTACTGTTGGTGACAAAAATGTTGCCCTGTTGCAAAAAGGATAATATACAGGAAATTCTTTACACAATTGAATCTCTTCTCGATATACTTGGTGTTATTAACAATGTTTTATTCAAACCCATTCTTTAATCTTCAACTATAAACATTTGAGGGGAAAAACCCTCTTGCCTCTAAAAGAGGGGGGGGATGGTCCATTTACAACAACCAGATAATATACTTTGCTATGCAAAATGAATTCAAGCCCCTTCCAATACATTACTGACATATAGTTATCTACTAAGCTTAGATGTGGCACAAGGCCAGAAGTATGGGGCACCAATGAGAATCAAACTCACAAACAATGGTCTGCGAATCTAGCTAGATAACCATTATATCTGAGGTGCCCTACATTACTAACATAGGTGTGTCAGGTCTCTGGCCAATATCAAATTATACCTGGGAGATGTCCTTCAATAATCACTTCTCTAAGCAAAAAAACCAGTGTTGAAATCTTTACTTACCTGGCTTAAGCCTATGGTAGATAAACCCAAGTATACCACTGCCTTTAGTCACCTGGACCCTACCCCAGTGAGCATAATTTGTATTCTTACTTACCACACAGAGTTTATAATTTTCAGCAAATGCTTTGAACTGGCTCCGATGCTCCACCTCCTCATATAAAGAATCTTCTTGGATCTCCAATTTACATCCATTCCAACTCTGCTCATTTGTAGTTTTCTCGGTTCCATGAAAAGATTTATATACTTATTGGTAGTGATTGTAAGTCTCTCCTGAAACAACAGATCGGATTTTAGCCCTGTGCAAGTACATTTTTTAAAAAATAATACAATGGTACCTTGACTTATGAGTTTAATTTATTCTGCTGGTAACTCAATTTATTTGTATATAAAAGCAATTTTCCCCAATTGAAATAAACAAAATGCCATTAATTTATTCCAGTCCTCTTCCCCTAAACACCCTTTTTTTTTTAGTATGTTTTTTTTTAAATAAGAAAAATAACACTATAGTATAAAAACATTAAATATCACTTTTTTTAATAGTACTACCACTCCGGGTCAGTGTGGGCCTGGGAGTAATGGTGATGAAGGGGTACTCCACATTCCCAGAACTGGAACTTCACCATCAGATAGAGTTCAATGTCATACCCAAAGCAGCAAGACCCTCAGACACCCAGTTCTAGCACATATGATAAAAGGATTGGGGTAATAGGGTTGAGACAATCATATAGGTGCTAGGGCTTGATGTGACCAGCTGACTGATCAGAGGGGCCTCTCCAACCACCCGTCTAGCCTAAGTAAGGGCTAAAGTGGAGTGTCATGAACTGCTTAGCCACCAGGATTCCATTCTTAAGCATCACAAGTTGCCACCCACATCAACAGGTAGCCCCATTGGAGGGACTCTGCAGAGGTGCAGTTGGTATTTATAAAGCCCCAGCCACAAAATAGATTCTAATGAATTATGTGCTGTAATATGCTTTAATGTCTTCTTTTTTTTATGAATATTTTTTAGTGTAATAAATTTGGAACTTAAATGTTTTAGTGAATTTTATTTACATAAGCGTATCTGAGCTCGCAACACTCATAAATCAAGGTAATTGTGAATAAATAAATAAAGAAAATAAAACATTTGATACTTTTAATGAATAATATTTACTAACAAACAAATTCCATGTCAATTAATGAGCCTATTGTACAAAGCCCATGTGCATTTTTGCCAATACTGAAAATATTAAAAGTACCTAATCATGAACCATCATAGAATTTAGATAGAAAATCTGTGGTCGTTTGTTCTGTATCACGAAAGTAATTTCATGATATGGGTTTTCTCTGCTTCCATACCCCATAGTTTTACAGCTCCATCTGGTCCTGAAACAAACAAAAATAAAACAATTTTATTATTCTGTCTAGATTCAAAATTTTTTATTTATTTGAAAACTTTAGGGGGAGTAGAATAAAATCCAATGACGAATAAGAATTGTCTTTTTCAAAATTTACATTTTATTCTTTAACCATTTTAAAATAAAAATTTATAGTTATTCAGTCCTTATTATTTATAAAAAAGTACAAAAAATACTTTAAATCCACAAATAGGGCAGCTCACATGTGCCAATGGTTACAAGCTAGATTAGCAAACATTGTCAGTGAGTTTTGATTTCACAAGGATGCCTCATACTTCTGGCCTTGTTCCATAATAAGCAAGCAAATAACTATTTCAATAAAAATTAAATTAAATATGTTGATTGAACAGCTAAACTCAGCTAATTTCTGAACAGTTCAAAAAAAAGTATAAAATTCACGATATTAATTATCATAGGCGCTGAGTAAAAAAATTTTTTTAAGCCAGAGATGCTGTATCCTGACCACAAAATCTAAAGGACACAGTAAAAT
>CM042142.1:39428625-39572528 GCA_023376005.1 Doryteuthis pealeii
TAATATTTCTTTTTTAATGATGGTCATTATGTTACTCCTTATCGATTAGACAAAGTTTGACCTTAAATAATAGATTTAATTATTTTTAATTTCGTTTAAACTCCTAGCAGACGAATTAATGCTAGTTAAGCTATAATAAATAGACTAGGGAACTAGCAAACAGAGCTAAAATTCGTTTTTGACAAAATGACTTTTGCCCCCTACAGAAAATAATTTACCAAAAATCAGGGAATTATCGGATTTTTAATGAAATTTTCAGTGTTTATGTTAAATGAAATGATCTTTATAATGCATTATATATTTTATTTTAAAACTTCTCATTTTTTCAGGTCACTTAATTTTGATCCCCCTTATGTTGGGCGGCCGTAGCATTGCCTTCGAAGTGGCGTCCTTAACTGATTACTAATTACAGTATAAAAAAAGAGATAAAGACGAAGTTATGAATAGAAACAAAAAAAAAATGTTTTTACGCGTGAGTCCTATGAGAAAATAAGTACCGAAAATCGAAAAATAAAGTGGAAAAAAATATAAAAATAATTTTTTAGGAGATTTCTTTTTTACTCATTTCCATAATTATTTAATTTGACTATTATCTTATTAAAAAAAATTATATATCGATATTTTTCTGCGAAAATAGGAATTTTTCTTCAAAAACTTATTACTTCGTGAGTATAAAGTAAGGTTGCATTAAATAGATTTATTTCTAGAAACTAAAAATATAATATTTTAAACTTAATATCAAGGCCACATATTTTAAAACAATTGAATGATTTTGAATAAAAAACCATAATGTTTGACCAATAATTCTATGGAGACCAAATGTTTTAAAACATAAAAATATGTCTTCCTCTCTATTCAGGAGAGTTATTGTTTGTGTCAGTAATTAAGCGAAAGATTTAATATCTAATAAGTTAAGGTAAGTTCATTTCATTATTACCTATTTTTAATTCAATTATTCCTTTTTAATTAAAAAATATTCAAATTCTAATTTGATGTTTTCTCACTTTTTAATCTTTAAATTAACATTTTTTTTTTAACTAAATATAAAAAAATGCAATTTTAAATTCTTGTTCATGTCTGGCCGGACAGGACTATTCTGGAACCACATCTAAAATTTTGTTTTATTTTTGTTTTTTTCCTTCAATGGATTATTATCGATTGCACACCAATCTATCAGATTGTAAAAAAAAAATTTCTAAAAAGTTCTTTATTTTTAGGAGACGGCTGCTAAATTCATTTGTCAAAAACGGGTTTTACGTCAATCAAACAACACAAAAAAAATATTATGGCAATTATGAATACCATACACGAAACGTAAAATAATACGCAAATTTTATTTTCAATGAAACTAAATATATTTTGATTTTTTACATACAAAAAACGGATTTTCCTTGCGTTAAAAAGTTAAACGAGGTGTGAAAAATTTCAGTACATTTAATGAATATGTATTTAAAGTAACGCTTTACTTATTTCTAAAAAGAAATGTTTATAAGTATTTTAAAAATATCTTAAAGCCATTATTGAACACGATAAATCAAAAATAATTCAACGTAACTTTTGTTGAAATTCGGACGATTTTAATGTATAAAATGGTATTAAAAATAAATTGCATATTGTAATAATATTTTTCTTTTTTAATGATGGTCATATGTTACTACTTATCGATTTAAACAAAGTTTGACCTTAAATAATAGATTTAATTATTTTTAATTCGCTTTTAAAACTCCTAGCAGACGACGTTAATGCCAGTGGCTAAAATAGACGTTTTCAGGTAGATACTTCAATTCAATTTAAAGCTCTGATCCCGACAAAAATAAATATCACTGCGTTAACTTAGTTCATTTTTTAATGTTATGTTCTTCATTCAAACGAATCGTCGACTACTTAAAAAAGGGTTAAGTATTTTGTTTTTAAGTTAAAACAAAACAGACAGCGGCACCTCGTGTGTGTAATGGTTAGCAAGCTAAAGTAGCAGGTATTGTTAGTGAGTTCGATTCTCACTGGATGCACCATCCTTCTGACTTTCTATTACAACTAAGGTAAACTTAATAAATAATTTTAAAACAGACAACGATATTGTTTGAGTAGTATTTTTTTTACAGTAGTGTGTTTACGTTTGAAGGAGGGATACTGTATTTATTCACCAACTACCTTTTCTGCATTGTCAATTTAACCCACATCTAATTTCTTGCAGTTACTTGTATATTTTCCTACTTTAAAATATACGAAAATGACAGTTACACACAAAATTGGTTTGTTGCTTATTTTTTTTTCTAAACCAAAATAAATAATATAAAAAATAATGCCGTCGTACGATTTCTATTTGAACGGAAGTGACGAAAGAGGAAAAGCAAATCCGGAATGTAGTATAATCAGACGTTTTGTACTTCCGTTCCATTATGTCTACCTCCAGGTCAGCTGTCCAAGGAGCCAAATTTGTTAAACCGATTCTTCGGTGGACAGCAATGAAGCCAGACGAAGGGTTCTTAATTTGTACAAAGTTGGTACAGGCATCTTCCTTATGTAGGTGAGTTTTCTCTTCATGTGTTCCTCTCCATTTGCCAACTTGACGTGATAGAGGCAGCAGACATGTCATTGAAAGAAAAAAGGACATCTTACCAAGGTTTTTAGTAAATAGTAATCCTCGTCTTTAATACTTTTTATAACTTTCTTTTCAGTTGTAGTTATTTACTAGAAACTGGAATACAAATGCTTCTTTTTTTTTGTATTTTGCTTTGGTTGGTTCGGTTAAACTAAACAAGATTGAATAAGTTTGTATATTTAGCTCTCAAGCTCTCTTTTTCGAAACAGCGCAAATAACAACACACAAACATATTAAAAAGAAAGGACATTTAAAACTACATTCGTAAAAATGAAAATTATCTTAATTTTATTTTTAGTAATGCCACTTCGTAAGTCTTAATTAGTTTGACTTTCAGGTTATTTAGAAAATATTTCTTAAAAGAACGGGAGATGTTTTATTCGTTCCTCACATCGGAACAACGTGATCCCGTCTGAGAGAAAACATTTGAACATTTTATTTTTTTCTCGATTCATTTTTTGTGGCTTAACATTCAGAAGACCTTCCTTTATTCAGGCAATTGTCGGATACAAAAAAAAGTTTTTTGTTTTTTGTTTAAAAAAAAGAAGAAAAGTTTAAACGGGACAGGGTCCTATTTACTATATAAATATAGTATTATGTCAAACTGACTTTCGATATGCATGTACACGAGTTATCTTTCCCTTGTTTTTATTTTTATTATTCCCTGAAAGGAGGGAAGTCCATAAGAGTAGGAGTGGAGATAATTATTAGGACCCAAGTTCAATGTCATTAGCAACCATTTCAACATATTTACTGTATACCTGTAGAGTGGTAAGACCCCCCCACCCCACCCCACCGGGGTGCACTGGGCATGACATTAAACCGAATCTGATGCATAGCTCCAATTCTGAAGGAGTGTGGAGCACCTCTGTCATTACTCCCAGAGTGGGCCTGGGAGTAATGACAGAGGTGCTCCACACTCCTTCAGAATTGGAGCGGTAGTATCTCTTAGATTCACATCTATGGGTCAAATATAGATCTGTTTAGATATTATTTGTTTTCGATAGGAATACTTGATAACATAATAGTAAATTATTCATATTAAGAATAATTACTTGAAGTGATAATTGTTTTACTAATTATTGTATTAGTTACTTGAAACCATATATTGTGTGTATAATTATCTAATATTTTTTCTCATGAGCAATAATTAATCTAGGGAGTAGCAAAAGAAATCGGATACTACGAGGTTTTAAAAGCGAATTAAGAATAATTATGTATAAGTGAATGAATTATTGTTATTATTATTTATTATTTATTATAGTTGTTTTGTTTTTGTTTTTTTATTTAAAATTATAATAATGAAAAAGAAATTAAATAAAATTATAATAATATAAAATTATAATAATGTATTTAAATATAAAAAAACAAACATAAATAATATTAATAACAATAATAACAATAATTCATTCACTTATACATAATTGTAATATTAATATATATTAATCGTCAAATAATCAGTACCAACTATAAAACACAAATACAAACTCTTTCTAAACAAAAAAAATAAATAAATCAATCAAATAAAATAAAATCTTTTCATTTTTTAAATCCCCCCCCCCCACACCCAAACTTCCATCTCTCTTAATGTAAAACATGGAAATTTCTTTCATGATATCTCTCCTTTACCTCTACAATATACACACACACACCTCTCCCCTACTCTTACCAATACACACACACACACAACACAACCTTGAGTTTTCACTTCCGCTGTCGTTTATCGCTACAGAAAAAATTTATACACACACACAACCAATACCTAAAAAAAAATGCACAATGTTTCCTTCAATACACATACTAACAGCGCTACATACTCACACTTAAAATGAATATTTGATGTCATATTTTCAAAACCGTCTCCTTTTTTCAAACTTCAGAAAAATTTTAAACAGACTGAATAACAAGGATTACCACTCACTTTTCTCATTACTCTATGATATATAATTTCTTACTTATGCCCTGAAGATGATCTAATTAATAGATCGAAACACTTGCAGCGTCGGCCAATAAACCACACTTAACCCATTTAAACCTGTTTGTTTTTTCATTTTTCTTGATATATTATATATATATGTATATATATGTATATTACATTTACTTGTCGAAAATATAGTGGAGGGGCGGGTAAAATATCGCATCTATCTATCTCAATTTGTTTAATTTTTTACTTTGTTTCTATCTATCCACCCACCCATCTATCTAGTTCATCATATCTATCTCCATTTGTTAATATCTATCTTATATTTTGTCTATCTATCTAAGTCTATTCAAAACTATCCATCTTCATATCTCAATTTGTTCATATTTATCTATATTATTTTAAATACTAAGATTTTCTTTTATTCGTGTTTGTTTAATGTCTTGTTTTTAGTTTAAATAAACAAAATTACGACAAAAAATAAGTGAAATAGAGATAGATGGATATGAAGATGACTAGATAGATAGGGATGGATAGATAGATAAATAGATATAAACAAAGTAAAAAAATGAACAAATGAGATAGATAGATGCGATATTTTACCCCACCTCCAGTATATTTTTCGACAAGTAAATGTAATATACATACATATAAAATATTGGGGGGGGGGTTAAATATCACTTACTTTCTCATATCTATCTATCTCCATTTGTTCATATCTATCTATATTATTTTGTTTGTCTATCTATCTATCTATCTATCTATTCTCAGTCTATTCAAAACTATATATCCATCTTCATAAATAAACAATAATTACGACATTAATAAGAATTACCAACAAAAAAGGACCCACCCCCCCAAATACATTTAACGCCCTAAGTTTGGTTGTTTGCTTTCAAGTTAAACACCGCCGCAACGACATAGCTGGGTTTTATTTTAAGTCACCGGGTGCAATTTTTGAGGGTAGGAGACCGTGACGGTCTTTCTCATAAATTACCAAAATGTCCTTTGATCATTTCCTTATAATTTAAAAAAAAATTTTTGTAAAATTTCACGTTTGATCAGTTTCTTAACAGTATCTATATTTTTTCATTTAAATGTTTTTTTAAATAAAGGAAATGATAAGGAATTTTTGGTAATTTATGAGAAAGACCGTCACGGTCTCCTACTCAAAAATTGCTACCCGGTGACTTAAAATAACAACCCCAGCTATGTCGTTGCGGCGGGTTTACTTGAAAGAAAAACAACCAACTTAGGGCGTTAAATGTATTTGGGGGGGTGGGATCCTTTTTTTGTTTGTAATTCTTATTAATGTCGTAATTATTGTTTATTTATGAAGATGGATATATAGTTTTGAATAGACTGAGATAGATAGATAGATAGAATAGACAAACAAAATAATATAGATAGATATGAACAAATGGAGATAGATAGATATGAAGAAAGTAAGTGATATTTAAACCCCCCCCAATATTTTATATGTATGTATATTACATTTACTTGTCGAAAATATACTGGAGGTGGGGTAAAATATCGCATCTATCTATCTCAATTTGTTCATTTTTACTTTGTTTATATCTATTTATCTATCTATCCATCCCTATCTATCTAGTCATCTTCATATCCATCTATCTCTATTTCACTTATTTTTTGTCGTAATTTTTGTTTATTTAAACTAAAAACAAGACATTAAACAAACACGAATAAAAGAAAATCTTAGTATTTAAAATAATATAGATAAATATGAACAAATTGAGATATGAAGATGGATAGTTTTGAATAGACTTAGATAGATAGACAAAATAATATAGATAGATATTAACAAATGGAGATAGATATGATGACTAGATAGATGGGTGGGTGGATAGATAGAAACAAAGTAAAAAATTAACAAATTGAGATAGATAGATGCGATATTTTACCCCACCTCCACTATATTTTCGACAAGTAAATGTAATATACATATATATACATATATATATAATATATCAAGAAAAATGAAAAAACACAGGTTTAAATGGGTTAAGTGGTAGTTTATTGGCCGACGCTGCAGTGTTTCGATCTATTAATTAGATCATCTTCAGGGCATAAGATAAGAAATTATATATCATAGAGTAATGAGAAAAGTGAGTGGTAATCCTTGTTATTCAGTCTGTTTAAAAATTTTTCTGAAGTTTGAAAAAAGGAGACGGTTTTGAAAATATGACATCAAATATTCTATTTAAGGTGTGAGTATGTAGCGCTGTTAGTATGTGTATTGAAGGAAACATTGTGCATTTTTTTTAGGTATGTGGTTGTGTGTGTATAAATTTTTTCTGTAGCGATAAACGACAGCGGAAGTGAAAACTCAAGGTTGTGTGTGTGTGTGTGTGTATTGGTAAGAGGTAGGGGAGAGGTGTGTGTGTGTATATTGGTAAGAGGTAAAGGAGAGATATCATGAAAAGAAATTTCCATGTTTTATATAAGAGAGATGGAAGTTTGGGTGGGGGGGGGGGATTTAAAAAATGAAAAGATTTTATTTTATTTGATTTGATTTATTTATTTTTTTGTTAGAAAGAGTTTTGTATGTTGTTTTATAGTTGGTACTGATTATTTGACGATTAATATATATTAATATTACAATTATGTATAAGTGAATGAATTATTGTTATTATTGTTATTAATATTATTTATAGTTTGTTTTTTTATATTTAAATACATTATTATAATTTTATATTATTATAATTTTATTATAATTCTTTTTCATTATTATAATTTTAAATAAAAAAAAAAAAACAAAACAAACTATAATAATAATAACAATAATAATAACAATAATTCATTCACTTATACATAATTATTCTTAATTCGCTTTTAAAACTCGTAGTATCCGATTTCTTTTGCTACTCCCTAGATTAATTATTGCTCATGAGAAAAAATATTAGATAATTTACACACAAATATATGGTTTCAAGTAACTAATAATAATCATTAGTAAAACAATTATCACTTCAAGTAATTATTCTTAATATGAATAATTTACTATTATGTTATCAAGTATTCCTATCGAAAACAAATAATATCTAAACAGATCTATTTGACCCATAGATGTGAATCTAAGAGATACTACCGCTCCAATTCTGAAGGAGTGTGGAGCACCTCTGTCATTACTCCAGGCCCACTCTGGGAGTAATGACAGAGGTGCTCCACACTCCTTCAGAATTGGAGCTATGCCATCAGATTCGGTTTAATGTCATGCCCAGTGCACCCCGGTGGGGTGGGGTGGGGGGGTCTTACCACTCTACAGGGTATACAGTAAATATGTTGAAATGGTGCTAATGACATTGAAACTTGGGTCCTAATAATTATCTCCCACTCCTACTCTTATGGACTTCCCTCCTTTCAGGGAATAATAAAAATAAAAACAAGGGAAAGATAACTCGTGTACATGCATATCGGAAAGTCAGTTTGACATAATACTATATTATATAGTAAATAGGACCCTGTCCCCGTTTAAAACTTTTCTTCTTTTTTTTAAACAAAAAACAAAAAACTTTTTTTGTATCCGACAAATTGCCTGAATAAAGGAAGGTCTTCTGAATGTTAAGCCACAAAAATGAATCGAGAAAAAATAAAATGTTCAAATGTTTTCTCTCAGACGGGACTCACGTTGTTCGATGTGAGGAACGAATAAAACATCTCCCGTTCTTTTAAGAAATATTTTCTAATAACCTGAAAGTCAAACTAATTAAGACTTTACGAAGTGGCATTACTAAAATAAAATTAAGATAATTTCATTTTTACGAATGTAGTTTTAAATGTCCTTTCTTTTTAATATGTTTGTGTTGTTATTTGCGCTGTTTCGAAAAAAGAGAGCTTGAGAGCTAAATATACAAACTTATCATCTTGTTTAGTTTAACCGAACCAACCAAAGCAAAATACAAAAAAAAGAAGCATTTTGTATTCCAGTTTCTAGTAAATAACTACAACTGAAAAGAAAGTTATAAAAAGTATTAAAGACGAGGATTACTATTTACTAACAACCTTGGTAAGATGTCCTTTTTTCTTTCAATGACATGTCTGCTGCCTCCTATCACGTCAAGTTGGCAAATGGAGAGGAACACATGAAAGAAAACTCACCTACATAAGGAAGATGCCTGTACCAAGCTTTGTACAAATTAAGAACCCTTCGTCTGGCTTCATTGCTGTCCACCGAAAGAATCGGTTTAACAAATTTGGCTCCTTGGACAGCTGACCTGGAGGTAGACATAATGGAACGGAAGTACCAAAACGTCTGATTATACTACCACTTCCGGATTTGCTTTTCCTCTTTCGTCACTTCCGTTCAAATAGAAATCGTACGACGGCATTATTTTTTAATATTATTTATTTTGGTTTAGAAAAAAAAATATAGCAACAAAACACAATTGTGTGTAACATGTCATTTTCGTATATTTTAAAGTAGGAAAATATACAAGTAACTGCAAGAAATTAGATGTGGGTATAATTGACAATGCAGAAAAGGTAGTTGGTGAATAAATACAGTACTCCCTCCTTCAAACGTAAACAAACACTACTGTGTAAAAAAATACTACTCAAACAATATCGTTGTCTGTTTTAAAATTATTTATTAAGTTTACCTTAGTTGTAATAGAAAGTCAGAAGGATGGTGCATCCAGTGAGAATCGAACTCACTAACAATACCCTGCTACTTTAGCTTGCTAACCATTACACCACACGAGGTGCCGCTGTCTGTTTTGTTTTAACTTAAAACAAAATACTTAACCCTTTTTTAAGTAGTCGACGATTCGTTGAATGAAGAACATAACATTAAAATATGAACTAAGTTAACGCCAGTGATATTTATTTTTGTCGGGATCAGAGCTTTAAATTGAATTGAAGTATCTACCTGAAAACGTCTATTTTAGCCACTGGCATTAACGTCGTCTGCTAGGAGTTTTAAAAGCGAATTAAAAATAATTAAATCTATTATTTAAGGTCAAACTTTGTTTAAATCGATAAGTAGTAACATAATGACCATCATTAAAAAAGAAAAATATTATTACAATATGCAATTTATTTTTAATACATTTTATACATTAAAAATCGTCCGAATTTCAACAAAAAGTTACGTTGAATTTATTTTGATTTATCGTGTTCAATAATGGCTTTAAAATATTTTTAAAATACTTATAAACATTTCTTTTTAGAAATAAGTAAAGCGTTACTTTAAATACATATTCATTAAATGTTACTGAAATTTTTCACACTCGTTTTAACTTTTAACCAAGGAAAATCCGTTTTTTGTATGTAAAAAAATCAAAAATATATTTAGTTTCATTGAAAATAAAATTTGCGTATTATTTACGTTTCGTGTATGGTATTCCATAATTGCCATAATATTTTTTTGTGTTGTTTGATTGACGTAAAACCCGGTTTTTGACAAAATGAATTTAGCACCGTCTCCTAAAAATAAAGAACTTTTTAGAATTTTTTTTTTTACAATCTGATAGATTGGTGTGCAATCGATAATAATCCATTGAAGGAAAAAAACAAAAATTAAAACAAAAATTTTAGATGTGGTTCCAGATAGTCCTGTCCGGCCAGACATGACAAGAATTTAAATTGCATTTTTTTTTATTTTAGTTAAAAAAAAAAAATGTTAATTTAAAGATAAAAAGTGAGAAAACATCAATTAGAATTTGAATATTTTTAATTAAAAAGGAATAATTGAATTAAAAATAGTAATAATGAAATGAACTTACCTTAACTTATTAGATATTAAATCTTTCGCTTAAATTACTGACACAAACAATAACTCTCCTGAATAGAGAGGAAGATATTTTTATGTTTTTAAAACATTTGGTCCTCCATAGAATTATTGGTCAAACATTATGGTTTTTTATTCAAAATCAATTCAATTGTTTTAAAATATGTGGCCTTGATATTAAGTTTAAAATGTTATATTTTTAGTTTCTAGAAATAAATATCTATTTAATGCAAACCTTACTTTATACTCACGAAGTAATAAGTTTTGAAGAAAAATTCTATTTTCGCAGAAAAAATATCGATATATAATTTTTTTTTAATAAGATAATAGTCAATTAAATAATTATGGAAATGAGTAAAAAAGAAATCTCCTAAAAAAATTATTTTATATTTTTTTTACATTTTATTTTTCGATTTTCGGTACTTATTTTCTCATAGGAGCTCCACCGTAAAAATTTTTTTTTTGTTTCTATTCATAACTTCGGTCTTTTATCTCTTTATTTATACTGTAATTAGTATCAAGTTAGGACCAACTTGAAGCAATGCTACGCCCCCAACATAAGGGGGGTCAAAATTAAGTGACCTGAAAAAAATGAGAAAGTTTTAAAATAAAATAAATAATGCATTATAAAGATCATTCATTTATACATAAACACTGAAAATTTCATTAAAATCCGATAATTCCCTGATTTTTGGTAAATTATTTTCTGTAGGGGGGCTAAAGTCATTTTGTCAAAAACGAATTTTAGCCTCTGTTTGCTAGTCCCTAGTCTATTTATTATAGCTACTAGCATTAATTTCGTCTGCTAGGAGTTTTAAAAGCGAATTAAAAATAATTAAATCTATTATTTAAGGTCAAACTTTGTCTAAATCGATAAGGAGTAACATAATGACCATCATTAAAAAAGAAAAATATTATTACAATATGCAATTTATTTTTAATACATTTTATACGTTAAAGATCGTCCGAATTTTGACAAAGTTACGTTGAATTTATTTTGATTTATTTATCGTGTTCAATAGTGGTTTTAAAATATTTTTAAAATACTTATAAACATTTCTTTTTAGCAATAAGTAAAGCGTTACTTTAAATACATATTTATTAAATATTACTGAAATTTTACTCACTCGTTTTAACCAAGTAAAATCCGTTTTTTGTATGTAAAAAAAAATATATATATATATATTAGTTTCGTTTGAAAAAAAAATCTGTGTTCATTTCTGTTTCGTGTATGGTATTCCGTAAATGCCATAATATTTTAAACTTTTTTTGTGTTGTTTGATTGACGTAAAATCCGTTTTTTGACAAAATGAATTTAGCACACACACCCCTACAGAAAATAATTTACCCAATATTAGTGAATTATTGATTTTTTTATGAAATTTTCAGTGTTGATTAATCAATGAATGAACTTTATAATGCATTATTTACCGCTAAAAAAAATTCCCCGTACGGGGAAATGAGCACCCCTGAAATCTCAAAAAATAAAGAACTTTTAAGAATTTAAAAAAAAAATCTTACAGATTGGTGTGTAATCGATAATAATCCATTGAAGGGGAAAAATTTTTTTAGCGGTTCCGATATGGGGGGGTCGATTTACGTTAAACTTAAACGGGGAACTGAGCACCCCTAAAAACTCGAAAAATAGTCACATCCGCCCAGAAATGACAAGTGTTTGAGAGTGCAATTTTTTTTTTTTTTTTTTTTTTTTAGTAAAAGAAAGAAAAAATGCTGATTTAAAGATAAAAAGTGAGAAAACATCAATTTGAATTTGAATATTTTGAATTAAAAATGAATAATTGAATTAAAAATAGTAATAATGTAATGAACTTACCTTTATTAAATATTGAATTCTTTCGGTAAACTGAAAGAAAGATTAACCCTCTTCTAACCTAATGGAGTTAGTTCACATTTTAAGTATTTGCTCCCATACATTTAATTTTCGAACATTATGTGATTATATTGAAAATCAATTTAATTGTTTTAAAATACGCGAATCTTGATATTAGGTTTAAAATGTTATATTTTTAGTTTCTAGAAATAAATATCTATTTAATGCAAACCTTATTTTATACTCATAAAGTAATAAGTTTTGAAGAAAATCTCTATCAAAAATTTAGCCCCACCCCTTTTTAAGCAGAAAAAATATCGATGTATAATTTATTTTTAGTAAGATAATAGCCAATTAAATAATTATGGAAATGAATAAAAAAGAAATCTCCTAAAAATTATTTTTTAATTTTTTTGTTTACATTTTATTTTTCGATTATCAGTACTTATTTTCTCATAGAACAGCAACCGTAAAAAATTTGTTTTTATTTCTATTCATAACTTCGGTCTTTTATCTCTTTATTTATACTGTAATTAGTACAATATAAGACCAACTCGAAACAATTTTACGCCCCTAGCTTAAGAGGGGTCAAAATTAAGTGACCTGAAAAAATTAGAAAGTTTTGAAATAAAATAAATAATGTATTATAAATATAAATTATTTGATAAATAAACACTGAAAATTTCATTAAAATCCGATAATTCCCTGATTTTTGGTAAATTATTTTCTGTAGGGGGGGGGGGCTAAAGTCATTTTGTCAAAAATGCATTTTAGGCTCAGTTTGCCAGTCCCTAATTTATTAGGTATCAACAATTCAAGTGCCGATTTTCACTTTAAAAACGAATTAAAATTAATTAAATCGATTATTTAAGGTCAATTTTTGTTTAAGTCGAAAAGTAGTAACATAATGAGCATCAGTGAAAAATGCAAAATGATTTTGCCCATTTTCGTAAATTTTTTGCAGATTTTAATGTTTAAAATGTATTAAAAATATGTAATATTATATTACATATTTTTTAATACATTTTAAACATTAAAATCTGCCAAATATTTATGAAAATGGGCGCTTTGTGTGAAGTAAATTACGTACGTCGTACTAAAACAAACACGTTATTAAGATTTAAAAACATAACAGTTTCTTCTTAGAAATCGATAACAAAAAAATTAAATACACTATGTACATAAAAATTACTGTCTTGTAAATGAAAATCTTTCTTTTTTTTTCTAAACACGCAGAAAAACTAAAAGCATAAAAAAAATCTTGTGTTTTTTGTTTACAAAAGTCATTGAGAAAAATGTTTTAAAATTCGGTGGCCCAGGTTGACAAGAAAAAAATTACCAAAGACCAGGGAATTATCTGATTTTAATAAAATTTTCAGTGTTGACTTATTAATCTATGAATTATTTCTTTTAAATTTTTTAATTGTTTCAATCAAACTTATTTAATGGAAATAAATCGATAATTCTTTAGAATAAATATTACCGTTCGCCCCATCCATATGCACCTTGGGAGCAACAATTTATCTACCTAATTAATAGATAAAGTTAATTTAAGATATAAATCGCAAAATTTTAAGTTTTATATTTTATATTTTTAGATTCTTAAAACAAATACTATTTAATAATAAGCTTACTATAGTATGGTTATCAAATAATTATCGGAGAAAACTCAATTGAAAAGTTAGGCCCATACCCTTTAAAACTGGACAAATATCGATGCATAATTTTTTCACTGATAATCTAAAAGTACATTATATTTCATAAACAATAGAGTAAAAAAAAAACTCGAAAATTTCCCCCTTTTTTTTTCTTTTCCTTTTTTTTTTTTTTTTTTTTTTTTTTCCTTTTAGATTTCAGATTTTTGTTACTTATTTTCTACCAAAATCGCTCCTTCAAATTTTCTTTTCACAATGACTCAAGGGGATGCATACAGAAGGCGAATCTAGCTGCGAAAATCCACGTCGAAACCTGACACAGATAAAACAGCCTCCAGAAAACCATGGTCAATCCTGTCGAAGGCGCGGCTTTACCGAATTTTAGGGTAATAATTTTTGGTACAATTGTTTTATTTCTAAGTTGAACTTAGAAATAAAACATTTATTTTACTTTTAAAATGTAATATTTTTTAGCTTAGAAAATTGAAAGTTTTAAATAAAAAAAACAACAACTTTGAATCATGTAAATTTCTGGTTCTACGAATATTTTTTCTTTAGTTACGAATTTTATTTTATTTATAAATAAAACGATTCTTTTATAAATAAAACGAATTTTGTTTTCATATAGAGTTGTGGGCGTGTCTAAAGCTGATGCCATCGGCCGAACTCGAGCGACTAGCAGTTTGGCAGTACCAAAAAAGTATAATCGCCGAATTTTATAATGCATCAGTTATTTTATTTCAAAACTTTATGATTTTTTTAAGTCACTTAACTTTGACACCCCTTCCCTTATTTTGGGGGCGCAAAATATCGGTGGGTTTATATAAAGTTGAAACTAATTACAGTATAAATAAAAAGACAAAAGACTGAAGGTGTGAATAGAAGAAAAAAAAAGGGGTGGTATTAAGAATTCTGGGGTATGGGGTTATCGTCCCTTGTCTGCGAGCCTCTGTTTCAAACCAACCAATCATGAGTCAGCATACTTTGGCGCCAAACCCAAAAGTGTGAGACTCACCCTCTTCTGCACCAGCAACGAAAGGGAACAGACCGAAAAAAAGGTCGCCCCCACTATTCTTCAACAGAACCGGAATCGGACGCATACAGAAGTCCATCTATATCCGAACTATATCAGAAGGCACTAGCAAGGGGCTCCGTTAATACCCCATATCCCAGGATAAACAGCTAAGTGACAATTATATACATTTATATAAATATTATATACATATATATATTTGCGCAAACGAGACTAAAGTTTGCAACTTTATATTTAATACAGTCTTTTATTCATATCTTGTCGTTCGTTTTACTTCTTAAACTCTTAACCTGTCTGCCACATTCGCGGTTAACTCCATTCAAACCTAGGAGTACTGCCGCTATTGTTACTTTTCTTTATATTTTTGCAAACTTTAGGTTTAAGTCTAATATTTACTAAATATAGGACTTTGGAGTTGTAAAAGAATGTAAAATTAAGCGAAAACCGGATAGAATTTAGACAACTTCACTGCTGAGTTTTCCTGTCAACTTCGTAACAAACATTTCTTAACTTGTTGAATGAAATACAAATTCAAAAAAGAATTCTTACACAAATACCTTGTTCGTAATAATTTGGAAAAGAAAAATAAACATTTCCTAACTTGTTGAATGAAATAAATATTCAAACAAGAATTCTTACGCAAATACCTCGTTCGTAACAATTTGGAAAAGAAAAAACAAACATTTCCTAACTTGTTGAATGAAATACAAATTATTAAAATAAAATAAAATAAAATAAAATAAAATAAAATAAAATAAAGCTACCATTTACGAATTTAAAACAAATATTGGCAACTTCTTTCAAGAAACAAGCATTAATATATGCCCCTTGAATTAAAAAAAACAAAACAAAACAAACGAAGACATCTTTTTCGTAAATGGGAGACAAGAAGAAATAAAAGCTTCATACCCACAGAGAAAGAGAAACATTCATAGCAAATGTAAAAATTTGGAAAAGAATAGAAATTCCTCATTTGTTGAATGAACAATTATTTTTAAAAAAAGAACTCTCACAGAAAGACACTTATTCATTCTTAGCAAGTAACATTTGGAGAAAAACAAATATTTTCTCACTTGTTGAATGAACCAGAACTTTTAAGAAAAATTTCTTACACAGAGAAAGATACTTATTCATTCTTAGCAAGGTGAAAATTAGGAAAAAGCAAAAAATTCCTTAACTTGTGGAATGTTCTATACTTATTAAAAAAAAAGAAAGAAAATATTCATTCATAACATTTCGTCTTGTTGAATGAACTTATTAAAAAAAAAAAAAGAAATTCATTCGTAACTTTGTCATTTGTTGAATGAACAACTATTGGAAAAAAAAAACGGAAAAAATCCTCATTTGCTGAATGAACAGCTATTTAAAAAAAAAAATTATTATTAAAATTAACGAAGCCTAAAAATTTTCAAGCTACGAGAAAATAAACAAAAAATATTTTCAGTTGTCAGCCTTTCTACCAAAAGAGGAGGGTCTAAGAGGCACTAACATTTAAACTTTCCTCACCCCCCTCGCATCCACTGCTGCTGACTACACTGATAAGAAGGGTCAACACCCTCCCTTACCCCTTCCAACTACGACCACTGCTGCTTAGATGTTTTGCCTCCGGCTAAGAAGGGTCAACACCTCCCTCGCCCCTTGTAACCAATTCATGAAGGTTTACTACTAAAATTCTAGTTGACAGGGCTAGCGAGAAGGAAAGAATAAATAAATAAATAAAAAGAACGAATCCTATAGCACAATGGCGCATTTCACGGAATTAGAGGGAGTCACTCATCTTTTACAAATGAGAAACTCGTTAAAAGAGGATATTTCCTTTAACATGGAAATGTTAGAGCGGACTTGGGGGAAGAAGCGTGTTTTCGAACAGGAAGAAAACTGCATAAGACAAAAACAGAAAGGGGTAAATGTCTTGAATGATAGAATCAAAGATATCATTACTAAGGCAAAGCTAGGTTTAGCGGAATGCGGATTCCTAACGGAACGAAAAAATGAGTTCCATTTTAGGATAAGCATTTACGACAGACTGGCTATCCTGGAAGAGACCCTTGTGGACACAGATTTTGAGGCCTGTCATTCGGGACCTTTACCATTCATGTTTATTTCTACACCCAAGCCAATGGATAAAGAAAAAACAGAAATATTTCCAGACATAGAAGTACAAGTCGAAGGAAATAAAGAAAAACCAGAAATATTTCTAGACAGAGTAGAAGTCAAAGGAATTACAGATAAAACTGTCGACACAGAAAGATTCCCAGATGGAAAACTGGTCGCAGTCAGAAGAAATCCTAAGGCGGTCGCAGTAGAACCTACTGCTTTCTCCGTTGAGGAAAGACTCAACGGTTATGTGGTGAAACTTCCTTGGAGTGAGGACAATATCATGTCTGTACCCTCCAATTACTTTGTAGTTCCAGAATTGTCTGATAGAACCAAGCTATCCAAAAAGAAACCAAGCAAGGAGACTCTACGTAAAGTAAAAAGGAAGAAGCAGAGCATCAAACTAAAAAGGAGAAATTTAATTGTGATTCTCCACAAGCAAAACAGAATAAAAGGCCAAATTGGAAAAGAAAGAAAAAAGAAATTTAGACTTCCAATTCACTACGAAAGGCTACATCCCTTAAACGCAGGACCAATTAAAAAATGGCAACCTCCAACATGGATGAAATAAATAGTCCTGGGGCATGACTTTAAACTACACCTATTTATTGACCTTACCATAGGGTCTAATACACACAAAAGAATAATTTGTGTCATGGAGCAGAATGACCCCTGAAATTAAATTGAACTTCAAGGACTCCATTATAGATTTTCTCTTTAAAAGGGAGAACAGGATCATTATTAAGAAAAATAATTAATCCTAGACAACACATCCATTGTGGACCACAGAATAGGTCCATTACTCACAAAACAAAGTTGTGTCATGGAGATAACAAAATCTCCACCATTTTATACTTTTACTTACCCCTAATAAAGGGAAATAATTACAAAATATTATAAAACAATTAGTATGGCTACAATAATGCCCGAAATATCAGAGTCTCGAACTCGTAGATATTTCTATTAAAACTAATACATTCTTACATACAGAACCATTTTTATACATTTACATACCCCCTAATAAATGGGTCCATAACAAAATATTTTCAAACAAATTTTAGTATGGCCAGAATAATGCCGAAATATCAGGGCAGTCGAGCCCGAAAATATTTCTTAACAAAATTACACATGCATGCAAACATACAATTATTGCATGTTTTTTTCCTTTGTCGGGAGAATATTAAGAATTCTGGGGTATGGGGTTATCGTCCCTTGTCTGCGAGCCTCTGTTTCAAACCAACCAATCATGAGTCAGCATACTTTGGCGCCAAACCCAAAAGTGTGAGACTCACCCTCTTCTGCACCAGCAACGAAAGGGAACAGACCGAAAAAAAGGTCGCCCCCACTATTCTTCAACAGAACCGGAGTCGGACGCATACAGAAGTCCATCTATATCCGAACTATATCAGAAGGCACTAGCAAGGGGCTCCGTTAATACCCCATATCCCAGGATAAACAGCTAAGTGACAATTATATACATTTATATAAATATTATATACATATATATATTTGCGCAAACGAGACTAAAGTTTGCAAGTTTTATATCTAATACAAGTCTTTTATTCATATCTTGTCGTTCGTTTTGCTTCTTTAACTCTTAACCTGTCTGCCACATTCGCGGTTAACTCCATTCAAACCTAGGAGTACTGCCGCTATTGTTACTTTTCTTTATAGTGGCTATCCTGATAGAAAATAAGTACCGAAAATCGCAAAATAAATTTAAAATAAAAAAAAAAATAATTTTTGGAGATCTTTTTTTAAATTTTTTAAATTTTTTACGACAATTATTTAATTGGTTATTATCTTATAAAAGAAAAAAAATATATACATCGATATTTGTTCTGTTTAAAAAAAGGGGGGGTCTAAATTTTCAATCAAGTTTTTCTACAAAAATTATTAGATAATAATTAGAATATTCAATTATTAGATTAAAATTAGAATATTTGTTTTTAGAATCTAAAAATATGAAATTTGAAACTTAAAATTAGGCGTTTCATATTTTAAATGAATTTTATATATCAATTTACCATAGCAGAAATACCTAATTAAATCAGAAAGTTTTGAAATAGAATAACTGATGCATTATAAAATTCATTCATTGAAAAATCAAAACTGAAAATTTCATTAAAATCGGATTCCCTGATTTTTGTGTGTGTGTGGGGGGGGGGGCAATCGGGCGTGTACATTTATTTTGTAAAATACGGATTTTATGTCAAACTAGACAGCGTTAACGGCCATATTTGAGCAAAATTGACCAAAAAGTAGTTTAAAATGTATTAAAAATAAATCATATGTGTAATATTATTTTTATTTTATAAAAATTTTTTTTACTGATTCTCATTATGATACTACTTTTCGACTTAGACAAAAATTTGACCTTAAATAATCAATTTAATTAATTTTAATTCGTTTTTAAAATGAAAAGCAGACGACCTTTTGGCAGCGCCAAGTGTTGAGGTTTGGTAAGTAGCAGAGGAGTGCATAGTGAAAATAATGCGTGAAATAATAATAGAATTTACAATAGGTAAAAGTATAAAGTGAGGAGCTGGTCACATAGGGTACGGATAAAGATAAGTCAGCAGCAGTTAACACCACGAGGTGAATTCAACAAGGGTTTATTACGAACTGATTCAATTTCATACAAGTAGGCTACAGTCCCAGGTGTCAAAAAGGGCTTAGTTTTCAAGTTACGATGCTCTACAATTAGCGGTAATAATTTTAGCGTAATTATTAATTAAAAATCAAAAAAGGCTAATAAAAAGTTTTCGCAATCGGTGGCATATCTTGATATTATGCGAAAAGTAAAATTTAAACGGACTACTTTGTAAAAAAATACGAATCAAAATGGAGTAGCTCCGAAAACGGAATAAGCGAATGAGAATCGTGTGTTCGGAATACGAATAAGTAAAAAATGGCCACCTCCAGCGAAGAAGAAGCAACAGTTGTTAGCGACAAAAAATGTTTTATGTGCATTTTACCTTCCAAAAAGCATAAAATTTTCTAAGAAAACGTGGACTCATCATGTGACAACAAATCACGTAAATAAAATGAGTAATAAGCGAATTTGATTTTTAGAAAAAAAAAAAAGTATTTCGCATCATGTGACAACAAGTCACGTAAATAAAATGAGTAATAAGCGAATTTGCTTTTTAGAAAAAATAAAAAAATAATAGTATTTCGCATATCGCGTAAATTTTTGTTGTTTCTATTCATAAGTTCGGTCTTTTATCTCTTTATTTATACTGTAATTAGTATCGAAAATGCCCCCAACATAAGGTGGGGTCAAAATTAAGTGACCTGAAAAAAATGAGAAAGTTTTGAAATAAAATAAATAATGCATTATAAAGATCGTTCATTGATAAATAAACACTGAGAGTTTCATTAAAATCCGATAATTCCCTGATTTTTGGTAAATTATATTCTGTAGGGGGGCTAAAGTCTTACGCTTTTTAGGTTCATTAAAAAATTAAAAAATTTTTCTAAAAAGCCAGTTCTTTAATTGAAAATTATATTTTGAAATTTTTCCTGAAGAAAAAAAATTGTTTACTTTAGTTACTAAAGCATTATTATTGTTTGCTTGAGTTACTAAAGCATATTATTAGGAATTTTTTGGGGGGTGTTTTGAGGGTCATTTTTTTTATTTCATAAACACAGAACACCAGCTGATGTTTACATTATAGATAAAATCTGTAATCTCATTGGCTAATTGAATTCGGAGCTATTTTCGTTCTATACGTATTTTAATCACTTAAAACTTATTTTATTAATTCTTGCGACAATAAACATGCGCGAAAAAAAAATTGGAATTTTGGGGTGATATCATTTTAATAATAAAGGACAATTTATTCGGCCACTTTTTACATCCGACACAATTGAACGATAATCGGCTTGGGACTGTAGCCTAGGCTACAGTCCCAGGTGTCAAAAAGGGCTTAGTTTTCGAGTTACGATGCTCTACAATTAGCGGTAATAATTTTAGCGTAATTATTAATTAAAAATCAAAAAAGGCTAATAAAAAGTTTTCGCAATCGGTGGCATATCTTGATATTATGCGAAAAGTAAAATTTAAACGGACTACTTTGTAAAATATACGAATCAAAATGGAGTAGCTCCGAAAACGGAATAAGCGAATGAGAATCGTGTGTTCGGAATACGAATAAGTAAAAAATGGCCACCTCCAGCGAAGAAGAAGCAACAGTTGTTAGCGACAAAAAATGTTTTATGTGCATTTTACCTTCCAAAAAGCATAAAATTTTCTAAGAAAACGTGGACTCATCATGTGACAACAAATCACGTAAATAAAATGAGTAATAAGCGAATTTGATTTTTAGAAAAAAAAATAGTATTTCGCAACATGTGACAACAAGTCACGTAAATAAAATGAGTAATAAGCGAATTTGCTTTTTAGAAAAAATAAAAAAATAATAGTATTTCGCATATCGCGTAAATTTTTGTTATTTCTATTCATAAGTTCGGTCTTTTATCTCTTTATTTATACTGTAATTAGTATCGAAAATGCCCCCAACATAAGGTGGGATCAAAATTAAGTGACCTGAAAAAAATGAGAAAGTTTTGAAATAAAATAAATAATGCATTATAAAGATCGTTCATTGATAAATAAACACTGAGAGTTTCATTAAAATCCGATAATTCCCTGATTTTTGGTAAATTATATTCTGTAGGGGGGCTAAAGTCTTACGCTTTTTAGGTTCATTAAAAAATTTAAAAAATTTTTCTAAAAAGCCAGTTCTTTAATTGAAAATTATATTTTGAAATTTTTCCTGAAGAAAAAAAATTGTTTACTTTAGTTACTAAAGCATTATTATTGTTTGCTTGAGTTACTAAAGCATATTATTAGGAATTTTTTGGGCGGTGTTTTGCGGGTCATTTTTTTATTTCATAAACACAGAACATCAGCTGATGTTTACATTCCAGATAAAATCTGTAATCTCATTGGCTAATTGAATTCGGAGCTATTTTCGTTCTATACGTATTTTAATCACTTAAAACTTATTTTATTAATTCTTGCGACAATAAACATGCGCGAAAAAAAAATTGGAATTTTGGGGTGTTATCATTTTAATAATAAAGGACAATTTATTCGGCCACTTTTTACATCCGACACAATTGAACGATAATCGGCTTGGGACTGTAGCCTACTATTGGGACTGTTGCCTAAAGGGTTAAAAAAGCGGGAACAAACCTTTTGGGCGGAAGTGGGCGGAGTCCACTCCTGCTGGTGTTGCATCAAATATATTTATAGAAATAGAAGCTTATAAAAACTTAACACCTAGTCCATGAAGACTCGTAAGAGAATGAATCTAATTAATTTCAAGGTATATAAATATTTTCGAAGAATTAATACCTTAAGAATATTTCTTCTGTGAAACAACTATCGATCTCGTCTTGTGTACATCTGTCAAAATTATTTCTTTAAAAAGCGGGCATTCCAATTTAGAAAAAAATTAACATAAAAAACACGTATTATTACACATTTGGATCACCATACTTTAGTAAAACAATCCAATTTAGAAGTAAAAAACGGGGAATTTTTCTTTCAAAGTGAAAGTAAATTTCATTGCTTAATGATATAAGCACAATTACTTTATTTATATCATAGTTCTCGAGAAGCCAAAATGAGTGCGTCTTGTCATTGTACCATCTGCAAGGAAAAATTCAACGAACCAAGGGGTCTACCTTGTACACACCGCTTCTGTACAGAATGCTTGCAGAAATATATCGATAAGAACTTGTACCTGGGTGTATTTAGTTGTCCTTCTTGTTTAGAAAATATTCTTCTGCCTGATAACTTGACGACTATAAAAAAGCTGGCTTATACATTTCCGATCGACAATATTCTGGTCGAAATAATGGAAAGTTTGATACGCACAAAAAAATGAATCTATCATCAGAGGTATGCTGTAATATCTGCAAGCAACAAAATGGTACGCGAGTCGATACAATGGCCTTCTGTCGTGACTGTAAAGTTGATCTGTGCCCATGTTGTTTTCACAAACACCAACAGAACCATAGTCTTATGGTGTGTCGGAATTTCACAAAATCTCCGTTGTTGCAGCAAAAAGACGCACACCCCGACTCATTTTGTAAGAAGTGCAACGTGTTCACTTACACTGAGTTAGTTCAGAAAAGCATTCAGCTTTATCCTGTTCAACGATCCTGTGAACAGATCTGAAATGTTGATCTTACCCCTCTTTAATTTCATTCCTTATAAATTGATATTTTATATCAATATGTTTTGTTCTCTGGTGTATGAGGGGGTTTTTGCCAGTAGTATGCTCGACTGATTGTCACAATAAATAGTTACAGGGTTTTTAACACTAATGTTCGTAAATAAAGGGCTTCGCGGACTGTTACCGCCATATTAACAAATTCGGCCTCACATGTTGACAAAGAGACCACTGGTTGTTCTTTAGATTTTCAGGAAATGCTCGAGCTTTCGTCCGATAATTTAAAAACAGTATCCTGGTATACTTTTTCGGTCATTTGAACTGCCCATTCGGCATCACAATAATCCTGTTCAAACAGGTAACTCTGGAAAATATTATTCCAGGAACGCCCCACTTTGTTTATCATACTCGATAAAATACCCTTCTTAGAACGAGGGTCCAATTTCTTTTTATTTTGCACACAGCAAAAACAAGTCGTCCCAAAAATATGCATACGACTTAAATTCGGTCTAGAACCGGTAAAAACTTCAAACTTTGCCATATTGGCTTACATCTGCTTAGTATTGTTTCGTAACTAGCAGAGTATCAGATTCATGGGCTAGGAAATATAACATCATAAGTCCAGAAAAATCGTCAATAAATTTACAACATACCTTAAATTGGATTTTCCAACATGTTCAATTGGACCAGCTGTCGCAAAAACGAGCGACAATATCTTCGTATCTCTTTTCTTTAACACTTTGTTTTTAGTCTTGGCCATTTTTTCCTGAATACATATATTACAACAGTTAGTTTTTAATGAGGGGGGTAAATTTCATTTTCCTTACATTTACTACTTTTTGGCAGTTTTTTGATATCACTCATTTTACAGTGTTCCAAGACTATGCCACGGATTAATATCATATTTCGTAGTCTCGGAGGAATTAATATCTTTTTAAATAATACAAACAGCCCATTCTTACTATATTAAATATAGTACCATTTGGGTAGATCAACTTTGATGTTTTGTGTCCAAAATTCATGTGGGCCCCGGAAGCCGTAGCTGCCCTTACTGAGAAGATGTTTTGTTTAAAAGTGGGGATATATAATGCCCCTTTCAAAATGCTTTCGCAAATTTGACCTTTACTATTTATCAAATATACACGCGCGTCTCTGCGTTTTTGTACTAAGCCAGTGGATTGACTTCCATCAGCCAATTCCACAAAGTGATTCTCAGGTTGAAAATTGGGGTCCCAACTGATAAATTTAGTTTTATCGTTGATGACATGTTGAGTGGCCCCGCAATCAACGAGCAAATGTTCTTTATGTGCTAAAGAATCATATCCAGCAGAAAAGAAATATGTCTTTTTTCTTTGGGGGGAATATTTAACATTTTGACAAAAGTCTTTCTTATTCCTGCAATCATAGGACATATGGCCCTTTTTCTGACAAACATAACAAATAATATTTGTTTTTGTTGGCGACTTCTTGGTATCCTTCCAATGTCTGCCCTGATAATTTTGGTAGTTGGTATATCTAGTTGATCTGCCCTCATAGCGAGGGTTGATTTTACCCTTTTTGAATTGGGTTTTTAGTTGTATAGTTCTATTTTCTGGTTCCCCAGAGTACATACTTTCTGTTTCCTCATAACTACGAAGACTGACTTTGAATTCCGTAAACGTCATAGTCTTATCCCTTTGGGTTATTACTGTTGCAAAGGGTTTAAAATTTGAAGGCAGGCCCTTCAATACCATAGCGATCAACAATCCATCGCTTACAATCTCCCCGGCCTCCTTTAATGAGCTAGCAATGCTCTCAGTTTGGATTATGTAATCAATAATTGATTCATAATCGTTTCTACTCAATGAACTTAATTGTCGATACAACCCCACAATTCTTGGTTTGCCTTTCGACAAATAGTGGGTCCTTAATATTTCCATTGCTTTTCTACCATTATCACGAGCTTCTCGCATTACGAGTGAGAGACTCCGATCATCCAAGCATTGTATTAATTCTGCGTATATTGCAGCGTTTTTATCTACGAAAACTGGGTCCTCCGGTGGTCAGATGGTGCATTGATTATATCATGCAGTTGAAGGGTTCGAAGGTATCCATTGAACTTATTTTCCCAAATTTCGAAGCCGGCATCATTGCCATTGAAAAAGATTCGTGCGCGACTGGTTCCATAACCTGTTAAGTACCGGTGGTAGAGTATTCTTTGTAAGTCTGACGTTCAATTAGAATCCAAGTGTCAATGACATAAGCTCAGAATGGGGTCTATTAATACAGCAGAAGCAGCAGCAGCAGTGCCAGTGATTGGACAATAGAAATCTACCCCAGGTCATGTGGTAGTCAACGAGTCTATATTTAGGAGTGACCATTTGCCCCATGCCTTATATCCAAATGATTCAACACTTTCCACATGATTTTACTGTAAATCATGTTAGTAGTATCTGTTATTTATTAGGTTTCAGTTTAGTCCGGTATGCAGGCCTTAGATTACTTTCAGTATGTACTGTTCCTTAGTGGTCACCTATCTAAGTACTGGGGAAGGTCTTTGCTGCTTAACATTAGTGGTCTGACAGAAAGAAATTTAACTGTTAGTCATGTTAGTGTGGTCCGTTGCTAGTCTGGTTAATTGATGAGATGACTTAGTTCCATGACTACCACATGAGACTTCAGCTAGTTGCTCTGTTGATGGTTTCTGCACCCACGTTGTGTTTTCTTTTGATCTGCAGAACAGCCCACACACCATTAACAATAACAATGGTTTTATCATATATAATGAAAAGGAATATGGTTTCCACACTAAGTCAAAGAGATAACTTGCTAGTCAGGGTACTTGATCAGATGACTTAGTTCCATGACTACCACATGAGACTTCAGCTAGTTGCTCTGTTGATGGTTTCTGCACCCACGTTGTGTTTTCTTTTGATCTGCAGAACAGCCCAACACACCATTAACAATAACAATGGTTTTATCATATATAATGAAAAGGAATATGTTTTCCACACTAAGTCAGAGAGATAACTTGCTAGTCAGGGTACTTGATCAGATGACTTAGTTCCATGACTACCACATGAGACTTCAGCTAGTTGCTCTGTTGATGGTTTCTGCACCCACATTGTGTTTTCTTTTGATCTGCAGAACTTCCCAACACACCATTAACAATAACAATGGTTTTATCATATATAATGAAAAGGAATATGGTTTCCACACTAAGTCAGAGAGATAACTTGCTAGTCAGGGTACTTGATCAGATGACTTAGTTCCATGACTGCCACATGAGACTTCAGCTAGTTGCTCTGTTGATGGTTTCTGCACCCACATTGTGTTTTCTTTTGATCTGCAGAACTTCCCAACACACCATTAACAATAACAATGGTTTTATCATATATAATGAAAAGGAATATGGTTTCCACACTAAGTCAGAGAGATAACTTGCTAGTCAGGGTACTTGATCAGATGACTTAGTTCCATGACTGCCACATGAGACTTCAGCTAGTTGCTGTGTTGATGTTTTCTGCACCCACGTTGTGTTTTCTTTTGATCTGCAGAACAGCCCAACACACCATTAACAATAACAATGGTTTTATCATATATAATGAAAAGGAATATGGTTTCCACACTAAGTCAGAGAGATAACTTGCTAGTCAGGGTACTTGATCAGATGACTTAGTTCCATGACTGCCACATGAGACTTCAGCTAGTTGCTCTGTTGATGGTTTCTGCACCCACGTTGTGTTTTCTTTTGATCTGCAGAACAGCCCAACACACCATTAACAATAACAATGGTTTTATCATATATAATGAAAAGGAATATGGTTTCCACACTAAGTCAGAGAGATAACTTGCTAGTCAGGGTACTTGATCAGATGACTTAGTTCCATGACTACCACATGAGACTTCAGCTAGTTGCTCTGTTGATGGTTTCTGCACCCACGTTGTGTTTTCTTTTGATCTGCAGAACAGCCCAACACACCATTAACAATAACAATGGTTTTATCATATATAATGAAAAGGAATATGGTTTCCACACTAAGTCAGAGAGATAACTTGCTAGTCAGGGTACTTGATCAGATGACTTAGTTCCATGACTGCCACATGAGACTTCAGCTAGTTGCTCTGTTGATGGTTTCTGCACCCACGTTGTGTTTTCTTTTGATCTGCAGAACAGCCCAACACACCATTAACAATAACAATGGTTTTATCATATATAATGAAAAGGAATATGGTTTCCACACTAAGTCAGAGAGATAACTTGCTAGTCAGGGTACTTGATCAGATGACTTAGTTCCATGACTGCCACATGAGACTTCAGCTAGTTGCTGTGTTGATGGTTTCTGCACCCACGTTGTGTTTTTTTTGATCTGCAGAACAGCCCAACACACCATTAACAACAATGGTTTTATCATATATAATGAAAAGGAATATGGTTTCCACACTAAGTCAGAAAGAAAAGACAAAGTAAAGAACTTGTCTGGCATCTTTGTTCTATACAAATTAACATTGAGTAATTCAGCAAAAGTGGACTGGACTGTGTCACTTCATTTATCAGTGTTCTACTGACGTAGCAAGGTCCATTTCTTCAAGTGGCAAGCTTATGGTCAAATCATACTGAAAACACCAGTTCTTACTAGATCATTGAAGTTAAGCAGCAATGAGCCTGTTCAATAGTTAAATGGGTGACTATTTAAGCAACAGCAGGTACTGTAAGCAACCTCATATGAAAATGACTTGATTTGTCATTAAATGACTTGAAAAAGGTTGATATGACGTAAAACAAAACAACCATCAATTCTAGTGGCAAAGATTTCTTATTTTAGCAATGTAAAACCATCTGCTGGTTCTCTGTCTGGATCTCCCATCTGACTGATTTAACAGCTCAGACCATCTTTTTATATAGAAGAGAATTGTAGCTCCAAACACCTCTAATTGGCCAGCTAAAGAGAACTTCATTCAGAAGTAAGATGGTTGGGCTTCATATTATATTTGAGGGGTGGAGCTACAAAAATCCAACCTTGAGCCTTTTTGTTTGACAACTGACAATTGGGTCAACCAGTGCTATTTTAAGGCCTCAGAAATCAAGAGAATTTTTGGCAGTTTTGAGAAACATATTGTTTGTTTTGTTAGTTTTGTTTTATGGCATATCAATCTCGGTGGGTCATTTAATGCTGGCAAAGTTTTGACAGATTCTTAACGATAGTTTGGTAGAAAATTATCTAAACTTCACCATCAGATAGAGTTTAACGTCATTCCCAGTACATGAAGACCGTCACCCACTGCCTTCTAGCACATATATGATAAAAAGGGTTGGGGTTTGCCATAAGGGCAATAGAGTTGGGACAATCATATAGATGTTAGGGCTTGACATAGCCAGCTGATTTATCGCCCGTCTAGCCTAAATAAGGCCCAAAGTGGAGTGTTGCATGTCATGAACTGCTAAGCCACCATGTCCTTATGCATCATGGGTTGCGACCCACGGCCAACAGGTAGCTCTACTGTGGGGTCTTACCTCTCTACAGAGATGCAGTCAATGTATTCTAAAGTCCCAGCCTACAGGGTTCTTGAGAAACATATCAATTTAGTAGCTTGCAGTGACCTTTGATTTGATCTGTAAGCACAGTCAGTGGAATAAACCTTTATACAATATTTTGGTTTTGATGTTCCTCATTTTAAATAAAATCACTTCCGCTGATTTTACAAAAAAGAATTTTTACATTTTTTCCTAAAAAAACAGAAAACCATGCTGTGCCCCATTAGTAGTAACTTTTATTATTTACTAGGCTTTAGTTTAGTCCAGTTGACAGAACATGAGGCGAATGGTGGAAATGAGACTGTGGAATTGAGAATTCCCTACCTCCAAGGACTAATCGTGTCCTTATATGTCTGGCTCGCACGACGAGGGGGGGGGGTGTAGCGAGTGACTCGAGATATTAAACTCACAGCCTCCATGTCATGAGGAGTGGCTCATAAGCAGACTACTATCACCCCTGTTGAATATGCAAATTCTGCATGGGTCAGGCAGCGTGTGATTAGCCCGATGTAAGATCGTGGGGAGGGCATTTACTTATTATTTAAGTCCTACCTTCACACACAACGGTGGGTCATGTTTTAATCTTAAAGGGAAGTGAGATGTATATTTGAGCGAGTGAACTTTTGATGGATTGAGCAAGGACTACTGTGAGTGTTGCCGGCAAAATACTGCGAGAGGGGACTTTTGTGGTTGATGAAATTGATTATAGTGATTGCGTTCGATCGTCACTTGAAACAAATAATTAGAAGCATGTAAGCCTTAGATTACTTACATTACCTGCTGTTCCTTAGTGGTCACCTATCTAAGTACTGAAGAGGGTCTTTACTGTTTAACATTGGTGACCTGGTAGGAATCAGTGCTTTTTGCATGACTTGACTGTAAGTACAAAAAATAGCGGACTATTCATCTCTGAAGTCACCCTGGTGCAACACCATGAAGCCAAGATGTCCAGAAAAAAAGTGACCGCTGACCAACATCTTCAGGGACAGCCTTCCCAAGCGACATCTGTGGTCGGGCTGTTTTTTGATCATTAGACTTCACAGTCACAGAAGGCACTGTAACTTCAGGGGCACGAGAAATATATAATCTTCCAAGACCGCAATGACAATGATGATGACTGTAAGGCATCTTGGTAGCGATTGCTGACTCAGTGGGATAACATGAATGTTGACATCTTTGTAAATTAATCAAATTCTGGTATTGAATATCCCACAAGCAATTGATATGCCATTAAACAAATGAACTAAACCAAACCAAACCAAACTGCTCTACACCTGGCCCAAGATGCTACCAAAATTTGGCCTCATTCAGAATTTGAACTCAAATCACCAATTCAATTTTCTGCATCATTAAATCCCCCTATACCAAAGTGATGCTGAGTAGCCCCTTCTAGTTTGTGTATAAATTAAAAAGCAATTAGTAAAAGCAGATGTATAATAAAAAATCAAAAAGTTGTCAGCTAAAAACACACACATACATGCAAATACATAACTATTTACTAAGCTTAGCTGAGATGTGTAACAAAGCTTGAAATATGGGATGCCCAGTTAAAATAGAACCTAATAATCGTCTGCTAATCTAGCTTATTAACTATTAATGGAGGCGCTTGGCATAATGGTTAGAGTCGTAGGAAATGGAATCGTGGACCCGTGTTCAAATCCTAGATGAAACTGTTTGCATTTCACATAGCGCTAATACCCTTGGGAAAGGTATGAATCCTACTCTCCCTCCAGCTATGGATAAATAGTAGGGCAGACTGGGCTCTTTAACCTTGGTTAGGCAACCTGTCTAGGAGAAGGAAAACTCTGAATTCAAACCTGTTAAACTCCGCTTAAGAAATTGACCTTGTGTCGCATCCTGCTCGTGCGGAGGGGTTGGTAAATATATATTAACTATTATACTGTAGCAGTACTAAATAGACTATACGGAGAACCGGTAGTCCTGTCAGCTGGGGCTGCAGAATATGCTGACTGCACCACTGCAGAGTGGTAAAATGCCCCAAATAAGGCCACCTGTTGGTCATGGGTGGTGACCTGTGATGCTTATGGACATAATCCTGGGAGCTGAGCAGTCCATAAGATGCAACACTCTACTTTGGCTCTTAATTAGGCTAGACGGGCGGTCGGAGAGGCCCTCTTCAATTAATCAGCTGGTCAAATCAAGCCCTAGCACCTATATGATTGTATCAACCCTATTGCTCTTAGGGCAACCCCCAACCCTTTTTATCATATATGTGCTAGAAGGTGGTGGCTGAGGGTCTTAGTGTCCTGGAAATGATATTAAAATGTATGTAGTAGTGAAGTTCCAATTATGGAACTCTGGGGAATGTGGAGTATCCCTTTATTGCCAGTGCTCCCAGGTCCGCCTGACCCAGAGTGGTAGTACCTGTTAGGGTACCATGTATGGGTTAAATAGATTTAAAAAATGAATATTAAAAATGTGTTTAAAAAATTGAGTTTGAAAAAAAATTGAATACTCAACAAGAATGAATAAAACAAAATGTTTTTGGCATAAAATAGCCCAAGAAGGGTTGACATGCCATAAAATCCAACCAACCAACCAACCAACCAGTCTGCAAACCAGGTATTCACCCGGCAACATTCTAGGAAATTGTGTTATGAAATGGTCTATGTATGGAGGCTCTGTGTAACCTTCCAGTAAAATAAATGGACGCAAAATAGGTTCTTTTAAAACCAATCAAAAGTGTTTGCACCCAAATACAAAGTCATTTTTTATTCAGTGGTGTTACCGACCTCTCGCCTTATACCATGCCATCACACTAAAGAGATCTCACCTCCTACTACTCCAACACCCTACTAACCTCTCACCCCGTACTACACCAACCCCAGCATCTTACACATCAACCTCAAAAGACTCTTAATACCGCTGCATATTACTTTCCACTTCCTCTTGAAACACTTATGCATACACGCGCACACATACAAAAGGCATATCTTCCAATCACTGTTGCTGTCTAAGAGATTTTACCCCAAAAACATTGTTTATCTGTTTCTTCAGAAAACTTTCTTAGATATTTCATATGTCTAATAAGAAAGTTCTCTGGGGGGCACAGTTAACGCTTTTACTCTCCCAACGGACCAAGTGTTCAGTCTGAAACAATCTCTCCCACCAATGCTGCACTCTTCTCACCAACACTATCAAAATATCGTTTCTCTCTTCCACTCATCGCAACAGCCAAAATACTACTGCAAGCTTTCTGCCAGGCTTGTTAGGGCAGGTCATTATATACACAATTACAGCGTTCATCCAGGCTCCTTACTCTGACTTGCCCGTGCAGCATGTGCGACATTAATCAGCACACATCAATCCTTCGCATCTGGGCCACTCTGGACAGTTTAGTAATTCACATGCGTCAGACCACGACTCACGATCAGGAGGATGTGAGTTCAATCTCCCCACTCGCCTCTGATCTCATTGTGATACTATGGTTGAAGACGAACATGGTCAGAATCAATAAATAAATAAATAAATAAGAAAGAGAGTAGGTTAAGGTCCGGCATAAGTAAAAGGGGTGGGTGGCTGACCTTTTTACGAATCCAAAGATTAGGTCGTAAAGTTTAAAGAGACCTATATGCCACCATGAAATGGGACCACTTGGTGATAATATCTTAGGCACCCAGGTATTAAAAGCAAAAAGGATTTTTTTAGGAGAAATTCTCTTTTGAAAAAATTAATGATCAACATATTGAAGACGGATTGTCTGGAAAAATATTTGAGTACTTTAATTTTAAGGGTTAATGGCGACTCGAAGTCTGCGATTTATTTAAGTTCTGGCCATTTGTGCGGTCCGGAGAAGATGGTTTGGGTAGGGGAATTTGACATAAATACAACTAAACTCGAGCCCTAAGTTAGTTAGAATCCGGGGATCGAAGGGTTAAGTTCGCCAGTAGAGTTACAACTCGGCCGTTGAAGTGCCAAGATCGCCGGTAGGGGTAGACAGTAGCAGCCAGCGAGTATCAACACACCCTTCTTCCATGTGTCTTGTTTACACTTGTTGTTGTTGTTGTTTTGTTCTTAATCCTTGTGAGCCTGTTTTCCGACTCGTGCTTTAAATCCGGCCAGTACATAATTCACAACGTTGGGATCTAGACAAGTACATCGAAAGAGCAGAGTGCAGAACAGGTCGTCTCACATCATTCTGCATGCCAAACACAGTCATGCATGCTTCGAAACACTACGTTCGTAGTTTCTCTCGCTACAATATGTATAGCTTTATAAAACATATTACTTTCCACTTCCTCTTGAAACACTTATGCATACACACACACACATACAAAAGGCATATCTTCCAATCACTGTTGCTGTCTAACAGATTTTACCCAAAAAACATTGTTTATCTGTTTCTTCAGAAAACCTTCATAGATATTTCATATTCATAGCTTTATAAAACATTTTGTTATTGTGAGGGTAATCCCAAATGTAATGTCTCCAAAATATTTAGAAATTACAGAAACTTTTATTGTTCATTGTCAAAGTTTGAACATCTATCTATTTTCCCACATAATCACCCTTTCCGTTGATGCATTTTTGTTGGTTTCTATGAACGCACTATATGACCTTAAGGCACCCCTTTTTGATCTCAATTAAGAAAGGACATGTTTTTCATTTACACCGTCAATATCCAGTTGTTTTAACAGACAATTTTTAGATTTAAAAAAAAATTTATAAGACTAACCCCTAACCCTAACCCCTAACCCTAACCCCCAACAAACAACCAGATATTGACGGTGTAAATGAAAAACATGTCCTTTCTTAATCAAGATCAAAAAGGGGTGCCTAAAGGTCATATGGTCCCTATGAACAAGCAATGTGAGGAAGAGGTACAAAAATGGAAAAAACAAAGCTTACTTCATGATGATGAAAAATAAAATGGTCACAGACATGCTAGCTTTACCGTTCTGTACAATGGCAGGGCAGGAAACAACGTCTCTACTGTTCAAATAACAGAGGCGAAGGGCATATTCATTCTTCTTATGAATAGAACAATCATTTATTACGCTCTGTCAGCAGGGCTTAGAATACGCCAATTGTATCCCCTGTAGAGGGGTAAGAAACCTCTTCCTTCCAAAAATGGGTGTCCTGGTTATTAAAATGAGAACTCGTAAAAACAATAACTGTCCTTTACAGCTTGTCCTTATTATCTTAGCTTGCCTTGACATAGTCGCTGACGTCACGTGCCAAGTCTCGTGATGATCTTACAACACCCACACCCTTAGGGTTATGCAACCCTTTATTTTAGATTTAACATTATTACAAATATTTATATACATAAGTACAATGTTAGTAGTCAACAATTTATGGGTGATTGTTCGGTTTCAGTAGTCAACCTACTCAAAAGTCCAGGGTTAGTAGTCGTCCTTTCAGTTGCTGCGGTAGGGGTAAAATCCCTCCAAGGAAGACACCTATTGGCTGTGGTGGTGACCTGTGGTGCTTGAGGACAGAATCCTAGTAGCTGAGCAGTCCATGACATGCAATGATCCACTTTGGTCCTAACTTAGACTAGACAGGCGGACACGTTGATCCACTTTGGTCCTAACTTAGACTAGACAGGCGGACACGTCAAGTCCTAGCGTATATATGATAGTCCCGACCGTATTGTCCTAATGGTACCCCCCAATCCTTTTTATCATATATATGCTAGAATAGTGCCTGAAGATCTTAGTGTCCTGGGTATGATGTTAAAGTCTATCTGATGGTGAATTTCCAATTCTGGAGCTCTGGGGAGTGTGGAGTACTCCTTTATGGCCATTACTCCCAGGTACACTCTGACCTGAAGTAGTAGTACATGTTAGGGTTCCATCTATGGGTTGAATTGGAAAAAATGTTTTTAAAAAATTGAGTTTGGAAAAAAATTGAATACCCATCAAGAAAGAATAAAACAAAATGTCTTCGGCATAAAATAACCCATAAAGGGTTGACATGCCGTAAAATCCAACCAACCAGACCAGTGTTAGTAGTATACCATTTCTGGCTGTTTATTAGGTTTTCAGTGGTTGACCTGGTCGATTTGCTGTTTTAATAGAAGTTGCCGAAAAAGTGTCTGGGTTTGCAGAAAAAGTCTGAGATAATTGATTATTGTCGGAACCGTGTGTCTCCGTGGATGTGTCCAGATAATTATCTTCTTTCCTGTCTCCTGTATGAATAAGGAAGCTTCTGTTTTCTCTTTATCGTGGAACCTGTTTCGGTTATGACATGATATAGGGACTAGCAAACAGAGGCTAAAATTCGTTTTTGACAAAATGACTTTAGCCCCCCTACAGAAAATAATTTACCAAAAATTAGGGAATTATCGGATTTTAATGAAATTTTCAGTGTTTATGTATCAATGAATGATCTTTATAATGCATTATTTATTTCATTTTAAAACTTTCTCATTTTTTTAAGGTCACTTAATTTTGACCCCCTTTATGTTGGGGGCGTAACATTGCTTCAAGTTGGTCCTAACTTGATACTAATTACAGTATAAATAAAGAGATAAAAGACCGAAGTTATGAATAGAAAAAAAAAAATTTTTTACAGTGGAGCTCCTATGAGAAAATAAGTACCGAAAATCGAAAAATAAAATGTAAAAAAAAAAAAAAAAAATTTTTTTAGGAGATTTCTTTTTTACTCATTTCCATAATTATTTAATTGACTATTATCTTATTAAAAAAAAAATTATATATCCATATTTTTTCTGCAAAAATAGAATTTTTCTTCAAAACTTATTACTTCGTGAGTATAAAGTAAGGTTTGCATTAAATAGATATTTATTTCTAGAAACTAAAAATATAACATTTTAAACTTAATATCAAGAGCCACATATTTTAAAACAATTGAATTGATTTTGAATAAAAAAACATAATGTTAGACCAATAATTGTATGGAAGACCAAATACATAAAACAATGTTTTATGTTTTAAAAACATAAAATATCTTCCTCTCTATTCAGGAGAGTTATTGTTTGTGTCAGTAATTTAACCGAAAGATTCAATATCTAATAAGTTATGGTAAGTTCATTTCATTATTACTATTTTTAATTCAATTATTCCTTTTTAATTAAAAATATTCAAATTCTAATTGATGTTTTCTCACTTTTTATCTTTAAATTAACATTTTTTTTTTGACGAAAACTGTATTGAAATTTTAGTCCACCCCATACCACTCCACCCCACCCGAAAAAAATATTAATGGATAGTTTTTTCTTTTATAAAATAATAGCCAATTAAATAATTATCGAAATGAGTAAAAAAGAAATCTCCGAAAATTATTAAAATTTTTGTTTTAATATTTTATTTTCCGACTTTCGGTATTTATTTTCTCGTAGAATATTCCCCTTAATTTTTTTTCTATTCACAACTTCGGTCTTTTATCTTTATATAAATAAAAAGTTTTTATTTATACTGTAATTAAATATCGAACACTGACTAACTCGCAGAGATTTTACGTCCACAAAGTAGGGGGGGGGTCAAAATTAAGTGACCTAAAACAAAATGAGAAAGTTTTGAAATAAAATAAATAATGCATTATAAAATTCATACATTGATTAGTCAACACTGAACATTTCATAAAAATCCGATAATTTCCTGATTTTTGGTAAATTATTTTCTGTAGGAGGGGGTGCTAAATTCATTTTGTCAAAAACCGGGTTTTACGTCAATCAAACAACACAAAAAAATTAAAAATATTATGGCAATTATGGAATACCATACACGAAACGTAAATAATATGCAGATTTTATTTTCAATGAAACTAAATATATTTTTGATTTTTTTACATACAAAAAACGGATTTTCCTTGGTTAAAAGTTAAAACGAGTGTGAAAAATTTCAGTAACATTTAATGAATATGTATTTAAAGTAACGCTTTACTTATTTCTAAAAAGAAATGTTTATAAGTATTTTTAAAATATTTTAAAGCCATTATTGAACACGATAAATCAAAATAAATTCAACGTAACTTATTGTTGAAATTCGGACGATTTTTAATGTATAAAATGTATTAAAAATAAATTGCATATTGTAATAATATTTTTCTTTTTTAATGATGGTCATTATGTTACTACTTATTAGGTACCACCAATTTGACCCTGTGCAATTTACCCCTCATACATATAACACAATGAAACTTGCAGAAAAATTAATATTTTCTTGAAAAAAATTTTCCATTCGAAAGAAAAAACATTTAACAAACTCCTGATGATTTTTTAAATTTTTTATCAGCTTACGAAAATAATGAAAATTATGATTGGAAAACTATGTTTTCATTTTTGCACTGTTAAATCAACTGAAATTTAACGTAGCTAAAAACAAGTCATGATAAAGGATTTTTAAAAAATTCTATGAAAAATCAATTAATGGTCCGATTTTCACGAAAATTTCCATAAATGTTTATCATTGGATGTAAATACATCTGAAATAGTTTTTTTCTAAAATATATTAGGGAAAATATTTTTTTACGAGGTCTACCACCCCCCCTATTTTATTTTAAGAGATAAAAAAAATGACGTGGAAAAAAAATTTGGTACTTTTTTTCTATAAAGATAAGAGGCTGAATAACTATATCAATGAAATTGTATAACATACCAAACTATAGTTTTATTAGGAAAAATTAATGAAATCGGAATAAAAAGTGCAAAAAAATGTCATAATATTAATATTTGAAAACCTTTTTTTGCTTATGTAATTGGTATGTACTATATTCTATTAAATTGTCAAAAAAAAAAAAAAATTTTTTAAGAAATTAATTTTTACGAGATTTTCAATCTTTTGTGTGATTAAATATTTTTATTTTCTGCGTGAAATAAATTAAATTTTTTTTTTTTTCTGTGGAAAAAAATCGAATTTTTCACGGATATTTAAAAATATGAATTTTAGAATTCAGGTGAACTAAAAGTTGGTCCGATCCGTGCTCGATTAATATTTTTAAAAGAATTTGTAATTTTTATTGTTGAATAGTAATGTGTGATTCTTAGAATATACGGAAGAGCAAAACTGACATATGACGAGACGCTTCTCGGTAACTAAAGTTTGTTTTTCTGAGCGTAAAAAAATATTTTATTTAACTTTTACGACCAATTAGAATAAAAATAATATATTGAATGATTGTTTTATCAGTTTTTCTCTTAGAAAAAATATTCAAATTTTCATTTTATTTTCGATTTTAAGAATTAATACTAAAACAGAAGACATTTTTTAACGTCAATTTCACTGCGAAATTTTAAGATTAAAGTTTTTCAAGTTTTTATTCATAGTAAATTGTAATATTAAAGTTTTTAAAGATTTTATTCATTTTAAATTGTAATATTAAAGTTTTTAAAGATTTTATTCATTTTAATAGAAAAAAATTGGCTAAAAAAGTTTGTCCGTTACACCCATCCGTACTTAGATGCATAACTGTAAGAGGGTAATAATATGTATTTCTTTCTCTCTAAATCGCGGCCTGAAAATTACCCTTTCGCACGTAATATGGATAGGTTTGTTTATTTTTTAAGATAACGATGTAATTTTTCCCAATCGGATAATTTGATCTTTGAATTAACTATTTTTCTTTGTAACAACCCTGTACGATCCTTTTTTTTACGAGATTTTTGATAAACAAAGTTCGGAAATATCTATTTCCGTTTTATTCAAGATGACCTAAACGGTTTGGTGGTACCTACTACTTATCGATTTAAACAAAGTTTGACCTTAGATAATAGATTTAATTATTTTTAATTCGCTTTTAAAACTCGTAGAAGCTGAATTTTTTACCAGTCCTTAAATGATATGATCGATGGGTGGTTAGTCTTTTTGTAACCCCCTCAAACCTATATTGGCAGGAATCTGCTGCTACGATACTTTTCTGGGTGGAATCGTCGTGTGTGAGAACTTCTGTGGAGACGAGTATGTCTTTTATAGCTTGGAAGTATCTCAATTGTGGTTGGTACTGTTATACAGCAGAAATCAAAATCTCACCTTATTCACAAATTCACTAACTCAATACACCCACTCACTAGTAAAACATATTAAAACACTCGAGAGGAGAATCCGACAAACATATATTTGGTTGTTTCTTGGGTTTTCAGTGGTCGACCTGATCGATTTACTGTTTTAGTAGGAGGTTTCCTTTTGTTTAACACGCCATAAAACATAGAACCAAAGAAGATAACTTCGTTTTTACAGTTAAAAATTACCTTTCTTTTTTTTCAAATAGTTTTTACACACACATACGTACACGTAAATAAAGGTGTCTGTCTGTGTGTGTCTGTGTGTGTGTGTGTGTGTGTGTGTATACAGCTTAAATATCTAATATATGCACACACTTACCAAATTGTAATATTATGTGTAAAAATTACTGTAAAAATAATTAAAATGTCTTAACAGGATTTACTATTCTTGTAAAATCCAGTCCGGGAATTTTTTTTTCCCTTCCTTCCGTCTTTTAAGATGTCTGTTATATTTCAGCTTAAGTCTTCCTTCCTCTTAAAAAAAAAAATATCCTTTTTTTTCTCTCCCCCACAAGGTAAAGGGAGGGAAAATCCACTGGTTATATTAATCTCTCTCTTTCTATCCCCTTTTTTCTTTTTCTTTTTTTTTTTTTCGACAATAGCTACAAACACAATGAATAAAACATGTCTCTGTGCATGTAGGCTCCATGCAGCTTCCGGTTGAAAACTAAATTAACAGACAATTAAAAAAGGTCTTCTTTTTTTTTCAACTAATTATGAACTTTCCCCAAAATTTTTTCAGAGCCGATTTCGATCCTGAATACGTCTATAAAACGATCAACAAAAAGTCACGAACAGCAGTTGACTCTGGGACTGGTAACGGAGGGAAACTTCGCGTGTCACATTTCGGACAAGATCAAAGACCGCTGACAGCCTATCAACCCACACCACATCGCCACGTCACAGACAAGTCACCCGGCCAAGAACAGACGTACACCCACTCGCCTCTTGACAACATACCGAGAGAAATAAAAAATACTGTATACTTTCTAAATTTATCAATTTCTGTTTATTTAAATTAAATGAAATTAAATTCAGTCTTCTTGTTCGTTTTCTTTTGCAACCATATGTGTGTCTATGACAGTACCATGCCCACTGGTGATAGATAATGTTTCTTATTATTTCTTACGTTACCTGGTATATCTGGGTGGTGCTACTTCACCGGGTTCTCTCTCTCTCTCTCTCTCTCTCTCTCTCTCTCTCTCTCTCTCTCTCTCTCTCTCTCTCTCTTCCATTTCTGTTAGTTCTTGTTAATCAGAACACGGAGACATATTTGTGTACACACTTATTGATTCATTTCCCCGATACATAACCACGTGTGCGCGTCAGAGAAAAGCAGCACAGATGCAACATGCGTCTTGACTCTGAGAAAGTCTAACTTTCTCGGGAAGTCACCTGGTCTCATGATGTCCTAAAGCCAATCAAAACCTTGTTCGGATAATTCTGGGGGTTAAGGCTTGTCAATAAAACTATGAACTTATATTATATTTTCCCATGAGTTTACTTACTTAAATCTAAAATCCTAACTACACTTTCTTATGCAAATGATAGGCTATGCCTATTCGTTATGTAACACTTGAAATCTTTTCTTAGGAGTTAACGAGGGGCGCATTTATTGTGACTAAATCTGAAATAAACTTTGCCTATTGGTTCACCAACCAATGAAGTGTTGGAGTTCTATGACTGTAGGCAGTGGGAACCCTTGTATTGCCCTGGGGTTGGTTTTTCGGGTCTGCTTCTATTCTATTCTCGGAAATTATGTACCTGAGAAACTTCTTTCTGTTTTGAAAACTCGCACTTCTCATTCAGTGTAACAGCCTCGTCCTGGAATCGACTTGGTACCGCTCGGGTGCGGCTGTTATGGAGTTCTCGGGTGGACTATATACAAGGATATATCCACATGACACACTACTCCTTCTAGTCCACCCAGAATTATTGATGTGGTCCGTTGGAAGATAGTCGGCGCAAAACTGATTCTAAATTGGAGCCGGCTGAAGCAATACCGTCCGAACGGTGTCACAATTTGCCGAAATCCTGAATGTGCATCAAGTATCGCAAATTTTTCCTCGTTCAGAAAAATAGCGAACGTAGAACAAATGACGTCGTCAATAAAAAATGGTACGGAAAAATGAAAAGAATAATAGTCTTATTTGATAATGAAATAGAATCTTTATTATACAAATTTCTCCACTAAAGGAGGCATACAAAATACAAAATACAAAAATAGGATAAAAGTGTATAAAAAAGGTTTACACTTACAGGAACAGAAAGGGTGTTAAACAATAAAATAAACCCTTTAAAAAATGAGTTTCTCTCGCGCAGGAGAGACAAACAGTTCCACAGAACTCACAGTTCTCTTAGAATTTCTCGTTCCTTTTCGCCAAGGACTGAGGCTCCCGGCTTGAAAATGACAGCTGACCGAAAGATAAACCTTCTTTCAGTCACTTGTAATTTCTCGTGAAAGAACAAGGCTCTCGGATGAAATATAGGGCTGACTCTTCTCCGCTGGTATCTCTCACTTTTCACTCGTTGTCGTCCGTTTTTTCTTCAAAGGGATGGACACTCCAACAACAATATTTCTTCCGTGGTTTGAAGAATATGTGAGGAAACCGCGACCTTTTTCGCCAAAGGATATGAAGAACCGTTTTAGCCCTCCAAGGAATTCTGCTGGGTTGCAACTGCCCTTTTTTCAATCAAGGTTCTTCTCCGAAACCGGCCAATGTCATTTTTGAAGCAGCTAAGGGGTTCGTCACTCAGTGCTTATGACGGGACAATCTGCTAGTTGCGTCCGCACGCTTCGCTTCCCACTTCCAAAGAGAAAGATTTCAGCGGACATGTGATAAAAAATGTCCAGACTAGGCGCCACTCACAGTAGCCCCCCTCCTTCGTTTTCGCAGCAAAAAACGAAACGAAACATAGAGAGACAAACAAAAAGGGAAAAAAAGGCATGCATTATACCACAAATGTTTTTTTTATTTATTTTAAAAGATAAAATTTCCAATACAAGTTTGGTAGATCTTTAATTTTAGCGAGTTTCTCATCAACACTTTTTATTGGATGGATCTCTCTGTCTGTCTGTCTCTCTGTCTGTCTGTCTTTGTCTCTGTCTCTCTCTTTCTTGACTGATTTGTTCAGTGCAATTAGATCCTTACATCTCCGTCGCGTTTTCGGGTATTCACTATGTCTGGTCATCACTCTTACTGGTGAGATGACATTCTGGCGGACCAGCTTGTCTTTAACTTTGGGGAGTAGTGGGATGATACATGTTGGGATGTGTACAGACATACAGGCGCTGTATTTTCCTTTAGAAGTATTTTATATTTATCCTTCATGGTGCCCAACTTTGGAAATTCTACCTTGAATTTTGGAACTATTTCCATACTGTCTACCTCGGGAGCTAATGTGAGTAGCTAAAGTCCCTATATCGCTGATTCGGATATATATATATATATATATATATATATATATATATATATATATATATATAAGGGGAAATATTTTTACAAGGTCTCCTCCCACCTATTTTATGAAATCTGAAAAAATGAACCGATAAAAACGATTTAAAAAAATTTTTCTATAAAGATAAGAGTTTGGAAAATTATATCAGAAGATTTTTTTATGAGTTTCTGTACAGGACTTTTTAGTAAATGACTACTGAATTCAGCTAAAAAAAATGACATAATATTGACATTTTTTAGCAGAATTCTGTATTTATAGTTCTTTTACTAAAAAAAAAACTCGTATAAAAATATTTTATATCTTTATAGAAAAAAATTAAAAATTGTTTTTTATCGGTTCATTTTTTCAGATTTCATAAAATAAAATAGGGCAGGGGGGAGACCTCGTAAAAAAATTTCCCCAAATATATTTTAGGAAAAACCTATTTCAAACATAATTTCATCAAAAGGTAAGTCATTACCGAAATTTCCGTGAATATTTGACTGTTAGCCGCACGAACAGTTTCCCTGTATCTCCAGCGTTTTGGAGACATTACTTTTGGTATCAACCTCGTATTAATAGCTGCCTTTTCTTATTTACTTCTTCCTCATATATATGTGTACTTAGTACACTAAGTACCACCAATTTCCCCTGTGAAATTTATCCCCCTATATCTAACACAATGAAACTTGCATAAAGTAATATCATCTTGAAAGTTTTTTGTTCATTTGAAAGAAGAAACATTTAAAAAATTCATGATGATTTTTTTTAAAAATCTGCTTAGGGAAATAATAAAAATTATGACTGTAAAACGATGTTTTCATTTTTATACCGTTAAATCAATGGAAATTTAACAGCCAAAAACAAATTATGACCAGAGGCTGTTTTTTTTAAATTCTATGAAAAATCAATTAATGCTCCAATTTTCACGAAAATTTCCATAATTACTTACCTTTTAATGAAAATATGTCTGCAATAGTTTTTTCCTAAAATATATTAGGGGAAATATTTTTTACGAGGTCTACCCCCACCTATTTTATTTTATGAAATCTGAAAAAATAAACCGACAAAAAACGATTTTTACTTTTTTTCTTTAAAGAGAAGATTCTGATAATTATATCAGAAGATTTTTATAAGTTTCAATGCCAGAGATTTTTAGTAAAAGAACCGTGAATACAGAATTCTGCTAAAAAATATCAATAAAGAAACTGACCGTATCGTTTAAAAAACGGCCTGTTTTACTTATTTTTCAAGATAACGGTGAATAATTTTTCCCCAGTCGGATAATTTGATCTTTGAATTAACTATTTTTCTTTGTAACAATTCTTTATGATCGTTATTTCTTTTTTGCGAGATTTAAAAATAAATTCAAAAATATTTACGTTTCTTCCATCAATATGGCCTAAACTAATCATGTGACCTATTTTGGTGATACCTATAGTACACATATATCAGATTTTTATAAGTTTCTATACATGCTTTATTTTAGTAAAAAAAAAAACATGAATTCTGCGAAAAAAATGTCATAACATGTTTCTTTTTCAATCTTTTACTTGCTTTTTTGATTGAATTGCCAAGAAAATTTGTTTTTTTCAAAGAAATCTGATATAATTATTCAGACTCTAACTGTTACATCAGTAAGCAATTACTGATAAGAACTAAATAAAGGGTTATGCCCCTTTTGTTGTTGTTGTTATGTCCCTCTAGCGAGGGTAACGCTCGCTAGGGGAGTCTAATAAAAGCTGTTAAACGCTCAACACGTGTTGCTTCGCTACCTGCTTTTCCCATCTAGCATTCCAGAGATTACTGCTACGCTCGTGTATGATACATGGTGTCAGAAGTGGAATATTTTTTACTTTGAAAAGAAAAAGTAATACCAACTTTTAAAAGGAACCCTAAAAAAATGTTCAGACTACAACCTTCTGGAAACTTCGACATGGCGCCAAAACTTTCAACGTTTCAGAACAGCTTCGAAGCTAAACGAAGAATCGGCTCAAACCCAAGTAAGCACTTTTGTCTCAGCTAGTAAGTACGATTCTGCTGTAAGAGTTATGCCCCTTAGACCCCTTAAAGTATTTTCGTAAATAGAATACATTTTTGCTATTCACCGGTCATTTCCGGTATTGTGAGTCAGCGGGAATTTTCAAGTCTCTTTTTCCACTTCTGCTCGACCACACAGACGTGTTCGGCCATCCTATTGCGTGGGTACAGGCACCGTTTGACACCGGTAAAAGTCACATGTTTGCGTGGCGCTGGGTTTGAATTCTTTTAGCAGCAAGATTTGAAGACGACAAGAAGGTAAGGTACATGCTTGGAACTTTTCCTCCTCTTTTTCGATTTTAGTAGTTGTATTAGAGAAACTACATAGTCTATTTGTATTCTATTGTAGTTTCACGTTGAAGACCAGTTGCGAAATAGGAGGATAGGTGACAACTCCCGTATTTACCCAAATAAAAGCGTCTTCATCAGTCGGACTATGTCTTTACTCATTTCCTTGCTTTGGGCGGCCATCACACCTATTGTTTTTAAAATTGATACCGGGGCAGACATTAACGTCATTAGTGATAAAACGTATCGGAAATTAAACGAAATAACAAATTTAAAACCAACAGGTGGAATTTACAAAAGTCCAGGAGGTACATTAACCTGTAAAGGAAAATTTACGGTTAAAACGATATATAAAGACAAGGCATATATCTTCGACATACATGTAATAGATAATAATACAGACAATTTATTATCTAGAGATACTGCTTATAGAATGGGACTGGTTACTGTGGTAGCCAACGTTAATGAAAACCCAGGGAAATTAACTGGTTGTATGAAAGGCGACCCTGTAAAAATTACGCTAAGAGACGATGCAGTACCATACTGCACACCAACGTCTAGGCGAATACCTTTTCCAATGTTACCCAAAAGTTAAAAAGGAGATTCGACGTGTAGTAAACAGTATTAGCATGCAAGCGTATGGTGATGAGGAAAGGAACAAAACACAGATTTTAAGTTCAAAATTGTATTGAAAATAACATGAGAACGGTGAAAAGATAGAAATGAGAATTACAGGATAATTTTGGTGATAGTTGTGGGTGAATATTAAGTCCGTAAAATGTCCAGCTTGACTGTGGTCCACTACCACAGTCAAGCTGGACATTTTACGGTGGTGATGTAGGCAGAATATTGTGTATGTGGTGGTAGGCGCTGTGTCTTGAATAAAAATCAGTGAGTGTCAGGTGGCCGAGTCAGTTATAGTTTAGGTAGGTGGGCAGAAGTCGAGTCTTGTGTTTTAGATTCGTTAGCGGTTGCTGAACGAAATGGAATTTCCTTGTTTCAGTCGGTATATCTGTTGTTGTTGTTGTTCTAGGCAGAATATTGTGTTTTAGTAGTAGCGTTTTTTGTATCGTCGAATGATGTAGAAATGTTCGCGTGTTGACTTGACTGCCTTGTGAGGTCAGGTTTGGGTAAGTGGGTGGTGTAGGTGAATCGCCGCCTGTGATGTTGATTTCTCTTGCGAGCGCTCGTGTCGACGTGTATTCGAAATGACACCCTGGACCTCTCTGCCGTCTGCCTTTCAGAATGTTTATTTATAGAGGATGGCAGCCGAAAGTTGGATCAAATGAAGTTATTTTCATTTCACCCGGGAATCGCTTTCATTGGATGAAAATGCGAATTTTATTTACCAATTTTTTTATTTTTTTATTTAATGTCAGGAGTTGACTATCAAAGCGGAACTCCCGATCAGAGCCCATGCGCAGATATGTGTTAAAATGGTCATTCTGTTTTAGGTAACGATAGAGGACACTTCTGATTTTGTTTGTTTTGTTGGCGAGTGTATGTATCTTTTATTAGTGAATCGGGAGATTTCTACATTTGCTTATACAACAGACGTTTAGAAGACAACGACATTATTGAGAAAGTTACCAAGCCAACGGATTGGTCCTCACCCATTGTTCCAGTAAGAAAACAAAATGGAGACGTCAGGGTATGCGTAGACCAAAAAAAAATTAAATTCAGCAGTAAAAAGGGAACATTTCATGCTACCAAATTTGGAGGATATATCACCCAAGTTAAGGGGTTCGATAATATTTTCAAAACTGGATGCAGCTAGTGGATTTCACCAGATACCGTTAGATGAAGAAAGTTGGTTGCTCACAACATTTATTACACCATTCGGAAGATATTGTTTTAAGAGACTACCTTTCGGAATTTCCTCAGTTCCGGAAATTTTTCAACGTAAAATGACGGAATTACTAGGAGAACTAGAAGGGGTTCATTTAATAATAGATGGCATATTAATACACGGTAGAACGATGGATGAATATGATAGAAAACTCAAAGAAACATTAAAATTAATAGAAAAATCTGGAATAAAATTAAACCCAGAAAAATGTGAATTTAGGAAAAGAATCATTAAATACTTTGGGCACATAATTTCGGAGGAAGGGATACAGCCCAATAAGGAAAAAATCAAGGTGATACTAAAGTTATCTGCCCCTTCCTCAGTGTTGATTTAAGAAGATTTCTGGGAATGACACAATATTTACGAAAATATGTGCCGAATTTAGCAGAAGTGTTTATAAAGAAAAGAACACTAGCGGCAGTACTCCTAGGTTTGTAGTGGAGTTAACCACGAGTGTGGCAGACAGGTTAAGAGTCAAAGAAATAAACGAACAACAAGAATATGAATAAAAGACTTGTATTACATATAAAGAATTGCAAACTTTAGTTTCGTTTGCGCAAATAATATTTATCACTTAACTGGTGTATCCTGAGATATGGGGTATTAACGAAGCCCTTTGCTACGGCCTTCTGTTCCGTTCGGATATGATGGACTTCTGCTTGCGTCCGACTCCGATTCTGGTTGTCTGTTGAAGAATAGGAGCGACCCTTTTTTAGGTCTGTCCCCAGTGTTAGCTGGATCAGAAGAGGCATGAGTTTGCTTATTCGGCTTTGCCGCCAAAGTATGCTGGCTCATGATTGGTTGGTTTGAAACAGAGGCTCACAGACAAAGGACGATAACCCCCATACCCCAGAATTCTTAATATGTTACAACCAATGCTAGAACGTTTTTAAAAAGATACAGTTTGGGTTTGGGATGAACCACAAAAAATTCCATCCCAAAGAGTCAAAGAACTGTTAATCCAGGCACCGATATTAAGCTATATGATCATGAAAAGCTTATCACAATTAGCGCGGATGCGAGCAGTTTTGGACTTGGCTGAGCCATTTTTCTAGAAGAAGATAAGAGACTAAGAGTCATAGCTTATGCCTCTCGTACTCTGACACAGAGAAAAATTACGCGTGTAATAAACAGGGTTAGTATGAAGTGTATGGTGGCAAGGAAAAACAAACACAGATTTGAGTTTATCAATTGTATTAAAAAGTAACATGAAATGGTTGTAAATTTGGAAACGATTTTAAAAGAGAAAGTCTGATATTGGTGATAGTCAGTTGTGACGTGAATAGCAAAGTCAGTGAAAGGTCCGGTGGCCGAGTCAGTTGTAGTGGAGGTGGTGATGTAGGCAGATGAGCCAGTGATAGTAGTCAGATGTTGGTTATGTGGGCAGAAGATCTGATGTTTTAGTAGTCACGTATGATAGCGGGTTTGTATCGTGTGTGTGGAAAGCCTTGTGTGGTTGGTAAAGACTGATGGATGATAGTTATATAGAAATGGGTAGTTGTTCGCCCCTTTAAGACTCCCGGTCGGTCAGACTTTGAGGTAGGGGTAGGTGAGAGATTTTGGTCACCCGTCTTATATGTTTCGTTTTGCGGGCCGTCTTTGTGATGTTAACTGTTCTGTCGCCACGGTATCTCTGCTGGCGGGTCTTCAAAGCTGAACTTATATAGATTGTCGTGATCCGAAATCGGATAAACTCAAACCTTTTTTTTTTTTTTTTTTTTTAATTTCTGCCGGGAATGATTTAGATTGGACGAAAAGTGCGAATTCTGATTTTATTTTATTTTTAATTTTCAAGATTGCCTTATGTGTGGAGCCTGGTGCGCAAAGACGAGCTTTTCGTCATTTGATTTTACACCTTGGCTTGTTTACATCCGGTCGGCATTCTCTTTATTGCGGTGTGTGGGCGAATTGAATTCGGTGAATTAGTGAATCGGGAGATATCTATATTTGTGTATATAACACGCGCAAATTGAAAAAGAATGCTTAGCAAGCGTATGGGCATGTGAGAGAGTTGATAGATATATCGCCGGACGAGAGAAGTTTCGCTTATTGACGGATCATAAACCTTTGGTACCGTTAATAAATACACAAGATTTAAATAATACTCCTTTGAGATGCCAAAGACTTTTGATGAGACTTAGGAGATATAATCCTGTAGCCGAATATATTCCCGGGAAACTCCTACTGGTGTCAGATGCACTGTCCAGAAGTCCAATGCAACAAACTGATAGTACTACTGAGAAAGATGTAGAAATGTACATAAACAGTATAGAGAAAACTAGATCAGTTACTAGTATAAAATTAAAAGAAATCAGCAATGCTACATCGAAGGACCCAAAACTACAAGAGGTTATCCATTTCACATTGAAGGGTTGGCCTAGGAAAGAAGATAGATTAAATGAAGGAGTAAAACCCTATTTTGCCCACAGGAATGATTTATCTGTATATCAGAAAATTTTTGATTACCAAGATAGGTTAGTGATCCCACAAAATCTCAGAGTAGAAATGCTACGAGCAATAGATACTGGATATCTGGGATTGAATAAATGCCGAGAGCGAACTAAAATGTCGGTATAGTGGCCGAAAATATCACACGAAATAGATGATTTCATCAAACGATGTGATTTCTGTAATTGTCATCGAGCTGCAAACCCAAACGAAACCTTAAAACCAAACCCCTTACCAGATAGACCTTGGCAGAAGGTAGGAACAGACATTTTTAAATTGGATGGGGAGTACTACTTAGTCGTGACAGACTATTTCTCCCGTTACCGGGAATAGTAAAATTAAATCCGCTAACAAGTAAGACTGTAATTGGAAAATTAAAAAATATATTCACCAAGTAAGGTGTTCCTGATGAAGATGTAAGCGATAATGCAGGACAATTCACAAGGACGGATTTCAGAGAATTTTCGAAAAATTATGGATTCACATGTGCAACAGTGTGTCCTCATTTTCCACAAGCAAATGGAGCTGCTGAAAGTGCAGTGAAAATCGCGAAAAGAATATTGCAACAACCAGACATATTTCTGTCATTAATGGCATACCGTAGTACACCTATAACCGCTACAGGAGTTAGCCCAGCAGAACACTTGATGGGCAGGAAAATGAAAACAATATTACCCAGTCACCCAAATAAACTAAAACCTAAATGGCCAAATTTTAGGGAAGTAAAAGAAAAAGATGGGTTATATAAAACAAGAAACAAAAAAAATTATGATAAAAGACATGTGTTGCAAGATGGGCATATTCCTGACTTTTGTGAGCTAGGACTACTAATGGAAGGAGGAGGAAGAATAATAAAGGTTCAAAAAAATAGTGATAACCCAAAACAGGATGAACGATGATTTGACCGTAGCGTGACCCCAAACGAAGAATTGAGTGACAAGCGGAAGTCGGGTGTTGACCGCAGGCGGAAGTCGGGTGTTGACCGGAAGTCACGTGGTGACGTGGAACAAAAAAGAAAGCTATCGGCCTCTTTTTGCCTGCCGCGATCGTAGGGTACGGACCTGACCTTGGGTCCCTCATGGGATCACAGTAATCTAGTAGTGTTCTCTCTCTCTCTTTCTCTCTGCCTTTCCTCCTCTCTGGTACGAGCCCACTATACGAGCACGATAATAAAGGCTGGCAGTTGTGACGACATGTTTCTCGTGTTATAATTTCTATCAACACCATTTTAGCACGGTGAATTTGGAGGCACGTGGACGAGACCCGCTACATAGTATACACCGCAGCCGCCGCCTTACGGTTATAGTTTTAGTACCAAGAAAGAAAAGGACTACGGTACACATGGAGTTATGCTTCCTGTGGTACGCCGGCACTATACCTGATGCCGCTCTCCACATGCATATGCACACACGCGCACACATACATGCATATTACTACTGTAAACTGTTCATGTTTCGGACACTAATACATTATTCTGTCTACTTGACATGAGACTTTGATGAGTTGTGGTGCACCTGTGCACTGTACACAATAAATTTCATTAATTTAAAACCTCTAAAAGTGGGAGATCGAATCCGAGAGAAAACGGGTGAAGAGAAAAAGTGGGAAAATACAGGAACAGTCATAGCAGCAAATAAACAAAATAGGACATACACAGTAAAGTTAGACTCTGGTAAATTCAGAAAAAGAAACAGGAAACATTTACTGCTTATTAGAGAAAAAGAGTATGTTGTTCAAAAAAAAGAAAGGAAAGAAAATTAGATCCATGTAAAAATAAGGATCAAGGTTCGAGATCTAGAAAAGCGCGGTTAACACAAAAACCAACCAAAATACCTAAAAGACTTTGTGTGAGAAAAAAAAAAAAAGATAAATAAAAGATGAAAAAAAAGGAAGGTGTTACATCAGTAAGCAATTACTGATAAGAACTAAATAAAGGCTTATGTCCCTTTTGTTGTGGTTGTTATGTCCCCCTAGCGAGGGTAACGCTCGTTAGGAGTGTAATAAAAGTTGTTAAACGCTCAACACGTGTTGCTTCGCTCCCTGCTTTTCCCATCTAGCATTCCAGAGATTACTGCTACGCTCGTGTATGATACAATGACTACCAGCTTTATAAAAATTCTATGAAAAATCAATGAAATGAAAAATTTGAATATTTTTTAAGGAGAAAAACTGATAAAATAATAAAGATATACTTACTTTTTATTGAAATAGGTAGAATTAGTTTTTTTTTAATTTTACGCTTAAAAAAAACAACAATTGTTAATAGACTGGGACGCGTCTCGTCTCTTTGTATAAAAACAAATATATCAGTTTTGCTCTTCCGTATATTCTAAGAATCACACATTACTATTCAACAATAAAAATAATAAATTCTTCTAAAAATATTAATATATCGTAGATCGGACAAATTTTCAGTTCACCTGAATTCTAAAATTTATATATTTAAATATCCGTGAAAAATTCGATTTGTACACACAAAAATTTTTTTAAACATTTAAAAATTGTTTTATTCAAGCACACAAAAGATTGAAAATCTCTTAAAAATAAATTACTTAAATTTTTTTTTTTCTTGACAATTTAATAGAATATAGTACATATCAATTAAAAAAAGAAAAAAAAAAAGTTTTTTAAATAATAATATTATGACATTTTTTGCACTTTTTATTTCCGATTTCATTAATTTTTCCTAAAAAAAAAATTACTGCGTTGTATGTTATACAATTTTTTGATATAGTTATGCAGACTCTTATCTTTATAGAAAAAAAGTAAAAAAGTTTTCTGGCGGTTTTTTTTTTATCTCATAAAATAAAATAGGGTAGACCTCGTAAAAAAAAAGTCAAAAAGACTTTCCCCTAATATATTTTAGGAAAAACTATTTCCGATATATTTACATCCAAAGATAAATAGTTATGAAAATTTTCGTGAAAATCGGACAATTAATTGATTTTTCATAGAATTTTTAAAAATCCTCTTATCGTAACTTGTTTTTTGCTACGTTAAATTCCAGTTGATTGAACAGTGCAAAAATGAAAACATTATTTTTCAATCATAATTTTCATTATTTCCGTAAGTTGAAATTTAAAAAAAAATCATCAGGAGTTTGTTTAATGTTTCTTCTTTCGAATGGGAATTTTTTTTTCAAGATAATATTAATTTTTATGCATGTTTCATTGTGTTAAATATAGGGGGGGGGGTAAATTTCACAGGGTAAATTGATGGTACCTATTGAATTAACTGTTTTTCTTTGTAACAACTCTGTATGATCGTTACTTTTTTTTTGCGAGATTTTTAAAAAATAAAGTTCAAAATATTTACTTTCGTTTATTCAATATAGCCTAAACTGATCACGTGAACCGATTATGGTTATACCTACATTACACCCACTTAAAAATCAAATAAATACACTTTAAAAACAAAAACAAAAAAAATGTTTGATGCCCCTCACCCCAATATATTGCTTTAGTTGATTTAGAAGAAATATATTCAAATTCATATTTTAACTTTTATTATGTTTGAAGTTATCTTCCCAGGGCAACGCTGGGTATCCCTGCTATTATTACCTAATTTAATTTTTTAAAGTTTTAGGCAATAAAAACATGTAAATTTATTCACATTTAAGAAATTAAATTTTTTTTTACAAATTAATTTTTTTTTAAATTTTGAATTTAAATTTTGGAATATTTTTCTAATAATTATATAACCTGAAAATAAGTTGCCTTTGAAAAAAAAGTTTTTTTTATTCGTATGCGTTTGTAAAGGGATTTTTCCCAACTTTTTACCCAGAATGCAATTCTTTGATTATTATCCTTCCAATGGCTTACGTGTCTAATTCGCTACCACTGTACCCTATTTATTTCTGTTATTAGGTTTTAAATAAGGTAAGGTTCTCCTTTTTTTTTTGTTACACTTCCTGTAATGTTTTATGCATATCGAAGGAAAATCAAATACTTTCCGTTGTCAACAAAACCGTCAGAGTAAGCGATAAATATTTCTCTTTCTTGGCAAACAAAAGTATCTACTACCAAATGGCTACTACTACTAGCGATTGCATTTAAAATTCCCAACTTTGATATTTTTAAGCTTCTATAATTTTAATTTCAAAGACCATATCTTTCAAAAAAATATTTTAGCAGTATGGAAAAATTAAGATATTTTTGATTCACTTTTTCTTTGTTTTTTTTTAAAAAAAAGATAATTTCTATACGCCTCTGTTTTTCTATGAGTATAAAGACGAAGAATTAAACGATATTCTTTGTCTGCTTAAAAATACCAAGATTATTATTAATGTTTCTAATGAGCTTGATTATTGAATTTTATAATGTTTTAATCTTTTTTTCCCCTATTTCTAATCAATTAAGTATTTTATATAGCTTATTCACTTTTATTACTGTTTTCAGTATTGTATACTTAAAACAAGAGTTCACTTCGGAAAGTTCGACATTTTTTTCTTATGCGAGTTAACAAAACTAAGTAAATAAATTTTTAATTTTTTTCAAAAAAATATTAATCAATTTATTTATTAATAATGTTCCATCGGAAAAGAATTTTTATTGATTAGACAAATACTAAGAAATTATTTTAGATTATTTTGTAAAAACATTCATACCTTTTTTTTTTAATTTTTATTTTACTTTTTTTTTTTTTTTAATCTACGTCTGTTTTTCTTCGTCGGATCTTTTGATCTCTAGTTCTATTTTAGGGTTTTAAATACCCCCACTTTATTTACGTGGCAAATGTAACCTTTTTTAATTAAAATTGAAAATTTTAAAGTATTTACGTGTACATGCACTGTCATGCTAAAAAATGGCGGTTTAAAAATCATTAAAATTGTTATTTTACTGTTTAAACGTGTAGTGTGTAAAATTAAAATATTCAATAATTTTGATTTTATTTTAAACTTTTATTGAATTTCATACTCTTTTTCATAATGTTAATCTGCACATTTTATATATATATATATATATATATATATATATTCCTTTAAATTTTATAAAAACTCACCTCGTGAGAAAACTAGGATTTTTACCCGGGAATTTTTAAGAAAAAAATATAGGTGCATGTCCAGAATAAGACAAGAAAATTTCCGATATTTTTGCGTTAATGTATACACAATTATTTAATACTAAATTCACCATAAAAAAAAGTAATCTTCAGTCATTTGCTTAATTTTCATTTTTACGCTAAACAATTAAATCCCAAAATAATCAACTATTTTACAATTCGTCTATCGGACATGTTTCTTAAATCCTTTTTCACTCCCAGCTATTAAAAAAGTGTTGATTTATGGACTGATTTGTTATTTTTGGTAATTAACTATAACGATTCGGTTCAGTCAAATTCCTGAAACCTACTCTAATCTGGAGGGTGAATATATCTTCTTTTTTACATTATTTTAGAATTAACAGAAATTGTATGTTATCCTATTCTGTATAAAGTACTTGAGAATAAAAAAAAATATATTTTCAATTTAAATTTCTAATATAACTTTTCTTTTCTTTTTTTTTTTTTTTTTTTTTTTTTTTTTTTTTTAATATAACTTTAATTTTCAGTAAATAAAATTCTTTTAAAAAATAAAATATTTTTGTAAATCTATATTAAAGAAGTGTCGTTGTTGAAAAACGTCTAAATTCAGTTAAAATGGATTTATGCAATTATTCATGACAAATTTTGTTTTGTTTATGTTTTTCCTTAATGATTTTTGCTTTTGAAAATGCCAAACCTGATCGAAAAATATTGCATTATTCTATTCATAACAAATAAAACGAATAAAAATACAAACTTGTAGAGTGGTGGGTAGTGGGGAAGGACTGCTGTGATCCATCGACTGGGTGAGGGTGTCATTATTTTACTTTCATTTATTTTTAACAAATATAGTTTTAAAAATTGAGACTTGATTTTGATTATTTTTGAAAAACGTGTTAACTTGAATATTTAAATCTTAGTTTAAAAAAAAAAAGAATTTTTTTTTTGTATACATTATACAAATAGAATAATAGACTTGTAGAGTCATGGGTGGGGGCAGGGCTACAGAGAGCCCACCAAACCGGGTCACACTTTTTTTGATTCAATAAATATCACAATTCAGGTTCATCAAAAGATCTCTATGTTCAAAGGATATGTGGGAGTCGGAAGAAATTTGTAGAAATGTACCATTTTTATTATTAATGCTATATCCGTTTCGTATTAGTTTTTTTTATGCAACTGTAACTAATTAAAAATAGTAATTTACTGAAAAATATTCAATTTAAATCCGTTTAAACTTTTATGACGCTTATTTATTTATTTATTTATTTATTTTTTAACTGTTTTCGATCGATATATTTTTCTAATTTTTGAATTAAACCAGTTTGCATTATTTTTATTTTTGGGCATTACAGTTATTTACTACATTAAACCTGTTTTTTATTAGATTATTACCCACAAATTCCAAATATAAAGTTTTTTTAAAAATTTATTTTTATGAATTTATGTCAAACATTTAAAAATGCTTTATATTGTTAAATATTTTGATATAATTTGTCTTGCTTATTCTTTGATTTCAATAGTAATGAAAAATCTTTTGATGCTAATCTGAATTATCTTGTGTTAAATTTTGTTAATTTGTTACCCAATAATAGCGGGTAAATTTTCTATTCACGTGTTACGTAAGATTTACAGGGAAACATAGTAAAATCTGGTTTAATTTAAATCTTTAAAAATGAGATTGATAAAATTTTCCCTATTTTTCTTTTTTATGCATCTTAATTTGGTACTCGGTTAATTTTGTCGGTATGAATAAACAGGCACAAAATTCTGTCATTTGTGCCGATTTTTCTAAAGATTGTCTCCTTGACCATATTGAACTTGGTTACATTCAGTACAGGTAACTTTTGCTGAAGCAATTTTGGGTGTAAACTTTTAAAAAATCAGATGTCTAAACATTGAGTTGACAATGCACAAATAAGTAAAATTATGAGAAAAAGGCATTCTTCACAGAACAATTTCAATTGTTTGTCGTCAAACTCAATGTAACAAGAAAATGACAGGCCAATATGATCGAGAAGACGGTCCCTAGAAAAATCTAATCAAGTGACAGTAAAATTTTCAGCTGCTTATTCAATAGTTAACCATAATTTTATCTATTGTTTGACTCCAATCTAAAAAAATGTCCAATATAAACAGTTTTAAACAAAAATTATGTGCATAAGCCTGTTGATTTGTATTCTGGAAAAAATGAATTAACGTTTGTATTTAATCTTAAGAATTCATGCTTTTTAATAAAGTGCTTATCAAATATTTTTAAAAAATTCTGGTTCTAAGAAAATTTAAAATAGATTTGTGCATTTCTCAAGCCTTTCTTTAACCAATGTTAATGTTATCAAAGTTGAAAATTTTGCATCATGTAGTTAAATTCAATAATAACCATTGCTTAAAAATTAGATCAAGTGAATGAAAATATTCAGTATTGTTTCTCTAAAAAGTGTTTTGTTTATCATATTAAATCTATCATAATGTGATGGAGTTATTTTGATTTGCATATCAAAATTGAATATTGTATAAAGAATTACTTAATTTGTTGAAGACTATAATAATTTATTTTTACTTTTTTTTCAACTGAATAAGTACAGATACCTTCTCAAAACACCAAAACTCAAAATTTTTCATAAAATACAATTTTGAGTTACTTTTTCCAGCTTCAAATTAATTTATCACAGTTCTTAAATTCCCTTAAAATGTAACTCATACTTTTTCTACAGTGTTCTACAATAACCTTTCAAAATTTTAGTAAGGTTGTGTGTGTGTGTGTGTGTGTGTGTGTGTGTGTATATATATATATATATATATATATATATATATATATATGAGGAGTGAAGGATTTGAATAAATCCGACAAAGTGTGGTTGAGAATAGAGGAAAATGTGGATATAACAACACAAAACAGCTAAATTCAGTAGATTTAGTTTTGTGTTGTTATATCCACATTTTCCTCTATTCTCAACCACATTTTGTCAGATAAAACAAAGAACCAGGATACTGCAATCCATCTAAAGATCATGTGACCATAGCGCACATGAAACTTTGAGTAATGGGTAGTAAATAAAGATAGTAGATAATCTTTTAATTTATTAAATCTTCATATAATGAACATATTGAGAGAAAAAAAGTAGACTGCTGTTAAAATTTCATATTAGTTGAATATAATAACTTTAAAAGAGTATTGATTTAAAAAAAAAAAAAAATTAAAAGTTCAAAAGGATTTTTACATGTCTCTAAATTTCATCATGAAAGTAATTTAAAAATAGAAAAATATTAACATCATAGACCTGATGAAGAAGTAGAATCTCTATGATTCAGGAAAATATTTGTTCTTATTTATTAAAAATTGATTTTGGTTATTTTAGCTCTCATGTATAAATTTCTTAAAAGCAATAAATGATTAATGACAAAGAAGCAATTGTTTCTCATCTTCATGGCTACCTCAAGAGAAAATGATTTTTGTTCACATTTTCATTTATCAATGAATTGGATTATTTTGATCCATCAGATTGTAGGTTTGCAGCTGCTGCTACTGCATTCCTAGGATAAGAAAAATTGGCTTCTGAATTAACCAGATATGACGAAGAGTTAATCCTACTCCAAATTTAATGATAGTTTTCTTTTAACAGAATTTGTCTTATCAGAAGAAGCCATTTTATGTATTGAAAAAAAAAAATTATCTTTAAAATTTTAGTTCTAATTTGGAGGTCAATGTTTCTTTTTCTTTTTTTTCTTTTTTCGTTTTCTTTTTTTTTTTCTTTAACAATCAGAATAATGGAATGAGACTTGTATGGTAATTTTTATGTCTATTTTTGATCAATACAAGAAGTTCATTAAAGATAAGTCAAGATTGCTTTCAGTAATGAAATAGTGTTGTGTAGATATCATTTCTTAGAATAGCACCTGAGATTATCATTAATCTTTTGGTTTCTATTGAATAATTAAACAGGATAATCTCATAAGAATAAGACAAAAATATTTTGGTTGTTGAGATAAACTGCACTAAATCCTAGTTTTACTAGTCATTTCAATTATTAGAGCAAATGCTAATATCTAATATTGATATGAAAATTTTTGAATGATGTAAAATGTAAGAAGAAAGTTTCAAGACAATGAAAGAAGATTCTTTAGTTTAAGATTTGTTACATATAAAATTACTATTTATATTTGTTGAATAAATAGATTCTAATACACATGGTTTCATTTTCATGTTGTACCCATTGAAAAGACTGATTTGAAAAGTGTGGTAAATTTATACACTTTACACAAGTTTTTATTTTCTTGTTTAAATTTTACTTTAAAGAACAACAAAAACAAAATTTTTCCAACACTATCAGCACAAATAATGTACATATTGAATTTGACTTGCATAAGGCTACAGTAGTAAAGCACCCAGTGAGGATAGAACTCTTTACTTATGTAAAATAGGTATACAGAAATTTTGTTAATTGATTCCTGAATTGCCATTGACCTAGCATTCCCAGTTGATTTTTTTTTATTTGAGGTTATTGTTGTTTAATCACATTAGTTATATAGAGCTGTGTAAATGAAGTTCAACACTGTTTGAATTATGCAAATATCCCCAGTAGTTCAAAAGTTATGAGAATTTAAACCCCCAAAATTGGAGGTACAAAAGTGGACATATTGTTTCAAAAATATGTCAAATCACAGACCATTTGAAAACAAGAAATTCAGTGATTTCTAAGCTGTTTCTTTATATTTGGAGCAATTTTGATAAAATTTGGTATTCTTATGTAAAATTGTATGTTCTTTCTGATTATGCACTCAAATTGTATGTATCTCCATTATTTAGAGAATAAGAGATACAGATATCAGTGTTTTTTTTGTTGTTTTTTTTTAATTTAAAAAAAAAGTTTAACACCCAATTATTCAACATCTTTCATTATAATACTGTATATATATACATGTATAGTATTAATTCAAATAAATAACACCACTTTGAACTTAAAAATATATTTTTAAATGCCTGCCGTGTTATATTACAAGACCTAGAATTCCTTTTTACATGTCAAACGCATATTTTATCGTTGAAAATCTTAAAAATCACATGATAAATACATTTTCATTAAGAGAAATCACTTGCAATAGATATTCACTATTCATCTTCAAATAAAAGGGAAAAATATTTATAAAAAAATACATACAAATCCCTGACGGTATACATTTCACACATATATGAAAATAATTCTGAAACTCTCTCATATTACGAACAGTGCTTTTTTTTTTTTTTTTTTTTTCTTTTTTTTTGTTGCTTCTCTTATATTTTTTAAACAAATACCGTTCAAGTTTGCACTATCGTATTTTCGCTTCCACGGGTTCTAGAAACAAAAAAAAAAGGCCCCGTTTGTACTTCCAGGTGTCTTCTAATTAAGTGCAAAATTTCAAGAATATTGATAAAGATTAGCCACTTTGATTTTGAAAAACAAAACAGCGTGTAAAATCTATCCTGTTTTCAGCTGTTCGGCGAAAAGTACAGTTTTAACTCGCTGTAAAAAATAATTAAATTGATGAAAACCGATAAAAATTATATATTTAGAAAGATTATTTTCTTTTCTTCCCAACCATATAAATATTTTTAAGATTGGTTCAGAAATACTCGAGAAATTGCAAATTTTACTGATTAAGATCGCAAATTTGAAAATGTCCGCATTTATCAGCTAAATGCTTGTAATGCTACATTGACCAATTTAAAAAAGAAAAAAATTTTATAGAAAGTAATTTTTCAAGTTTTACATAATTTTTTTTTTTTTTTTTTTTTTTTTTTTTTTCCCAAAGTTACCTTCATTCAAAATCTTGTTACATCTACTTTTTGATATATTTAAACTATCACATCAATGTTAGCCTATTTCTCCTTTAGAATATAGGCTTGCTATTTATCTACATAATAGTGTCATTTTACACATTCAGTTCTTTTCATTCTAATTCAGTTGCTTAGATTTCTTTTTATTCTGAATCCCTTTAACTGTCTTTCATTCAATTTTATTCTTGGTTTTCCTTTTCTTTTCTTTTTTTCTCTCACCTTTCTGTGACTTTTTTTTTTTTTTCAATATCCTTTTTTATTCATTTATTTATTATTCCTCTTTCATACTTTGTTTCTTTTCCCATAACATGGTTTTTACTGTTTTTGTATCACTGGAAATAAATTACTTGCAGAAAAATCTCATGTCTCTTGATGTATGAAAAAACATTGCAAAGTCAATGTTGATTGTGATGGGTTTTTTTTTTTTTTTTCATCCCAAACTTACATTTTCTCTATAATTGCAAAAGTATTGAATCCAATTTTAAACTATATATTCGACATACACCCATCAATAGATTAAAAACCTTCATTATTGCCTAGAAGCTGTTGTCACTGCTTTTGCGGGGGTCTTTCTGGTAACAATTATTGTTAAAGTGACAAGAACATTAGATTGCTTAATGAAACCTGAATAAAGATGAACATTGTCTAATGATTTTTGAACCACAATTGTATTTTGTATGTAGAGAATAACTATGGGGAAAAAAAGCCTCTAATAACAGAAAAAAATAGACTAAGGAAAATGTATCTACTCTCACTCCAATAGATTTCTTTTTCTCTAATCTTGTATAAAAAAATAGATGTTATAAAGCATAAAAAAGATGATTGTGTAATGTTGTGTGATCCTTGTAAGCTTATTTTTTATGACATTTCAATTCTTGATTATTCTTTGTATATTTTAATTTCTTTGATTTTGGAATTCTTTTATTTTAATAATTATTTCCAGACTGCATTCTCAATAGGAATAAATGTAGAGCATCTCTCATCACCTTGTTTCATTATACTTAATGAGAATTTTCATTGAAATTAGTTATTATTTATCTAGAAAAAGAAATTACACATTATATAGAAGAAATAGTCTGTATGTCTGTTCAACAACCAAGTTTTGCGAGAAATTTATCTATAAATAAGATATAGCCACTTATTTATATATCACCTTAAATTTTGTCCATATCTGCTAACGGAAGCAGATATGGACAAAATTTACGGTAACGAAAACAAACTTTTAAGATAATAGAGCTATTAAGTTATAAGATAATAAAAAGTATTTTTTTACTCATTCATTCAATTAAAATAAAATTTGTAGAATTGTGTGAAAATATTTGTTTTTAAATCTTTTTTTCTTCGCATATCGGTTTGTTTATTAAAAAAAAAGCGGTGTAAAAACAAAAAATGACCTCTCTATTCTTATGTACCTGTTAATATAATATTTCATTACACTAAACTAAATGTTTGTTGACGTTTGAAAGCAATTTATGGAAAATAGTGATAGATTTCAAGTTGTGGATGAATTTTTAAACTAACATTCGTTCAATTTTAATAAAATTTTGGAGAATTAAGTAATTTAACAAAGATATTTTCAAAACAAAACATTGCTTTCAAGAACTCAGTTGATGCATTTTAGGTAAGTAATTAATTTTAAAAAATGTTATTGTTATGTAAGTTTGTTATTTAATTTATTCAATTCTTTCAGTTTAGATTTATTAAAAGTTTTATTTTATTTAAGGAAGGAAAATAAGTTATTTGCGGAGATATATTTCTTTCGGATTTGACTTCTAAAATGTAACATGGACATAGACGGAAAAGTTTTGTTTATTTATTCTTTGTTTTTTTTTTTTACTGATCAATTAAAGAAATTTATTTATAACTTTTGCTCAATATATTTTAATTTTGTATTTGCAAACTTTTATTAATGTAACTGTAACACCTTTTTTTTTTTTAACTTTGAAAAAACGTAAACCTACCAACTTATTTTTTGTTTACATCTTTTACACTGGAAAAGATAAATTTTGTTTAAAAACTGTATTTTTATTATTCAGTGTAGTGTATTATCTATTTGATAAATAAAACACTGAATAATAATTAAAAAAACACCCTTCCTTTTATTTTGATAAATTTTATTACGATAAAAAGGAAGAGTTTTTTTTTTTGCTTTTTATTATCATTCAGTGTTTTATTTATCAAAATAAAATGAAGATTTTTTTTATCATCTTCACTCTACAGATTTATCTATTAAAATAAAAGGAAGAATTAAAAAAAAATATTTTGGCATTATTGTTTTTTATTACTTTAATTGCTTTATTAATTTTACTTGGATACTACCCCTCTAACATAGAATTTTAACTCCCACTCCCCTCAGGCTATATTTTTCAAGAGTTTATTTTTACACCGCCCAAAGGGCAGTTTTGTTTTACTAGTATTAAAAAATTAATTTTTAAAACAAATAAATAAAGGATAAAACATAATAAAAAGCAAATAAAAGACAAAATTACAAACAAAAATGATAAAAAAAAACCAATTTAAAAACAAGAATATATAAAGAATAAGATAAAATGAATATTAAAAAAAAAATATTAATCTATACATAGATTTATAATTAACTTTTAAAATCTGGAGCAATGTTGGGTAGCTCTGCTAAATACAAATGAAACAGAAGTAGGCTATCCTAATATACAACATTAAAAAACAACTTTTAACTCTTAAACTTTTTAGGTATTAGAAACATTATACATACTAGCAAATATATGCACCCTCCGGGTGCAAGTATTTAAGTTTTAATGTAATAAAATATTGTATTAAATTAGAAAGTCTAATAAGAATGCAGATAAAACGATTTGAAACAGAGTGGGGTTATAATAGAAAAATAGAAATGAAACTTACTCTTCCATCACTGCCGTCTTTCATTGCTGAATTTTACTTATTTAACTATTTAGTTAAATTAGGAAATAAAGAATAAAATGACAGTTACTTCTTCTTGTTAATGGATTTCATTTAAGATTCATTGGAGAGATTTTTGCTTATATTCATTAAAATAAAACCAAACAGTTAGAAATCAATAATACTAAGCACATATTTAATAAAATCACATTTTTAATATCAATATGCAAATTAGCCTTCCCGTTCACACTGCAAACCGCTATTTTTTGTATATATAAATACAATAGCATGTTATTAGTATGTAGATATGGACAACACTAATAAAAAGCTGAAGCAATTTTATTAATAATTGAGGTTTAAATATAAATAAAATCATGAAGAATGTGATATAAATAATGAAGGGAATTGTGACTTGAGTAGTAATATAGTTTCGATTACAGACAGAAAAACACACAATCTCCATTATAATAAGATATGCATATATAATTTCAATTATAAAACAAGTTAATAAAATAGGATAAAAACTCAAAAGTTTTATCAAAGTGATGCTGATAGCTTTTTGATTTAGCGCGTCCTGGGATGCACATATTTGCTTTGAATGAGTTCCTGGGAAAATTTATGGGTCCCACCTAAAGCCATCTAATTCCTACCTTGTAACCTATCCTGTGTAATTCGTTTCTCAGAAAACTATTGAAATGTATTTACAATTAGCTTGAAATAGCGAGGGAAGAAAAACGAAAAACACTGGGATGCATGGATACAATTTTACTGCATCCTTTTAGATTTTTGTGTGTCAGGGACGCAGGACGCGTACCTATTAGCATCTGAGTGTGTCTATGTATATATATGTGTATATATGCTCACATTTCTATTAAATTTACAAGTTTCAATTAATTATTCAAAATTGAAATTTAACATAACCATATAAAGTTCATAGAAAGACTTGAATGTATAAATTACTATTCAGATATACACTGATAATTTAAAAAAAATTTCAGCATAGTTGACTAATAAGGAAGAACAAAATTATTTCTTTAATGTTTTGAACTAGTAATTAGGAAATTTTGAGGATTTGCCAATGAAATGTTGTATTAAAAAATAAAATAAAAAATGAAAACTTTTTTTTCTGCTCACAGAAATTAGTCTGATTGTATTCCAACATGGCATCCTTATTATGGTAGGAGTTATGTTACTTTTTTTTTTTTTTTTTTTTTTTTTTTTTTTTTAGTTTAGTTTAGTTTATAAACTTCATCCCCTGATGTGGTCAATACATGCATGAGTAAATAAGACTATAAATGGCATTGTTTTCAAATTTACATATCATTTAAGATTGATAAGTGCTTGATTTATTCATCTAGATTTCAAAGCTATACTGGTAATTATTTATTCATATATTTTTATACACACACACACACACACACACATATCCAAGATATTTTTTCTGCATTCATTCATATACAGTGTTTTGTTTTTCATGTTAGAAAAGTAAATACCCAGTTTGATTAGTTTATTTAAATGTATATTATTGGAAAGTTCTGTAGATTTCTCATTTTGAATAAGCTGTTAAGATTGTTAGTAGTGGATGCAGTGGCATATCTATGCTAAGGCATGTGCTGTCAGTAAGACTATTCATCAATGTTAACCCTTGTAGTTTCCATCATCAGCCATGAGAGATCATTCAGCAAGTTAAAATTAATAATTTTGTATTTGAGAACCTCCATAGGTCAAGGCAGATTCTGTGATCTTCTCTGCTGAGTATAGAAAGAGAAGAAACTAAAGAAATAGATTTTGGCCACATTATAGATCAATTTGCATCAGTGAAAGTATGGAAGGTGCAATTGTAATTTTCAGTAATGCCATAATTCATTAATTAAAAGATTAATTAAATTAACTGGTATTTTTTAGTTGATTTTATGGTAAAGTTTTCTATAATGATTAAAAAAAAAAAAAAATGGACGTCAGATGTTTAAACAGGGGTGCAATTTCAGTGCTTGCTATAGGCACTATTTTCCATAGATTCACGACACCACTGAGTGGATGCATGATTTTAAGTTAGTATTTTTTTCTTCTTTTCGAAATAATATTGATAGTAATTAGTAACAGTTTCTGTGACTAAGGATAATTAAATAGTTCAAAACTAGTTTATTTTCAATTTTGTTATTTCATTCTCTTCTATTTTTAATAAACAATGCCCACTCATAACATTGTACACTCAACATTGTATTTGAGGATATTAGAATGGTCTGTAAGAGAATTACCATATATTATTCTTTTTTATTTCCATTTATAGTTGGCTACTCAGTTGAAATGAGTTTCTCATCTTTATCCAGTTGAATGTAGGCTATTTTCTGTAAATTAAAAAAAAGTTTTTTGTAATTAGATTCAATCATTCAGACTTATCACTATGGTAACCTTATTTGATTTTATTCCAACCATCTTTATTTTAGTAACACAATCACAATAATTAAAGTTCATTTATACAGCTTGCCATTTTTATAATTAAACTATTGATGATAATTTAAAGTCACTTTAAATTAGAAAATAACAAGGTTAAGATATGTAATTATGTTAGTTGCTCAACACTGTACAATATTGTCAATCAAATTTCATTAGAATATGAACTTGTTGATTTGGTAAGAAAAAAAAAGTGGTTTTCTTTTACATAATAAGCTGTGTGTATGTACATTTGTAGTAGCTGTGACTACTAACTTGTTTGATAGAATTAAAAAGTATTATATACTAAAAATGTCAAATTTAGAAACTTCAATAATTTTTTTTTTTTTTTTTTTTTTTTTTCCAGCAAGTTTTTGTGTCCACAAATTTAATGCTGTAATTTCTATTGTTTAATAACTAGTACAGTTTCTAATGACGTCTTCGTGCTTTGAAAAATATAATTCAACATCTGCTGCTGTGAGGAAATGTTAGTTCAACAGTGTCATTGTGACTTACAGCCTGTTCAGTTTTTTGAAAAAAATATAATTTAACATAATTGCTCCCTCATTGATTGAACTTGTGTGGGTTCAGTAGCTGAACTCTGATTTACGATTGCTAGTTGTATTAAAAATTGGTCACAAACCAAGAGCTGGAATATTCTCATTCTCCTAAGACCAGATTGTGTTTATAAAATATACACATCATAAACATTTTATATACGTCACTCGATTTTCTTATATACTATTTTGTTTTTCTCTTAGAATTTTTATTATACACACACACACACACACACACTCTAAAATGTTTCTGCTAAATATTATTACTATATTGATTTTATTCAGTCACAAACTTTGCTTAGAAAGCAATGGTAACTGCTAATTCCCCCCCCCCCCATTTAAGATATGGGTTAGTGCTTTTATGCAGATGTATATATTGAATGTGATTATTTACTAAAATATTTTGTTCTAACTCTAGTACCAGTGGGAATGTCTAATCTCTTTAGTGATCTAAAATTCTGGTCTAAAAAATTCTAGAAATAGTTTTTATGAAATAAAATGTCAGTGTTATTAACAAAAAAGGTCAGTTGTGGGGGGAAAGAACATGGCCTATTTTAGATGAAAAATCTATATTAAAAGATTATTAATATTTTTATTAATGTTTGGCCAGTAAGATGCTGCATGTCAAATATAAAATGACCAATTTTCAGAAATTTTGACTGCAAAAATTGCTAAAAATTAAATGTTAGTGTTTGTTTTCAACAAAATAGAAAAGCTCTCTATGGGCAAGGTTTCCTTCTCCCAATGTGCATATGTGTAGCAGGAAACTATAAATATTTACAGTAATGTTTGAAATACGCCTGTTCGATTAAAGGGCGTTGGGTGGTGGCGTCAATTATGTTTTGTAATATTTTATGTCAGTAATAGTTATGGTTTTACAATTAGCTATTTATATAGATTTTCTTTATTTTGCAATGTCAACTTATTTGTAATAAAGTCTGTTTCTGATATCAGAAAGATGTCAGAATTGAAGTTGTAAATGTATCTGCTTACTATTGCAGAGAGATGTTTAGTTGGCTTCTCTGATTGTGTCTTGTATTGTCATCTTTTCTTTACCCAGCTGAGACTAATTTGTTCTGTTTGTAAAAGCAAAACTTGTTGTAATGCATACATTAAAGTCTAAATAGTGTGTGTGTGCTTTTTTTTTTTTTTTTTTTCCCCTCCTTCAAAAAATTTGTTACTGTATAATTAACAAAAATAAATTTCAGTTAGAACAGGAATTGAATGCTGGATACCTTTTTGGATTTTTAACTTTCTTTCATTTATAAAGATAAGTGGCTGATTAAAAAAAAAAAAAAAAAAAAAAAAAAAAATGGCAAGTCTCTGAAATTAGACTAGTTCATATACCTCAGTAGCAAAATCTCATCTACTGAAAACAATGTCAACATATGCATAGGTAAAGCATTGATTGCTATTGACAGGTTAACAATCATATAGAAAATGGGTCTGATAAAATAGAAATTCTTCCAAGCTGTGGCCATTACAGTACTATTGTATAGTTGCCCAATTGGATTTTAAGGAAATGCTTGGAGAAAAAACTAGATGAGAACTACACAAGCATTTAGCTGATAAATGCGGACATTTTCAAATTTGTGACTTTAATCAGTAAAATTTGCAATTCCTCCAGTATTTCTGAACCAATCTTAAAAAATATTTATATGGTTGAAAAGAAAATAATCTTTCTAAATATATAATTTTTACGTGTTTTTATCAATTGAATCATTTTTTTACAGTGAGTTAAAATGATATTTTGCTTCGAAAAAAACGAAAACATAAAATGATTTTTTTTTTTTTTTTTTTTTTTTTTAATTTTAAGACTACTTTTTACACGCTACTTTGTTTTTCAAAATCATAGTGGAATCTTTAACAAATATTCTTGAACTTTTACAGTCAATTAGAAGACACCTGGAAGTACAAACAGGACCTTTTTTTTTTTTTTTTTTTTTTTTTTTCTAAGACCCGTGGAAGCGAAGATACAATAGAGAAAATTTGAAGGCAATTTCTTTAAAAAATATAAGAAAAGCAAAAAAAAGCACTATGCCAGTAATAGAAGACAGACTTATTTCCATATATAATGTGTGAAATAAAAACGATTGTATACCGTCAGGGATTTTGTTCAAAGTTTTAAGTTTGAAAAGAAAACCGTCAAATTTACTCGATTTTCAAATGTAAACAATCTCTTGTAATTTTGACCATATCAGCTTTCGGGCCCAATTTTTAAAATATTTATATGGTTGGAAATAAAATAAATTAATCTTTCTAAATATGTAAATTTTACGTGTTTTTAACAATTATTTTTACGTCAGTTTCAATTTTGGAAGAAGAAAAACAACGGCTGACAGGGTTTGTGTAAAAACATTTGTAAATAGGTAATCTATTTCTTTTATGTAATTCAACATAAGCATTCAGAAATGTATTTTTAAGTTCAAATGGTGTTATATATTTAAATTAATATTATGTGTATACATGCAGTATAAAAATGAAAATGTTGAATAATCTTGTGGTAAACTTTTTAAAAAATACAAAAATCTTTATCTCTTTTTATTCCTCAAATATTGGATTCTAGCATGGAGATACATAAAATTTAAGTCCAGAATCAAAAAGAACATACAATTTTACATAAAAATGCAAAGTTTTATCAAAACAAAAATAAAGAAATGGTGAAGAAATTACTGAATTTCTGATTCTGAAGTGGTCCATGAGTTGACATATTTTTTATCAAAATCATGTCCACTTTTGTACCCCCAATTTCGGGGCTTTAAATTCTCATAACTTTTGAACCACTGGGGATATTTGCATAATTCAAACAGTTCTGAACTCCATTTACAAAGCTCTATATAACTAACATGATTAAATAACAATAATCTCAAATAAAATAAAATCAACTAGGAATGCTAGCTGCATACTGTTTTGAACAAATCATGGAAGCAGTATCCACATAGGGACAGATGGTGAGAGTCAAGGGAAACTGCTATCAACACGCCTTGATGATGATGATGACACAAGCTTTGTGTTTTATTAGAGCCTATTGTATTGAATCACTTTAAGACTAAATATTAATAGCGTTTTTTCTTCAATTTTAAATTGTTTATTGTTGCATCTCAAATTCTATGTATTTCTTTTCAAAGACTCAAGTATGTAGTTTATATGTATTATTTAGGCACTGCCAATTTGTTGGCTAATTTTCATTTTAAAAACTGATTAAAATTAAAAGGGTTTTATAATTTCCTTGAAGCATTGTGTTTATAAGGCTATCACAATGCTAATGCAAAGAAAAAAGAAGGTAACTATGGTGTTTGTTAACCTGTGATTTATTCTTAATATTTTGGGAATTAAAATTAATTAAATCGATTATTTTTGGTCAAATTTTTGTCTACGTCAAAAAGTAATAACATAATGAGCATCTTAAAAGAAAGAAAAAAAGAAAAAGAAATATATTACACATGTAATTTATTTTTAATACATTTTAAACTATTTTCTTTCAGTCAATTTTTCTCAAATATATCAGCCGTATTTATTCATTTAAAAAAATTTTATTCGCTTTGCTAACTCCCTTTTCCCTAATCTCAATTATTTACCTAGAGCTGAATGGGTGACCCAACTGGTCACGTTTTGTCTATATATAAAAGGAAGTTTGGTATGTACGTGTTGACGTATAAATCCAAAACGGGAGGTCACTCGGATTTGAAATCTTGCATACACATTAATATCCTTCTAACTAAGAAACACACCAAATTTGGTTATTGATTTTTACTGATTAAGGGATATGATTAATTGATTAAACAAAAATCAAATGATTTGCGATAATTGTGGCATGGCTGCTGCTGCTGCTAATATAAAAAAAAAAATTTCCGCTAGCTGCTGGCTGTATCAACAGTAAAATGGTGCTGCTGCTGGTAATTTGAAGTTGACAAATTTGTGCCCTAATCGTTTCAGCTCAGAATTTCTCGCATGTCACCGGTCTAATCTTAGAAATATTTATTTGGGTAGAAATAAAATAAATAAATATGTAATTTGTATCTGGTTTTATTGATTGAATTATTTTTCACAGAGTTAAAAAAATTTTTTGCTTCGGACAGCTGATAAGTATGTTTTTTTATATATATATATATATATATATATATATATTTAAATTATTTTTTTAGACTAAATTTTAACAAAAAATCAAATTCTTTTTTCTCACCTATTTAATGTTCAATCTTTGAAATATTTATATAGTTAGAAGAAAAGAAAATCTTTCTAAATATGTAATTTGTATGAGTTTTTATCCATTGAATTATTTTTACAGTGAGTTAAAAAATATTTTGCTTCGGACAGCCTATTCAAAGTAGGATTTTTTCATACTCAATCTTAACAAAAAATCAAATCTTATTTATCACATATTTCTGTTCCTATTTTAAAAATATTCGTTTGGTTAGAAAGAAAATGTGTAATTTGTATTTGTTTTCATAGATTAAATTATTTTTTTACAGCGAATTAAATAACAAATCAAACGAAAACATTTAACGATAACTCAACTTTTTTTTTATTGATACTTTGCATTATAACTAAAATCTTTTTTGTAAGAAACTATTCATGAAATAAACATCTATCTATCCACAGAGGTTTCATGCCAAGCACTATTTTTTTTATTTATTTAAAAATTAAAATTTACATAGTTATGTAGTATGTAAGGTTGTTTTTCGGTCCTTTGTCAATGTAAATAAAAACTTTTTTTTTTTAAACTTTGAGACACTCGAGTTAAGCACATTCAAAATTCTTTTTTAAAAAGTATGTATCATTTTTTTTTATTTAGTTTTCTTTTCTTTTCATAATGTTTTCAGGTCAGTGCACTTTTCAATTTAAAAAATAATATACTATACTTATTATAGTATATTAATTTCATCAATTTATAGTATAGTATACTAATTTGACATTCAATCGGCTACACTTAATGTTATTTTTTAAAGATTATTTATCGTTTGACATTAATTTGATTACTTTATTTAATTTTTAAAAAAATGTTAATTTGAAATTTAGAAAATCGCGTCATTTATATTTTATTAAAAAAATATAGTCAATCATTGAATTAAAATTTCTTACTACATCATTATGTGATGTCATTCCCTCAAATCTGACGAAAAGAAAATGGTTAAACTTGCAAATCGTTGTCAAAATTAAAACGGAAAATTATTTGGTGGTGCTCCATGACAGTTTAACTACAGTGTATGAATTAACTTTTTTGCGAATTGGGTTTAGAGGTTTGGGGATTAAGGTTGTTTTTAATTACGTATTGCTTAAGAAAACAAAACAAAAAAAACAAACAAATTGCAATACTAACACAAACAACAATATGTAATTAAAAACAACATTTAATCCCCAAGCCCCTAAACCCACTTTTCAAAAAAGTTAATTCATACACTGTAGTTAAACTGTCATGGATCACCACTAAATAATTTTCCATTTTAATTTTGACAACGATTTGTAAGTTTACCCATGAAAATTCCAGGCTGGATTAAATTAAGATCTTTTTTACGTGGTGATTTTTATGGGTCATCCTGTGAGGATCAAACTCGCTATTCAGTAGTACTAGATCTGCAAACTATTATTAAACCATGTTTTTATCTCCTCTATCGGGCTTTGAAAAACAAAGTAGCGTGTAAAAATTGGTCTAAAAAAAGTCATATTTTATGTTTTTGGCTTTGCGAAGTAAAATATCATTTTAATTCAATGGATAAAAACACATCAAAATTACATATTTAGAAAGATTATTTCATTTTATTTCCAACCATATAAATATTGATTGGATCAGAAATACCCGAGAAATTGTGATTTGAACCAATTAAGGTGAAAAATTGTCTATGTCCAACAATTTTACAAAACGAGCTGGCAATTGAACAATATATTCCTATGTTCAGTCATTGTTCACTATATGTTTGTTCTCTTTTCTATTCACACAGAACCAGGTTATTATTCCAAGTGCTGAATATCAACTGACTAGCCTTTAGCCATCTGCCAATTTGTCTCATTTGAACTTGAATATGGCACTGCAATACAGGACTGATTCTGATTGGAGTTTTTTGTTTTTTTTTGTTGAGGCTGGTATTCCAGAACCTGAATGCACTCAGTATGCCAAAACTTTCGTGAAGAACCGCATCACTGAAAAAACTGTGCAAACACTTACTGATGCACATTTGGACAGCCTTGAAATTCATGTGCTTGGTGACAGACTTGCAATCCTTGCCCTTGCTCATTCCACTGAGAATACCCATTCTGTTGTTGCGAGTGGCATGACTTTCAAATCTGCATCTGTAAAACTTCCTACTGTTGTGTCAAACATGACTCATCATCAGTTCCGAAAGTTCATCATTGATTGGGGTGTATACAAGAAGATTACAAATCTACCCCCAATGCAGGTGTCGCGAAAAAGGATATTAAAAAGAAAGTCGTTTTGTTTATCCTTTTTCGTCCCGTTGAAAAGTTAAAAATACAATTGAAAAAGTACGATTGGAGACAAAGTTGAATTTAAATGAATTTATTAAATGAACAAACAACTGATCTTGCATAATGAGTCCCTTATGCTTGAATTAACAATGGCACAAAGCCAGATACAAGGAAAATATACCAAGTATGCAAATTTTACAAAAATTACAATAAATAACTTACTTGCAATCTGTAAATAATAAATTAAAACAATTTCTCTTTTTTTTTTTTTTTTGTCCTGAGACTGTAGACAAATCCTATATAGGGCTGCTGCTGCTTCTCAATTGTTGACAGTTTTCTGTGTTAGTAATTTTAAGGGTTACGGAGCAGACACGTCAAATGTTTATTTTCTTTTGATCCCTGCTTTACAATAAAATAAATTTCAACAAATTGCCGAGACAAAACAAAGTGTCCAATACTTAAGACACAAATTTACTGATCTTTGGAGATATAACTATGTTTATCTCCTTTTACCTTTTACTTTAAATAGGCTTCAAACGCCTGAACAATAAAAATGTTTTCTTAACAATTAAGAAAATAAAACGGTCTCAAACCGAATTTTACATCAATTAAATAAATTTTACTCACTCTGTGAGTAATATACTTTATTTGAATTCTCAAATAAAGCAAAAATACATACAGGAAGACTGTCAAAATACGCAATATTTAGACAATCTTCTTCTCTCCTGTAACATAAATAAATCTAACATTGACTCTTAATCAACGTATACAAAATTTACTGTTAAGCAAATTCAAATTAAACTCACCAAGTGAGTGAAAGACATTAAATAAATGCCACATAAATCAAATAATACCAGGATAACTATGACAAAAACAATAATTTTGTCAATCTTCGTTATTCCTGGATTTTTACGTTGTAAAATACGGACACGGCCTTACTAAAAATAAAGTTCTGTCTGGCGATTATCTCGCCGTTAATCGATAAAAAGGGATCTGTGCCGCGTCTCAAAACCTAATAAACCAATCACAGTTTAATACAGAAATTTCCAATAATTTTTGGGAGCGTTTGCCTGGAAAGATTTGATTTTTACAAAAATAAGCGTAAAAGTCAACACCGGCATAGAACGCTATTTACAACTTTCAAAATATAAATATTAAAATGCCCTTGAAAGATTTCTATAGAAAAAATTCTCAAACAGGTTCAAAATCTCCTTTACAGCTGTTGTGAGGAATCTGTTCAGAACAGTATTATCAGTTCATACCCAGCATTTTTCAGCATGGATGAAGATGCAATTGAGTCTCTGGTGACTGTGCGCATCAATCCTGCCGTGCATCGTATGAATTTCGGCAATCTCACTCAGGCAGAAAATGAACCTTTTAAAGGACTTTTTGGTTCGGATGCGGTTACTGGCTGTTGACTTTGAATTCACCTGACCCAAGTGTCATTTTGATATGTCTCCAATCAATATCAAGGACCAGTTTATCTGTAGCATCAACAATCCCACCCTGCAATCAGATATTTTGGCAAAGGCTAGTCAGTTAAACACCACTGAAGACGTGAAGCACGCAGAAGCCTTTGAGACAGCCATCAGAGATTAATCCCAGCTCCGCCAATCAGCAGATGTCAATGCTATAAGACCATCCAACTATCGTAAAAACAAGCAATGTCCAAATCTCCAACAGCGAAAATCCTGCTCAGGATGTGGCAGCATTGCTCATTGTGTACTTGGCTGCCCTCCTCGTCATACACATTGCCTGCCTGGGGCAAGATTTTTTCTGCATGTAAGAAACCAAACCACACAAGTGATGTATGTCGAATCAACAAAGTAACGGCCTCACAATTTTCTGAGAGCAACAGTCTTATTGCACATGTCCAGCTTGATATACACACTGACCTTTACACTGCCCTCTCTGTCATCCAAGAGATAAAAGCATTGGTTCAACCGGATATCAGAAAAGGAAAGCCTGTTGTCCTCGATATTTTCCCTGATAGTGGTGCAAATATATGCTTGGCAGGTCCTGAACAGTTGAAACGAATGGGACTCTGCATGCCAGTTGCTTACCTGTTTCAAAAAGGTAATAGCAGTTGGTGGATCCGTTCTTACATGCAAGGGACGGATTAATGCCAAGTTCAATGTGGAAGGTCATGTCACTACACAGCCTCTCTTTTTCTGTGACAAGGTTGATCACCTATACTTCAGCAAAGAAGGATGCATGATGGTAAACATATTACCAAGTAGCTATCCTCATCCCATGCAGTCGCTGTCACCTGTTATTAATGCTGTTGATGTGTCTCGCTGTGCACCACCAGCCAAACCACAGTTCCTACCCTATGCACCTTGAGAGTTTCATACGAGAACAGTTTTCAAACAGTGCCTTCAATGATTCAATCCCATTCCCAATTTTGTCTGGTCCAGTTGCCAAAATTTACTTGAAACCAGACGCAGTACCTTATGCCAGGCATACTCCATACCCTGTTCCACACCACTGGAAGGCAGAAGTAAAAGCAAGTTTGGATCGGGATGTAAAGCGTGGCATCATCACCCCGGTGCCCATTGGAATGCCAGTCCCATGGTTGTGTACAAGGCAGATGGAAGCCCTCGTCGCACCATTGATTTTCAAAAGAGAACAAACATATAGTTAACAATGACGGAACATAGGAATATATTGTTCAGCAATGCTACTTGTAGTGCATAGGGCCACAGCCTTAAAAAGTTAATGTTGCTGATGACTTTGTTATTCTTAATGGTTTGAGAAGTGAATACAAATTGTCTCAGGTCACCATAAAAAATGCATGTTGAATCCATTTTCCTACACACTTTCTTTAGATTTATTTAACTAAAGTCAAATGCTGCGCTTATTTTTATTAGTTTACTAAAATAACTCTACTTGTAATATGAAAGTGTTCTAATCCTTTTATTTTTAAAAGAAATTCAAATTGGTTGTAAATCTTTGTACTTATGTAAAGATATCAGAAAAATTACTAGAGCTCATTTCTTAAAATTGACAAAAAATGCACGTGTTCAGCTTTTTTTTTCTTTTCAAAATGGTTATCAGCAATAGCATTTGAATGCAATAAAAGTTTTATGAAAACCAACAGTGGATAAAATATTATAAAATATGGTGAATCTCAATTTTCACAGAAAAAAAACATCATATCAAAACTTATAACATTATAGATTCAAATATTTTTAATCGAGGTTTCTGAAAAATAACTTCAATTCACATAGTAAATTTCTTTGCCAATGTTTGTCTTCTATCTATACATATATAAAGGATGGGTGGGTGTATGTATGTCGAGAGGAAGCTATGAAAATAAAACAATGAATTTGAATTACAAAGTATATATATATATATATATATATATATATATATATATACATACACATTCACTATTACCAGATCTTCCTTTGTGTTGAAAATTTGATCTATATTTTCGTAGACACTTAAAATTAGAATCCTATTTTGGCCATCATTAGGTGTTTCTAGTTAAGTTCACACTTAAAATAAGTCCAGTCATTTTTTTTATTTACTCTTTTAAACAAATTAAAAATTGTCTTTAATAAAAGTTTTTTTTAATTCTAAATAGGAGACATTAATTTTCTGTCCACTTTGGGGGGGGGGGGGTCAATTAATTATTTTGATTAGTATTATCTGCGTTATTCGGACTATTGTCCCCATCTTCATTGTTATTTGTACAACGTTTCAGCCGATATGCCCTCCGGCCTTCTTCAGGTATTTCTTGTCGGATTTGGGAACCTTCTCGGACAAGAAAGTTTCAGAGTCCAACAAGAAATACCTGAAGAAGGCTGGAGGGCATATCGGCCGAAACGTTGTACAAATAACAATGAAGATAGGGACAATAGTCGTTAATTATTAAATTAAAATTTCTCACAATATCGTTGTGATGTTTCCTCTACCCTGACGAAAACAAAATTCTCTGGCCCCCCTCCAGGCCAGATTAACGGATCTTTTTTACATGGTGATTTTTATGGACATTCTGTGCAAGGATCGAACTCGCTATTCATTTGTAATGGATCTGCAAGACTAGCTTGCTAACCATTACACCGTTTATTTTATAATTTTTTTTCTCTACCGAGGCTATGCCAGGTAGCCACTTCTAGTCATCAATTATGGTGTTGCTGGCTGTAGGTATTTTACAAACAACTTCATGCTGTAGTATAAACATTCATCTTGGTAAAAAGGTAATCATAATTTCCAAAATTGACACTGCACTATTAAAAGAACTGCTGGAACAATCCATGTGAAATATGATTACCTAATGTTCTGCCAGTTCATTTAGTCTTGAAAAATGTATAAATATAATTAAGATTAAATTTAAATATATGTAAGAAATTCTTTGCTCTTTTAAAAGAACTAACCCCTTTTTTTCCCCCCTCTCTTTTAGGCTCAACAATGGCAGCAACATCTCAAGCAGACAATGTTTTGGGTCTCAGTAACAAAGATCTAAGTTTGATTCGTCATTCCTTGGAGGCTGGAGGGAAACTAATACATCAGGTTATTAATGGTCTCAAACATGGAACTTCCGAAGTGCAACATTTGATTCTTCAGCAGTCGGATGTCATTCTTGAATGTAGAGTGTGTCGTAATTTATTCAGGTCATTGCCTAACTACCTGGACCACAAACGTATTTATTGCCAAGACCTCTTCCCAAATGCAAGTGTTTCTTTGTTAGCCAGCCCTTTTGCTGATGAAGTGCCCATTATTTATCCAGAACCACCTGATGATGCAAAAGAATTTGTTGAAATGTCAGGCTTGATTTCCAAATTTAACAAAAAAAAACATTCAAATCCTGAAAATAAAACTCCTGCCCAAAATACTAGAGAAAGTATTGGTGGTACTCTTGAACAGTCTTGTCAGAGAAGGCAGCCACAGCAGCCTCTTTACCTTAGGCCAATGAAAGAAACTCGTGCTGCCATGCAGTTAGTACCACTAACAACAAATAACAACACCAGCATGAACAGAGATCAGGGGTCACTTTCAGGTGATGAGGAAATACCGAAAAAACTATGTACTACTGAAAATGGAAATCTTGGTCCCAAAATAGTTAAAATGGCCAACTTTCATAAACTTCTTTGCCTCAAGTGCAATAAAGTATATCGCACTAAAGCGAAACTCACTTTTCATATAAGAACATTTCATTTAAAAACTTATCGAAGACACGAGATCAAAACAAGCAACATTGATGTCAGCAATTCCAAAGCAGGAAGCAGTAAAGAATCAAAACAAAATAGAAAACTTGAAAATGAGAATGAGTTAGAAATTTTTTCTACAAAAACTGGAAGACCTTCATTGAAGAAATTTTCCTCTTTAGCCAAAAAGTCAAGTGTTGAAAATTTTTCAAAAATGAAAAACGGATGGTGCCACATTTGCAATCACTCCTACTCAGGTAGGCGTGGACTCATTTTCCACATGTTCCGAATGCACAGCGGTTCCAGAAAAATCTATCCTTGCCCTCTTTGCAACGTCAAATTTCCTTCCTTTGCTTCAGCATTAAGACACGCACAAACCCTCCACAATTGCAAGAAAAATGAAATGAAGCATGTGGTGAAAAGGTTGAAAGCAGGTGCACATGTTGAAAACCAGGAATTACAAACTATGTTAGAACCAGAGTTAAAAGTTAAAAAATGTGATTCCAAAATAAATCTGTTGGTAAAAGGCAAAAATGATACGTCCTCACTTTCTGGTTCAGCAACTAACTCTAAAACTTCAAAAAAAAAATCCAAAAGGGCTGCCAAACAAAAATTGAAATGTCAGAAATGTCATCAGATATTCTGTGGCATGCGTGGTCTACGCCATCATATGACTCGAAAGCATACTGCAAAGCAAAAAAGCAAAAAAAAGTCTTCTGAGAACCCTTATACTTGTCCCATTTGCTTCATGGTGTTTTATACAAGTTTCAGTCTCAACAAACATAATCGGTTAAAGCACAATGTTCAAGAAAATGTTCAAGAAGACAAATCGAATGCTGAAATAAAACTAAGAGCTGAACCTGACAAAGTCAAATCAGATGCTAAAATAGACACAGAAGCTGAACCTGTCAAAGTAAAAACAGAACCCATTCCATGCCAAGAGACATCATCATCATCTGTGTTGAGTAACACCATCCCTAAATATCGAATTCCCCTAAAGTATTACAAAACTGTCAGTAATTTGGCTCATTTTCCTTCACTCTGTTTAAAGTGCAAGCAAAACTTTACAGGCACACGTATCTTAATTAAACACATTATCAGAGAACATTGTACAAATGCTTTCCCTTGCCCCTTTTGCCAGTTAAGATTTATCTCTTCGGTGTCAATACTGCGCCACATCAAAGTCCAACACAGTTGTAATGACCAAGAAATTGCTGACCTCAACAAAAAGTTCCAAGATTGGGAGCAGCAAAAGAAAAAAAAATTACCAAATAATATTTCTGAATCTACAAGTGAAGTACAAAATTCAGTTGAACCAAAATATTCCATTCATGATGTCACAGACTTCCAAACTGCCAGATGTTTACAATGCAACCGAGACTTTATAGGAGTCTTAGGACTAATGACACACATAAGCAAGAAACACATTGCTCTTTCTGATCAGAACCATAAATGCTCCAAATGTAGTGAAAGTTTTGCATCAGTTTTTGGAATCATGAAACACATGGAGAACATTCACAGTGTGTTTTACGAACCAAAGATAAACAGTTGTGAATCCAAACAAAAGACCAATACGATAGAGAGTGGTGAATCTACAGAGCCATCTTCTCTCAGTGAAGAATGTACTGAAGAAAAGGAAAAAATGCTTATTTCTTACAAGCTTGAGAAAACCTGTGAAGAAAATGCCTCAAATTCTCAACTGGTGATGGAGTGTGCAGATTTTCCCAACTCGCGTTGTCTCAGATGCAAGGAGATATTTGCTGGACACCGAGGCCTCATTGCACATGTTTACAAAGATCATGCAGATCATAGACAAACTTATTCATGTTATCTATGTTTGAAAACTTTTTCATCCTTTGCCCTTGCATCTCGGCACACTCGAAACAGTCACATTTACAAAGGGAGTGCTATGATGTATGTGAAAGTTAATGATCTAAGAGGAGAAACCTCTGCAGAGAAATAAATCTAAAAAGTTAAAATCTACTTGTTGCCTCATCTCTGAAAATAATTTAGAAAATCTGCTGGATGACTTATGAAGTCAACTTTTATTTTTTATAGCTGTTTATAATCTCTTCTTGGCTTTACTATAATCTTAGAAAATAAAGCATACAGTCTATAATCTCAATGTTTACATTTGAGAGGAGGCATCAGGAAGGTTTTACTTTTCTTCCTTTTTTAATCTCTGTAATATAATAGTTATTACATTTGCATATAAATTTGCAAGACTAAATGTAACAACTATTATGTAATGGGTATTTTTCATATTACTGACTGAAACAAGACATGGAAAAGGCAAGGCTCCCTTCCACCCCCAATAATTTGAGACATTCCCACACAATCCCTGAATTATGGAATTTTCTAATTACTAAATGCACAAATCTGTGCTCACTGTTTTGAAGACCAAAACAATTTTAATAAATTTGATACTGACATGAAAGGATTATATACACCAAACAAGGATTGAACGTTGTTTAAATATCAAACACTTTACTGAGGATTCCTTTTCTTTCTCTTTCTCTGTGATACTTGCACACAATCAAATAAAAAGGCTATTTTCTTAAACAAAAAATTTATTTACAAGTTTAGCTGTTATATGCAGATGTCAGCTCTTTATTTCTTCTGGCCGGTAAATTCTAATGTGAATAGCAGAATTAATTCTAGTTAAAGTCTCGTATTCCAGCTCATCATTTTCAGGTTCAAGATCATCTGTGAGGGTTACAGTTGAGGTGTTTACAGAGAGCTCAACTGAACCAAATGCATCAGCCTTAAGTTGAAGGGCTAAATTAATTGCACGGTTGATGGCTGCTCCAAGAGCATGAATAAACACTTCATTGCCATTGTCCAAGATGTTTTGGCAACGAACAAGCTGTGCCTTAAAGTTAGTTTTCTTACTGACATATACATCATTCGGCCTTTTTGGCAAAGTTTGTGGTAGCCGTTTCTTGAGGGTGTACTCTTCCTTGTCTAGTAGTTCTTTCAACATCTTTTGGCGAGTTGCTGCTTCCTTGGGACACTCGGATGTTGCCATTTTGGTTTGCTTTGATGGTGATTTTCAGAGTAAAATGTACCAAACTATAAAAGAAAATAGGTATTAAGTATAAATAAGTACAATTGTTAGGAAATTCAAAAATGTACTTCATTAAAAAAAAAAAAAAATTTTTTTTCATTTCTAACTTGTATTTCTGTTGGTGATTTAAAAAGCTAATCAATAGTACAAATTCTATAAGATATGCAGCAATGGTTCTTGCTCTGCAAATCCTATCACAAAGTAAATAAATATTTAAGTCTTAATAATTCTTTAAGATTTTTTTCCAGGAATACAATCTAGTTTTTAACCAAAATATATTGGATATTTAACTATGTCAAGTAAAAGAAAATTAGTATATAAATTCCCATACTGTTTTTTGTCTAAATTTAAAGCTTGGAAGATATATAATTAACATACAAGGAATTCTCTGAATATAATGAAGCTGCAACTGCTGACCTGGATTATTCATTTAGTATCCAAAGTTAAAGTAAAACAAACTATTACTTTGCATTAAAGAAGAAAGACCCTGTATACTAAAAATATTACATATATAATCATTTTTAAACTTTCAGTGTCATCTACTTAGAAATTGATGGTAAGTATCCCGCTCCTCCTTAAACTGTCTGTGTGCATGACAGGTGAAAGTGTTCTTGACTAGGTTTTCAGTGGCTAAGAATAAAACAAAGTTGTTTTTAGATTTTATAAAAATAAAATGACTTCTAAAGAATTCTATTTCAGAAAGCATTGTCAAAATGAAAAAAAAAATGGCAATGAGAGTTCTAAGTCAGTGACTACAGAGAACCTCTCTCTCTCTCCAAATTTTTAATAAAATTTTAAAATAAAATCTGGATGTTTTGTCCATCTTTGTAATCTGAGTGAGACATAAAATGTAATCAATTCCAGGTAAAACGTTATACCCAATAATTTTCATATTTACTAAGTTTAGCACAAAGCCAAATGGAAGTAGGAAAATTGTTGAACTAATTAATCATTTAAGTGAAGGTTCTACCTAAGCTCAAATATCACCCAATAGATTGTTTTTTTTTTCTTCTTTTATATATCAAAGTGGAACTGTCAATATCTATCAGTGTAATAAGACTTGCTCTCAAAAACAGATTCTCAGTTAGTAGAGCATTCACCTGAGAACCACAAGGTTCTGGGTTTGATACCAACTCAGTGCTTGTACAGTAAAGTTGGGAGCTGGTACAAAAACCTCAACCATTGGTGAACAAGTTGATGCCATTTACTATGATTTTGGATTACATATATCTAGGTTCCTAGGAATTAGTTTGATTTGGTTCACACGGTTTTAACAGATCTTTGGAATAAGCATGATGGGTCCCAATAATGCCAAAGCACTAGCTAAAAAGGGTTGACATTTCTAACTCCTTTCCAGAATAACACTTAGAAGTTTCCACTGCAGATTGAAACCTGGGTTCACTACTTTGAACCTGAATCAAAGCATATAGTAGAAAATACTGGTTCTCCACCCCTGAAGAAGTTCAAGCAGGCATAATCTGGGTAAGGCGATGACATTTTTTCCGAAGGTGTAATCATGATAGACTAGCTGGAAAAGGAAAATCTATTAATGGACAATATTATGCATCAGAATTAAGACAACTGATGAAAGCAATGAAGGTGTGTTCAGGTTACAGTAGCTAAAGCAGCCAATCCTGACTTTGAATTGCTGCTACCCCATCCTCTTTGCTCACCAAACTTAGCTCTATCTGATTTTTCTACCCTTTTCCTAAATTCAAATGCCACCTTCTGTGATAAGATTGCAATGCTTGAGCATCAATGTCAAGGAGAATTATACTGAAAAACTTTTTCTCTCTCTCATAGGTTAAGCTTAGAACTTTTTGAACGACCATTGTGAAATTATAGCAAAAGGCTTTACAAGATAAACATTCCTGATACAATCACAATTGTAGTCCTATTTTTTTTTACATGTTTTTTCAATTATTATAAAATGAATTATTTGAAACTAGATTAACCGTGAAACTATTATATTCCTGTAACAATAATCCATATTGATAATTCTATTTAGGAAATAGTGAAGGATTCTAATTAGTAATCTCCCTTGTATTGTCAATTTGGATGATTAAAAAAAAAAATTCTTGTAGCAAATTGGGCTGGAAATGGCGTTACTCTCTGAATTAGAGCATTTTAAATAAATTGTGCTAAAGAAAATCCTATGATGTGCTATTTTTGCTGTGCAACATGAAAGGAAAATTTAAAAAATGGTCATTAAATAAAATGTATAAAGTTTTGTTTTAAACTAACTTTCAGAAAAGTTAGCAGCAGGAAACAGCCTTAACAATGAAAGAAAAAATATACCATTGTTACTCTTAATAGGAATAGAGTATAAAGTTTTGAGGCAGATAAAGAATTCATTGCAACCAGAAAAAATAAAAACTTAATTTTCAATGTAAATTTCTTGATTATTATGAACTTTTTTTATGGATATCATTGCTTTTAATGCACAAAACAAATTACTTCCCTTAATATATCTTGCTTGATTATAATAATCACACCTTTTCCATAAAAAAAAAAAGAAAAATTTTATGACCAATAAGATTTGTGAATATCAATTGAATTAATTGTTGACCGATTTCTGCAGAATCATTTTGGTTTGGTTTCTTTGCGAGTTATTTAATGCCAAATCCACCCTTATTGAAGCAAAGTAGTGGTACTATTTAATCCATGGAGGGGTGGTCATACCTTTCCCAAGTGTATGTAATAGCATTACTGGAGCTCAAACTCATTACAATGTTGCAGTCCAGCACTTAAGCCATTATATGATGGAGGCTCCCCACCCAGAGTCTTGGTAAGTCATTTAATCGACTTCATGTGGACCTATTTTTCATTATTTGAGGAATTGACAAAGTTTAAAAAATGTTGGCTTAGACAAGTTACTCTCAGACCTGAAATCAATTTTAAATCTGATTTTAGAAACTGTATATTAGTCTGTGGTTGCCATGCTACTGTGAAGACAACCCTTTTAGTTAATTGGGGATCTCCCTCAAATTTACTGTGGGATCAATTACATCAGACAGAAAATGAGAGAAAAGTATTGTGACAGGCGGTACCATCTCATGTATCCTCTTTACTAACACCATGAATATATAGGTGCTTAAGTTGGCAAAAGTGAAGTACTGAGGAACCTTGTCAAAAACTGGTATGGGACAATCATCAAACAGAGCCAACATGGATCACCTGACTTACAATTACACCAATTTCTGGCAGCTCATCATCTGGGCCAGGGCGAGCTTTAAATCACCTAAGTTAAGGTACCTTGTGTTAAAAAAAAGTTGTGGATAAGTTCTGTTTTACAATTTCAGGAAACATCAACAGAAAAAAAAATTTAGAACTTTGAGAAATCTTTCAATTGTAGCCTTACAGATAAAGATAACATCAACAAAACCATCAGTGATCTTGATGCTTGGCTATTTTAATGCTTAGATTTATTAGCGCACAATTCGGCCAAAGGTTTTTTTTTTTTTTTTTTGGTTTTTTTTTTTTACAGCCATATTTGTCAAATGGTGGATGGCTTGGTTTATCGAAGAGTTTGAGCAGGGCTACTTTTTGTGAAACCACCACCACTCTTCAGTGAAATTTTTGGTAACTAGAACCAGAGAAGCCATGTAGTATAGAGACTGGGAACTTCAACATGGCAAAAATTGGAAATGTAGGTAGCTGAATCCTGCCTAAGGTAGAGAGCCCTTGTTGAGGTGGCAGTAGGATGATCAAACTTGGGTTACTTTCTGGAGAGCAAAATTAGCAAGACCAAAAGGATGGAATGAGAGAATTTCCTTTAGGGAAAAGTGTGAGCTGTCATTGAGGAGGTATGAGTAAGCAGGATTGTAGGTCTCAAACAACAGGAAGCTCAGACAAAGTGGCAGAATGCTCTGCAACAAAAAGTCACCTGGATTTTGGTCCAAGCTGTATAGGTTACCTTACAAAGCCCAGCAAACATGGAGGTAAGAGTGAAACACCTTCTTGCCCATATTTTGTACAGGAAGAGGATCTTAGTATCTGCCCCAAAGGTTTTCAAGTAATAAACATCATTGTTGGTAACATGATCAAGTATTTAAGGGCAGCCACGTGCATTATTGATAGAGCAAATATTACCCCAAGAACAAAACTATCCACTTTTTAAAAGCTGGAGAGAAGACCCAATCAATTAAACAAATAAAAGATTGCCTACTTTCCTCATCCCCCTGACTGGCAAAAGAGTGAATCTTGTAAAACTGTTGAAATTCTCTGATCCTAGACAAATAACATTGTCCAGACATGATGATCTTGGGTGCAACCAAGCAGGTGATCATGTGGGAATTAATAATGCCCTGGAGGAAACAGCAAATAACAAGAATTGGTTAGACAGTTCAGAAGTCAAGACTGGCAAAACCTATATGAGCCAATAGAAGTAGGTTGTCAAGTGTTTGCAGTAGATGTTTAGTCAGAACACACAATTTTTGGCACTCCGACTCCTATTTATGTAATTAAGTGATTATGGCCTAAAATAAATATAAAACCATGATTTTGTATAATCTGTTTATAAGAAGTGTGCACTGTATAACTACAGACTAAACTAGGGCCATAGTAAAGAGTAAATTCAACTGGAGTCAGAATTGGTATAGTTTGACAAACTCCAGCAATCCCTTAATTGCTTCTAACTCTGAGACTTCACAACCCTGGTTTGCAGGAGACCTGTTCTACACAGCATGGACTAGAATTAGTATATAACAGGAACTGGCAAAAAGATGGAGTCATTGGAACCATCACAGGCCGTAAATAGTTGCTGTTGGTATGCAACCTGTCACCTGGATGAGGGGGGTCTGAAAAGGCCAAAACCCAGGAACATGCCTGATGGTATATCCCAGTATGTCCATAAGATGTGTTTTTATGAACTTCTAAACCAAGTCACTTAAATGATGAAGTCTAAAGTTGACATATCTAAAAGTGTTTTGACATAGCTGTCGTAAAAACTTCAAATAATCCTGACCAAAGAACTTTTCTAGTAAGTTTCTATCTTACTCATATATTTTACATACATTTTCATTCTTATATTCTATAAAAGATCTTTGTGTGTATTGTAATAAAGTTACATGAATTGGTAACTTCTTATTGTATAAATGCGTTTATCTACACAAAATTTAATTCCTCTAACCAAAAATGCCTATTTTAACAATTTCAAGCCTTCTAGATTGTTTTCTATTATTAGATGTTGAGTTACAAAACAAGACCTGGTTTTAACTACATTTCCGTGGCCAGACTTTAGAATATGAGGCAAGGTGAAAAAAATACAAGGGAAGTAATTCTGTGTTTGGAATGCAAAATTAGTTTTGGACAATAAAAGCAAATTTGCTGGAAATATTATAAATTTAAAAATAAAAATAAAAACATTATACACTAAAATTTGTTTGCAAGTCAAGGTGTTCCATTGATTTTTATTAAAGCCCCATTGCATGTTTTTAACAAGCACAAGGGTGCCAGTTTTTAGCTCAGTAGGTAGAGCAGCCACAAGCCCTCACCAACTCAGTGCATGAATAGCACAGCTTGGATCTATGGTAGGTGTGGCGACTCACCTCAGATTCAAAAGCAATCTCCCTAGTCTAGTGCTAGTGAAAAGAGGATAGGCTCTCCCACTGTCCTGATACTGATAATGGACCACTCTGTCCATTTTACTACTATCAGCAAGTTTGATACTCACTGGGTATGCCAAGATTAAGCTCAGCTTATTGAATTTAATTTTGGTTAATTTGAACTAAATTTTATAACATTTCGGTTGCTAAACTCTTCTGCCTTCTTCGTTTGTTACACATGGTCTCTTAGACTTAAGTTTCGACATTCTAAAATATAACCAACACCTAAGGATGGTTGAAAAATTGCAGTGACTGAAACATGATAATTTTTTTCTTCAAAATTACAGGGGTTGCCAAACTTAAAACCATTACCTTCATGGACATTCCTCAATCAGTCATCAACTGCCAGACATATATAATAAATAAATTTACATAGGGTGCACGATTGTTATTCTGTACCACTCCCCCATAAATATCACTCTTGAAATACAAGAACACACAAAGGAAAAAACTGTTTAGTGTAGTGAAAATTATGAGATGAACAACACATAGGACATAGTTTTGGAAATTGACAAAAAAACGATCAACCTTATTGACATGTTAATCATGTTAAATGGAATGTAACATGAAATATAGTAGGTATACCCAAAATTGACCTAAAATCCGTTTTGACAAAATGACCCCCCCCCGAAAATAATTTACCAAAAAATCAGGGAATTATCGGATTTTAATGAAATTTTCAGTGTTGATTTATCAATGAATGAACTTTATAATGCATTATTCATTTTATTTCAAAACTTTCTGATTTTTTTTCAGGTCACTTAATTTTGGGGGCGTAAAATCTCGGCGAGTTGGTCAGCGTTTGGTACTTATTACAGTAGAAATAAAAATATGAAAGACCGAAGTTGTGAATACAAAAAAAAAAAAAAATTTTTAAGGGGGATTTTCTATGAGAAAATAGGTACCGAAAATCGGAAAATAAAATGTAAAAAGAAAATATAAACATTTTTTTTTTTACTCATTTCGATAATTATTTAATTGGCTATTATCTTATAAGAGAAAAAACTATACATCGATATTTTTTCTGCTTAAAAAGTGGCGGAGGGGGGGGGGGCTAATATTTCAATAGAGTTTTTCTTCGAAACTTATTACTTTATGCACCTAAAATAAGGTTTGCATTAAATAGATATTTATTTCTAGAGTCTAAAAATATAACATTTTAAACTTAACATCGGAATTTTTATATTTTAAATGAATTTTATATATTAATTTTTCATAGCAAAAATACTTAATTAAAGTTTTGAAATAACATAACTGATGTATTATAAAATTCATTAATTAATAAATATATACTTAAAATTTCATTAAAATCGGATAATTCCCTGATTTTTGGTAATTTTTTAAAAAATCGCTAATGTTACATGAAATTTGTAAATAAGCCATTTATAAAGAGCGTTTATGGCCGAACGCGATCGAAATTGACTGAAAACATTGTTTTAAATGTATTAAAAATGAATTAAATGTGTAATATTGCTTTTTTATTGATGACTTATCGATTTAGACAAAAGTTTGACCTTAAATAATCGATTTAATTAATTTTAATTCGTTTTTAAAAAACATTGACTGACTTTAGCAGCTGATTTTTGGGTTACCTAAAATATATGGTAGTATCGGTTTGCTGTCATTTAGGATAGGTAGAATCGGCAAACATTTTTTTTCTTTAATGACAGAGCGTTAATAGATCTCCAAGAGTCGATATCTTTGATGATCCAGTAAAAGAAAGAAAAAAAAAAGATATTACAACTACAGTCCAATCTGCCGTTTCACCCCCCCCCCCTATATTTAACACAATGAAACTTGAATAAGGGTTAATTTATTCTTCAAAATTTTTGGATCATCAAAGAAACATTAAAAAAAAAAAACTCATGATTTTAAAAAAATTCAGCTTACGAAAATAATGAAAAAAAAAAAAAAAAAAAAAAATGTTTACATTTTCGCACTATCAAATTAATTGAAATTTAACGTAGTCAAAAACAAGTTATCACTACCGGCTTTTAAAAAAATTCTATGAAAAATCAACAGTCAATTTTTTACGAGAATTCCGGTAATTAGTTACCTGTTGATTAAATTAGGGTTAAAATAGGTTTTTCCTGAAATATATAGGGGAATTTTTTTTTTTAAGGTCTCCCCAACCCCTATTTTATTTTATGAAATCTGGAGAAAAAAATGTTTTTTAAATTTTTTCTATAAAGATAAGAGTCTGAATAATTATATCAGAAGATTTTTATAAATTTCTATACGGGATTTTTTTAATACTAAAAACAAACATGAATTCTGAATTCTGCTAAAAAAAAATGTCAATATTAGGACATTTTTTAGCAGAATTCATATTTTTTTAAATATTTTAAACAATTTAAAATAAATCAGAACTGTCACGAAGAGACTGTGCCAGAGATCCTAAGAACTGAGTATAATTGAAATTAAATTAGGTATCGTTACTTTAAGAGTGGGAAAAAAATTCGTATTCAAAAATCAATCAAACACACTTTTTTGTTTCTTTTTTTCTCACCTTGCCTTATATTCTGATCACACATCCGAAAAGTTAGCTTAGTATTTGTGGAAACAGCTACGAAACTAGAATGACACGACTAATTCTAAAACCTTAAGGAATACACGAGGGGGAATTTTCCCGAAGTCCAATAAGGACTTTTTCATGCCTTTGGGTTTATTGACCTTAAATATCAGTTGTAGTAACATATTTATTTCTTAAGAAAAAAAAGAAAAAAAGAAAGAAAAGGAATCAACAAGTTGTAAAATGTTATAATAAAATACGTTACATGTCGGATGCTGTTTTTCGTTTTATTTCTTATGTCACAGATCAAATTCAAAAGGTTAAGTCCGACCGATTTCATTTGAATTATTTTTTTAATGTTTTACAAATTCTAAGTAATCAGAATATGAGACAAGGTAAAAAAATCACAAAAACTTAGAGGGTAATTCTTAGGGTAAAACTTAAAGGGAAATGCAAAATTTGTTCCGGACACTAAAAGTGACGATATCCAGTAGACTTAAGTTATATATATATATATATATATATATATATATGTGTGTGTATTCATTTACAATGTTTAAAACTTACTCTACATTGGACTTAAGTGAAATGATACGCCACGTTGCTGAAAGTTTAAATAAGTGCACATATAAGGTAAAACACACGGGCAGAGATAGAGGAAGCATACAACATATATATGTATATATATATAAACATTTTTTAAATATTATAAATACCACTAATAAACACATTAATAGTTTCTCAGAAATAGTTAGGAAAATATTTCTTACCGTATGAAATATTCAAGCCGGCATAGTTACCTCCATTTTGAATAAAAGATTAACTTACCACGAGCGTCAGTGAGAAAAAAAATCTGGGTCCTCAAACGAATAACTCCTATAGCTGATATATATTTTTTATACTTGGGAAAGAAACTTTACACTTTATAGTTTTATGGGGATTATTAGCAAGGAAAATGATTGAAATATAAATATTTTTTTCAGTCCCTAATATATATACTTTTCACTCCCCTAGGTATGTGCAATTGTTCTCAAGGGAGGTAATAAAAATTTTAATTTTAAAACAATTACCAAAAATCAGGGAATTGTTCAATTTTAATGAAATTTAGAGCAGCACTTTATTCATTAAGGAACTAATTTATTATGAATACCTTATTAAAAAAAAAACACTTGAAAAATGTTTTTTTATCAATTAAGATTGTAAGGGGTTTTTCAACCTTTGGTCATTTGAATAAAAACATTCCAGTTTCTAATTTTTATATTTTAAGAAAGATCAAATCCAGAAAACCACATTAAAAAAAATTTCAGTACCTAAATTTAATAATCATTTTCTTAAAACTCAAAAAATAATTTTTGTAGCGTGTTGTCTCTTTTCTAGGTACTGGCAAACTGAGCCTGAAATGCGTTTTTGACAAAATGACTTTAGCCCCCCCCCCTACAGAAAATAATTTACCAAAAATCAGGGAAATATCGGATTTTAATGAAATTTTCAGTGTTTATTTATCAATGAATGACCTTTATAATGCATTATTTATTTTATTTCAAAACTTTCTCATTTTTTTCAAGTCACTTATCCCCCCCCCTTATGTTGGGGGCGTAACTTTTTTTTCAAGTTGGTCTTATAGTTTTCTGTATAGGAATGTGAGGTGGTTGTTCGACATTCGTGCGAGTTTTTTATTCAGTTTCTCTAGGAGTTTCCATTGACTGATTATATCGGGTCCGTAACGATTATATACTATTTCTCTGAATGTTTGAGATGAGGCTTGAAGATTAGTATTATCTGCGTTATTCGGACAATTGTCCCCATCTTCATTGTTATTTGTACAACGTTTCGGCCGACAAGAAATACCTGAAGAAGGCCGGGGGCATATCGGCCGAAACGTTGTACAAATAGTACAAAGGATCACCAAAAGAGTAGGGCATGCGCTAGTCCGCGATCGTATACAGAACATCCGCTGAAGGAAACATCAATGACGGTCTGAAATCTCCAGCAAGCTCGCCCCATTGTCAGCTGCCGAGGTTCAGCATGCCACCCATTGAGCCGTTACCTAGTTGAAATGTCACCCCATTAACAGGTAAGTCCTCATCATATGTCAAGAACTCTGCCCACTTTGTGGGAAAAATCAAAAATGCTCCCATTCATTCCAACCAAATGGTGAGTCTAGATGTAGTGAGTCTGTTCACAAAGGTACCTACTGATGAGATTCTGACAGTGGTACGGAATAAGTTAACTGTAGATTCAGATTTGAAAGAACGCACCTGTATCCCAATAGACAATCTAATGGAAATGCTGACGTTGTGTGTAGAAACAACTTATTTCGAGATGGGTTCTGACATATACCGACAAGAGGAGGGCCTGGCTATGGGACCACCATTATCCCCGGTGTTGGCAAATATATACATGGAATACTTTGAAGATATGGCCTTAGGATCTACACCACTAAAGCCATCAATGTGGCTTAGATACGTAGATGACACATTCATTCTTTGGCCCCATCAGGAAGATGTTCAAATACTAATGGATCATGTGAACTCAATCCATCCATCTATACAGTTCACTATGGAGAAAGAACAAGACAACAAATTGTCCTTCCTAGATGTGTTAATAACTCGCACAGAGCAAGGATTCAGTTCATCCGTGTATCGTAAGCCTACCTTCACTGGACAGTATCTCATCTTCAATTCCCACCATCCATATAATGTAAAGAAAGGTATCGTCCGTTGCTTACAACATCGAGCAAAAGCCATCAGCAGTGATGAAGTATACCAGAAGGAAATGGACAGCTTAAGAGAGACCCCTCCGTCGTAACAATTATCCTGAGAGCATAACATCGGCTATGGGAAATCTGTTCGCAGGACAGAGGATGATACCCGAAAACTCACCACAGTCTGTCTGCCCTATGTGAAAGGCTTGGCTGAAAAGATTTAAAAGATATGTAATCCCTATGACATCAGGACAATATTCAGGAGTGACTCAACTCTTCGTAAACATCTCGTCCGAGTCAAGCCCCCAACAGAATACAACATGACCCAAAATTGTGTGTATTCCATCCCATGCAGCTGTGGCAAAGAATACAAAGGTGAAACATGCCGCCCACTGAAAATAAGACTAGAAGAACATCGTAAAGCAGTGGCTCGAGGAGAAATAGAAAAGTCGGGTATGGCTGACCATATATGGAATGAAAAGGGAAACCATCTGCCCTTATGGAATGAAGTTAGAATAATAGATAGAGAAGAACATTGAAAGAGAAAACGCCTCAAAGAATCAGCACATATGATAGGCTGTACTGGGCTGTTAAGTAGACCTAGTATAACCCGTCGGTCACTCCCGAGCTGAAGGGCTCACAGAATCTCCGAAATTGGCCGTCAAGATCGGATTTTCTGCATCAACCACGGATTGCAGGATCTCTATATTTGCTGGAAGTCTAGCCGAATGCCCCACGTTGTGCTAAGATCTCAAACGACTAGAAATCTGCTATAGAAACTGATTTCCGAGATTAATGGCGGCCGATTGGTCACATGAAAAAAAAAGAATAACGAATCTTTTCTTTTTAAAAAAATCAACAACATTTATATTCGAAAATATAGGAATACAAATAATTACTTCTCAAGGTTTGTGGGAGTGATGTGCCCGTAATTAAATACTTCTGGTCTTCTGCAAAGTATTGTGCAAAACAGTTCGTAAGTTGACTAAGTTTTCAAAATGGTCTTAGCTGAAGTCAGTTACTCTCGGCTCTCAGTATTGCGTTAATCTTGTCAGCTAGCCCGATTCTCAAGCGATCACAACTTCATCTGCCCGTTTGGCCTCATCTGCCTATTCGGCCTCTTCTGCTCCTCAAGCCAAAAACGTCTGAGTTAAATAATACTCCGACCGGAACAATTTTATTTCCGGTCGGCATGAAAACATCGGGAATTTTTCTGCTCCACCCACCCAAGAAGGGTAACCGCCTTCCTCTTGTTCAACGAGCCAATCAAATTTACTTCCGCTCACCAATCTGGGTACCATCTCTTCCGGCCACTTGAATGTGTTTTTTAAATACATTCGACCCTTTTTTTTAATGTCGATTTCCAACAAGAGTTTATCTACATTCTCCAGCCATAGGGAAACATAAAAACAATAGATTCTCTTTAATCCTGGTTTCTTCATGTTCCGGTAATCTATAAAACAAGATTTATCTTTTCCCGCGACTAAAAGTCTGGATACATCAAAGACTCGTCTAAGAACGGCTTCCCTCACTTCTGGGAGTTCCGACCTACTTGAGATTTTACTACCGGCCACTATCGCCTCGACCTGTTTTGGATCTACGGCTGAGGTCGGCCAGCGAGTTATATTTCCGTTTATTAATTCTTTCTTTCTTCTAATTTCAAAACCTAGATCAGGTCATATTTCGATCGCGGCCCTGTAATTCTGACCCAAACAATCGGAAGATTTTAACTTCCGATTTTTCTTTCTTTCTTTTTCTATCTTCCAAACCTGAATCAGGTCACATCACTCCCTACGCCTTTTGTCATTTACTTGTAAATGACATATAAACCCACCTACCAACTGGTAAGTTCAAAAACAATTCATACATAAGGTTTCTACTAATCATGCAGTAGAAACAGAAAACGTCTTTACTTCTTCCTTGATCATGCAATTGTTCCAGTTCTTTCTCAGTTTTTTTTTTGTTCATATTAATTTTCTTTCTACTAATCATGCAGTAGAGTTTTTTTTTCTTTTAAATGTTCTTTTATGCAGTAGGATAGAATTCAAACAGAGCTCTCAGCGCTCCTTACCAATTACTCAATCCAATCCGTAGATTATGTTCAGAATATCAACACATGTAATATATGTGTACACACACGCACACATATATTTAGCAACAAGCTTTTGCTTTAACAGCAGCCTTCAGTCCTTCGTCAAGAGTTTTTTTTTCTTTGTATCAATCATTGGCAATGGTTCATTTGAGTTTCCCTTGCCTTACACAGAAACATCTAGTGGGTTTCCCTCCTTGCTCTCACACACCTGCCAGTGCTCTTTTCCTACTTAATACTTTCCTACGTCTTTTCAACAAGAATACTGCTGATAGTATCATCACTATGATCAGCCAAATTCCTATCATAACCGACCAGTTTATCACCATTCCCGACGTTCCCTTCCACACTGAATTCGATGTCCCTACTGAACTTAACTTATCCTGTAACTGGTCTAAATCAATCCTCTCAACTGGCCCTAAAAGCTTAGGTATCTTTCTTAACGTGGCCTCAGAAAATCCTTCACTAGGGTTTTCCACAACTCCACCTAATCGCTAATATTGGTCCCAATAAGTTAAAAATTGATTTTTTTTTCCCTGAAACTTCTCTTTGTATAACTCTAGTATACACAACTTACGATTATCCATTACATATATGGGACTCACAGAGTCGCAAGTTCCTAAGACATCACTTTTACACCTTATTGCTTCTACCTCTGACAACAGCAGGAATTCTAGTCGAACCAAGCTCAAAACGAGAAATTCAGTTTCAATTTTATATCGAGCAACTGCTCCAAGTGTCTGGTCTACCCGGGGTTATGGGAGATGTCAATTCATCACCTGATATCTTTCAAAAATACTATCTCTATCCAGTAGGGGAACGGATAACAATACCAACAGTCTATCATCTTCTAAAACAAGTAACACAGCCCAAGGCACTATAATACATCCACAATTCTTTAGTAGGGTCAACTGGCAATCTCAAATGATGAGAGAGCCCTGCCCGTATACCTACGAGAATACTTCTAAGACGACCAGGGGTTACCATAACTTGTCTGTCACATTCCCCACTTCTCCCTGCAAGGTTTCCATACTACCAATAAGCCAATTTATAGTGCCTCTGTTCTTAGCTAACTCCACCCTTGTCATGTTTAAAATGGATACGCTTTCCTTAGCTACCTGGGCTAACACTTTCTGACCCTCTTTTACATCTTTCAATTTTCTTGTCGCTTTCGGATACTGTTCCGAACAACACACTTAGGGCTTTTCCTGCTATGGGTACCACCGCTCTTTTTGGTCTGGTTTGCAACAACTCTACCCCTTTCAAATAATTCTGCATTTTCTTCCCACGGTATGCTACCATAGAGGCCTCCTGCTCCAAGGAATCTAACAACCTTAGATACTTATCATCATCCGAATTCCTCTCAGTGAACTATAATTTTCCGAAGTTCAACTAATTCTTTTACCAACCTGGTCAATATCTCCACATACAGCCCTAAGTCTATCACTATCAGCCACCCTGATCTGGCCACGATCACCCCACTAGTTTTATTCATCCTTACAAGAGACGAGTGAGTATCTCATTTTACTTATAGGTAACCACCACTAGTCTTTCTATCAATTCATACAGATATCTATCTCTTCGGTTACCTACCCTAATGCTTGGTGAATTCAGTCTCAAAATATCCGCGAGCACCACCCCCGCATGGGGGTCCTTCCACACGAACGGCAGCACACGCGAACAACCCAAGACATTATTCACTTTTCCATTACCTTCTTATCTACTCATTGTTGGGGGACAGCACTACTCCCCCTTGAGGTTTCAACGCCTGTGCTCCCCCTTATCCTCAATTTGAGTGGCAACTCAGGCTCACTCTCTACACTTTCTTCTTTTCCAAGTCTCTCTTGTAGTTGGGAGATAGGAACTACTTCCTCTCCCTCACCTTTACTTGCGACTATCTTTCTGGGCGGACATTTTACATCCTTCTTGGCTAGTATTCCTACTACCTTTTCTTCACCGCCCCCTAGGGACACCTCTACCCCACCCACCGACAACATTGGGGGGTTAAACGTCAACTGTGCCCTATTTCGTCCTAGCCAGTCTCTCCCTAAAATTATCTCGTTGTGCAAACCAGGTACTACATACAGCTTGTGGTTCTTTTCCACCCACCTACTCTCAATGGTAGCCATGTCATACCTAATACTGTCAAATCTTCACCACTAGCCTGACTAATACTTAGGTCTGATTTCCCTAATTCCTTCCGGGTCTTCAGGCGATCATAAACGACCCTACTGATCAATGACACGGACGCCCCAGAGTCAATTAAAGCTTCTACTTTAATTTTCCCTAATCTAACTCTACAGGTCAGTTGTTTCTCCCCAGTTAAGAGCGAGAATACCTGAGCCTTTCCTTCTGACTTACGTTTTCTCCAGCCCTGCATCTTTCCAGACCTTGGGACTGGCAACAGATATCCTTCATCATCTGTTCCTACCTCAGAGTCACAACTCTCCGACTCTACCTTACTTTTTCTTGCTATCTTCTTTCTTTTACTCCAGCCCCGTGTCTTTCCAGACATTGGGACTGACAACAGATAATTTGCATTATCCGTTCCTGCCTCCGAGTCACAACTTTCCGACTCTATCTTACTTTCTGTTCCACTAAAACAGTATTTGCTAATGTGGCCCAATCTAAGGCACTTCCAACACTTTGTCTTGTTTCTATATCCAGTCCTGTTTTCGTTTCCCGTTCGCCTGGGACAGGACTTCTTCACGTGACCTAACTGGTCACAAACCCAGCACTTTCTATGAGGACAGTTGGCAGACATGTGGCCTTGTTGTCCACAGTGCCAACATCTAAATCTTATCGTTCTAATTGGGGCCACCCTGGTCCTAATTACTCTAGTTGTTCCATAGGCCTTTCCCTGATTTCTTGGGACAGCTTTGAGACTAGCTACTGGAGATTCTTTAGACCTATCCTTATTCCGTCTATCCCACCCAGCTTCCTGTCTCTTTCTACCTGTCGGACACTCTACGGACCTATGTCCTTCACCCTTACATGTCCAACAAACCATCCTGTTATGTCTCGGTGGGGGATTATGAAATCCACGCCACACTGACCATGTTTCACGCCTGGGGTCTATTTCTTCCTCCCAATCTTCACTTACTTCCTGGAGTATTCTCCGTTCCCCTCTTGGGCCTGGGACCCTTCTTTCCAAATATTTATCGCTTCTTCCTTAATCCTTTCCTGAGCTTGGCTCTTTCTAATTCGAGATCGATCCCAGAATCTCTCTCCATCTCGGGCTAGCTCTAACGCATCGGCCAACCTGGCCGGTCTCCCACGAAGTATCTCATTTCTCACTTCGTCGTCCTGTAAGGCATCTACATATAGATCCACCAGCTGGGCCTGGATCACCTTACATTCCCGAGCCACCTCCTCCGGGTAGGCAAGCAACGCCAATTCGGTCGCTCTCTCACCTAACTCTGAAGGGGTTTCTCCAGATTCCTGCTTCAGCCTAAGTAGCTTCCTATTTGCCTCTATCTCGGTACGAACACTAGCATACTTTTCTATCACTCTATTTTTCAATTCTTCCACCCTAAACCGGGACTTTCTTCAATCCATCTTCTTATGGATTTTGAAACCGGTCCCGCTATGCCTCAAATGCTAACAGCACCGATTCTCTATCTGATAGTCCATAGATCAATTTCTTTTTTTCTATCGACTCTATCCAGTCTTGCAGTCTGGTAGAATCGCCCTTAAACACTGGCACTCGCATCCCACCTAATATCCTATGAAGGTTTCCTCTTCCTAATTCACCCTCATCAGCTTCCTGACACCCCTATTCAAACTATCTTGAGACCCGCCCACACTCATTATACTCAAAAACACTGGCAAGGGATATATGATAACAAAGAAAAGGGAAAACCAAAAGAGTGTCCTACCTTTAAATGATCCTTGCCTCCTCAGTTTCTGGGTTGCTGGTTCTCTCAGAATTATTTTTTTTTTAAAGTCAAATTGACTAGAGTCTCTTTTGTTTTTGTTTTTCTTTTAAAAACTGTCGTCTCGTTCAAAGCTCCTGGGTTCCTGGGTCTCAATGTTTCAGCGTCCTTGCTGTCTGGGTTCCTGGGGTGGTTTCTTCTTGGGGTTTTTTTTTTTCTGTGGTCACAGTCCGGTCGAAAAATCCTGGGTCATTAAGGCACCAAATATAACCCGTCGGTCACTCCCGAGCTGAAGGGCTCACAGAATCTCCGAAATTGGCCGTCAAGATCGGATTTTCTGCATCAACCACGGATTGCAGGATCTCTATATTTGCTGGAAGTCTAGCCGAATGCCCCACGTTGTGCTAAGATCTCAAACGACTAGAAATCTGCTATAGAAACTGATTTCCGAGATTAATGGCGGCCGATTGGTCACATGAAAAAAAAAGAAATAACGAATCTTTTCTTTTTAAAAAAATCAACAACATTTATATTCGAAAATATAGGAATACAAATAATTACTTCTCAAGGTTTGTGGGAGTGATGTGCCCGTAATTAAATACTTCTGGTCTTCTGCAAAGTATTGTGCAAAACAGTTCGTAAGTTGACTAAGTTTTCAAAATGGTCTTAGCTGAAGTCAGTTACTCTCGGCTCTCAGTATTGCGTTAATCTTGTCAGCTAGCCCGATTCTCAAGCGATCACAACTTCATCTGCCGTTTGGCCTCATCTGCCTATTCGGCCTCTTCTGCTCCTCAAGCCAAAAACGTCTGAGTTAAATAATACTCCGACCGGAACAATTTTATTTCCGGTCGGCATGAAAACATCGGGAATTTTTCTGCTCCACCCACCCAAGAAGGGTAACCGCCTTCCTCTTGTTCAACGAGCCAATCAAATTTACTTCCGCTCACCAATCTGGGTACCATCTCTTCCGGCCACTTGAATGTGTTTTTTAAATACATTCGACCCTTTTTTTTAATGTCGATTTCCAACAAGAGTTTATCTACATTCTCCAGCCATAGGGAAACATAAAAACAATAGATTCTCTTTAATCCTGGTTTCTTCATGTTCCGGTAATCTATAAAACAAGATTTATCTTTTCCCCGCGACTAAAAGTCTGGATACATCAAAGACTCGTCTAAGAACGGCTTCCCTCACTTCTGGGAGTTCCGACCTACTTGAGATTTTACTACCGGCCACTATCGCCTCGACCTGTTTTGGATCTACGGCTGAGGTCGGCCAGCGAGTTATATTTCCGTTTATTAATTCTTTCTTTCTTCTAATTTCAAAACCTAGATCAGGTCATATTTCGATCGCGGCCCTGTAATTCTGACCCAAACAATCGGAAGATTTTAACTTCCGATTTTTCTTTCTTTCTTTTTCTATCTTCCAAACCTGAATCAGGTCACACTAGCATAGAAATGAATACAATATGGGAACCCATAATTAAGAAGGCTAGATCAGATTGAGAGAGGAAAAAAACAAAAAAAAAAAACATAATATGAGTCTAGGTAAATATATAAGTAAATAGGTAGATATTCTAGCCAAATCAAGACATTAGGTTTATAAGTTCCCAAAATTCACAATCAATTGTCCAATTGGACACATGTCCTAGTTGATAAGGTAGTTAGGTTAAGACAGTTCTAAGTGACAGTTATCTCTGGATCCCGAGTTCAGTCCTGAGTAGAGGCAGTTGGAAAAATAATTAACACAACTCCTGCCCCAGCTATGGTTAGCGGAATGAGAAAAGGATAACCCCGTGTCCTAAATAAAGGGTTAGGTTCAAAGTTCCGTGATGGCTCCCGAGTTCGAAAAGAAGGTTCCCGAGTCCGAGAAGGTTCCCGAGTCCGACAAGAAATACCTGAAGAAGGCCGGAGGGCATATTGGCCGAAACGTTGTACAAATAACAATGATGATGGGGAAAATAGTCCGAATAACGCAGATAATACTAATCATCAAGCCTCATCTCAAACATTCAGAGAAAATCGTTTTAAATCTATTAAAAATAAACTGCATATGTAATGATATTTTTATTTTTTTAATGATGGTTATTATGTTACTACTTATCGATTTAGACAAAGTTTGACCTTAAATAATAGATTTAATTATTTTTAATTGGCTATTAAAATTCGTAGCAGACGACAAAAATGCCAGTCCATACTTTTCGTAGTTTTATAAACAATATTTTTCTTTGAATTAATGCAGAAAAGTCTATTCTCTGTTTCAATTAGCCTATTTTTATCCACTTAAAAATTTAATAGTGAATTTTAAACATCTGGAAGGTAGCATGTTGTAAACAATATTTTTTTTGAATATATTCAAAAATTACAACTTACGATTGTACAGAAGATCTGTGGGAATTAAAAAAAAATAAAAAAAATAAAAAATAGATTAAAATAAAAAATAACAATCTCTCAGGAGGCACCAGACAGGAGGAACCCACTGGGCATGCGCAGAGAAAAATGTTCCTTCCTGGTGCCAAAAGAATTCTTGGCCATTCCAATGCAGACCATTACTGGTAACAGGCACTACAATTGGTACAGGAAGAAATTTCCCTCCATGAAATAGCTATGAACCTATAAATAAAGTCTGAACCTAAAAAGTATATTTTGTCGATTATTTCCTATAACTCCAACCTAAAAAAGGGGAACAACTCTGAATGAATTTGATAAATTATTTATTTATTTATTGATCTACTAGGAAAAAAGAAGACGGGGTTAGGGTTTAGGGTTAGTTTAATGGGAAAATAATGGGTAGATTAATTAACAGATGAAATTCATTCAGAGTGGTTCCCCCTTTTTAGGTTGGAGTTATAGGAAATAGCCCTTTTGTCTTTGTCTCTTCTTTTCCCTTCCTTATCGATGTACATTTTTCTCGCATTGCAAGGGATTTTGGTCACCTGATCACTGGTGTTGAAGTGGTGATGGTTGAGTTGACTATCATTTCCTCAAACGGTATTTTAGAAATTTCTTTTTTTGTTGGTTGGGGGGGGGGGAGATGGTTCACTGGGGAGGTGCAACAATTCGCTATTCTCCTTGAGGGAATAGTGTTCGTAAGATTTTTTGGTACTCACGAGGGGACAGTTTTGAAAGTATTGCAGGAATTGGTCGGCTTACAGCTGATAGATCAAAAACCGAGGGGTTTCGGTTGCTATTTTTGGTGGGGGAAGGAGGCAGTCCTTTTAGATAGTGCATGAGGAAGCAGAGGGTTCAGCCTCTTTGGGTTGGCAGGTTTGGTCAACAACAGACATGCCTGCTTAGTTCTGAGTGATAGTCTTTTTTTTTTCGACTGTCGAGCATTGAGACAAGATGTCTCAGAGGAATTTTGGCTTGAAATATTTTAACACTGGGTTGATCCCAGGCAAATAGGAATATTTCAGGGTTGAAAGGACCTGTAGATTCCTTAGCAAATGTCAACCCTTGTACTCTTCAAGAATTAATGAAGCAAGGTGTTGTAATAGAAGAAATTCTACCTTGATAGGGACAGAGAAGAAAGAGATTTTCTCTTGGACAGGAATAGAAAAAAGAAGAAAAAAGACCAGAGGGTCTTAGACATATGGAAGAAGAAAGAAATGGGAATTTACCTCGGTAAAGTTTCCGAGCCAAACAAAAAGAAATAAAGAAACCAGAGGGTCTCTGACACTTGGAAATAAGAAGAAAGATAGAAAGAAGAAAAGAAGAAGAAAAAAGAAGCGGAAAGAAGAAGAAATAGTGAAGAGAAATTTGCCTTTGAAGGAGTTCCAAGGTAAGTAAAAACAGAAAGAAAAAAGAAGAAAAGAGAATAAAAAAGTAGTTTGTCTCAGATCTTCTAATATGAACTTCCCCTTGATATGGGAACCACGAACCCTAAAGTAGATGGTTCAGTGCATTCTTCTTGGCACACTTTTTGCCACTTGCAGAGAATTAAGGGAGCAAATGTTTTATTGTTGTTGTTTTTTAATGTTATTGAAAAATTTCCTGAATATAGGACTGTTATGCAGCACACTGGCTATAATCTTTTCTGTTTTACTATGCTGAATAAATTTTGATATATAAGTATCTCTTTTGTTTTTGGCTGTGAGTTATTTATTTCTCTATAGCAGTGGCTTTTATGTTTTGTAGGTTTTTTTATTATCATCTTTTTGTTACTTAGCGTCGGGGTTTGACAACGACTCCAAAATTTTCGACAGCATATAATATATATATATATATATATATATATATATATATATATATATATATATATATATATGTAAACAATTTTGGCTATTTTCAGCCGACAGTATATTTAGGAGAATATGTGCTTTTTAATTTTAGTCAGACCTAATTTTTTGAAAGTTAATTCATTATGTTTAATTCATTTATGTTTAAATCCCGCCTAATTAAACATAAATGAATTAACTTCAAAAATTAGGTCTGACTAAAATTAAAAGCACATATTCTCCCATATATATATATATATATATATATATATATATATATATATATATATATATATATAGAGAGAGAGAGAGAGAGAGAGAGAGAGAGAGAAAACAAATACTGACTTAAGTGATAACAAATTGACTTTTATTGTCTGAGCAAACTCTAACAGAAACAATACAAAACAGAATAGAAGAATACAGAGAAAATATGTGTACAGAATAAATGTTCCGATAAAAAAGGAGTCCTTGTAGATAGTCCTGAGGCTATTGAACAGAGAATTAAAGTCATCACTTACTATTGGGAAATGCCATTGCATAGCAGGTATGTGGAATGCCTGTGGTAGGCGAAGCCCTCTGTCATGCAGATAGAAAGAAGATGCAGTTGGTGCATGTGACCTCTGTGAACCCGGTGGGTGAAGTGGCGGCGGTATAACAGGTACACGGAATGCCTGTAAAGGGGGCAAAGCCCCCCTCCCCAGTCCTAAATGACGGAGCGACACAACTGGTGTGTTACCTCTGACGGCTCTAGAGTCTAAGAGAAAAGAGGATTTAAGTTTAGCGGTACAGCCCATTTATACTACCGGTTGTAATGCTACCTAGATGACTGACAGACAAACGTGGCAACTAAGGGAAATAATACTAATGCTGGGTTCTAAATTTCCGGTCAAGAGTCATGCTCTCCCTGTTTTTCTGCTCTCTCTCTCTCTTTTCATTTTTTACCGATAGCCTTATTTGAGGAAGGACACTTCTCAGCGACTCCTTGAACCTGGAGATATTGAAGTAACACACAAGCACCCCAACTCAGTGACATGTTCACTTGACCAGCTGTTTGTACTAAGAGGAAAATTACGGTTTTATGGGAGCCTCTTATTTCTCCCAGTTGTAGGCAAATTATTCGGACGAAAGAAGACAAACACGCAATGGAAATTTAATACATGTATTGACAAATAGTACAAGAATATGTTGCAAATTTTGTTGGCATTTGCTACTTGACTTATCTGTGAGGTGAAATACTATTCGTTGGAGAAGTGGCACTAGCAAGGGTATTCTGGTCGCTGTGGTTGTAGAGTTCTGTAGAGAGGCGTCCGTTTTGTCGGTTCATGTCCGATAAGTAAAAGTAGGGGATGCTCTTTTAGAAGCTTCTCGCCTGAGTAACTGTTCTTTTAAATGACGGTGGATGGGGCCCTTTTTAAGTTGACTATTTAAGTCCTCAGCCTTCTGATAAGTATGCTGTCGAAACGGCCTTTAGTAATATGCTATGAGACAGCCTTATAAAGTATGCTGGTTAAGGGCAAGGTGATGGGAGCGCTTATTTTAGCGACTCGCTTCAGTGACAATCTCCAGATAAGTGAAGGTTTTGATTCTGGCGCCAACATCGTATGTTGGCTATCCGCCCTCTAGTGGCAGGGGGAGATAATTCACTATCGGATTTCCGATAGTACCTAAGTGACCCTAACTCTTCACGCAAAGGAAGTGAACGGTGAATACCACGAAGATTATAGAGTTTTTAATTGCTGGTCAGAATAAGGGCATACCCAGAATCAAAGTGTTAAAAGATAATAAGTATGAATATCAGTCTATGTTTTTTAGATCAGGAGATTTTATTATTTACCGGTCTCTGACTATTGTTCTTATCTTGGATGTTATATTCCCAATGTTTCAGCCGCTCTACCCTTCCCTTTTGTATTAGTCGGTAACATTCATCAGATCTTTTATTCAATCCATGGGGATAGACTGTTATCATTCGCCATCCATGTCTTTGAATATCAATTGATTCACCTTATTAGTTATGTAACACTATAGACTGAGATTGGTTAATACGGCATATTATGTAACAGAAATGTGATTACATATTTTGAGGTTCGTTTAGTGTATAATGAAAATTAAAATTCCAATGGTTTTACCCAGTCTGCCCTACTATTTACCCATAGTTGGAGGGAGAGTAGTTGGATGCCAAAGGTATTAGCGCTATATGAAATGCAAACAGCATACTGTTTTTGTATATATATCAACCTGAAGAATATATTCGTGAGGCGATTGCCCCTGACAACCCTCCGGACTGGAAGAAGTGTTGTGGTGGTCTACAAAAAAAAAAAAAAAAGAAAGAAAAACCTTGCTAATGACGGTGAGGGCTGATCTTGAACAAAATATTGGCCCTCGTGTCTATGGATTGGGCCACTGGAACTGTGGCTGGCTGGAGATCACCCATTTGCTCACATCAGATCGCCAGGCATTGTTGGCCTTCATGAGGGACTCAGCAAATTCTGTAGATGGAGTTGGCACAACCCATCCCAGGTGAATGTTGTCACAACCAAATATATATCCGCACGGGGACATATCATACTAATAATAGCATTTACGCAACGAAGGTTCCGAATTCGTTCCATCACAACTAAAAAATGCTAGCGGCAAGTTGTTGTTTCCAAAACGACAAACATACTAATGTTACATAATCTATGGGTAGCCTGTGAATTATGTAAGTAGTGTAGTATACATTTTTAAGTTGAGTCCGTTAGAAATTCAAATCGGAGAGTTGAGTGGAAAGTTACAGCTGATGATTGACAATGTGGTAACCCCCGGTTGATCCCTTGAAAAACGCTCCAGTAGAAGCTTTTGACAGTTTCTAGATAGTTGCGACCAGTTGCTCACTGAGAGAAGAAGCTGTTGTCGGCTCTCAAGGGATTGCTTATCACCATATGGTTTTGGGCTGTGGTTGTTTTGATAAAAGCTATAAAGAAAATAACAAAGTCTTGTTAATTAATCCATAAGATATGAGCCGACACCCATCCCAATCAATCAACCCATAGAATCAGCCCAGAGAAGATGGCAGCGGTCGAGGTAGACAAGTAGAACAGAAGTAAGAACTAAATCTATCATCCCCTCACCGTCACTGCTCGGTCTCTCTTGCACCGTTAATACACCCGATATGCGAACGGATGTATAACACACCGTCCACTACATTCTAAACGAGAGACACCATGTCTATGAAAATTAACGTCAAAAAGGGTATAACGATATTAATTCTCACATGGGGGTAAATTTCTAATTCCAATATACTGGTAAATCACCAAATTTTAATAGATTGGAGAAATTATTCCTAATTCCAATATATGAGTAAATTACCGAATTTAGGGTGTTACACCCTCGGCGGACCGGAGGCCTTCTGCACGTCCTTTACTGCATTACTTTCTGCATTTGCTACAACTTTTCGTCTTACAATTACTGGTCCTATTTTTCTCTGGCCGTATTCTTGTGTCATCTGCTTCTTTTTTGGCCCCCTCTTTCGAAACACTAACTTTATGACCTCTCCTTGTTGTGTCCATGACAAAAGCGCCTCTGGGGGACCCTCCTCCGAAAAGGTGAACAAAACAATCAACAAAGAAAGAGAGAAACAAATAACCAACAATACCAAAGAGGGTAGGGTTCACATTCAAAATGGCAAGAGAGGGTGTAGTACTCGCATTCATTCTTCAATTATGTATTATTTTGTTGACAGACGTTTCACAATTAAGGAGCGAGGCAATACACATCTCACCTCTCCAAGGTGTGTTCATCTTCTGTGCTGGGGTCTAGTCTATTTGGCGCGAATCTGATCATCATGGTAACCAACTAAATCGTTATCTTCACAGGGCGCGAAAGTTCTGAAGTCGTGTGTACTTTAAATCTGATGGTCGGTCGCGAAAAGGCAAGACCGGGAAAAGAGTTACTTACTTCCTCTCATCGTTTCCGCAATTGGAGAGGGAATGTTTGTAAATCATTGTCTGAAAGGAGAATAGTATTATTTCACCAATACAATTTTTCCTGCTCGCCCACACATTATATAGAAATTTATTATAAATGTATATATATATATACTAGTTGATATACTAGAGGCATGTCACATATATATATATATATATATATATATATATATATATATATATATATATATATATATATATATATATAAGCAACCAGCCAAAACCCCTCATTACTTAATTTCCATAGTGAATGCCCCCTTAAATATAAAATAGTTCTCATTAAAAATCTAATTCATAGAGCCTTCTACATTTCCTCACCCAAAAGAATATTTTATAAAGAACTTATTAATATTAAACAAACCCTCGTAAATAATAACTTCCCTAACAAAACCGTAGATCAACAAATAAAACTATACCTGCATACAATCCACAAAAATAACAATAACAGCCCCAACAACAATAATAACAAAATCTATATTACCGAAATCAAATGCACAAAAACTACAAATCCGACGAACATGTAATAACCAACATCATACATAGACACATCAAACCCGTCGACCAACAACAGAAAATAAAACTAATTATTTACTACACCAAATTCAAAACATCAAACCTCATTAAAAATAACACAAACTCTCCTAAAAATCCCCTAAGCCAAACGAACGTAGTATATAGATTCATTTGCCCATTCCGAGAGTGCCTCTCGGAAAATAAACTATACACTAATAGCTACATTTGCCATACAACAACAACACTATCCCGCCGTCTCACATACCATCTCTCCGACACAAGCTCCATAAAACAACACTTAATTAAAAAACACCCAGAAAAATCCACCTCCCCGAAATTAGAAAAATCTTAAACGAAAATACTAAAATTATCTACAAAAATAATAAGAAGAAACGCCTACAGATCCTAGAAGCAATATGCATAAAAAAATTAAAAAAACTAACATTAATAAAATAGCATTTAAAGTCGGAGACAACGTATTAAATATCTTCAATAACTAACACTTACCTAACCCCCCTCTTAAAAATAATAGACTCTCCAAATTTGATAAAAGCATAGATAACAGAACTAAAAATTAACTAAATTACGTAACCCCATGAAGACGACTGGAGAAACAGTCGAAAGCGCTCGGGAAACTAGTATGAAAAATATCATGAATCAACTCGATCCAGATTCAAAAAGGATAGCCAGAAAACCGGAAAAAATATCTATACAAAAAATGAAAAAAGAATACTCCGTGTTGTTCAATAACACATGTCTTAAGAATATATATATATACACGCACACACCTGTGATCCACACTGAATACACATATATGTACCTATATGTGGCTAGTCTCCTACTACATATTCATATAACTAACTATACAGTTATATATATATATATACACACACACACACACTTGCTTGCACCAGATTTGCGTTTGTGCAACAATGCATAGTATCAAAGGGTATATTGGGAAATATTTTAAGGGGAATAAGTTCTGCAATTTTCCAGTTCAAATACCGAGTGAAAGATAAGACAGAAGACAAAATATATGTTTCACAAATTTAATTGTTAATAAAAAAGAAACGGAAAGATAGATGCAGAGATAGATAAAGTAAAGGGTCGTTGCAAATTCGATGTAATTTGCGGGTTAGAATAAATTCCAATATGTCTGAATTAGTCGTCTGTTCATCAACCTTAGTTAATTATAGTAAAAGCTGTTAACTCAGCATTTTTTCAACACAAGATTAAAATACTAATCAACTGCAGAGATGAAGAACAAAGTTTATCGATACTCTGTAATCCAACTCCAGGTAACCGAGTAATGCTAAAGGTGATCACATTTTTATCTAATTGAATGCACTTTAATAGCAAAAACAGTGTAGTTGGATGTACTCTACTATAAAGACAGTACAGACACGCGTATATATGGATTCACTAACATTTACCTAGTCGGATCTACTCTAATGCTAAGTGCGCAGACATTTAGATATATAGAGAATGTTGACACTCGAAATCAAAAAGGAAATAACGATAGAACGATTTTTAAACTTCAACAAACAGCTGATTTTATTTGTATTACTCACTTAATAACCCTTTTCTGTAAATCAATAACACCTATCTTAATTCTTAATAACCGTCAATCCCTGTTTTTTTTTTGTTTTTTAATGCAATTTCCTTACATATAAAATTATTTGTAATTGATTATTCTTCTTTTGTTGTATACCCACTCAATGAATTAGGTATATACATGTAGAGAGAATTCTTATGAGACGATGAGAAAGGTGTGAGGTATTTGTGTAATCTTGTAGTGATACGAATAATAGGCATTTGCACATGGGATCGGTGCAAATATGAAGTAAAAATAAAAATAATATTTTTGGACCAATCAGAGACCTTCGCGCCTAAACAAGAAGTTAAAAAAAAAAAATGATTTTGAAGCCTATCTGAATAATATGAATAGGGCTGGTTTCGGTTAAGAAAGCAGATTCAAACATCAGCCTAACGGCTCCACGTCACTCACTGCAAAGATTTTCGCTATCAAACAGACCATCCTTAAATGAAGCTGTATCCTTTCTCTCTATCTAAAATCCATTTCTCTACGGACGTTAAGGACTACACCGTTTACCTCTAAAATGACTATTCTGTGGGAAGAGACAAAGAAAGAAAATAGTTCAATGCTACCCACTGAGAAAAATATAAGTTCTCAACATTATGAGGCAAACAAATAAAATGACCAATTATTAACTATTATGGTCTTTTTTGCTAGGCACCATATATTTTCCCATATTAACAGATAAGCATTCAAATTCGGGTGAAGAAGATTCAAGAAATAAATAAAAGTACAAATATATATTAAAAATACAAGAGTTGCAAACTTAATGGTGTTGCAGCCAGACTTATCTGCTGAAGTCCATCTTGGTTCTAGGAGAGACTGGATAAGATATTTTGCTGCTGTGATGATCAACACTACAAGTGATTCTAGAAAGGGAGTTAAATTAGGCACCAATCTACGGTATTGCATTGACTGGTCCCTTGCTGCCAAGGGCAGATAATTAATCTCTTATTTTTCCAATACTATTAATGTGTGCGATACAACTTGTGTGCTTAACCAACCCTTCATCCAGCTCATAATATCTTTTTCAGTGTACAAGAGATAGTGGACACAGGAATTTAACTGTTTGTTTGATACAGACAACCAGAGAGTATAGTTTTCTAAACAAGTGGCCGAAAAATCAAAATGTAAAAAGGACCTTACCCCACTGGAGTACAAAGTAAAAACAGTTTTGGGCACGAGGAAGGATGAATTGGTTAAAATTGTTGAGGAAGACCGGTTGGTATTGGAAATTCCATAGCTAATTATCTCCCCCTACCGCTAGGGGGCGAATCGCCATCATCGTATGTTGGTGCCAATACCAAAAACTTTACTTATCAGGGAAGCCGTTATCAACGAGAGACGTAAAAATAAACGCTCTCATCACTTAGCCCAAAAACAGGGCTCACTTATCGAAAAGCAGTTACTGGACGAGAGACGTAAAAACAAACGCCCTCATCACTTAGCCCAAACAGGGCCACTTATCACGGAGCACCCACTGAGTGTAATCGCATAAACAGCGGTCCTTACACTTCATTCATCACTTAGCCCAAAAACAGGGCTTACTTATCGCATAGCAGTATTGGAGGAGAGACGTAAAAACACCAAGCTCTCATTACCAAGCGCAAACAAGGGCCCACTTATCACAGAACTCTACAACCAGCTTACTTCTAAGGCATTGTATCAGCATACGTTAAAAGGCGGTACAATAGCACACTTACACGAGAAACTACCGAGACGAAGCGTCCTATCAACATTTCCTACCGACGAAAAGAATACCCCGTTATCACCATTACTCCAAGAAAATTACTAACTCAGATAAGTCTCGTAGCAAATACCATTAAAATTTGCAACAATTTTATGTAATTTACTTTCGTGTTTGTTCCTTCTTTGTCCGACAATTTGCCTACAACTACGGAGAAATAAGAGCTCCTTCGAAAACCGTAAATCCTCTTACTGGATAGGGAATGCATTTTGCCCCTACCTATACTTAGGAATAAGGAATTCGACTTTAAATTGGTAAAATGTATGAGGGATCAGCATGGGCATTTCCTACAAGCATTTCTACCCTGGGCAATAGTCATCTCATACCCAAACCGGATAAAATGTCAAATATATATCTAAAGTAGGTGGGTTGTCTCCCTTGGTCGACGTGCCTCTTTTCAAACCAATCAGTCACATGCCTGCAAATTGTGGCGGGATCAATTGAGGATAGAAATCTTCCTCTTTACAACTGGCATTTCTTGAAGTCGAGCGTGAATTACGACGCTTCCCATATTCAGCAGAGTGTGGCAGAGATTAAAAAAAAAGGATCGTCGAAAGTATGATAACTTAATATAAACTTTACAAGGACTCAGTTAAGTGGAATTGTATTCATTATATTTATATAATTGACATTTCCCGCAGACAATACTATCGTTTCCAACAATAATTACAAGCGTAGTTTCTTGTTTGTGTAAATGTATTAATACAGTGTTATTTGAAATTCTAAGTTGTATTCATGTGTTTCCCGTTTCTAACTCATGTCTATTCAACATTCGCGCCGTAAATCAGCACAAAAACGCTGAATTTGAAAAGAAAAAAAAGTGACTTCAAAAATCCATTTCCCAGTCAATTTTGGGACGATAAAAAGAAAACAATATATTGGGACTTCAAAAACCCAAATGTCTAATCTCAGTGACGACAAAAAATAAACAAAAATACCCCCCCCAAAAAAAAAAAAACAACAACAACAAAACACATGGATACAACACTTGTCTCTTTCTCTTTCTGAAGGAGGGAGATAAGATATTTTGCTTCAGTGCAGTACCCTAACTTTTTTTTAGCTTCAACGCCAGGGTTATACGTATTGAAGTGTGTTGTCCCAAACAACACGTTACATTCGTATTTGTAAGATTAAGGAATTGGATAACATATTGGAAATTCCATAGTTAATTTTCTCCCCCCTGTCGCTAGGGGCGAATCGCCAACATCGTATGTTTGGCGCCAAAACCAAAAACTTTACTTATCACGGAGCACTGAGGGTAGTCGCGTAAATAGCGGTCCCTAAACTTCACTCATCACTTAGCCCAAAACAGGGCTTACTTCTACGGACCGTGACCTAGACGGAGGCATATTTTCACAGCACACTTTCGAAGGCATTGTGTCCGCAGACTACAAGGCTGTCACAATAGCACACTACAGAAGGCACCAAGACCAAATAGTCTACTTGAAAAGGGCCCATTCACCGTCATTTAAAAGAACTGTTACCAGGGCGAGAAGCTTCTAAAATAGCATCCCCCATTACTTATCACTGAACCGGTTACGAGGAAGAACGAGAAACGCCGAAGAAACGTCCTATCAACTTTCCAACAAGCAACAAAATACCCCTGTTATCACCACTACTCCAAGAACATTACTTAACTCAGATAAGTCTCGTAGCAAATACCAATAAAATTTGCAACAAGTTCTTGTATTATTTGTCAATACATGTATTAAATTTCCATTGTGTGTTTGTCTTCTTTGTCCGACAATTTGCCTACAACTACGGAGAAATAAGAGCTCATTCGAAACCCGTAAATACTCTTAAACATTGCTCAACATAGAATAACGGACAGAAAAGCTAATACAAAATAGCAGTGTGCTAAAAATAAGAAAAAAAAATTAAATTAAATTTTAAAAAATATAAAAGAAAACGTTTTGGAATAAGTTAAACTCAAGAAAAAACGAATTTAAAGTTTTAAACCTTCCTGACCTGGAAATTTTATAACTTCAAGAAAACACAAAAACCTAGAACTGAAAAAATGACAAAAGAATTCCGGGTCAAATGACTGAAAAAAATGAATGACCGAAAAAGATGACAAAAAAAAAAAGAAGAAAAGAAAAGAAAAGATCTGCGGGTCAATATTTTAATTTCCCACACACTAAAATATATTGCCATTTTTCATGGAACTTTTCCTCTTTAGTAGTAAAGTGCTGAGATTTATTAAAGGACACACATGCTTGTGTTGTCGGATACCCTTGGAAATGTATGAATCCAACTATTCCCCCACAGCTATGAGTAAATTGTAGGACATACTGGGGTCTTTAACATTGGCATGAAAACTGGTCTATGAAAAGGAAAACTCTGAATTCAAACCACTTGTACTCATGACGTATCTTGCTTATGATGGAGGGTTGGGTAAATACAACCACCAAAGATTAAAGATCAATATGACATTGTAATGCTTTGTTTATGAGTCACATATATATCAAAATAATAAACAGAAATATGTCGATAGGCTCCAAGATCAGGCAGGCGCTGCAATCTGCATGGACCTGGCACCACTTGACTGTGACATAAAACTTACAAAAATTCTATTGGCATCGTGAGGTGTTGCTGGGGCATCTTGGGTTCGTTGTAATGATGTCCCCCGTAAAAAAATTATCATTGATTTGCAAATTGTGCTGTAAATTGCTTTATTCTTTAAGTTGGAGAATTCTTAGTGTATTACTCTTATAAACCTTGGTTAGGCAACCGGTCTAGGAGAAGGAAAACTCTGAATTCAAACATGTGGAACTCCGCTTAAGAAATTGACTTTGTGTCACATCCAGCTCATGCGGAGTGGTTGGTATATATATATATATATATATATATATATATATATATGAGAGTACGTAAATAAACAATGTGTTTATTTGATATGGCTTTTTTAGCCGACAATTTTTGGGGGATATGTGCTTAATAGGTCGAAATGTACATTCAGGGATTGACATTTTCTCGATTTGTTTAACCTTACATTTGAACATATATGCCCGCCTAAAATTCATTAATTATTAACTAATTAATTTTCAAAATTAGGTATGACTTCAATTAAGCACATACCCCCCCAATATATATATATATATATATATATATATAGTTGTAGAAAAGTTTTTCTTCTACCACGGTTTCGGTGTTAAATGTACACCTTGCTCAGGAGAACTAACAAATCATAGGTAGTTAATATTATATATACTCGCTGGTTTATGATTATTTTTATCTATGTCTCCTAAAAATAAACTTTTGTCCCTAAAACTAAACTCTTTACTGTGAAAGTAATGATTAGTTTACCATATGTTCACCCGGCAAAAGTAATTTGTGATTCTATCAGCTGTGCTAACCCCTATCCTCTTTTTTTATTACTCATTTTATTTATATCTTACCTGTTTGTACTTCTGAAATTCAAGTCTTCTGATAAATCTATTAAGTTAGTTTTTGTTGTAATAATTAGTGCATGTATTATATTGTATCTATATTAATCTTAATAATACATTAATGAGTTACGCAATCTGTGCCCGCATTTCCCCAGGAATTCATCCTTTTTATTCAATATTTTTTTCTTATCCGGGAATCTAATTATCGCTAACTTTTCTTGTAAACACAAGAAACATGGATCAGTTAAACAAATATTTGATCTCTTTAATATTTCCCATTTAATAATAGGTGTTATATTTTGATGCTTTAAATTCCAAATATAGCTAGCTAAGGTTTTTACATTTTTTAGTTTAATATTAGAAAAAGAGTGTTTATGATTTGTAAATCTAGTTTTAAAATCTGACTTTGTACAACCCACGTTTAAATTTAGCAATGTCTGGTTTCTGTGTAGACGTTACCGATGCAAGGTAAATTATACCCTTGGCCAAACACTTTCCTTTTACCGGACACATGCCTGGGTCTCGGCAATTGCAGTTTTTTTGTTTTTTTTCTTTTTCCTTATTTCTATTATTTGCATGGTTGTTAATTATTTTGTTGTTTTGTTTTTAATTATCCTTTCTATACTGTCCATACATGAGAACCCAGCCGGAAGCAGCCTGCCTTGTCTAGTCACACTGATGATCCGTGAAACGGCGAAACAGTGTCAGAAATTCCAGGTGAATTATCTTCCCTGCCACTAGGGGGACAGATCGCCAATGGGATATTGGCGCCAAAATCAAAACCGAGAACTTGTCTGGGGGCCTCATACTGGGCGGACGTATTTTTTTAGTCAAACCCTTTCTAGGCATAGTATCAGGCATACTCGTCGGTCGTTACTATAGCATACTGAGAGCCTAATAACTACCTGGAGAGGGCCCCATCCACCGTTACCTATCACAGAACACGCACTAATGGTAGTCGCGATTCACCGTTCCCTAAAATTCTTGAACAGGACCACATAACCAGCTTCTTAGAGCCATTTTCCTAGCAACGAAAGAACACCTATCACCACGACACCAAGAACTCTTAGAACAGATAAGTCTGGTCGCGAATTCCAACTAATTTGCAAACCCTTTTTGTTGTTAAACCCTTTTGTAAATCCTTGTACCCCTTTTTGTTGTTAAACCCTTTTATAAATCCTTGTACTTTTGTAAACCTTGTAAATTTTGTAATACAAGTGTCTGTATTCTATTTTTGTGTTTGTTCTTCTTTGTCCGACAATTTGCCAACGACTACGGGGAAATAAAAGCCCCTTCGAATCCGTAAAAACTTTTAACAGGTATGTATGTAAACGACAATATGTGTGAGTGAGTGGGAAAGTATTACAAAGTGATTAACGAGCTCAAACAATTCAATTAATATTTCGTCTGTTGGTTTTAGAAACTCCATCAGAATGAATTTTATCATTTTAGAACAGAATGGTCTATAAATGAGGAAAAGGTAAAAGGAGAAGTTGGAGGAGGGAGATAAAGAAGGAAGAGGTAAGGGTTATCTCAGATGTTTAAAAAAAAATTATTTTCTATTTTATTTAATCTATTATTCACAATAAAATTTAAACTTCTAAACAAAAGAAATCGGATCATTTGATATAAACATTATTACTATAACTATATAGAGGAGGATCAATAAGTTTGTAACCTAATACATGAATTTGATCTGAAATTTCCACTGAATAAACTTTGAGCTATGTGATTGATATTCACTATTCAATTAAGTGCATTGATAAATAGGACTTTCTCAGTTTACGTAACTACTGTATTTTGTATTATTTAGAATTTTAGGACTGTTGTTCTCATCTATATTGTTATTGTAGCGAGAGAAATAACTTATCTCGGAACTCAAAGCGGACACGAACGATCTTGCGTGCAGGATGCTGACAGAGTGAGAAATATTGCTGTTCTTATATATATATATATATATATATATAACCAGTCTCATCTATGGCGAGGCAAATTTCTAACATGTTTAAATTTCGACTGATCAAAACTTCGAGAAAAAGAGGAATATGAGTTGTGCGAACAACTGTCATATAGAATGGTCATAGGATTAACGAGTGAACTGTCGATGCGAGAAATTCACGGTCGGACTTGATTTTTTTTTTTACTAACTTTACCAAGGCAGTGACGAGGCAGGATTGAAGCAACTGAACTTCAAATTTCTTTTTTGTAAATATCATTATATGCACAACGTTTCGGCTGATGTGTCCTCCGGTCTTCTTCAGGCGTTTCTTGACGAACTCGATTCAAGTGTTAAGCTTTGTTAGATATTTTGTTATTTTCGACCGTACTCAGGATTGAATCTGCAGCCTACAGATTATTGTCATTTAGAACTGTATTAACACAAACCTTATACTCGTTGCGCAATGTGTCCAACTGCAACATCGGCCAAAATGTTGTGTATATAAGATGAGGACAACAGTCCGAAAAATCTAAATAATACAAATTATCAAGTCTTATCTGAAAAATTCTGACAAGTACTACTATATTTGTTTCATTCTTTGAAACTCAGACAAGTATAAAAATAGGAGAATGAGTCAATTCTTAAATGAGTCGTATTCTTAAAAAATAGGTAGGAGAGGAAAGGCGAAGGAATCTGGAGCTCTCCAGAATTCCAAAATTGGAACTTCCCATTAGATGCAGTTTAATGTCATACCATGAACACTAAGATCCTCAGCCACCACCTTCTAGCACATATATGATAAAAAAGGTCGGGGTGTACCATAAGGGTTGGAACAACCATATAGGTGCTAGGGAAACGGGGAAGGGGTTTCTGTATATAAACCGCCCTGGACTTTGTAAGTTTCAGTTAGAATTTAGTGCCAGTAAGGAGTTGAGTTGTGTTGATAGTTTTAGCCAGGACGGGCAGCACTGCTAAGCAGATGAAGTTAGACGCGTACTAGAGAACAGGTCAACTCCCCTTCGCCTCACCCCGTGCACTGTAATTGAGAGTCTAAGAGCTGGGAGAGAAAGAGAATGGAGAATAGTGTTAGGTGGATATAGCACTAGAAAAGCAGTTTTGCTGAGTGTCATGCACCATCTCTGTGTCTTAAAAGTTCGCCCTTATTTTGTTTCTTTGTTAATTTTATTATCCTTTGTGACCCAATCGGTAATTTTCATCTTTAGTTGACTAAATTCCTAGCTAATAAGGCAATTAGAGTAACTCCCCTTGACTTTCACTTTGAAACAAGTCGGTAGCTATTTTGAAAGTCTCCGTGCGAAATACACAAATCTTAGAAACTTTTCAAAAGCAATACAACTGCATGCTTTAATACAAAAATATCATAAAATGTGTTCTTAATAACAATTAAGTTCATTTCAGATAATGCGCACGCACAATTTTATGCTAGGAATTTAGCCAACTAAAGGTAAAATTACCCCCCCCCCATCTCGGGCTTGGGTACAACACGGCATGACGTACAGCGCGATGAATGAAGCAAGGAATGCACTGACCGACAGGTGTTTTCATACGAGCGAGTATTAAAACTGTAAAACACCATTTCTCTTATTATATTTTTAAAAATTGTTTTACCGCCGCTGGTTTTCGTACAAAGAACACCGACGCTTTTTACTGATGTCATCAAGTTTATGTTTTATAAACATCGTGAAACTGTAAAAGGAAGAAACAAATAACATTCAATAAAAAGAGAACAGCAAATACTTTTCAAAAGAAATAGAAAACAAGAAATTGCACAAATTCTCACCGTGTCGCCTGTCCTAACCAGCAGCGTAAACTAAATATGGTTTGGATATAAGTTCCCCTTATCCATTTCCTCTTAGGGTCTCATAGACCACAGCAATTAATGATCAGCACAAAATTGGAATTAATAAAACCCACTAAACTACCGCAAGACTGAATATTTTGGTTGTAGTTAAATTTATATAACAAAAATAACTATATAAAAATAAGGCACAGCTAACAGGTCAAGTTGGTGACAGTTACAATATTTAGCAACCTCTCTGCGCGAGTAGGATGTGACACAGAGTCAATTTCTTAAGCGGAGTTTAATAGGTTTGAATTTAGAGTTCCCCTTCTCCTAGACTGGTTGACTGACTAAAGTCAGAGAGACCAGTCTGCTCTACTATTTACCCATGACATCTTTTCATAATACTTAAAAAAAAAAAAATTAGTCGATTTTTTAAAATTCCTTTAAATATAAAGTGAATTTGGACATATCTTGTATTTAAATACAATTTTAATTACCTTTTTTAGCACCCCTTTCTTTAGTTTGTTTCATTTTGCATTTTTTTCAAAAATTCAAATGATAACATGCAAATTCTTAAATAGTAAAGTTTTGATGCAGATAAAAATGAAGGATGACTAAGGCCTCTGAAATCTGCAATCTTATCATGATACAAAAAAAAAAAGCTCGTATTTTATTCAATAGAACAATCACCAAAATGACCAATGCAAAATTGTCCGTCTCACATGGAATAAATTGATAAAAAGATATTAATGCCGGACTTTAATATCGATTCACAGATAAATGATAATGATTTTAGACTGACACATTCCAGAGGCTCACTAAGTTGGGCCCTTAGACTAATCCCCCAAAATGGGGATTATCTTGAAAATACGCACTCCCGACTTTTCATTTTTTTAAGGGACTTATCCAGTGTTTAAATACAATTTTAATTACTTTTTTTAGCATTATTTCTTTAATTTGTTTTATTTTGTTAGACATGCGGTCGGAGAGCCCCCTACCCCGATCAATCTGCTGGCTACGTCCAGACTTAGCACCTATATGATTGTAGCGACCGTATTTCCCAATTGCTCTTCGGCAAACCCCCAACCCTTTTTGGCTAAACTTGCAAATTTGTCGGAAAATTAAAACATATTACAGGGTGACCCAGAAAAAAACAGAACCCAAATTATTTATTTATTTTCCCATTAAACTAACCCTAATCATAAACCATAACCCTAAACCTCCCTAGTTAAAATTAACAGGTTTTATTACAAAATTTGTGGGTTCTGTTTTTTCTGGGTCACCCTAATTTTCCGACCGATTTGCAAGTTTTGCCCCCTTTTTATCATATATGTGCTAAAAGGTGGCGGCTCAGGGTCTGTGTATGGTGCTAAACTGTATTTAGTGGCGAGGTTCCAATTCTGGAGCTCTGGGGAGTGGAGTACTCCTTCATTGCCAGACTCCCAGATTCACTCTGACCCGGAGTGGTAGTACCTGCTAGGGGCTATCTATGGATTGAATAGATAACAAATGTGTCTAAAAATATGAGTTCAAAAAAATTCAATACCGAACAAAAATGAATAAAACAAAAATGTCTTCGGAAGAAAATAACCCAAGGGTTAATATTCCGTAAAACCAACCAAGATAGCACCCTTTTTTTTTTTGGGGGGGGGGCGTCTTACCTCTCTGTAAAGGATAAAGTCAGCGTATTCTAAGGCCCGCGGCAGGGCATATAAAAAAACAGAATTTCTATAATCCTATTGTATTTTGTAACGAATATGTAAACAAATAAATGATAACGAAAATAAATACACTTTAAAAAACATACTCTTCAGAGTTACAAAAAGAAAACAAAATAAATAAATAAATAAATAAATACATAAAAGGTTTGTTAACAATTACTCATTATTTTATTTTATTTTGTATATCTTTCTTTATCAATAGATTATTTTAGTAGTTACCTTATCAGCGCAGAGGAAAAAATCAGGTGCAACCTGTGACATAAAATGCCAGCAACCCAATTATTGTCATTGTTTTTCATTAATCCTAAACGAGTGTGAACGACCTAGTTAATTTAAGATTAGACAGTCATCATTTTTTTTTATTTATTAAAGATTATATAAAGGTTACGCGTGCTACTGTTTGCTTTTGAAAATAATTTAAATTGAACCTCTCGAATAAAAAGAAGAAAAAAAAGAAGAGAACGAAAAAGCAAAAAGAAAAACAACGAAAAAAAAGCCTCCACATTCAAATCAAGCATTAAAAGGATTATCACTCAAAACCAAGTACACCGAGGAGAAGGCTATTTTTCTTCGCTTCTATTTTCTTTTTTTTTTTTTATTAAATAAAGAGCAGAGGACAGAGAAGAAAAACAACTTTATTCTTCATCAAGTTAAAAAAAAGATCTTTTTTTTTTAAATACTGATTCAACAAAAAGGTAAGAAACCATTTTTTTTACCCCCAAAAATATATCTTAAAAAAAATGTCCGCACTACACCAACTTAGACTCTTAAGCCAACAAAAAACAAACGTTTTTCATAATAATTTATTGAAACATTATTTCCAGTCTCAGAAGCCCCGTCCTTAAGACAGTCTTGTTCTTTAATATTTATTAAGCTTTGCTTATGGCAAACAGGCCTCGTGTTTCTTACAATACCTTCTGTTACTTAAGTGGTCACCCATTTTGAACAGACACATTGCTGAGACAGTACCTGCCCCCTTATCTAATAGAGGGGAGGGTAATATATATTGTCTAATGCCTGAGACACCCCTCTAAAGGGTCTGATGCTGACGGGGTTGGGCAATTTTTGTGACCGCCTACCCAGGAAAATCATCTTCCTGTCCATGGAGGGGGGGGGGTCCTGCGACAAACTAGACTCTATGTCATTTGTACTCTGCCAGCATGAGATGAGAGTAAACCCCTGTAGTTATTTACTAAGATGTTACTCAAGGCCAGGAGTTTGTATTACATAACGTGTGATTGGCGATGTTTTTTTTTGGTAGACGATGGTTCATTTTTGAGCGGTTTTCTATTTTCGTTGTTGAAAGATCAAACTGACACTACTCTATAACTATTGTTCAGTTAAGAGTCGCTAGATTTGCCTAAATATAAAAATGAAGTAGATTCGGATCAAATTTAAATTATTATTTTTGATTGGCATATACGTGTCGTAAGTTGAGATGAAAATATTAAATCCTTTGAATTCAAATTTGAACAGGGTGTCCTGTATTTTTATTTTGCAATTTTGTCCACCTTAATTTAGGTTTATTCATAATAAAAATAACCAGATAAGACTTATTTGGTTAATTTTTATTTATTTATGAAGATATGATGACACACTAGTTCAAAACACGCATTAACAAAAATCTATCACAATGTAGACAGCTTTAAGCGATATCCATAAAATATATATCCAGGATACATCTTTTTAATATGTTTAACAGTAACAACTTTAAATTGCAATATTTATTGATATCATAACATTAAATAGGGAGTTGTGTCGATCTAACTAAAATAACTACTAATTTTTTCTACCACAAAGTAATCTGTCCTTAAATAAATTCAATATTTCATGTTTATTATTCATTTTAATTTAGTTGATTGTAATTGTAGTAGATAATTAGTAGATTCTTATTAGGTACCACCAATTTGACCCTGTGAAATTTCCCCCCCCTATATTTAACACAATGAAACTTACAGAAAATTTAATATTTTCTTGAAAATTTTTTTCCATTCTAAAGAAACAACATAAAATAAACTTCTGATGAAAATTTTTTCAGCATACGGAAATAATGAAAATTATGATTGAAAAACAATGTTTTCATTTTTGCACTGTTAAATCAACTGAAATTTAACGTAGCTAAAAACAAGTTACGATAAGAGGATTTTTAAAAAAATTCTATGAAAAATCAATTAATAATCTGATTTTCACGAAAATTTCCATAAATGTTTACCATTGGATGTAAATACATCTGAAATAGTTTTTTTCTAAAATATATTAGGGGAAATATTTTTTTTACGAGGTCTATTCCCCCCCCCCATTTTATTTTATGAGATAAAAAAAATGACGCGTCAGAAAAAAATTTTTTCTTTTTTTCTATAAAGATAAGAGTCTGAATAACTATATCAATGAAATTGTATGAATATACGAGGTGTAGTTTTTTGAGGAAAAATTAATGAAATCGGAAATAAAAAGTGCAAAAAAAATGTCATAATATTAATATTTGAAAACTTTTTTTTGCTTTTGTAATTGGTATGTACTATATTCTATTAAATTGTCAAAAAAAAAAAAATTTTTTTTAAGAAATTAATTTTTAAGAGATTTTCAATCTTTTGTGTGATTAAATATTTTTATTTTCTGCGTGAAATAAATTAATTTTTTTTTCCTGCGTCAAAACATCTAATTTTTCACGGATATTTAAAAATATGAATTTTATAATTCAGGTGCACTAAACATTGGTCCGATACGAGCTCGATTAATATTTTTAAAAGAATTTGTAATTTTTATTGTTGAATAGTAATGTATGATCCTTAGAATATACGGAAGAGCATAGCTGACATATTTGTTTTACAAAGAGACGAGACTCTTCTAAGTAAGCGAAGTTTGTTCCTGTTAGGCTGACAGTGTTAGCGTGAAAAAAATTATTTTATTTAACTTTTTTCAATAATTAAAATAAAAAGTAAGTATAATAGATTATTTTATCAGTTTTTCTCTTAGAAAAAATATTCAAATTTTCATTCCATACTTTTACTGGTTAATCGTAAAAGGGAAATAATTTGTAACTTTTCTGTCTATATTATGGTCTGAAAATGACCCTTTCGCATGTAATACGGGCCGGTTTGTTTATTTTTTAAGATAACAATGTAATTTTTCCCAATCGGATAATTTGATCTTTGAATTAACTATTTTTCTTTGTAACAACCCTGTACGATCTTTTTTTTTATGAGATTTTTGATAAACAAAGTTTGGAAATATCTATTTCCGTTTTATTCAAGATGGCCTAAACGGTTTGGTGGTACCTAATTCTTATTCAAGTGTATTTGACACTGAAAATGTTCCAGTTCATTTTCATATAGTATTTAAAAAAATCAAAAGCCAAATAATTCCGTTTCTAAGAACATAATTTTTTATTTTTTTATCTCAGATTATTATTCTTTAATTCTTTTTAAGGATCTACATTTTAAGAAAATTGATTAAAACATTATATAGATGATTTAATTATTTTTTTTTTTTTAGTAAAACTTGCAAATCATACTCAAAATCCCATGATACTACAGAGTGACCCAGAAAAAACAGAACCCAAATTATTTATTTTCCCATTGAACTAACCCTAATCCCTAACCCTAAACCCCCTAGTTAAAATTAAGTTTTTTCTGGGTCACCCTGTATACAGGGGTGACCCAGCAAAAACAGAACCCAAATTATTTATTTATTTTCCCATTAAACTAACCCTAACCACCCCTAGTTAAAATTAAGTTTTATTACAAAATTTGTGGGTTCTGTTTTTTCTGGGTCTTGGGATTTTCGAGTTTTACCTTTTTTTTTTTTTTTTAATGGGGATACATTTTTCTCCAAGTACGTGGTCAGTTTTATAAAAAATCTATTTTGACTTTACTGTTTAAAATCAGATTGACAAGTATTTTTTAAAAACTGTACACGCTTGAATACGAAACTTATGAAAATCGTTAAATTGAAAAATCTTTTCGGCATAATTTTATGCATTATGACCCCTTACTTTTATTTTTGGCAATATTTATTTTTCCCCGTTTTTGCTGTAGCAAATCAAATAAATAACAATAAATAATTATAAATGTTGCTTTAAAGTTGTGACCATTTTAAAACGGGAAAGGTAGAAATAGTCCTTATTTCTTTTAATTTCTAGCTAATATCAAATTCATTCTTAGTGGATAAAATTTTGGTTCAATGGATGATTGTTCCAAATGGAATGCAGCTGATTTTGTTCAGACCAAGAGTGAAAAAATATGTGGTTATTCAATATCTTGTTGAAAGATGACTGAATTAAGATTGTACACCTTTCACTTTAGAACTGTAATGGTCTTTGATTCTCGTGTGAACTTCAGCTATTTTACCACCAAAAAGCTAGTTAGGGTAAGAGAGACCAAAAATTGCCAGACAATCCAGTAGCAGTCACACCATCTTTGATCACACATCAAAAAGTTATCAATCCAAGAACCTTACAACGGTAACTAAGCCTTATCCTCTAAGGAACTTCGGGATTGATAAGCAAGTAAGCTTTTTAAAAAAACGTTAAAGCATTTACATTCCCAAATCAATCACACAACATATCTTTTGTAAACTGTTGGTCATTAACAAAGGAATAAAATAATAATAATAATAATGATAGTATATATGGTCAAGAGTATATTAAAAAAATTAAATATATATATATTGTTACGCATGCACACTCATTAGGGTCGACCAGTGTATACACGCAACATGAAATAATTTAAAAAAATATGCAAAAGGTCCCAGATGTAAAAATAAATAGTGCAAAAGGGATGGGATTCAAAACTTTTCTCTTTGCTCCCGTGAAAAGGATAGAAAACCGATGAACGACGACAATGCTGAATGACGAAGAGCGGATAGGATTTCAAATAAACACAAACAATTTACATTTAAATACAAATTATCATTAAGAGACAAATACATATATACAAATATACATGTAATAAGAGGGGTAAAGTGAATGCGTGGTTCATATTATCAAATAACAAACTGCAAAAATGTCTCTCTGTTAAAATTATCATTTCTCTGCAACAACATCTCTCTGTTAAAATTATTGTTATTCGCTCCTTTTTTCCAAATGAATTAACTCTTATTCTATGACGAAACATCTTTACTTTTTCCGTTCTTCTGATTTTCGATGCGCATATCAAACTTTACTGTTCTTGCTTCTTGGGATGATTTCATCAACTGTGTGCTGGCCACACGTTTTCACGCGAAAATCCTTTCTTAGTCATCATAGCAACGTCTTGGGGTAGGTGTACTTTAGGATAGTGGGGTCACAGTTGAAATATGTATGCATATTCCTCCTATCACCTGAGGTGGGGTGGGGGAGTACAACTGTCCTTTAGACATTCAAATGACCAAAGGTTGAAGCCCCTTCCCAATCTTAGTTGATAAAAACATTTTTTTAATAAAATAAACTTTTCTTTATAAAAATTAATTCTTTAATGCATAAAGTGATGAAGATTTCCTTAAAATTGGACAATTCCATGATTTTTCCAATTAATTTTTATTTTTTTTATATCCTTTAGCAAAATTGGATATACCTATATTTAACAGTTGACCAAGTTTTCTTTAATTCAGGTTTTGCTGCAATCTAATTTATTTTTGAAAAATTCTCAAACAATTAAATTTTGTTCCTAATTTAAAAAAAAAAACCTCTGGTTGATGATGAGGTTAAAATTTAAATAAATATACACTTTTGATTTATATAATGAAACTTTGATATCAAATGAAGTAATTTTTTTTTAATGTTTAAAGACTGTTCATTACATCAAAGAATTTAGTTATTTGCTTAAAATCATAAAAAGCAGTATTTCTTTCATAAAATAAAAAAATTCAACCTAATAAGATCAATTCTTTACGTTGCAAAAGAAGTACTGTTGAAAATACCCCCTCATCCCGATGACAGTATTCTAAGAGAATTTCTATTGGAAATAAATTTGTAAAAAAGTAGATACATACTTTATTCCATTTTTCTGCCAAAATTGACTACATTCACTTTATTTACTGTGAGTTTTTTTCTAAATATGTGTCATATAGTACCTAAATAATGAGAATGGATTCGTCTGGTTTTCCTATAAATAGTGTCTGACTAAACCTTGGAAGAGAGAAATGACAAGATCTCACGGGACTTATAAATTAAACCTAACAATTGCTAATTACTCTGTTCACCTTGTATCTTTGCTTAGTAAACCTTTTTCCCTATCCTTAATACTTGTTGTTTCTTCCTATTATTTCTCTGTTAACTCTGATACTTGAGTTAGAACAAGTGAAATATACAAACACCCTCTCGTTTGAGTGAATTACCTGTGAAAAAATTGGTGTCATTTTTTTCTCCTGTCTCATTGTCAAAAAGTTATAAAAACAAGATATATATATATATATATATATATATATATATATATAAACAACCTTGATGTGTAAACCACCCTTGGGGCCGAGAGCACCTGTAGGCACCTTTTGCTGTGCATCTTACTGCATTTCTTGCAACTTTACTGGCCATGATCATCTGCTGCTTTCACCTAGGACCTCCACTTGTATCTGTAACTGCCCCAGGGCTCATCCAGGGGGTTTACAATCAACAACAAAGAGAGAATAAAGACAAGACAAAGATGAAATCAGGTGAACAACAAAATGGTCAGAGATGAGGCATATAACTCGCATTCATTCTCCTAGTATATAAGGCCGAGCCGAGGGGGTGGGGAAAATCCCCACCCCGCTCCAATCACTGACTTCTGCTAAGCTGGCTTCTAGTGGACAAGGCTCTAAGGGAGATGTTACTGCTTCGCTGCCCGAGATCTAACTGACTTGACTTTTTTAATTTTCCTAGAATTCTCCAACTCTCGCTACCAACTCTCGTCCCACAAGACTTGTGTCTATCCCCCCGTGTGATTTGAAAAGTTCTTTGTTCTAATCTAGGTCAAATTTTATTACTGGTCTAAACTACAGTTGACTTTCAAAGTTGTTCAAAAAGCCAGACTCTCTGTCTGACCAATGGCGTTTATCACATTTTTCTATCTATTCTAATCCTTTTCTTAGTTTTATGACTTCTTTGACTTAGCATTGACCCTACTTACACATACAATATATGTAGATACACACACACACACATGTATATATACATACACACACACACACACACATATATATATATATACATACACACACATTATCCACACTGGTTACACACATACCCATCTCTGGGTGGTCTTACTACTATCTACATCACACACCCATATTCGCACATATATGTGGTTTGACTTAATACTACATATCTATATAACTAACTGTACAGCCACATATAAACACACACCTGCACTCTGCATCCGTGCACCAATGCATATTGCTATAGATGTAGTTGTATATAAATAAATTTCCTTTTGTTTGAGACTCCCACCCATAGTTGAATGGCTACACCCGCTGTTTCGATGACATCACTATGGATACCCCACGAAAGACCCGTTGCATTGACAGCAACCTCCTGTGGGACAATTCCATTGAGTCCGCATTTTGGCACACCCTGAACAACATCCTCCCTTGTGGATGAAACGTGATCATCTTCAATCCAGAGGAGTTCCACTTTGCTGGAGATGAGGTGAAATTTGCAGGTTTCAGAGTCACAGCTGATAAAGTAAAACCCATCAACCACCCTGTCAGCTTGAGTGTTAGAATGCACTGATTGCACCTCTGCAGAGGGGTAAGACTCCCCCAATGGGGCAACCTGTTGGCCGTGGGTGGCAACCTGTGATGCTTAAGGATAGAGCCCAGGTGGATGAGCAGTTCATGACTTGCAATACTCCACTTTGGCCCTATCTTGGGCTAGACGGGCGATCGGAGAGGCCCCTCCCATCAATCGGCTGGTACCGTCAAGCCCTAGCACCTATATGATTTTCCTAACCCTATTACCCTTATGGCAAGCCCCAACCCCTTTTTTATCATGGGTGCTAGAAGGCGGTGACTGAGGGTCTACATGTCCTGGGAATGATGTTAAACTCTATCTGATGGTGAGGTTTTGGAGGTTTGGGGAATGTGGAGCACCCCTTCATAACCATTGCTTCCTGGTCCACTCTGACCCAGAGTGGTAGTACCTGTTAGGGTCCCATCTATGGATTAAATAGAAAAATGTATTTATAAAAAAATTGTATTATCCATTAAGAATTGATTTATTTCAAAACTTTATCGGCATTAAATGACCCACTGAGGTTGATATGCCGTAAACTAAAACCAAACCAAACCAAAAACTCACCAAGCGTATGGTTGAAGCTATACTCAACTTCCCAACACCCACAAAACTCCCTAGCACCAGATCATGGTTTGGACTCTTGAATCAGGTGTCTTACACATTTGCTTAGGCTGATATGATGGCCCTTTTGAGAGAACAGCTGAACCAGAAAACACCTAAGTTCTATTGGGATGATGCACTTGAGCGTAAATTGGAGTTATCTAAACACAATCATACAGAAGATAGCAGAAGGTATCAAGACATTTGAGGTTGATTGGGCAACATGCCTGTCAACCAACTTCAGCAAAACAGGCATTAGATACTTTTTGTTCCAGAAGCCCTGCTGGCTGACTTCTGATTTAGGTCGGAAAATTAAAACAAAGTTTTTTGGTGGTACCCAATGACAGTTTAACTGCAGTCTATGAATTAACATTTTGCGAATTGGGTTACGGTTTTAGGGGATTAAGGTTGTTTTTAATTACATATTGCTTAAAAAAAATAAACAACAAAAAACCCAAATTACTATACATTTAATGTTGAAAAATATCTTTTTATTGAGACAGTTGTTTGTGTTTGCAATACTAACACAAACAACTGTCTCAATAATAGATTCAATAATTAATTTCGATCAATGGTTAAGTATTGCAATGTATAATTTCAATTAAACTTAGTTTACACATTTAATTTGCACATTTAATATACTTGCTTCAATTTTTTGTCACAAAACAATGACCATATATATATATATATATATATAAAGGGCTAGCTTAGCTGAGTCGGTAGAGCATCCAGCTCGGAACCACGAGGTTCCGAATTCAATACTGGTCCTCGCAAACTCAGTGTAAGAGTAGCACGGGGATCTGTGCGTTAAAGTGGGAAGCTGATGGTAGGTGTAGCGTTCCACCTCAGAAGCAAAAAAAATGCTAACGTTGTTTAGAGCTAACGAAAAAGGGATAGACTCCCCTGCTGTCTGGTTGATACCGACAATAGGCCACTCTGCCGACTTTACTTTATATATATATATATATATATATATATAGGAACACAGTTTTGAAAATCCAACAAAATGTGATAATATAAATGGAAAAAAGGTGGATAATCCAACACAAACAATCAAATTAATTCATGTCTAAAGTTGATATTTCATCAAAGACTTCATTAGAATGAATAAAAAAAAAACTACAAATTTGAAAACAGACATGAAGAAAGCTTTCTGATGAAGTATTTGATAAAATATTAAATTTACCCATGAATTGATTTGATTGTGTTGGTTTATCCACCTTTTTTCCATTTATATTTTCACATATATATATATATATATATATAATATATAAAGAAAATTTGAAAAAACAAGTGTTCCGAAAATGGGATGAATTTAATAATCGATGTTTAAAACATTTCGGTTACATTGAACCTTCATCAGGATGTCTCTTGGGGTGAACAAAATGATGGATGTTTTTATATGTATATATATATATATATATATATATATATATATATATATATATAAATAAATTGCCACGACCAGAAAATTCGGCAAACACCATGTGCAACATGCGGAACACTGGACAGCTGTTTTGACCTTATTTGGTCTCCTCCGCAGTGTATACCATGATTTCCACCACTTGAGATCAGACCAGTGACTATATAATGCAGAGCTGAAACTCTACCTTTGGGCCGCCAGCCTATACCACACATACAATCCCCATATAGTTAATTTAATTAATATATTCCTCTATCTACACTTAGTGTGTGTGTAAATTACTTTATCGGCATTAAATGACTCACTGAGGTTGATATGCTGTAAAACAAAACAAACTGCTAAATTACCATATGTGTCTTCTCGGAAAAATAACATAAATAAATACAATAGTGAAATCTCCATGTACCCAGACTTTGTGGACACCCTGCATGTGTTTGTGTATATATAATCACATTCTCAATACTAAAAAATAGTTATTTCATTTTGTTTTTATGAAATGAATATTCCAATAATAATGAAAGTTATTATTAATTGAAAAAAACTATATAGACTGGAGCATCTTCAATCAGATGAGCATAGATGAAGAACGCAGTTGACATCATGGCTCACATTGCTGTAATAATTTTCCCTTTTGTTATTACAGCAAACCTAACATTCAAATGCAGGAATTGAACAAGCTGTATATATTATAGATTATTTTCAACTTGGTACTATTTGTATTATTCGGACTATTGTCCTCATCTTCATTGTTATCTGTACAACGTTTCAGCACGATGTTCCCTCCGGCCTTCTTCAGGTATTTCTTGTCGGAGGGCACATCGGCTGAAACATTGTTACTATTTGTATTATTCAGACTATTGTCCTCATCTTCATTGTTATCTGTACAATGTTTCAGCACGATGTTCCCTCCAGCCTTCTTCAGGTATTTCTTGTCGGAGGGCACATCGGCTGAAACATTGTACAGATAACAATGAAGATGAGGACAATAGTCCGAATAATACTAATTATCAAGTCTCATTTCAAAAATTCAGAGAAAGAGTATTTTCAACTTGCCCCCCCCCGCCCCGAAAAAAAAATCCCTGTCTGTCCCTTTAGAATTCATTATCTAACCAATATAGTTCTAATACCATAACAAAATGTTACAGTGTAGAATTTGCTTTTTTGTATTTATTAAATTAAGTTTTAATCAAGTTAATTTTATGCCCAATTTGTGGCAATATTTTTATTGCCTGATGATTGCAGTTTAGCATGAAAATTTTTAGTCTCAATTATTTTATTTTATTTTATTTTTAGTGCTTTGTTCCTTTATAGAGTTACAACTCTCATTTAGATTTTTTCCAACTTAGCTATCAATTAGTGAAATTTTTTCCAATTCTTTTTTTTGTCTGTCTTTACATTTTATTTATCAATTTTTTAATTCAGATTTCCTCTTAAGCAGTAAACATGACGTGATGCCACTTATCCAAGATGGATATTTTGTAAGTACTATTTTTAAATGTTTAAAACTTATTAAATATTGTTTTGTTAGATATAATCTTAGTATAATGGAGATTCGGTGGCTATCTGTCTGTAACCAAGACTACACCACAGCTTACATCACAATATCCTCAGAAATTGCATAAGTTTATCAATGAGTATTCATAGTCAAAATCATTAATACATAGAATACATCTCATTTATGTCCCTATGAAAATCTGAGTTAGATTTGATTCAAAACATCCCATGTTATTAGTATGTTTAAAATCCTGCAATATATCTTATATATCACTAAGAAATAAAGGTTTACATAATATATGGTGTGATTAATTTGCATACAGGTTTTAATAAAAATGGGTTTAATAAATAATTACTTGGTATTATTGATCTCTAATATTGTTTTATTTTCCAACATATTAAAATCAACCTTATAAATGATTTCATATAGAAACCAATTATATAATTAAGATAAGTGTAATCTTTTTATGAGTTCTTATTTAATTTTGTTAGTCTTTCTAATTTAATATATTTCATTAGATTAAAACTTAAATTAACAGAAGTGTATGGAAGTTGTGCATGATGTCAAAAACATCTGGAAATGGTCTGGGGAGTTTAAACTTTAAAACTTAAATACTTATGCCCAGAGGGCGCATATTCTTGCTTGGAGTACTAATTACATAGGTAATCCAAAAGTAAGTTTTCCAAGTACTGGGGATGCAGGGAAACTGTTCATGTGACTATTTGCATCACTGCTGTGTTGTGCCTACGTCTGCCGCTGTGAGTACCTTGCTGCCATGCTTAGTTTTGACTAGGTAGTCATTTCTGATGGAGCTTCCAATTGACACTACTTCAAAGTGTGAAGTTCATGCAGTTATTCAGTTTTAGAATGCAGAAGGCATTAAACTGACTGAAATTCATCGCCAATTAACAGAAGTGTATGGCAAGTTGTGCATGGATGTCAAAAACATCTGGAAGTGGTCTAGGGAGTTTGCAATGATGACAAGATTCAACATTTCCTCAACAACAAAAAATGTTGAGCTGCTCACACAAAAACTTCCATGGCACCTACAAAAATGGATTGATCAAAATGGCAATTAGATAGAAAAATAGATACATGTTCAAACTTTAAAATGATCTGCATTGATAATAGACAAACATTTTTGTGATTTCTAAATATTTTGGTAACCTTACCTTTGGGATTACCCTCTTATATATTCTCATCTTTCTTTCTTTTTATTCATTTTTTGCAAACATTAACAAATTGTAAATTCTGATGCTTGTCTAGATCCAAGGAAGGTTAAGGTTGGTTGGATTTTATGGTATGTCAACCCTTGTTGGGTTATTTTATGCCGAAGAGGTTTTTTTATTCATTCTTGATGGATACTCAATAATTTTTTAAAACATTTTTTAGACTAATTTTTTTTCTATTTAACCCATAGATGGAGCCCTAACAGGTACTACCACTCCAAGTCAGTGGATCTGGGAGTGATGGTGATGAAAGGGTACTCCGCATTCCCCAGAGCTCTATTATTGGAACTTCACCATCAGATAGTTTAACGTCATATACAGGACATTAAGACCTTCAGTACTGCCTTCTAGCACATATAAGAAAAAGGGTTGGGGCTTGCCATGAGGTCAGTAAAGCAATCATATAGGTGCTAAGACTTGACATGACCAGCCAATTGATTGGAGGGGACCTTTCTGACTGCTCATTTAACCTAAGTAAAGATCTAAAGAAGAGATTGTGTAAAGATTAATGAAATTTGTAAAAAATATAGCCCCCTCTCCCCGTAACACTCCATATGTATATGTGTATATATACATGCATACTAATCTACGTCCAATGATTTTCAACCTGTTAGAACCCACTTCCTGGGATGGATTTCATGACTTAAGAGGTGGAGAATTGGGATCATATTGGATTTCAATATGTGTGTATATATAAATTGTCTATGTGTATTTTATATATATCATGTGTTATATATATATATATATATATATATATATATATATATAGTGTGTATATATATAAATTGTCTGTGTGTTTATATATATTTGTGTTGTGTGTGTGTGTGTGTGTGTGTGTGTGTATATATATATATATATATGTGTGTGTGTGTGTGTGTATAATTGTACAATTGAAATCTAAATATCACTACATACCTTTGTCAATTAGCAGAAATGAAATGGATAAAATTTTGACAATGATGATTCACCATAAAACTATTTAGTTTGTCATTCTTAGTCAGTTCTATCTCTTTAAATTATTATCTGATAATCGTTAATGATTGTGTTCATTTCCTTTTGTAGATGAAGGATGTCTTTATCTATTGTGAAGATATTGAATCTATGAAATATACTTTCGTATCTATCAATTTGCCCTTGCTTGGTGACTGAGCTCATTCCACATTTTCCAATGGCATCATGTTAATCTGAAAAAGAAAAACTTATGTATCACATTCATGAGACCTATTATAATTTATTTGCTACTGTTAGTATTTCAGGAAGAGGTTAGTCTGATGATTTTGGTGTTTTGTGTCTTGTACAAGCATATAGCCTGCCCTGTTTGCTAAGGCTGTAGAATACACCGACTACACCTCTGCATGATGCTTAAGGATGGAATCCTGGTGACTGAGTAGTCCATGACATGCAACACTCCACTTTGGTCCTTACTTAGGCTAGATGGGTGGTTGGAGAGGGTCCCTCTGATCAATTGGCTGGTCATGTCAAGCCATAGAACTTATGATTGTCTCAACCCCATTGCCCTTAGGGCAACCCCCAATTCTTTTTATCATATATGTGCTAGAAGGCAGTGGCTGAGGGTTAGTGTCTTGGGTATGACATTAAACTGCATCTAATGGAGAAGTTCCAATTCTGGAGCTGTTGGGAGTGTGGTGTACCCCCTTCATTGCCATTACTCTCAAGTCCACCCTGACCCGTGGTGTTAGTACCTATTAGGGTCCCATCTACAGGTTAAATACATAAAAAATTGAGTTTTAAAGAAATTTGTTTTAAAAAGTTGAGTTTTCAGCATAAAATAACCCAGCAAGGGTTGACATGCTGTAAATCCAACTAACAAGCATGTAGCATCACTTGTGAAATACAGGCATCTCAAGACCTATGGTGATGAAGGAGTGGTTATATGTGAAAGCGTAATGAGCTGGCAGCAAATAGTTACGAATCTGCAGCATCTCTTCACAAGGTTATGAGTGTCCTAAGTAGTCCTCTTTTGGATAGCACTGTTCCCCAGAAATTGGGAAGGGTCTAGAATCAGTATATAAGCAGTATAAAGCAGTCCATGACATGCAACACTTCACTTTAGCCCTTACTTATGCTAGAATGGGTGGTCGGAGAGACCCTTCTGATCAAATCGGTCTGGTCAGGTCAGGCCTGCATCTATATGATTATCCCACCTATCGCCTTATGGCAAGGACCAAACCTTTTTATCATATGGGTGCTAGAAGCGATCACTGGGGTCTTAGTGTCCTGGGTATGATGTTAACTCTATCTGATGGTGAGGTTCCAGTTCTGGAGGTCTGGGGAATGTGGAGCACCTCTTCATCCCCATTGTTCACAGGTCTACTCAGACCCGGAGTGGTAGTACCTGTTAGGGTCACATCTATGGGTTAAATAGAAAAAAATGTGTTTAAAACTAATTGAGTACCCATCAAGAACGATAAAAACAAAAACATCTTCAGCATAAATGACCCAATGGGTTGACATGTCGTAAAACCCAACCAACCATCACGCTGGTCAGCTACATTGGCTGATGGTTGTTCACAACAGCAGGAGAACATGAAAAGAAAATATACAAGCAAGAAACATAGAATGTCAGGATAACTCCCAGACTGTAAAAAATCTGGAATTCTAATAGACAATTGGCTGGTCATGCTAAGCCCATAGAACTTATATGATTATTCAACCCTATTGAATGTCAGAATGTCAGGATACTCCTTGACTGTAAACAATCTGGAATTCTATAGCCTAATTGGCTGGTCATGCTAAGCCATAGAACTTATATGATTGTCTCAACCCTATTGCCCTTGGGCAACCTCCCAATTCTTTTTATCATATATGTGCTAGAAGGCAGAGTCTAGGTGATGGAAAACTCTGAATTTAAACCAGCAGTATTCTGCTTTTAAAACATTGACCTTGTGTCATCCTGCCCAGGTGGGGTGAGAAGAAACCTGTAGTAATTGTGTCCTGGGTGTGACGTTAAACTGCATCTAGGGTCCAATTCTAGATCTCTTAGGAGTGTGGAGTACTCCTTCATTGCCATTACACCCAGGTCCACTCTGGCCCAGAGTGGTAGTATCTGTTAGTGTTCCATCAATGAGTTAAACACAAAAAAATGTGTTAAAAAAAGATTCAAATAACCAAGGTGGTGGCTAAGGGTCTTGGTGTCCTGGGTATGATGTTAAATTGCATCTAATGGTGAAATTCCAGTTCTGAAGATCTGGGGAATGTAGAGTACCTCTTCATCACAATTACTCCCAGATTCCCTCTGACCTGGAGTAATGGTACCTGTCAGGGTCCCATCTATGGGTTGAATAGAAAGAAAGTGAGTTTTAAAAAAAACTGTTTAAAAAATTGATTTCAAAAAAAAAATTGAGTTTTAAAAAATAATTTGAGTACCCATCAAGAATGAATAAAACAAAAACATCTTTGGCATAAAATAACCCAAAATTTTGACATACGTAAAATCCAACCAACCAACCTGTAGTAATATAGGTCTTTCCTAAAAACAAATTTATTGTTCTTTGTATCTAATCTTTTTTATTAAAGCAATTTATTTATTTTAATTGCAGAGACGTCTCCAACTGTAGAGAATATATATTGTCAAAAAGAATTATGTTTGGTAAATCCCAGAAAGAATCATCGCCTAAGTCTTTTCTAGTCCCGTTCAAAATCCATAACCAGTGATTATGGCGCAATCAGAACTTTCGACCTGATGAAACCAGTGATTTGGATACCCAAGATCAACCCTTTTCATTATGGGGTTTAACGAGAGAGCGAAAGCTTCTCTGTTGGGCATTTGCATGAGTGATATGTTCGCTTTCTATGTGCCTTCTCCATCATGGCTCCCTTCTCTTTCCCAAAGAGGTAACACATCCATTTTTGATTTTATAAGTTTTTTCAAGCATAAAAGTGATGTGTGTGTGTGTGTGTGTTTTCATGTGAGAGAGATGTGCATGTTATTATTTTCTAAGCTTTAACTTAGATGTGGCACAAAGGTTTAGATTATGGGCGTCCAGTGAGAATCCAAATTACTAAGCAATGGTCTGTGAATCTAGCTTGCTAACCATTACACTACATGAGGTGCCCAGAGATTGCATATGATTAAAGTCGCTAATACCCTTGGAAAGGTATGAATCTACTCTCACCTCCAGTTATCGATAAATAGTAAGGTAGACTGGGCTCTTAACGCTTAGGCAACCGGTCTAGAAGGAAAACTCTGAATTCAAAACCTGTTAAACTCCACTTAAGAAATTGAACTTTGTGTCACATCCTGCTCATGCGGAGGGGTTGATAAAGAAATATATGATTGTCAGTAGAGCACCCACCTAGGAATCTGTTTCGATAGCCGGTCTCTGCCAAGTCATCGCAATGAGTATCACAGATTGCGTAACCTGATCTGTGCAGTAGAAGTGGGGGAGCTGAAGTAAGTGTGGGCGTTCCACCCTCAGCAAAATCAAATCTCCCTGGTCTAACACCTAGTGAAAAGGAGATAGCATCCCTTGCTATTCTGCTGATAGCCAAGCAATAGGCCACTCCTGTCAACTTTACTCACTTTTTTAGTAGTATAATTTCATCAGAACCTAATTGTTGATAACAACCATACAGTGAAGGGAGACTTTTCAACTAGTGCTACACCAGGGAGATTGTTCTTGCATCTGAAGGTTAGATTGCTCTTCACTTTGACCGCACAATCCAAGCAGTGCTACTCATAGTGCTGAGTTTGTTTGAGGGCTGGTATTCAAAACCCAGAACCATTGTGGGTTCCTAGATGATTGATTTAACTGACAGCTAAACACCAACATAAATACTGAAGCTACGAGGATAATCAAAAGTAAGAATCCTCCAAAGCACTGGGAACCACTGGTTTAGCTGTCGTAAAGCATTCCATCTAGGAAACCAAGGTTCTGGTTTGTACCAGCCCTCAACAACTCAGCACATGAGTAGCAACTGCTGATTTGTGCGGTAAAAGTGAAGAGCTAATGGTAGGTGGTGTGACACCTCAGATGCAAGAACAATCTCCTGGTGAAAGCACCTAGTGAAAAAGTGAGTAGAATCCTCACTGTATGGTTTGTTATGCAACAATAGGCGCTCATGATGAATTTACTACTAAAAAGTGAGTAAAAGTTGACAGAGTGGCCTATTGCTGGTATCAGCCAAATAGCAAGGGATTCATCTCCTTTTCACTAGTGTTAGACCAGGGAGATTGATTTTGCTGAGGTGGAACGCCACACTTACTAACAGCTCCCCACTTTACTGCACAGATCAGGTTACGCATCTGTGATACTCATGCGATGACTTGGCAGAGACCGGTATCGACAACAGATTCCTAGGTGGGTGCTCTACTAGACTTATCACACTATTATATATATATATATATATTATATATATATATTTATATATATATATTTCTTTATCAACCCCTCCACAGAGCAGGATGTGACACAAGGTCAATTTCTTAAGTGGAGTTTAACAGGTTTGAATTCAGAGTTTTCCTCTCCTAGACCGGTTGCCTAAGGTTAAAGAGCCCAGTCTACCCTACTATTTATACATAACTGGAGGAGAGTAGGATTCATACCTTTCCAAGGGTATTAGCGACTTATCACATATATGCACATCTCTGGGCACCTCATGTAGTGTAATGTTAGCAAGCTAGATCACAGACCATTGTTAGTAATTTGGATTCTCACTGGACGCCCCATAATCTAATCCTTGTGCCACATCTAAGTTAAGCTTAGTAAATTAACATGCACATTTCTTCACATGAATAACACCCACACAACCACACCACCACTTTTATGCTTGAAAAGAACTTATAAAATCAAAATGGATGTGTTACCTCTTTGAGAAGGGAGCCATGATGGAGAGCACATAGAAGCGAACATATCACTCATGCAAATGCCCCAACAAGAGAAGCTTTCGCTCTCTCGTTAAACCCCATAATGAAAAGGGTTGATCCTTGGGTATCAAATCACTGGTTTCATCAGTGTCGAAAGTTTGATTGCACCATAATCACTGGTTATGGATTTTGAACGGACTAGAAAAGACTTAGGCATGATTTCTTTCTGGGATTTACCAAACATAATTCTTTTGACAAATATATATTCTCTACAGTTGGAGACGTCTCTGCAATTAAAATAAATAAAATGTGTTAATAAAAAAGAATTAGATACAAAGAACAATAATTTGCTTTTAGGAAAGATCTATATTACTACAGGTTGGTTGGTTGGATGATTTACAGTATGTCCAAACTTTGGGTTATTTTTATGGCCAAAGATGTTTTTTGTTTTATTCATTCTGATGGGTACTCAAATTATTTTTTTAAACCATTTTTTTTTTTTTAATCAATTTTTTAAAACACAGTTTTTTAAAACTCCACTTCTTCTATTCAACCATAGATGGGACCCTGACAGGTACCATTACTCCAGGTCAGAGGGAATCTGGGAGTAATTGTGATGAAGAGGTACTCTACATTCCCCAGATCTTCAGAACTGGAATTTCACCATTAGATGCAATTTAACATCATACCCAGGACACCAAGACCCTTAGCCACCACCTTGGTTATTTGAATCTTTTTTTAACACATTTTTTTGTGTTCAACTCATTGATGGAACACTAACAGATGCTACCAGTCTGGGCCAGAGTGGACCTGGGTGTAATGGCAATGAAAGATTACTCCACACTCCTAAGAGATCTAAAATTGGACCCTCACTGCTAGATGCAGTTTAACGTCACACCCAGGACACAATTACTACAGGTTTCTTCTCACACCACCATGGGCAGGATGAACACAAGGTCAATTTTTTTAAAAGCAGAATACAGCTGGTTTAAATTCAGAGTTTTCCATCACCTAGACTGGCTGCCTTCTAGCACATATATGATAAAAAGAATTGGGAGTTTGCCCTAAGGGCAATAGGGTTGAGACAATCATATAAGTTCTATGGCTTAGCATGACCAGCCAATTAGGCTATAGAATTCCAGATTGTTTACAGTCAAGGAGTATCCTGACATTCTGTTTCTTGCTTGTATATTTTCTTTTCATGTTCTTCCTGCTGTTGTGAACAACCATCAGCCACATGTAGCTGACCAGCTTGATGGTTGGTTGGGTTTTACGACATGTCAACCCATTGGGTCTTTTATGCTGAAGATGTTTTTGTTTTTATTCGTTCTTGATGGGTACTCAATTAGTTTTTAAACACATTTTTTCTATTTAACCAAGATGTAACCCTAACAGGTACTACCACTCCAGGTCTGAGTAGACCTTGAACAATGGGGATGAAGAGGTGCTCCACATTCCCCAACCTCCAGAACTGGAAACCTCACCATCAGATAGAGTTTAACATCATACCAGGACACTAAGACCCCCAGTGATCGCTTTCTAGCACCCATATGATAAAAAAGGTTTGGTCCTTGCCATAAGGGCGATAGGGTTGGGATAATCATATAGATGCTAGGGCCTGACCTGACCAGCCGATTGATCAGAAGGGGTCTCTCCGACCACCCATCTAGCCTAAGTAAGGGCTAAAGTGAAGTGTTGCATGTCATGGACTGCTTATACTGCTTATATACTGATTCTAGACCCTTCCCAATTTTCTGGGGGAACAGTGCTATCCAAAAGAGGACTACTTAGACACTCATAACCTTGCAAAGAGATGTTGCAGATTTGTAACTATTTGCTGCCAGCTCATTACGCTTTCACATATAACCACTCCTTCATCACCATAGGTCTTGAGATGCCTGTATTTCACAAGTGATGCTACATGCTTGTTAGTTGGATTTTACAGCATGTCAACCTTGCTGGGTTATTTTATGCTGAAAACTCAACTTTTTAAAAACAATTTCTTAAACTCAATTTTTTTATGTATTTAACCTGTAGATGGGACCCTAATAGGTACTAACACCACGGTCAGGGTGGACTTGAGAGTAATGGCAATGAAGGGGTACACCACCTCCCAACAGCTCCAGAATTGGAACTTCTCCATTAGATGCAGTTTAATGTCATACCAAGACACTAAGACCCTCAGCCACTGCCTTCTAGCACATATATGATAAAAAGAATTGGGGGTTTGCCCTAAGGGCAATGGGGTTGAGACAATCATAAGTTCTATGGCTTGACATGACCAGCCAATTGATCAGAGGGGACCTTCTCCGACCACCCATCTAGCCTAAGTAAGGACCAAATTGGAGTGTTGCATGTCATGGACTACTCAGTCACCAGGATTCCATCCTTAAGCATCATGGATCGCCACCCGCAACCAACAAGTGGCCCCATTGGGGGGGATTTACCCCTCTGCAGAGGTGTAAGTGTATTCTACAGCCTTAGCAAACAGGGCAGGCTACATGCTTGTACAAGACACACAACACCAAAATCATCAGACTAACCTCTTCCTGAAATACTAACAGTAGCAAATAAATTATAATAGGTCTCATGAATGTGATACATAAGTTTTTTCTTTTTCAGATTAACATCATGCCATTGGAAAATGTGGAATGAGCTCAGTCACCAAGCAAGGCAAATTGATAGATACGAAAGTATATTTCATAGATTCAATATCTTCACAATAGATAAAGGCATCCTTCATCTACAAAAGGAAATGAACACAATCATTAACGATTATCAGATAATAATTTAAAGAGAATAGAACTGACTAAGAATGACAAACTAAATAGTTTTATGGTGAATCATCATTGTCAAATTTTATCCATTTCATTTCTGCTAATTGACAAAGATATGTAGTGATATTTAGATTTTCAATTGTACAATTATACACACACACCCACTATATATATATATATATATACACACACACACACACAACACAATATGTATAACACACAGACAATTATTATATATATATGCACAATATATATATAAACATATAACACACAGACAATTTATTATATATATGCACAATATATATATATAATATATAAACACACAGACAATTATTATATATATGCACAATATATATATAATAAACATAATAAACACACAGACAATTTATATATATGCACAATATATATATATATAAACATATAAAACACACAGACAATTATATATATGCACAATATATATATATATATATATAACACACATATAATATATATAAACACACATAGACAATTTATATATATGCACATATTGAAACGGTTTTAATCCAATATGATCCCAATTCTCCACCTCTTAAGTCATGAAATCCATCTCAGGAAGTGGGTTCTAACAGGTTGAAAATCATTGGACTAGTAGGTTATTATTCATGTATATATACACATATACATATGGAGGTGTATGAGGGGAGGGGAGGCTATATTTTTTACAAATTTCATTAATCTTTACACAATCTCTTTTTTAGATCTTTAATTAGGTTAAATGGGCAGTCAGAAAGGTCCCCTCCAATCAATTGGCTGGTCATGTCAAGCCTTAGCACCTATATGATTGACTTACTGCCATCATGGCAAGCCCCAACCCTTTTTCTTATATGTGCTAGAAGGCAGTACTGAAGGTCTTAATGTCCTGTGTATGACGTTAAACTATCTGATGGTGAAGTTCCAATACTAGAGCTCTGGGGAATGTGGAGTACCCTTTCATCACCATCACTCCCAGATCCACTGACTTGGAGTGGTAGTACCTGTTAGGGTTCCATCTATGGGTTAAATAGAAAAAAATTAGTCTAAAAAACTGTTTTAAAAAAATATTGAGTATCCATCAAGAATGAATAAAAAACCTCTTCGGCATAAAATAACCCAACAAGGGTTGACATACCATAAATTCAACCAACCTTAACCTTCCTTGGATCTAGACAAGCATCAGAATTTACAATTTTTTAATGTTTGCAAAAAATGAATAAAAAGAAAGAAAGATGAGAATATATAAGAGGGTAATCCAAAGGTTAGGTTACCAAAATATTTAGAAATCACAAAAATGTTTGTCTATTATCAATGCAGATCATTTAAAGTTTTGAACATGTATCTATTTTTTCTATCTAATTGCCATTTTGATCAATCCATTTTTGTAGGTGCCATGGAAGTTTTTTGTGTGAGCAGCTCAACATTTTTTGTTGTTGAGGAAATGTTGAATCTTGTCATCATTGCAAACTCCCTAGACCACTTCCAGATGTTTTTGACATCCATGCACAACTTGCCATACACTTCTGTTAATTGGCAATGAATTTCAGTCAGTTTAATGCCTTCTGCATTCTAAAACTGAATAACTGCATGAACTTCACACTTTGAAGTAGTGTCAATTGGGAGCTCCATCAGAAATGACTACCAAGCCAAAACTAAGCATGGCAGCAAGGTACTCACAGCGGCAGACGTAGGCACAACACAGCAGTGATGCAAATGGTCACATGAACAGTTTCCCTGCATCCCCAGTACTTTGGGATTACCCACGTAATTAGTACTACAAGCAAGAATATGTGCCCTCTGGACATAAGTATTTAAGTTTTAATCTAATGAAATATATTAAATTAGAAAGACTAACAAAATTAAATAAGAACTCATAAAAAGATTACACTTATCTTAATTATATAATTGGTTTCTATATGAAATCATTTATAAGGTTGATTTTAATATGTTGGAAAATAAAACAATATTAGAGATCAATAATACCAAGTAATTATTTATTAAACCCATTTTTATTAAAACTGTATGCAAATTAATCACCACCATATATTATGTAAACCTTATTTCTTAGTGATATATAAGACATATTGCAGGATTTTAAACATACTAATAACATGGGATGTTTTGAATCAAATCTAACTCAGATTTACATAGGGACATAAATGAAGATTTATTCTATGTATTAATGATTTTGACTATGAATACTCAATTGAATAAACTTATGCAATTTCTGAGGATATTGTGATGTAAGCTGTGGTTGTAGTCTTGGTTACAGACAGATAGCCACCGAATTCTCATTATACTAAGATTATATCTAACAAAACATATTTAATAAGTTTTAACATTTAAAATAGTACTTACAAATATCCATCTTGGATAAGTGGCATCACGTCATGTTTACTGCTTAAGAGAAATCTGAATTAAAATTGATAAATAAAATGTAAAGACAGACAAAAAAAAGAATTGGAAAAAATTTCACTAATTGATAGCAAGTTGGAAAAAATCTAAATGAGAGTTGTAACTCTATAAGGAACAAAGCACTAAAAATAATAATAAATAAATAAAATAAGTGAGACTAAAATGTTCATGCTAAACTGCAATCATCAGGCATAAAAATATTGCCACACAATTGGGCATAAAATTAACTTGATTAAAACTTAACTTAATAAATACAAAAGCAAATTCTACACTGTATATTTTGTTATGGTATTAGAACTAATATTGGTTAGATAATGAATTCTAAAGGGACAGACAGGGATTTTTTTTCGGGGGGGGGGGGGGGGGGGGCAAGTTGAAAATACTCTTCTCTCTGAATTTTTGAAATGAGACTTGATAATTAGTATTGGTATCGGACTATTGTCTCATCTTCATTGTTATCTGTACAATGTTTCAGCCGATGTGCCCTCCGACAAGAAATACCTGAAGAAGGCCGGAGGGAACATCGTGCTGAAAACGTTGTAGCAGATAACAATGAAGATGAGGACAATAGTCTGAATAATACAAATAGTACCAAGTTGAAAATAATCTATAATATATACAGCTTGTTCAATTCCCTGCATTTGAATGTTAGGTTTGCTGTAATAACAAAAGGGAAAATTATTACAAGCAATGTGAGCCATGATGTCAACTGCGTTCTTCATCTATGCTCATCTGATTGAAGATGCTCCAGTCTAATATGTTTTTTCAAATTAATAATAACTTTCATTATTATTGGAATATTCATTTCATAAAAACAAAATGAAATAACTATTTTTTAGTATTGAGAATGTGATTATATATACACAAACACATGCAGGGTGTCCACAAAGTCTGGGTACATGGAGATTTCACTATTGTATTTATTTATGTTATTTTTCCGAGAAGACACATATGGTAATTTAGCAGTTTGTTTTGTTTTGTTTTACAGCATATCAACCTCAGTGGGTCATTTAATGCCGATAAAGTAATTCTTAATGGATAATCAATTTTTCTATAAACACATTTTTCTATTTAACCCATAGATTGGACCCTAACAGGTAGTTCCACTCCAGGTCAGAGTGGAGCTGGGAGCAATGGTGATGATGGTGCCCCACATTCTCCAAAACTGAAACCTCACCATCAGATAGAATTTAATGTAATTCTGGTAATTTAGCAGTAAATCATAACATAAACAATTAAAATATTATTTATTAACATCATAATTAGATAAAGTGTTTTGTTTTAAAAGTATGTGTTAATCCCCATGTACCCAGATGTTGTGGATTCCCTGTACACACACACACAAACACATAAACATAAACACACACACTAAGTGTAGATAGAGGAATATATTAATTAAATTAACTATATGGGGATTGCATGTGTGGTATGGGCTGGTGGCCCAAAGGTAGAGTTTCAGCTCTGCATTATATAGTCACTGGTCTGATCTCAAGTGGTGGAAATCATGGTATACACTGCGGAGGAGACCAAATAAGGTCAAAACAGCTGTCCAGTGTTCCGCATGTTGCACATGGTGTTTGCCGAATTTTCTGGTTGTGGCAATTTTATTTATTTATATATATATATATATATATATATATATAAACATCCATCATTTTCTTCACCCCAAGAGACATACTGATGAAGGTTCAATGTAACCGAAATGTTTTAAACATCGATTATTAAATTCATCCCATTTTCGGAACACTTGTTTTTTCAAATTTTCTTTATATATATATATATATATATATATATATATATGAAAATATAAATGGAAAAAAGGTGGATAAACCAACACAATCAAATCAATTCATGGGTAAATTTAATATTTTATCAAATACTTCATCAGAAAGCTTTCTTCATGTCTGTTTTCAAATTTGTAGTTTTTTTTTTATTCATTCTAATGAAGTCTTTGATGAAATATCAACTTTAGACATGAATTAATTTGATTGTTTGTGTTGGATTATCCACCTTTTTCCATTTATATTATCACATTTTGTTGGATTTTTCAAAACTGTGTTCCTATATATATATATATATATATATAAAGTAAAGTCGGCAGAGTGGCCTATTGTCGGTATCAACCAGACAGCAGGGGATTCTATCCCTCTTTCATTAGCACTAGACAACGTTAGCATTTTTTTTGCTTCTGAGGTGGAACGCTACACCTACCATCAGCTTCCCACTTTAATGCACAGATCCCCGTGCTACTCTTACACTGAGTTTGCGAGGACCAGTATTGAATTCGGAACCTCGTGGTTCCGAGCTGGATGCTCTACCGACTCAGCTAAGCTAGCCCTTATATATATATATATATATAATATATATATATATATATATATATACATGGTCATTGTTTTGTGACAAAAAATTGAAGCAAGTCTATTAAATGTGCAAATTAAATGTGTAAACTAAGTTTAATTGAAATTATACATTGCAATACTTAACCATTGATCGAAATTAATTATTGAATCTATTATTGAGACAGTTCTTTGTGTTAGTATTGCAAACACAAACAACTGTCTCAATAAAAAGATATTTTTCAACATTAAATGTATAGTAATTTGGGTTTTTTGTTGTTTATTTTTTTTAAGCAATACGTAATTAAAAACAACCTTAATCCCCTAAAACCGTAACCCAATTCGCAAAATGTTAATTCATAGACTGCAGTTAAACTGTCATTGGGTACCACCAAAAAACTTTGTTTTAATTTTCCCGACCTAAATCAGAAGTCAG
>CM042142.1:39572628-39605128 GCA_023376005.1 Doryteuthis pealeii
CAAGGAATATGCGCCCTACTGGGCATAAGTATTAAGTTTTTAAAGTTTAAACTCCCCAGACCATTTCCAGATTGTTTTTTGACAAATCCATGCACAACTTAGCATACACTTCTGTTAATTACAGTTTTAATCTATGAAATATATTAAATTAAGACTAACAAAAATTAAATAAGAACTCATTAAAAAGAATTACACTTATTTTCTTAATTATATAATTGGTTTCTATATTGAAATCATTTATAAGGTTGATTTTAATATGTTGGAAATAAACGAATATTAGAGATCAATAATACCAAGTAATTTATTTATTAAACCCATTTTTATTAAACCTGATGCAAATTAATCACACCAATATATTTATGTAAACCATTTATTTCTTAGTGATATATAAGATAATATTGCAGGGATTTTAAACATACTAAATAACATGGGATGTTGAATAAAAAAATCTAACTCAGAGATAATACAATTTTATTTTTAATATATATTAATTATAAAATAACAAAATTTTATAAATTATAAATTATATTATCTATTTAATTTTAAAATTAAAAGAAATAAAAAGAAAAAATAATTTTTATATTTTTATTTAAAATATAATTTAAAAATATTAAATTTTAATAAAAATAAATTTAAAAATTTTATTTTTTTAATTATTTTTTTATTTTTATTTAATTAATTAAAATAAATTTATTTAAAAATTAGATTTCAAATAAAAATAATTAATTTTTTATAATTGTTTTCTTATTTTATTTTTTTTATTTTGATTTTATTAAAAAAATATAATTTGGAATTAAAAATTTAAATAACAATTAAAAAAATTTTTTATTTTAATTAAATTTTTATAAATTTGTAAAAATTTTTGATAATAAAAAATTTTTTAGAAAAAAAAAAATAAATATTAAAAAGAAAAATAAAAAATTTTTAGATATTATTTTAAATAAATAAAAAATTAATTTTTTAAAAAAATTTAAAAATTGAAAATTTTAAATTATAAATAAAAAAAAATTGAAATTAAAAAATCATTTTATTAAAAATTTTTTAAGAATTAAAAATTGAATTTAATATAATAAAAAAAAATAAATTTTCAATATATATTATTTTAATAAATAAAAATTTAAAAGAATTAAATTTAAAAAAATATAATTTAAAACAAAATAAAATAAAGAATTTTTCATATTAAAATATAAAAAACATAATTAAACTATATAATTAAAATAATTTAACCAATTAGAATAATGATAGATATAGGAATTATTATCTATTGAAATGTTATATATAAAAAAAATTTAAAAATATTTTTACATTTTATTATTTTTATTAGAAAAACAATATTAAAATAAAAATTAAACATTATAAAATATAACTTAAATGAAAAATTATAAAAGATTTAAAAAAACTTTGTGTTTTAAAAAAAAAATTTAATTAATAAAAATATTTTTTTAAAATTTTTTTAAAATTTTTAATTATGAAGAATTATTTAAAAAAAATTTTATAAAAAAAAGAAAATAACAATAAAAAAAAACTTTGATTAATTATTTCTAAATTTTTTTTAAATAATTAAATAAAAATTGTTAAACCAGGAATTTTAATAAAAAATTTATTAATTAAAACAAGATTAAAAAATAATTTAAAAATTAAATAAAAAAAATAAAATATAAATAAATTAATTCTTAAAATAATCTTTATTAATAACATTTTTTTATTATAAATTTTTTAATTTATTAAATTTTTAAATATTTAAAAATAAGGATTAAATTTAAATTAAATTTTAAATTAAAAATTTAAAAAAATTTAAATTGGAAATATTTAATAAATTGGTTTATTTATTGTTTATCTTTTTTCGTTAACAATTATTTTTAATATCTATTATAAATTCACTCTAAATCTCTCTTCCACACACACACTTTAAATAGAATTAAACATTTTTATAAAAATTATAATAAAATTCTAAAAATAAAAATTTTAAAAAAAATAATAAAAATTTCAAATTCTAATATTATTATTTATAATAAAGAATTTTTAAAAATTATAATAATATTTAAAAATTAATTTAATTAACAAAAATACTAAATTATTTAATTAAAATTTAATAAAAAAAAGATTATAAATGAAAAATTTAAAATAATTTAATATAATTTTTAAACATATTTTAATTTTAAATTAAAAAAAATGTAATTAAGAATATTTAAAGAAAAAAGATATTTATTAATTTTAAAATTATTTTAATGAAATAATTTTAAAAAAATAAAGGAAAATTTTATAAAAATTATTTAAACAAAATTATTTTTTTATTAATTAAATATTTATTAATTTTAAAATTATGAAAAATATTAATTTTCAAATTTATATTTTTTTTTATAATTTAATTTATTTTATTTTTTAACATTATATTTTAAATTTAAAAATTTTTATAAATTAAAAAAATTTAATTTAAAAATTAAATTTTTTAATATAAATGAATATTTTTTATTATTTAAAAAATATTTTGGAAAAAAAATTTAAATTAAATTATAAATTTTTATATTGTATAATAAATTTTTAAAATTTTCTATTTTAATAATTAATAAATTTATTTACCAAAAGAAATAAAATTTTAATTAAATTATTTATTTTAATTATAAATTTTAAAAAATAATTAAAATAAATATTAAGGATAAAAAATTTATTAAATTTTTATTAAAAAATTTTCTTTGACTATATAAAAAATAATATTTTAAATAATTTATTTATTTCTATTAATTTTAGTATTACTTTATTTGAAAAAAAGTATTTATATAAAATTATAATTTAATTTTTTTTAAATTTAGATTGTTATATTTATTAAAAATTAATTTAAATTTTATGGAATTTTAAAAAAAATAGATTTTAAAATAAAAATAGATTTTAAATTTAATGAAAAAATTTTATTAAATAAATTCGAGGAATTAAAATTTTAAAATTTTTTAATAATAAAATTTTTTAGAAATAATTATAATTTAATTTAAAATATTTTTGGATAATTTTATAAGATATTTAAAAAAAATTATATTAAAAATATTAAAGAAAAAAAAAAATTTAATATTAAAATATTTGATAGAAAGAATATCTTTTAAATAAAAAAAGATATAAAAAAAAATTTTAATTTTTAATTTTTATTATAAATTATTTTAATTAAATATTATAAAATTATAAAAAGAAAAAATTATTTTTTTTTAATAAAATTTTTTTAAAATAAAATTAATAAAATTTATTATATAATTTATAAAAAAAAAAATTATAAATATTTAATAAATTTGTTAATTATTTCTTTAATTAATTAATTTTTAAAAAAAATTTTTAAAATTTTATATATAAAATTGGTGGAATTTTATAAAAAAATTAAATTTTAAATTTATATTCAATGTCTTTTTTTATTAATTATCTTAGAAATTATTTTTATAATATAAAAATTTTATTTATAATTATATAATTTTTTTTATTATTATTTAAAAAAATTTAAAAAAATTAATTTTATATAATTTTAATTAAAAATATTTTTATTTTTAAATAATTTTTATTTGTAAATATTAGAAAAAATGAAGATTATTTTGTTTTTATCTGACTTTAATTAATTTAAAGATTTTTTTTTATTAATTTTAAAATCATATTTTAATTAATTCAAAAATTTTAATTTGGATATATTTTTTTTAAATATAAAAGAGAATAAAAATAAATTATATAATTATATATAAATGAAAATTACATTTAAATTATTTTTTATTTTTTATATTAAAAGATATTAAATTTAATATTTTAATTATATTAAAATTTAAATTAATTTTTATTATAATTTAATTTAAATTAAATTTTTAATATTTTTTCAAAGATTTTTTTTATATTTATAAATATTATAAATTAAAAAAATAAAAAAATTGAAAAATTATGATTTAGGATATTAAAATTAAATTAATTATGAATAAATAAAAATAATTTTATTGAATTTATATTTAAAATTATATTTTATATTATTTTTAATGAAATTAAATTTATATGAATTCAAATATATTTAAAATAAATTTTTTAATAGAAAAAATTTTAAAAAACTAAAAATCTTTTGTTTAAATTTATTAAAACTTTTAAAAATATTCAATAATTATTTTTTTTTACTAGAGAGATAATTTTTAATATTATATAATTTTTCATGTTTTAATTCAAATAGAGATATATAAGATTTTATATCTTTATTTTTTAGATAATTATCCGTTTAAAAGATTTATTATTAAATATTAATTTTTCTATATTTTAAAAAATTTAATATTCGCTTTATTTTACATTAATATTTATTTTTAATTTAAAATCTTTTATTCATTATTACACTTAACAGATTTACACTCTCTTCTCATAGGGACAATAAATGAGATGTATTCTAATGTATTAATGATTTTTGACTTATGAATACTCATGATAAACTTATGCAATTTCTGAGGAGTATATTGTGATGTAAGCTGGGTGTAGTCTTTGGTTACAGGACAGATAGCCACGAATCTCCATTATACTAAGATTAATATCTAACAAAACAATATTAATAAGTTTTTAAACATTTAAAAAATAGTACTACCAAATATCCATCTTGGATAAGTGGCATCACGTCATGTTTACTGCTTAGAGGGAAATCTGAATTAAAAAATTGATAAATAAAATGTTAAAGACAGACAAAAAAAAGAATTGGAAAAAAATTTCACTAATTGATAGCCTTAAGTTGGAATATGAAAAAATTCTAAATGAGAGTCTGTAACTCTATTCTCTAAGGAACCAAAGCACTAAAAATAAATATAAAGATACTATATCTGAGACTAAGAGATTTCATTAGCTAAACTGCCACAGATCCACTCAGGCAATAAAAATATTGCCACACACACTTGGGCATAAAACGCTTAACTTGACTTAAAACTTAACTTGTAATAAAGTACAAAAAAGCAAATTCGTACATGTAACATTTGTTATGGTATTAGAACTATATTCGTTTATTAGATAATGAATTCTAAGGGGACAGACAGGGATGTTTTTTTCGGGGCGGGGGGCAAAGTTGAAAATACTCTTTCGTCTGAATTTTTTGAAATGAGACTTGATAATTAGTATTATTCGGACTATTGTCCTCATCTTCATTGTTATCTGTACAATTTTTCCAGCCGATTGCCCTCCGACAAGAAAGTCACCTGAAAGATGGCTGGAGGGAACATCGTGCTGAAACATATCTGTATTCAAGATAATCAATGATAGATGAGGACAATAGTCTAGTAATAATACTTAAATCACGTAAACAATGTTTTCAGCCGATGTGCCCTCCGACAAGGAAAAAATAACCTGAAGAAGGCCGGAGGGAACATCTGCTGAAACGTTGTACAGATAAACAATGAGATGAGGACAATAGTCCGAATAATACAAATAGTACCAAGTGAAAATAATCTATTAATTTATACAGCCCTTGTCAATTCCTGCACTTTGAATGTTAGGTACATGCTGTACATAACAAAAGTGGTGAAAAGTTATTACAGCAAGAGCCATGATGTCAACATAGCCGTTCTTCATCTATGCTCATCTGATTGAAGATGCCCTGTCTATATAGTTTTTTCAATTAATAAGATCAACTCTCTCTTATTATTGGAATATTCATTTCATAAAAAACTACAAAATGAGCAAATAACTATTTTATTAGTATTGAGAATGTGATCTAATATACACAAGACACCATAGCAGGTGTCCACAAAAGTTGGGCGTACATGGAGATCTTCCAACTATTGTATTTATTTTATGTTATTTCTTCCCGAAGAAAGTGGACACATATGGCTAATTTAGCAGTTTTGTTTCATCACATATCATGCGCATAGATCTTTCTTCTCTCCTATATATCTCCATTCTCTGCTCTCCCCGATAAAAGTAATTTACACAAAACACTAAGTGTAGATAGAGGAATATATTTAATTAAATTAACTATATGGGGATTTATGTGTGTATAGCTGGCGGTCCCAAAGGTTAGATTTCAGCTCTGCCCATTAATATAGTCACTGGTCCGATCTCAAGTGGTGGAAATCATTGGATATACACTGCGGAGGAGGACAAATTAAGGTCAAAACAGCTGTCCAGTGTTCCGCATGCTTGCACATGGTGTTTGCCGAATTTTTCTGTCGTGGCAATTTATTTATATATATATATATATATATAGATAAATATATATATATATATTATATATATATATATATATAAAAACATATAAAAAACATCCATCATTTGTTCACCCCAAGAGGACATCCTGATGAAGGTTCAATGTAACCGAAATGTTTTAAACATCGATTATTAAAGTTCATCCCATTTTCGGAACACTTGGTTTTTTTCAAATTTTCTTTATATATATAATATATATATATATATATGTGAAAATATAAATGCGAAAAAAGGTGGATTAAACCAACACAATCAAATCAATTCATGGTAAAATTTAATATTTTATCAAATACTTCATCAGAAAGCTTTCTTCATGTCTGTTTTCAAATTTTTCTTTTTTATTCATTCCTAATGAAGTCTTTGATGAAATATCAAACTTTAGACAATGAATAATTTGATTGTTTGTGTTGGATTATCACCTTTTTTTCCATTTAATATTATCCCACATTTTTGTTGGATTTCAAAACTGTGTTCCTATATATATATATATATATATATATATAAAGTAAGTCGCAGAAGTGGCCTATTGTCTATCAACCAGACAGCAGGGAGTCTATCCCTTTTCGTTAGCTCTAAACAACGTTAGCATTTTTTTTGCTTCTGTGTGGAACGCTAACACCTACCATCAGCTTCCACTTTAACGCAAGATCCCCGCTGCTACTCTTTACACGAGTTTGCGAGGACCAGTATTTGAATTTCGGAACCTCGTGGTTCCGAGCTGGATGCTTTACCGACTCAGCTAAGCCAGCCCTTTATATATATCATATCATATATATATGCTGTCATTGTTTTGTGACAAAAAATTGAAGCAAGTATAATTAAATGTGCAAATTAAAAATTGTGTAAACTTAAGTTTATATTGAAATTATTACATGCCCCCAATACTTAACCATTGATCGAAATTAATTATTGAATCTATTATTGAACAGTGTTGTGGTTAGTATTGCAAACACAAAACAACTGTCGTCAATAAAAAGATATTTTTCAACATTAAAGTATAGTAATTTGGGTTCTTTTGTTGTTTATTTTTTTAAGGCAATATGTAATTAAAAACAACCTTAAATCCCCTAAAACCGTAACCCCATCGACAAAATGTTAATTCATAGACTGCAGTTAAACTGTCATTGGTACCACCAAAAAACTTTGTTTTAATTTTCCGACCTAAATCAGAAGTCAGCCAGCAGGGCTTCTGAACAAAAAGTATCCTAATGCCTGTTTTGCTGAATATTGTTGACAGGCAGTGCCCAACAACCTCAAATGTCTGATACCTTCTGCATCTTCTGTATGATTGTGTTTAGATAAACTCCAATTTACGCTCAAGGTGCATCATCCCCAATAGAACTTAGGTGTTTTCTGTTCAAGCTGTCTCTCAAAAAGGGCCATCATATCAGCCTAAGCAAATGTGTAAGACACCTGATTCAAGAGTCCAAACCATGATCTGGCTAGGGAGTTTTGTGGGTGTTGGGAAGTTGAGTATAGCTTCTCAACCATACGCTTTGGTGAGTTTTGGTTTGGTTGGTTTAGTTTACGGCATATCAAACCTCAGTGGTCATTAATGCCGATAAAGTTTTGAAATAATCAATTCTAATGGATATTACAGATTTTTTATAAATACATTTTCTATTTAATCCATAGATGGACCCTAACAGTACTACCACTCTGAGGTCAGAGTGGACCAGAAGCAATGGTTAATGAAGGGGTGCTTCCACATTCCCCAACCTTCCCAAAAACCATCACCATCAGATTAGAGTTTAACATCATTCCCAAGGACATGTAGACCCTCAGTCACCGCCTTCTTAGCACCCATGATAAAAAAGGGTTGGGGCTGCCATAAGGTAATAGGGGTAGGAAAATCATATAGGTGCTTAGGGCTTGACGGGTACCAGCCGATTGAATGGGAGGGGCCTCTCCGAAAATCGCCCGTCTAGCCCAGATAGGGCCAAAGTGGAGTATTGCAAGTCATGAACTGCTCATCCACCTGGGCTCTATCCTTAAGCATCACAGGTTGCCACCCACGGCCAACAGGTTGCCCCATGGGGGAGTCTTACCCCTCTGCAGAGGTGCAATCAGTGCATTCTAACACTCAAGCTGAACAGGGTGGTTGATGGGTTTTACTTTATCAGCTGTGACTCTGAAACCTGCAAATTTCACCCCCCCCTTATCTCCAGCAAAGTGCGAACTTCCTCTGGATTGAAGATGATCACGTTCATCACAAGGGAGGATGTTTTCAGGGTGCTGCCAAAATGCGGACTCAATGGAATTGTCCCACAGGAGGTTGCTGTCAATGCAACGGGCTTTCGTGGGGTTCCATAGGTGATGTCATCGAAAACAGCGTTGTAGCCATTCAACTATGGTGGGAGTCTCAAACAAAAGGAAATTTATTTAATACAACTACATCTATAAGCAATAGATTGGTGCACGGATGCAGAGTGCAGCTTGTGTGTTTATATGTGGCTTTGTTACAGTTAGTTATATAGATATGTAGTATTAAGTCAAACCACATATTATGTGCGAATATGGGTGGGTTTATGATGTTAGATAGTAGTACAGACCACCCAGAGGATGGGTATGTGTAGTAACCAGTGTGGATAATGTGTGTGTATGTATATATATAGTAATATGTGTGTGTGTGTGTGTGTGTATGTATATATACATGTGTGTGTTGTGTGTATCTAATATATTGTATGTGTAAGTAGGGTCAATGCTAAGTCAAAGGAAGTCATAAAACTAAGAAAAAGGATTAGAATAGATAGATAAAATGTGATAAACGCCCATGAGTCAGACAGAGAGTCTTGCTTTTTGAACAACTTTGAAATCAACTCTAGTTTATACCAGTAATTAAAATTTTGACCTAGATTGAACAAAGACTTTTTTCAAATCACACGGGGGGATTAGACACAAGTCTTGTGGGACGAGAGTTAGTAGCGAGAGTTGGAGAATTCTAGGAAAATTAAAAAAGTCAAGTCAGTTAGATCTCGGGCAGCGAAGCAGTAACATCTCCCTTAGAGCCTTTGTCCACTAGAAGCCAGTTAGCAGAAGTCAGGATTGGAGCGGGGGTGGGGATTTTCCCCACCCCCTCGGCTCGGCCTTATATACTAGGAGATGAATGCGAGTTATATGCCTTCATCTCTGGACCATTTTGTTGTTCACCCTTGATTTCATCTTTGTCTTGTCTTTATTCTCTTCTTTGTTGTTGATTGTAAACCCCCTGGATAGCCCTGGGCAGTTACAGATACAAGTGGAGGTCCTAGGTGAAAAGCCAGCAGATGATCATGGCCAGTAAAGTTAGCAAGAAATGCAGTAAGAGCACAGCAAAAGCGTCCTTATAGGTGTCTCCGGCCCCAAGGGTGGTTTACACATCAAGGTTTGTTTATATTATATATATATATATATATATATATATATATATCTTGTTTTATAAAACTTTTGACAATGAGACAGGAGAAAAAAATGACACCAATTTGTTTTTTCACAGGTTAATTCACTCAAACGAGAGCTTTGTATTAATTTCACTTGTTCTAACTCAAGTATCAGAGTTACAGAGAAATAATAGGAAGAAACAACAAGTATTAAGGATTAGGAAAAAGGTTTACTAAGCAAAGATACAAGGTGAACAGAGTAATTAGCAAATTGTTAGTTTAATTTGTTATAAGTCCCGCTGAGATCTTGTCATTTCTCGTCTTCCAAGGTTTGTCAGACACTATTTATAGGAAAACAGACGGAATCCATTCTCATTATTTAGGTACTATATGACACTATTTAGGAAAAAAACTCAACAGTAAATAAAGTGAATGTAGTCAATTTTGGCAGAAAAATGGAATAAAGTATGTATCTTACTTTTTTACAAATTTAATTTCCAATAGAAATTCTGCTTAGAATACTTGTCAATATAGTACCTAAATAATGAGAATGGCACTCTGGTTTTCCTATAAAATAGTGTCTGACTAAACCTTGGAAGAGAGAAATGACAAGATCTCACGGGACTTATAAATTAAACCTAACAATTGCTAATTACTCTGTTCACCTTGTATCTTTGCTTAGTAAACCTTTTTCCCTATCCTTAATACTTGTTGTTTCTTCCTATTATTTCTCTGTTAACTCTGATACTTGAGTTAGAACAAGTGAAATATACAAACACCCTCTCGTTGAGTGAATTACCTGTGAAAAATTTGGTGTCATTTTTTTTCTCCTGTCTCATTGTCAAAAAGTTATAAAAAACAAGATATATATATATATATATATATATATATATATATAAACAACCTTGATGTGTAAACCACCCTTGGGCCGAGAGCACCTGTAGGCACCTTTTGCTGTGCATCTTACTGCATTTCTTGCAACTTTACTGGCCATGATCATCTGCTGCTTTCACCTAGGACCTCCACTTGTATCTGAACTGCCCCAGGGCTCATCCAGGGGTTTACAATCAACAACAAAGAGAGAATAAAGACAAGACAAAGATGAAATCAGGTGAACAACAAAATGGTCAGAGATGAGGCATATAACTCGCATTCATTCTCCTAGTATATAAGGCCGAGCCGAGGGGTGGGGAAAATCCCCACCCCCGCTCCAATCACTGACTTCTGCTAAGCTGGCTTCTAGTGGACAAGGCTCTAAGGGAGATGTTACTGCTTCGCTGCCCGAGATCTAACTGACTTGACTTTTTTAATTTTCCTAGAATTCTCCAACTCTCGCTACCAACTCTCGTCCCACAAGACTTGTGTCTATCCCCCCGTGTGATTTGAAAAGTTCTTTGTTTCTAATCTAGGTCAAATTTTATTACTGGTCTAAACTACAGTTGACTTTCAAAGTTGTTCAAAAAAGCCAGACTCTCTGTCTGACCAATGGCGTTTATCACATTTTTCTATCTATTCTAATCCTTTTCTTAGTTTTATGACTTCTTTGACTTAGCATTGACCCTACTTACACATACAATATATGTAGATACACACACACACACATGTATATATACATACACACACACACACACACACATATATATATATATACATACACACACATTATCCACACTGGTTACACACATACCCATCTCTGGGTGGTCTTACTACTATCTACATCACACACCCATATTCGCACATATATGTGGTTTGACTTAATACTACATATCTATATAACTAACTGTACAGCCACATATAAACACACACCTGCACTCTGCATCCGTGCACCAATGCATATTGCTATAGATGTATTGTATATAAATAAATTTCCTTTTTGTTTGAGACTCCCACCCATAGTTGAATGGCTACACCGCTGTTTCGATGACATCACTATGGATACCCACGAAAGACCCGTTGCATTGACAGCAACCTCCTGTGGGACAATTCCATTGAGTCCGCATTTTGGCACACCCTGAACAACATCCTCCCTTGTGGATGAAACGTGATCATCTTCAATCCAGAGGAGTTCCACTTTGCTGGAGATGAGGTGAAATTTGCAGGTTTCAGAGTCACAGCTGATAAAGTAAAACCCATCAACCACCCTGCAGCTTGAGTGTTAGAATGCACTGATTGCACCTCTGCAGAGGGGTAAGACTCCCCAATGGGCAACCTGTTGGCCGTGGGTGGCAACCTGTGATGCTTAAGGATAGAGCCCAGGTGGATGAGCAGTTCATGACTTGCAATACTCCACTTTGGCCCTATCTTGGCTAGACGGGCGATCGGAGAGGCCCCTCCCATCAATCGGCTGGTACGTCAAGCCCTAGCACCTATATGATTTTCCTAACCCTATTACCCTTATGGCAAGCCCCAACCCCTTTTTTATCATGGGTGCTAGAAGGCGGTGACTGAGGGTCTACATGTCCTGGGAATGATGTTAAACTCTATCTGATGGTGAGGTTTTGGAGGTTTGGGGAATGTGGAGCACCCCTTCATAACCATTGCTTCCTGGTCCACTCTGACCCAGAGTGGTAGTACCTGTTAGGGTCCCATCTATGGATTAAATAGAAAAATGTATTTATAAAAAATTGTATTATCCATTAAGAATTGATTTATTTCAAAACTTTATCGGCATTAAATGACCCACTGAGGTTGATATGCCGTAAACTAAAACCAAACCAAACCAAAAACTCACCAAGCGTATGGTTGAAGCTATACTCAACTTCCCAACACCCACAAAAACTCCCTAGCACCAGATCATGGTTTGGACTCTTGAATCAGGTGTCTTACACATTTGCTTAGGCTGATATGATGGCCCTTTTGAGAGAAACAGCTGAACCAGAAACACCTAAGTTCTATTGGATGATGCACTTGAGCGTAAATTGGAGTTATCTAAACACAATCATACAGAAGATAGCAGAAGTATCAAGACATTTGAGGTTGATTGGGCAACATGCCTGTCAACCAACTTCAGCAAAACAGGCATTAGATACTTTTTGTTCCAGAAGCCCTGCTGGCTGACTTCTGATTTAGGTCGGAAAATTAAAACAAAGTTTTTTGGTGGTACCCAATGACAGTTTAACTGCAGTCTATGAATTAACATTTTGCGAATTGGGTTACGGTTTTAGGGGATTAAGGTTGTTTTTAATTACATATTGCTTAAAAAAAATAAACAACAAAAAACCCAAATTACTATACATTTAATGTTGAAAAATATCTTTTTATTGAGACAGTTGTTTGTGTTTGCAATACTAACACAAACAACTGTCTCAATAATAGATTCAATAATTAATTTCGATCAATGGTTAAGTATTGCAATGTATAATTTCAATTAAACTTAGTTTACACATTTAATTTGCACATTTAATATACTTGCTTCAATTTTTTGTCACAAAACAATGACCATATATATAATATTATATATAATATAAAGGGCTAGCTTAGCTGAGTCGGTAGAGCATCCAGCTCGGAACCACGAGGTTCCGAATTCAATACTGGTCCTCGCAAACTCAGTGTAAGAGTAGCACGGGGATCTGTGCGTTAAAGTGGGAAGCTGATGGTAGGTGTAGCGTTCCACCTCAGAAGCAAAAAAAATGCTAACGTTGTTAGAGCTAACGAAAAAGGGATAGACTCCCCTGCTGTCTGGTTGATACCGACAATAGGCCACTCTGCCGACTTTACTTTATATATATATATATATATATATATATGGAACACAGTTTTGAAAAATCCAACAAAATGTGATAAATATAAATGGAAAAAGGTGGATAATCCAACACAAACAATCAAATTAATTCATGTCTAAAGTTGATATTTCATCAAAGACTTCATTAGAATGAATAAAAAAAAAACTACAAATTTGAAAACAGACATGAAGAAAGCTTTCTGATGAAGTATTTGATAAAATATTAAATTACCCATGAATTGATTTGATTGTGTTGGTTTATCCACCTTTTTCCATTTATATTTTCACATATATATATATATATATATATATATATAAAGAAAATTTGAAAAAACAAGTGTTCCGAAAATGGGATGAATTTAATAATCGATGTTTAAAACATTTCGGTTACATTGAACCTTCATCAGGATGTCTCTTGGGGTGAACAAAATGATGGATGTTTTATATGTTTTATATATATATATATATATATATATATATATATATATATATATATATATATATATATAAATAAAATTGCCACGACCAGAAAATTCGGCAAACACCATGTGCAACATGCGGAACACTGGACAGCTGTTTTGACCTTATTTGGTCTCCTCCGCAGTGTATACCATGATTTCCACCACTTGAGATCAGACCAGTGACTATATAATGCAGAGCTGAAACTCTACCTTTGGGCCGCCAGCCTTACCACACATACAATCCCATATAGTTAATTTAATTAATTAATTCCTCTATCTACACTTAGTGTGTGTGTAAATTACTTTATCGGCATTAAATGACTCACTGAGGTTGATATGCTGTAAAACAAAACAAACTGCTAAATTACCATATGTGTCTTCTCGGAAAAATAACATAAATAAATACAATAGTGAAATCTCCATGTACCCAGACTTTGTGGACACCCTGCATGTGTTTGTGTATATATAATCACATTCTCAATACTAAAAAATAGTTATTTCATTTTGTTTTTATGAAATGAATATTCCAATAATAATGAAAGTTATTATTAATTGAAAAAAACTATATAGACTGGAGCATCTTCAATCAGATGAGCATAGATGAAGAACGCAGTTGACATCATGGCTCACATTGCTGTAATAATTTTCCCTTTTGTTATTACAGCAAACCTAACATTCAAATGCAGGAATGAACAAGCTTATATATTATAGATTATTTTCAACTTGGTACTATTTGTATTATTCGGACTATTGTCCTCATCTTCATTGTTATCTGTACAACGTTTCAGCACGATGTTCCCTCCGGCCTTCTTCAGGTATTTCTTGTCGGAGGGCACATCGGCTGAAACATTGTTACTATTTGTATTATTCAGACTATTGTCCTCATCTTCATTGTTATCTGTACAATGTTTCAGCACGATGTTCCCTCCAGCCTTCTTCAGGTATTTCTTGTCGGAGGGCACATCGGCTGAAACATTGTACAGATAACAATGAAGATGAGGACAATAGTCCGAATAATACTAATTATCAAGTCTCATTTCAAAAATTCAGAGAAAGAGTATTTTCAACTTGCCCCCCCCGCCCCGAAAAAAAATCCCTGTCTGTCCCTTTAGAATTCATTATCTAACCAATATAGTTCTAATACCATAACAAAATGTTACAGTGTAGAATTTGCTTTTTTGTATTTATTAAATTAAGTTTTAATCAAGTTAATTTTATGCCCAATTGTGTGGCAATATTTTTATTGCCTGATGATTGCAGTTTAGCATGAAATTTTAGTCTCAATTATTTTATTTTATTTTATTTTTAGTGCTTTGTTCCTTTATAGAGTTACAACTCTCATTTAGATTTTTTCCAACTTAGCTATCAATTAGTGAAATTTTTTCCAATTCTTTTTTTTGTCTGTCTTTACATTTTATTTATCAATTTTTAATTCAGATTTCCTCTTAAGCAGTAAACATGACGTGATGCCACTTATCCAAGATGGATATTTGTAAGTACTATTTTTAAATGTTTAAAACTTATTAAATATTGTTTTGTTAGATATAATCTTAGTATAATGGAGATTCGGTGGCTATCTGTCTGTAACCAAGACTACACCACAGCTTACATCACAATATCCTCAGAAATTGCATAAGTTTATCAATGAGTATTCATAGTCAAAATCATTAATACATAGAATACATCTCATTTATGTCCCTATGAAAATCTGAGTTAGATTTGATTCAAAACATCCCATGTTATTAGTATGTTTAAAATCCTGCAATATATCTTATATATCACTAAGAAATAAAGGTTTACATAATATATGGTGTGATTAATTTGCATACAGGTTTTAATAAAAATGGGTTTAATAAATAATTACTTGGTATTATTGATCTCTAATATTGTTTTATTTTCCAACATATTAAAATCAACCTTATAAATGATTTCATATAGAAACCAATTATATAATTAAGATAAGTGTAATCTTTTTATGAGTTCTTATTTAATTTTGTTAGTCTTTCTAATTTAATATATTTCATTAGATTAAAACTTAATTAACAGAAGTGTATGGCAAGTTGTGCATGGATGTCAAAAACATCTGGAAATGGTCTGGGGAGTTTAAACTTTAAAACTTAAATACTTATGCCCAGAGGGCGCATATTCTTGCTTGGAGTACTAATTACATAGGTAATCCCAAAAGTAAGTTTTCCAAAGTACTGGGGATGCAGGGAAACTGTTCATGTGACTATTTGCATCACTGCTGTGTTGTGCCTACGTCTGCCGCTGTGAGTACCTTGCTGCCATGCTTAGTTTTGACTAGGTAGTCATTTCTGATGGAGCTTCCAATTGACACTACTTCAAAGTGTGAAGTTCATGCAGTTATTCAGTTTTAGAATGCAGAAGGCATTAAACTGACTGAAATTCATCGCCAATTAACAGAAGTGTATGGCAAGTTGTGCATGGATGTCAAAAACATCTGGAAGTGGTCTAGGGAGTTTGCAATGATGACAAGATTCAACATTTCCTCAACAACAAAAATGTTGAGCTGCTCACACAAAAACTTCCATGGCACCTACAAAAATGGATTGATCAAAATGGCAATTAGATAGAAAAATAGATACATGTTCAAACTTTAAAATGATCTGCATTGATAATAGACAAACATTTTTGTGATTTCTAAATATTTTGGTAACCTTACCTTTGGGATTACCCTCTTATATATTCTCATCTTTCTTTCTTTTTATTCATTTTTTGCAAACATTAACAATTGTAAATTCTGATGCTTGTCTAGATCCAAGGAAGGTTAAGGTTGGTTGGATTTTATGGTATGTCAACCCTTGTTGGGTTATTTTATGCCGAAGAGGTTTTTTTATTCATTCTTGATGGATACTCAATAATTTTTTAAAACATTTTTTAGACTAATTTTTTTTCTATTTAACCCATAGATGGAGCCCTAACAGGTACTACCACTCCAAGTCAGTGGATCTGGGAGTGATGGTGATGAAAGGGTACTCCGCATTCCCCAGAGCTCTATTATTGGAACTTCACCATCAGATAGTTTAACGTCATATACAGGACATTAAGACCTTCAGTACTGCCTTCTAGCACATATAAGAAAAAGGGTTGGGGCTTGCCATGAGGTCAGTAAAGCAATCATATAGGTGCTAAGACTTGACATGACCAGCCAATTGATTGGAGGGGACCTTTCTGACTGCTCATTTAACCTAAGTAAAGATCTAAAGAAGAGATTGTGTAAAGATTAATGAAATTTGTAAAAATATAGCCTCCCCTCTCCCCGTACACCTCCATATGTATATGTGTATATATACATGCATACTAATCTACGTCCAATGATTTTCAACCTGTTAGAACCCACTTCCTGGATGGATTTCATGACTTAAGAGGTGGAGAATTGGGATCATATTGGATTTCAATATGTGTGTATATATAAATTGTCTATGTGTATTTATATATATCATGTGTTATATATATATATATATATATATATATATATATATATAGTGTGTATATATATAAATTGTCTGTGTGTTTATATATATTGTGTTTGTGTGTGTGTGTGTGTGTGTGTGTGTATATATATATATATATATGTGTGTGTGTGTGTGTGTATAATTGTACAATTGAAAATCTAAATATCACTACATACCTTTGTCAATTAGCAGAAATGAAATGGATAAAATTTGACAATGATGATTCACCATAAAACTATTTAGTTTGTCATTCTTAGTCAGTTCTATTCTCTTTAAATTATTATCTGATAATCGTTAATGATTGTGTTCATTTCCTTTTGTAGATGAAGGATGTCTTTATCTATTGTGAAGATATTGAATCTATGAAATATACTTTCGTATCTATCAATTTGCCTTGCTTGGTGACTGAGCTCATTCCACATTTTCCAATGGCATCATGTTAATCTGAAAAAGAAAAAACTTATGTATCACATTCATGAGACCTATTATAATTTATTTGCTACTGTTAGTATTTCAGGAAGAGGTTAGTCTGATGATTTTGGTGTTTTGTGTCTTGTACAAGCATATAGCCTGCCCTGTTTGCTAAGGCTGTAGAATACACCGACTACACCTCTGCATGATGCTTAAGGATGGAATCCTGGTGACTGAGTAGTCCATGACATGCAACACTCCACTTTGGTCCTTACTTAGGCTAGATGGGTGGTTGGAGAGGGTCCCCTCTGATCAATTGGCTGGTCATGTCAAGCCATAGAACTTATGATTGTCTCAACCCCATTGCCCTTAGGGCAAACCCCCAATTCTTTTTATCATATATGTGCTAGAAGGCAGTGGCTGAGGGTTAGTGTCTTGGGTATGACATTAAACTGCATCTAATGGAGAAGTTCCAATTCTGGAGCTGTTGGGAGTGTGGTGTACCCCTTCATTGCCATTACTCTCAAGTCCACCCTGACCCGTGGTGTTAGTACCTATTAGGGTCCCATCTACAGGTTAAATACATAAAAAATTGAGTTTTAAGAAATTGTTTTTAAAAAGTTGAGTTTTCAGCATAAAATAACCCAGCAAGGGTTGACATGCTGTAAAATCCAACTAACAAGCATGTAGCATCACTTGTGAAATACAGGCATCTCAAGACCTATGGTGATGAAGGAGTGGTTATATGTGAAAGCGTAATGAGCTGGCAGCAAATAGTTACGAATCTGCAGCATCTCTTCACAAGGTTATGAGTGTCTAAGTAGTCCTCTTTTGGATAGCACTGTTCCCCCAGAAAATTGGGAAGGGTCTAGAATCAGTATATAAGCAGTATAAGCAGTCCATGACATGCAACACTTCACTTTAGCCCTTACTTATGCTAGATGGGTGGTCGGAGAGACCCCTTCTGATCAATCGGCTGGTCAGGTCAGGCCCTAGCATCTATATGATTATCCCAACCCTATCGCCCTTATGGCAAGGACCAAACCTTTTTATCATATGGGTGCTAGAAAGCGATCACTGGGGGTCTTAGTGTCCTGGGTATGATGTTAAACTCTATCTGATGGTGAGGTTCCAGTTCTGGAGGTCTGGGGAATGTGGAGCACCTCTTCATCCCCATTGTTCCAAGGTCTACTCAGACCCGGAGTGGTAGTACCTGTTAGGGTCACATCTATGGGTTAAATAGAAAAAAATGTGTTTAAAACTAATTGAGTACCCATCAAGAACGAATAAAAACAAAAACATCTTCAGCATAAAATGACCCAATGGGTTGACATGTCGTAAAACCCAACCAACCAACCATCACGCTGGTCAGCTACATGTGGCTGATGGTTGTTCACAACAGCAGGAAGAACATGAAAAGAAAATATACAAGCAAGAAACATAGAATGTCAGGATACTCCCAGACTGTAAACAATCTGGAATTCTATAGACTAATTGGCTGGTCATGCTAAGCCATAGAACTTATATGATTATCTCAACCCTATTGAATGTCAGAATGTCAGGATACTCCTTGACTGTAAACAATCTGGAATTCTATAGCCTAATTGGCTGGTCATGCTAAGCCATAGAACTTATATGATTGTCTCAACCCTATTGCCCTTAGGGCAACCTCCCAATTCTTTTTATCATATATGTGCTAGAAGGCAGCCAGTCTAGGTGATGGAAAACTCTGAATTTAAACCAGCAGTATTCTGCTTTTAAAACATTGACCTTGTGTCATCCTGCCCATGGTGGGGTGAGAAGAAACCTGTAGTAATTGTGTCCTGGGTGTGACGTTAAACTGCATCTAGGGTCCAATTCTAGATCTCTTAGGAGTGTGGAGTACTCCTTCATTGCCATTACACCCAGGTCCACTCTGGCCCAGAGTGGTAGTATCTGTTAGTGTTCCATCAATGAGTTAAACACAAAAAAATGTGTTAAAAAAAGATTCAAATAACCAAGGTGGTGGCTAAGGGTCTTGGTGTCCTGGGTATGATGTTAAATTGCATCTAATGGTGAAATTCCAGTTCTGAAGATCTGGGGAATGTAGAGTACCTCTTCATCACAATTACTCCCAGATTCCCTCTGACCTGGAGTAATGGTACCTGTCAGGGTCCCATCTATGGGTTGAATAGAAGAAAGTGAGTTTTAAAAAAACTGTTAAAAAAAATTGATTTAAAAAAAAAAAAAATTGAGTTTAAAAAAATAATTTGAGTACCCATCAAGAATGAATAAAACAAAAACATCTTTGGCATAAAATAACCCAAAGTTTGACATACCGTAAAATCCAACCAACCAACCTGTAGTAATATAGATCTTTCCTAAAAACAAATTATTGTTCTTTGTATCTAATTCTTTTTTATTAACGCATTTATTTATTTTAATTGCAGAGACGTCTCCAACTGTAGAGAATATATATTGTCAAAAGAATTAAGAATTATGTTTGGTAAATCCCAGAAAGAATCATGCCTAAGTCTTTTCTAGTCCGTTCAAAATCCATAACCAGTGATTATGGCGCAATCAGAACTTTCGACACTGATGAAACCAGTGATTTGATACCCAAGGATCAACCCTTTTCATTATGGGGTTTAACGAGAGAGCGAAAGCTTCTCTTGTTGGGCATTTGCATGAGTGATATGTTCGCTTCTATGTGCCTCTCCATCATGGCTCCCTTCTTTCCCAAAGAGGTAACACATCCATTTTGATTTTATAAGTTCTTTTCAAGCATAAAAGTGATGTGTGTGTGTGTGTTATTCATGTGAGAGAGATGTGCATGTTATTATTTACTAAGCTTAACTTAGATGTGGCACAAGGTTAGATTATGGGGCGTCCAGTGAGAATCCAAATTACTAACAATGGTCTGTGAATCTAGCTTGCTAACCATTACACTACATGAGGTGCCCAGAGATGTGCATATATGTGATAAGTCGCTAATACCCTTGGGAAAGGTATGAATCCTACTCTCCCTCCAGCTATGGATAAATAGTAGGGTAGACTGGGCTTCTTAACCTTAGGCAACCGGTCTAGAAGGAAAACTCTGAATAATTCAAACCTGTTAAAGTCCGCTTAAGAAATTGACTTTGTGTCACATCCTGCTCATGCGGAGGGGTTGATAAAGAAAATATATGTGATAAGTCAGTAGAGCACCCACCTAGGAATCTGTTCGATACCGGTCTCTGCCAACTCATCGCATGAGTATCACAGATTGCGTAACCTGATCTGTGCAGTAATGTGGGGAGCTGACAGTAAGTGTGGCATTCCACCTCAGCAAAATCAATCTCCCTGGTCTAACACTAGTGAAAAGGAGATAGAATCCCTTGCTATTTGGCTGATACCAGCAATAGGCCACTCTGTCAACTTCACTCACTTTTTAGTAGTAAATTCATCGGAGTGGCCTATTGTTGATAACAACAATACAGTGAGGGAGTCTACCCACTTTTCACTAGTGCTACACCAGGGAGATTGTTTTGCATCTGAGGTGCCACACTACACCTACCATTAACTCTTCACTTTACCGCACAAATCCAAGCAGTGCTACTCATGTGCCGAGTGTTGAGGGCTGGTATCAAACCCAGAACCTTGTGGGTTCCTAGATGGATGCTTTACTGACAGCTAAACCAGTGTCCCCAGTGCTTTGGAGATCTTACTTTTGGGATTATCCTTGTATTTCAGTATTTATTTGGTTTAACATAATGCCTAGAGAATAAGCTAGATAGGAGCTGCGCAAGAATACTGTGTGCGATCTTTAAAAAAATCTTGGAAACAACACCACACAAAGAAGCAGCTGTATGGCCACCTGCTGCTTATCACAAAACCATCTGAGCGAGATGAATAAAAACTGGACACTGCTGGAGAAGCATGGATGAACTCATGTCATGTTTTCCTGTGGAAAATAACATGTGGACATGCCAGTGCAGGCTGTCCAACAAAGACCTACAATGATTAGCTCTGCGTGGATACTGCACGGAGGACTTCTCGAGTGCAATGAATGATAGGGATAGTTGGTGAGAGATTGCCATGGATATCTATGCTACTAATGCAACATGATTATTATCATTATCATTATTATTATTATTATTACTAGTCTTTGATCCAAATTTTGTCAACTGAGCTAATGGCTATCTAATGTGGGGGTATCAAACTCAAAGGTGCAAAAGAGCCATTATGGCCTGGAATTGGTACAATGTGCCAAAAGTAAAATGGGGAGAAGAACCTGCAATTTTAAACATCAAATGGTCCACTAGAGCAGGGGTTCCCAACCTTTTTCAGCTCATGGCCCACTTTGAAACCAGAATTCTTTTGTGGCCCATGAAATTATTATAATAGAAAAAATATTTCCATTTTACACAAGATTCAATTCTAAATTCATTATCTTATTCAATTGGCATATAGGGGCGTATCAGGGGCCTAAATCTCTCCCCACTCTCTCCTAATTGGATTTTGTATATAAAAAGTATGCTCTGAAATCATATAGAATTATAATATTTCCTTGGCCCACCTGAAATTTGCTGTGGACCATTTTGGCAACCACTACACTAAAATAGAAATCAAAATGATCCATATGTGTATAAAAAAAAAAAAGTTGAGAACCACTGGTGTAGGCCCTCATTATCAGGATATGGACAGAAAGAGAAACAGACAATATGGCCCAAACAGAAAAGAGAAGGTTTAAAGACCTAGATGACTTAGCAGATAACGTAAGAGATAATAAGAGTTTGCAACACATGTGATGAAGCATGTGTATTTTTTTTTACAAAAAAAGTAAATAGTATTTTTTACAAATAAGTGAAGTGTATTTTTTGGTGAAAAGTTCTGATGTTACCATTTTAAAAGGGATTTATTTATTTTTTTTTTTACAGGCAGAGAAACGAAATGTCAGTGTAGCTCTGAGTGGATGGATCTTTGGAGTATTCGCATTAACGCGGATCTTCATGTCATTAATATGCGGAAAAATGGTAAGTAACATTTTTTTTTTTTTTTGTTAACTCTGACCTACTAAGTATGTAGGTTTTAGATGTGTCCCTACAACCCGATGTGCAAGTGGAAAACTATACTATGCATCGTTTGTGTGCCAAATCATGTAAGGACCTTGTCACAATCTGGATAAATCATGCATAATATAATGGCTGCTTCATTTATATCACGTTTTGTTTTTTACTTTTTATTTTTTTACGAATATGTGAAAGCATATGTGGCAAATCTTTACTATTACACCTGTCTCCCTTTAAGACTTGTTAATTCAACCTGTTCACCTTGTACCTTTGCTTAGTACACCTTTTTCCTTATCCTTAATACATGCTGTGTTTCTTTCTATTATTTCTCTGTTAACTCTGATACTCGAGTTACAACAGACATGCTATTTACCATATACCCCACGTATATGGGTTTGGCACAAGGCCCTATTAATGTAGGACCATCCACAAGCTGAATCTCATGGGTAGCAGGTGATCCCTTCGGCATTCCCCCTCAAGGAGGTGCCTCAGGCACCGGGCAATAAACCCAGCCCTTTCCCTTTAAATCAAGGGGGCAGGTGTTGCCTGGGGGATGGCCCCCTGGCATCAACATGGTTAATTGTATCAACAGACATAAAATTTATTTTTTCCTATGGTTTTTGATGTTTGAATCTGATCTTTAGAACAGTTGGAAATTATTCATTTTTTAATTACTCCAGCCATCAGCATGGACCCTGATGGGAAAGGTGGGGTCCTATGGCATAGTGGATAATATGCTGAACTGCAATATTGTAAGCAAGTTCAAACTCCAGTTTCGTTATTATGTTTACTTTTAGACTAATACCCTCGAGAAAATTATGAAATCCTCTCATATCCCCCCAGCTATGGGTTAAATAGTACCACTATTGTTCTTCTACAAGGATAAATTTGACATTAAATAACCTGCAATGGTTGATATGCCATTAAACAAAGAAACCAAACCGAACCTGTGGGGGTATGCAGGAGATTTCAGGTGGGGGATCCACCGCTAGTCCTAACACTTAACCTATCAGTCAGCAGCACATGTATATACAAACACAGATTTCTAGTGGGAGACAGCAACATGAACAAGTCGGCCAGAGAGTTGCAAAAAATTAACGAAAAAATTAATTTCCAAAACAGCTTGTTTGTAACAATTTGTGTCTAGGAGAAATTTCCTGATGGTTACTATGACAAGGGACACTTGAAGGGAGTAGGCGCATTTCAGCGAGGCCATGTCAATGCCAAGACATTTCAGCAACAGCCATTTCATGCATAAACAACACTATTTATCAGTACTTATTTGACAGATTATCCATTAAGCAGGTGATTAGGTATACATGTATCATAGTGACAGAGAGAGAGAGAGCAGGAAAGAGAGAGTAAAAGAGCATGTCCTGTGATATATATATATATATATATACATATATATATGAAAAGGTGGAATGAAAACATCACACAATGCTGTTAAAGAAGAAAACAATTTATGATATAATCATAGCTGATACTGATCAATATTTCGATTTTACAAAAATCATCATCAGAGCTTATTCACTCCGTAGTTTGGGTCGGAGAAGAATGTCAAATTAGTTCACAAACAAAAATATATATATATATATATATATATATATATATATATATATATATATATATATATATATAGTAAAGAAAAAGGCTTAAAAATCGTCCATTTTGCAGTTATAGATCTATTTCTGCCCACAGGTATCTGTGTATACCTATGAGTTTCATCAGACTGCTAACTTTATTAGAAATAGTAAACAGAAATTCATTAGGCTTTATATATAATTTTTCTGGGAATTCCTGAAAAGATATCGGGTTTCAGTTCTTCTCATCATCTTGGGGGGGGGTGGTGGTGTTTAGGACTAGGTAATTAGTTGACCCGGTGGTGGTGATGATGTTGTCTCTCTGGGTGGTTTTGTCCCCCCAATCTCTCTCTCATATATATATATATATATATATATATATATACACACCTTTGAAAGAAAGGAAAAACTCAATAAACCATCATTCTGTAATAAATTTCTAAAAGCCTAAGTTTGGGTCAAAATAAAGTTTTTCTTGAGTTTTTCCTTTCTTTCAAAGGTAAATATTGCTCTGTATTTAATCTAAAATATACATTATTATGCCTTGAGCTCTCTCTCTCTCTCTCTAGGGATATTAAAATTCTTGTATTTGCACCTACTAAAACATGCAATATATTATACAGTGAGATTTTGAAGATCCCATGTAGAATCATCCCTTACTACCTGTTTTGGATACCTTACATTTTTATATATATTATATATATATATATATATATATATATATATATATATATATAATATATAGAGATTATTGCTGAATGTTTCAAATGGTAAAAGAAAGGATATTTCAAAAGTGACAGAAAGAGAGAGAGAAGAGAGATAGCAGGAGAGAGGGGGAAAGAGTGTGTCTTGTAAGAGAAAGATAAAACTTGCAGTAAAACTGCTGAGCAACTGTAATCAATTTCTTCTGGCGTTGCTGAATAGTACCTAACCCACCTGAAGAAGGGCACAGTAGCTGAAACGTGAGTATAACAACCAAACTGCTGACAACAGTTGAAGATATGGGAGCAATGTAAATAAGAACTCTTCATCTTGGAGGTGTGTTTAGTGTAACAATTATCCTCATAAAAAATGGAATCCATAACTTGAGTTCAAATCCTAAACGAGGTTGTTTGCATTTCATTGCACAATAATGCCCTTTAGAAAATCATCTGTTCTTTGCCCAGCCTATGAAGGGCAGACTGGGCCCTTTAGAAAATCATCTGTTCTTTGCCCAGCCTATGAAGGGCAGACTGGGCTCTTTAGCCTTGGTTAGGCAACTGGTCTAGGAGAAGGAAAACTCTGAATTCAAACCAGCAGTTCTCCACTTAAAAATTAACCTTGTGTTGCATCATGCTTGTGGTGGGGGTGTTGGGTAAATACAAACTCCCCATCTTGAAAATTCAAACAGAGAAAACTATTTATGAAAAATTGTTAGGAGTCTATTTTTTTAATGGGCGATAATGTACATATATGGTAACCTATTAAAAACAATTTCTATTTTTTTATTTTTATGCTATCAAGATACCAAAAATTAGGAGCCAGGTTCATGTACATAGCAGGACTTTTTCTGAGTGGTGGATGTACAATTTTATTTGGGTAAAAAAAAAAAAAAAAAAAAAAAAAAAAAAAATAAATAAAGGCATAATATTCTATTACGTCAACTCTTTTTTATTATTCATTTTAATTGCAGCAATAAATGTATAAAGGTTAACCTTTTACTAACCACTCAATGCAAATCTATATCTTGTGGCCTTTGGCATATTGTCTTTGACATGTGTATATTTCAGTTTTTATCTCTTTAAATAACCATAAAAAAACATCAAGGTTTTTGCTTTGCTTTTTTTAGGGTGTGTGGGTAGGTGTTTAACCCCCCCGCCCCAATGATTGACATATAAATGCAAGAGAGATACATACAAGCAACACTGGGTATTTCTACAAGCATTTTATATAACTTTGATTTTTATTTACCAATATAAACACAAGTAGTCTCAAATAGCAATTTCTAATGGTAAATAACAAAAAGATGGCATTATGTAAGACTAGAAGTGGCTACCCAGTGTCGACTGGGTATAGGGGAGGGCAAAATAATATCCTTGTGTATTGATTTATTTACTTTTGAGATTTACAAATACTGGACATTTTTAAGTAGAATTTCAATGCTTTTTTTTTTATGTATATTTTAATTTTTGAATATCTTTGAATATAAGTCAGATTTACATAATTCTTGCACAAAAAGCAAGAATAGGTGATATTTAATGTGTGTGTGTGTGTATGTATATATATATATATATATATGTATGTATGTATGTGTGTATTATATATATATATATATATATATATAATATATATATATATATATCTTTGTTGTTAATTGTTTTATTTTCATAGTTTTATCTGGACATACCTACATACACACCAACTGCCCTTTATATATGTATAGATAAATTTAAAATATTATGTATTACATAACAAAAAACCAAAATGAATTGATTTTTGAACGATTTTGCCTGAGGGGATGGGAGTTAAAAACTCAGTCTCAGAGGGTTTATATCATAATTAAAATCATCAAGTTTATTAAAGGAGTAAAAGAAATAAAAACAATTTGCAATGGAAACTTATGTTCCTCTCAAATAAAATGTTTCACACATCTATTAATTATTAATTTCTTTGAATATTTTACACAAAATTTTAGGTATTTATTTGTAAACTTTTTAATTAACCTCTTGATACCAAAAAAATTACTGTTTCTTGTTTGTAAATAATTTTCTCGTAAAGCTTAATACATTTTGATAACTTTAAATATATATTAGAATAAAACAAACTATATATGAATATATAATACTGAGCATGTATTTATTAAAACTTGTTTTAAAAGACAATAAGGACCATCTAAGTTTGCATACTCAAATTTTGAGTGCATACGATGTAAGGTTGTTCTTTATTCTATGTATTAATGATTTTGGGTAATGTGACATAAACAGTGACATAGTTTCGGTTACAAAAAAATTGAGACTAAATCTCCATTATCCATAGATATGAGAGTGAGACAAAAAGTAATGCCATTTTCTTTATTTCACATGAATTATTTTTATAAAACTAATGCCTACATTGAGACGCTAATGAGGCTCAGAGCAAGAATCCGATGAGTAAGACTCAATTTGCCAATCGACAATGTCCTCCTTCTGCATGACAAGCATCAGGACAAGGGAGAAAATTGCCTCATTTGGGTGGACAACTTTACCGCATCCTCCATATTCACCAGATTTAGCGCCTTCAGACTATTATCTCTTCAGCCCCATGAAAAAGGGTTTGAGAGACAAACTTTATTCCAGTGATGAGGAAGTGAAATCTGTAGTAAAGAAGTGGCTCAAAGAACAGCCAACAGAATTTTACAGGACAGGGATACATGTTCTCATTCAAAGGTGGAACATTGCTATTGAGAGAAACGGAGACATGTGGAGAAGTAGGGACGTAATCCACAGAGGACCAGCTTCATTTTGATGTATGATACATGTTCCTGAATTGGTAATTATACCTGTCCTAAACAAAATGGCATTACTTTTTGAATCACCCTCGTATAAAGTTTAAAATATCCAGGGTTGCAATGACTTTATGATTTCTGATATTGTTTTCACTTTCTATCCAGTTTTATAGGGTACCTTCCCATCTTGGAAAATGGAGTGGATACAGACTTCCTTGTTTTGTGTTTCATTTTGAGAATTTTCATGGCCATTGGATGCTCATCTCATGAATGTGCAAGTTTCACTATTATATCATTAGAGTTTTCAAATGACATCAGCACAGTGATCGTAAGTGATTAAGTCATTTTTTTTTTTCTTTATTTCCAAATCTTTGAAAGTTGATTAACTTTTTTAAATTCTTTTTACATAACTGATGTTGGTATATGGAAGGTAATAAGAAATTTTTATCACAAAATAACGAGAAAAGCGAGTGGTAGTCCTTGTTATTCAGCAAAAGATTTATACACACACGCGCAACCACACACCTAAAAAATGCACAATGCATAAGAGAATATTTGACGTCATATTTCAAACCGTCTCCTTTTTTCAAACCTCAAATTTTAAACAGACTGAAAAACAAGGACTACCACTCGCTTTTCTCGTTATTTTGTGATATAAATTTCTTATTACCTTCCATATACCAACAAATGCCCTGAAAATGATCTAATCAATAGATCGAAACACTGCAGCGTCGGCCAATAAACTCACCACTTTAACTCATTTAAAACCTGTGCTTTTTCATTCTTTTTCTTAATATACTACATACCGTCGATTCACTTCCTTTTCTTCACAAAAGTAAGTAAGTAAAGTTGGTGAAGTGGCCTATTGTCGGTATCAGACAGTGAGGAGGTCTACCCCTTTTGCTAGCGCTATACCAAGGAGATTATTTTTGCAGAGGTGGAAAACCACACCTACCATCAACTCCCCACTTACGCTCAGGTAAGATTACCTAATCTGTACTGCTCATGCGCTGAATTGGTGGGGACCAGTATCAAACAAGGAACCTTGCAATTCCTAGGTGGGTGGTGTCTACCAACTGAGCTAAACTGACCCTGTATATAAATCATTAGTATTAGATAGGAATAATAATTTAAACCATATGATTATGTGCAAATTACTTGTATTAGATAGGAATACTTGATATAACTGTGCCAAATGTTTAGGCAAATAAAAATCCCATGGAACATTAAAAATAAAGTTATGATTACAATCATTTGCAAAGGAATCAAATTCTACTTTTCTGTTTATTTTTCAGGGAATCTGTGAAGTGTTTGTTGGTGTTGGACTTGCTGCTGGTCCTGCTCTTGGTGGAGCCCTCTATGGGGTAAGATTTTGATTTTCTTATTTTGATAAAATTAAGTTCACTTTGAAATTAATGCACAAATTTAGATGATACCTTAATAGATTACTAGTTTGGCATTTATATGGTGTAATGTGGTTCAACCACCTTGCAGATTCACTTCTGGTTTATTTCTAAATGAAGCAAAAGCCATAAAACAAAGCAGTTATATACAACAATTATGAGAACTTTACTTGTATACAGGGTGGTCCATATTGTTTTAACTTTCATTATTTTTTTGTTTTGATAATATAGTATATCATTAATTATAATGTAATTATTATAATTATAATATAATAATAGTATAATTTTCTATTTTATTTTCAGTATAATTTCATGTCATATCATGCAATTATAGTTAATTAATTAGGAGTTATATTTTGCTAGGGAGTGACAAGACCCAACAAGGGTTGACAATGTCATAAAATCTAACTTGCCAACCAATCACTCACAAAGGTCTGTTTTATGTGCTCCAACCAACATTCTGGCTTAATTCCAATGGTCATTCTGATAAGACTGCCATCCATTACTTTGGGTACCTAAGTGATAGTCATATTAAGGACTCAAGTTGTGCATGTGCACAAATCACATTACAAATGGCGGCTTACACAACAAATATGCAAAGTAGTGCAACCTTTTTGCTTCAATTAAATTGAAAATTGTCACATAAAATATATTTTTAAGTATTTAAAATGAGACAAAACAAAAATAAGATATTTAATGGTTTGTTTGTCTGAATTTTTTTAGATGAGGCTTGATAATTTGTATTTTTCAGTCTCTTGTCCTCTTCTTTATTGTTGTGCACACAATGTTTTGGATGATGTGCATGAAGAAGGATGGAGGGCACATCAGCTGAAACGTTGTATAAATAACAATAAAACTGAGGACAATAGTGTGAAAAATCCAAATAATACAAATTGAATGGTTTGATTAGAATTTTTTTTTTTTCCTTTTTTTAAAATTTAATTTTTTTAAATTAATTCTACTTTTTTCTTTGTTTTCTTTTAGGTTGGTGGTTTTATTCTTCCTTTTGTTGTGACTGGATGTGTTTTTTGGGTAATAATTCCTGTTAATTTTTGGATTCTGTCAAAACGAAATGGTAAATAGGCTTTTTTTTTTTTTCTTTTTTTTTTATGATAAAAATATTTTACTGGTGTAGTGACTAATTAAATTCTGCAATTATTTCTCATCCACCTGGACCATTTACAAACCTCATGGCAAGCCCCTGCCCCTTTTTATCATATGGGTGCTAGAAAGGTGGGCTGCGGGTCTACTTGTTCTGGGAATGACGTTAAACTCTATCTGATGGTGAGGTTCCAGTTTTGGAGGTTTGGGGAGTGTGGAGCACCCCTTCATCACCATTGCTTCCTGGTCCACTCTGACCCGGAGTGGTAGTACTTGTTAGGGTCCCATCTATGGGTTAAATAGAAAAATGTATTTATAAAAAAATTGTATTATCCATTAAGAATTGATTTATTTCAAAACTTTATCGGCATTAAATGACCCACTGAGATTGATATGCCGTAAAACAAACCAAACCAAACCATTTACAAATACCACCTGTTCAATACATAGTGACATTTACATAGTCAATATATGGAAAAATATAAAAAACACAATGTGTTCCAAATGATGAATATTTATTCTTCATGGTAGTGTCGACACTTAACGTTTCAGTTTTTGCAACCTTCCTCAGGTGCAATCTTGTGTGGGAGACATTAAGTTCCTGATAGGGGGAAGAATGTGGGTCATTTGTTGATACTATAGTGTGTGCCAGTGTTGGTGTGTCTAAGTTGAAGAATTTTGTTAACCTTTATACTGAGGTGGGAGAGGGTTGTATTTTCCCCCCCTTTTTAGTGGGATGCTTATGTTGTCTTTAGGTTGGGAGTTTGGTTTAAATTTGTCATCTTATAGCTATTAACGATTATTTTGCCTTGATATGGTGAGATGTTGAAAAAGTCAGGCCTACTGTTTATATTCTGTTAAGTAGTTATGACACCAACACTGGCACACACCATAGTATCAACAAATGACCCACATTTTTCTCCCTACCTCCTCTTTATCACACATCATGGTATCAACCATAGCCCACATTCCCTCTAACTACCCCTCAATCCTAACAACCCTACTGACTCAACTCCTCCCTCCTGCAAACCTCCTCCTAGATTAAGAACAGCTACACCAGATGATACTGTCCATTACGCATACCTACTCCACCAATATAGGACCAGCAATACTCATCACCTAAAAAGCAGGGACTTAATGTCTCCCACACAAGGTCTCACCAGGTGTCCCAAAGAAGGTTGCAAAAACTGAAATGTAATAGCGTCAACATTACCATCAAGAATGAATATTCATCCTTTGGAACATTTCATGTTTTTCTATATTTTTTCCACATATTGTTTGATTGATTTACCCATTTTACTCCCATAGTCAATATAGTAAATGCAGAGACCAAATTACAGGCTTTTAGCTAACTATTAAAAAAACTCCATCTTTTTGTCTGTTGTGATTTGGATTTAAGTTGTTAAATGTTTCTATTTTCAGACTGGATCTTTGAAAAAAAGAGTGTAGCATAATGGCACGCCCTACCCGGGAACACCATATTTGTGGCCTTGTGCCAGACACAGAGAAACCTTAATAGGATGTAGCATGATTCTCAGACCTTACGGGAGTGGGAAAACAAGAGGATAATGTAATTCTCATTATCACCTGTGAGTCGATTCGTAGCCGGGAAGTCTAGGATTTTGCTATTAAAATTTATTTTAATCGGTTTATCAGAAGAAAGGATGGTTGACCCGTTGACCTCTTAATTGACACGTGCAATTTGGTAAAACAGAACATTCGAAAAGTTCCACGAGTCTAGAATGTTCCACACCCATTTCTATATAATGAAGGAACCTTAGATTTTAAAGACAGTTGGGTTGGCAGAATTTGCCGAGACAGTCGGGACGGAACTTGCCGAGAACAGTCGGGGTTGGCAGTTTGGCCGGGTTAGTGAGGTCCTGGAATTGAGACTGGTGTCGCTGATGTGTGAAGCCTGATAATTGGTGCTGACAGTTGGAACGTTACTAAAAACTTAAGGAAACCAACTCTCTCTCTCTCAATAACTTGCATTAAGTGAATAAATTGATGAAAAGCAAGAAGTACTGTCCTCATCTTTATTTTACTACGTCAAAGAAATACTACGAGATCTTTTATGAATGAGAGTCCCCTGCCCAAAGATACCCCGTGGAGATAGAAAGTTAATTGACCGCAACAAATAACCACTTGTCTTGTAAGGTAATATCTTTGCCTGACCATAAACGAAACAAAAGGAGGAAGGATTCTTTTGTGGGCTTGAAGGCTGACTACTAGACTCTGTGAGTGTTGTAAACAAGCGCTAGAAGTTTACATGCCTTGTAAGCGTCCAGCGACTTGTGTGAGTTTAATGG
>CM042142.1:39606562-39723385 GCA_023376005.1 Doryteuthis pealeii
ACCACTCCAGTCAGTGGATCTGGGAGTGATGGGATGAAAGGCAAAGTGGACTGCAGGCCATTCGCATGTCCCCCGGTGCAAAGCCTGCAAAGTGCCCCACGCAGAGCCTAAACCACCCTGTCGGATACGTAATTACCGAGAACCCACGTTCATCCATTCAGATAGTTTAACGCTCATATACCCAAATTTTCTACATTGGGATACTTCATTTTTAGACGGGAAACTTGTATACAGCGAGCTAGATAACTCTGCTCTTCTTCTATCCGGGAGCCGAGCATATCACAGAGGGTGTTGGAGAGCCTTTGTCCGGAGGTTGAGTTGGCGACGGGAGGTGAGAAGGGGGCCGGTGGCCAATCCAAATATGAGGTGTTACTGCCGCTCAGTAAACAAGAGCTTGTGACATACCACCAATTGATTGGAGGGGAACCTTTCTGAACTGCCCAAGTCCACGATATATAAACCGTATCAATTAAGATCTAAAAATTATGTATTGATCTGGGTATACACGGTAGGACATTCCAATTGAAGAATATTGTGTAAAGAGATAATATTCAGACCTCCACGGGGCATCGGGACCCCTTGAGCCTGACGGAAAGGGCTCCGACACCGAGGACGAAGCCAGAATAGCTCGAGCTGCACAGGCTATGGTGCTCGTCGTACGATATACACGTGTCAGCGTTCTGCCTGCTCATGCTTAGGTCGAGACGACTAATGACCCTCGCAATGAGACTGTGTATTCTAAGATCACTACATGAATAAGTAAAAGAACTATCCATACTATGTTATCAGATCTCATGAATAAAATGTACAATGTGCACTTTGTCCAAAATTCTTTATTCGGCAGATTCAGATTATCAAACCAGCCGTGCCACCACCTTCCTGGAGATGTCGGCAGAACGTCGAGAATACGGAAGACGTTCACAGACGTTGTGGAGGAGACTATTGGGAACTATAGCGAATGTAAACACGTATTCAATATGGGGAGCAGAGTCCTACGGAAATAATAATTGTCCTATGAGATGTTTAAAATATTTATATAGCTGTGGGTAATAGTAACTAGAGACCAGTAATTACTCGGTACCTTATTAGCTTGTAGCACTTGGTGTATGTATGAACCTGTAAAGAATTAATTGTCTGCTCGTGAGTGTCTTATATATGTTTATATATAATAAGTTCTGTACGTTGTGCTATCACTCACAGGTACAAGAGACTTTATATAATGCCGTCGATGTTCATATACAGTCAAAAATGTTTAATAATTATTATACGCATAGATTTTTGGATAAATGTATCACAAATTCTCTTTGTGAAGTTGCTATTATTTGTTAACAGAAACATATTTTATGCTCACAAGAACAGCTTCAAGGGCACCAAAGGAATATCTGTGTGTTTATGGGATCTTAATGTTTTAATTATCTATATTATTACGGCTACGACACTGTTGATAATGTGACATAAATATACTGCGTAAAGCTTGATTGTCGGTCGTGTGTTTCTGTATAATATATAGTGCATCAAAGTCCAAATTTAGAAGTCATACCATGAGGCAAAGTCTTCTGGCCTTGCCGTTGTCTATAAGGGCGACGATATATAGAGATAAATTGGTCTATAGGTCAAATGTGTTTATATAAATAATATGTTATAGGAAAACTGTGAAACGTATATGGCGGGTGCAAAGCAGCAGCGTTCGTCGGTGGAGCGAGTGCATACCATATACTCATGCAAGATTGCGGACACGTTTGGTCTGCATGGCAATTGGTGTGTTGAGCTGTACTATGACACCACAACTATTGTTGTATTGGTGGCTGTGTGTGTGTGTATATATTATATATAGTATATTGCTGGAGCGAGACTCGAACGACAATCGATTAAGAATTTTAATGCGGAGAAGTTCGGGGCTGTGTGTGTGTGAGAATATTGCGGTAACAGTTAATTGAAAATCATAAATATCTAAATAACAACATATGACTGTCTGTCAATTTTTAGTCAGAAATGAAATGGAATAATAATTTTGGTGTACATATGCGGACGGGGTGGGGATTTTTCAGCGGGGAAGGTCATACAAAACTTATCAGTGTTAGTTTGTGCCTCATGGTCACTTGTCAGTTCTAATTCTCGTTTAAATTATTAATCGGTGATATCGGCTTTGTTAAGTTGACCGGTGCGATTGTGTTCATCTCCTTTTTGTAGATGTAAGGTGCCTTTTATCGTATGTGAAGATATTGAATCTATGAAATAGTACTTTCGCGTTAATCTTATCAATGGTATATTGCCTTGCTTGGTGACTGAGCTCATTCCACATTAATTCGCCAATGGCATGATGGTTAATCGTCCTGGAAAAGGAAAAAACTATATGTAAGTCACATTACATGAGAGACCCATATTATAATTTAATGGATTGCTACTGAGGTTAGTAATATTCAGGAAGGAGGTTAGTCCTGTGATTTGGTGTTTGCATGTGTCTTGTAACAATTCAGATGTGACACTGCCCTGTTGTGCTGGCTGTAGATACAACTTACACCTCTGCGAGGGGGTAAACCTGGCTTTGCCCGCCCAGGGTGTTTTTGAGGGCGTACTTTGTTGGTTGCCGGGTCGGTGGCCGAATCACAACTGTATGAATGCCTGATAAATGTCCTCTCGCGCAGCGCCGCTGATTGAGATGTAATAATATTATTTCCGATTCTGGTGCTATTGGAGTAGTCATGACATGCAAACCACTCGGCGTGATTTTCCAAGGGCAGAACTCTATCTGTGTTACCTTTTACGACTGACTCCGCTGCTTAGTTACGTAGGGGGGCTGGTAGATCGGGATGGCTGGGCGGGGCGCGATCTTTTGACCTTCCGAGACCACGCCTCGCGAACTAATGTCCGAAGGTCGCCCGCGCAGGATGCCACAGGGCTGCCCGGCTCTGTGTGCGTCGGTTACTGAAGATACGATTGCTGGATCATGTCAAGCTGCCTGCTGCCCGATTGAGCTTGATACTATATGTTGTCTCAAGAAGGTCTCGGTGCCAAGCCGCCCGCACGGGCTGACTGTATGGTTCGCTCGTGAGGTCTCGACACGCAGAGCTGTGGACGACCCCCGGAGGCACTAAGTCCTCAAGGACGTCGGGTGCATACGACGATTGTGGTACATTTCTTTTATTTTATGTATCTTCTGTCGTGTGCTGGGATGTGGTCTTTGATTGCATAGTGAAGATAAGGGTGCGCGGCATGATTCGGCGTGCCGGGTACCTTAGGGGATCGAATGGCGCCGAGCTTGTTTAGACTCATGTAGGCGAGCCAGCCCGAGATTCTATTGATTTTAGTCGCTTTTGGTTATGTGCATTAACGACCCGATGTGTGACTATGAGGCGAGGATGGCACTGAAGGGTCTGTCGGAGGGTGTCTTGGGTGATGTGAGGGCGGACATAGTATCGCATCTCGGAACTGCCACTTCGTACATGGAGGAAGTTACCAAATTCTGGAGGGCTGTTGGGATTGCTAGGTGTGTGTGCTAACCTAGGTGGTGCGGGGTGTTCTCGGCAAACCTTCATATGTGCATCGCTGCTGGTGCATTGTGCCATTTGCCCTCGTACTGGCTACGGCCGTCTCGAATCCTTGACGCGGCTGCAACTCTACGTGCGGGTGTGGCTGTTGAACTGATTTGTTATTGTTTTTTTATTCAGATCTTAAGCGAGCCGCGTGCGGCGGGGGAGAAACCCTATGTGCGGTCCCATCTACGGTTTATAATACATAAAAAATTGAGTTTTTAAGAAATTGTTTTTTAAAAAAAGTTGAGTTTCAGCATAAAAAATAACCCAGCAAGGGTTGACCATGCTCCGTAAAATCAACTAACAGCATGTAGCATCACTTGGTGAAATGATCAGGCATCTCAGACCTATGGTGATGAAGAGTGGGTTATATGTGAAAGCGTAATGAGCTGGCAGCAAATAGTTACAAATCTGCACCATCTCTCTTGCAAGGTTAGGGAGTGTCTAAGGTAGTCCTCTTTTGGAATAAGCGAGGTTGCCTGTTGGCCCCGGGGGATCCAGAAAGATTGGGAAGGGTCTAGAATCAGTATTATTAAGCGTAATCAAGGGGCAGGTGCCAATGACATGTCAATGGACACTGTCACTTTAGCCCTTACTGGGGGTAGGGCTAGATGGGGTGGTTCGGAGAGCACCTTTCCTTCTGATGGCACGTCGGCCTGGTCTCAGGGGATCAGGCCCATAGCATCTATAGGTGATTATCCCCACCCTGGGTCGCCGTTATGGCAAAGGACCAAACCTTTTTATCATATGACGGTGGACTAGAAAGCGATGCACTGGGGTCCTGGGTAGTGGGGCCTGGGTCTTATTGGAGATGTTAAACCTCGTATCTGATGGTGGGGAGTTCCAGTATCTCGTGGAGGTCCTGGGGTAATGTGGAGCACCTGCTTGCATCCCCATTCGTATCCAAAGGTCTACTCGAGACCTGGATTGTGGTAAGTTACCCTGTTAGGGTTACATCTTTGGGTTAAATAGAAAAAATGTGGTTTAAAACTAATTGCAGTACCCATTCTTAAGAATCGGGCGAATTAAAAACAAGAAACATCTTCAGCATAAAAAAAAATGGACCAATGGGTTTGACAATGCATCGTAAAAACCCAACCAACTTTAAACATCAAGCTCGGTCACTACAATTTGTGGCATGATGGTTGTTCCATCAAACAAGCAGGGAAAGAAGCTATCGAAAACAGAAAATATGCAAGCAAGAAACAGTAATGTCAGGATACTCTTGACTGTAAACAATCTGGATTCTATAGGCCCTAATTGGCTGGTCATGCTAAAGCCATAGAAACTTATATGAAATTGTCTCAATCAACCCTATGCCCTTAGGCAAAGACGTCCCAATTCTTTATTTATCAATAATACTGTTGCTAGAAGGCCAGCCAAGTCTAAGGTGATGGAAAACTCTGAATTTAAACCAGCTGTATTCTGCTTTTGAAAAATTCGACGCTTCGTGTCATCGCTGCCCATGAGTGGTGTGAGAAGAAACCTGTAGTAATTGTGTCTGGGGTTGTTGACGTTAAACGACATCTAGCAGTGAGGTCCAATTTTAGATGCTCTTAAGGAAGTGTGGAGTAATCTTTTCATTGCCATTACACCCGGTCCCACATCTGGCCCAGACTGGAGCAAACTGTTTAGTGTTCCCATCAATGAGTGAACACCAAAAATAAAATCAAATGTGTTGTAAAAGAAGATTCAAATAACCAAGGTGGTGGCTAAGGGTTTGGTTGTCCTGGGTATGTGATGTTAAATTGCATCTAAATGGTGAACATTCCAAGTTCTGAAGATTGGGAATGTAGAGTACCTCTTCATCCAGACTTTACTCCCAATTCCCTCTGAACCTGGAGTAATGGTACCTGTCAGGTCCATCTATGGGTTGTAGCAAGAAAGTGAGTTTCTAAAAAGCTGTGTTGTAAAAAAATTGATTTAAAAAGAAAAAATGGGATTTAAACAAAATAATTTTGAGTACCCATCAGAATAATAAAACCAAAACATCTTGGCATAAAATAACCCAAGTTGAACATACTGTAGAATCCAACCCAACCAACCTGTAGTAATATGATCTTTTCCTAAAAGCAAATTATTGTTCTTTGTATCTAATTAACTTTTTTATTAACACATTTATTTATTTTAATTGCAGAGAACGTCTCCAACTGTAAGAGACATATAATATTGTCAAAAGAAATTATGTTTTGGGTTAAATCCGGCAGAAAGAATCATGCCTAATCTTTTCCTAGTCCGTTCCAAAATCCATAACCGTGATATTGGTGCAATCAGAAACTTTCCGACACTGATGACCAAGTGATTTGATAGCCCAGGATCACCCTTTTCTTATGGGGTTTCAACGAGAGAGCGAAGCTTCTCTTGTTGGGGCGCAATATTTGCATGGAGTGATATGTTTCGCTTCTATGTGCTTTCCCATCATGGCTCCCTTCTTTCCCCAAAGAGGTAACACCAGTCCATTTTATGATTTTAATAAGCTTCTTTTTCAAGCATAAAAGTGATGTGTGTGTTGTGTGTGTGGTTATTCATGTGAGAGAAATGTGTGCATGATATTATTTACTAAGCTTTAATCTTAGATGTGGCGACAAGGTTAGATTAATGGGGCCGGTCCAAGTGAGAATCCAAATTACTACTAACAATGTCTGGTGAATCTTAGCTTTGCCTAACCATTACAGGTTCTACATGAGGTGCCCAGTAGATGTGGCATGATATGTGATAGTTCGCTAATCACCAGGCTTTGGGAAAGGTATGAATCCTACTCTCCTCCAGTTATCGTAATAGTGAAGTGTAGACTGGGCTCTTTAACCAGGGCTTAGGCAACCCGGTCTAGGAGAAGGAAACTCTGAATTCAAACCTGTTCACCTCCACTTTAAGAAATTCGACCGTTGTGTCACAGTCCTGCCCTCATGTGGAGGGGTTGATAAAGAAATATAATATATTATATATAAATATATTATTACGTATATATATTATATATATAATGTGTGTGAAAGTTCATAGAGCACCCGCTAGGATCTGTTGTTTCGATACCATTTTCGTGTCTCAGCTGCCAAGTCATCGCATGAAGTATCACAGATTGTCGTATGTAGCCTGATCTTTGCAGGTGGTAAATTGTGGGGAGCTGTTAGGTCGAAGTGTGTGCGTTGTCTCATGCGTTTTACCGTCTTTTCAGTTTGTGTTTTTGTCAGTGCAGGAAATTACTGTCTTGCGTAATTCACATTTGGTAGTTCCCTTGGCTTTCGGTGATGACTGGTAGTTTTGGGGAACTCCAGGGTTTTTCAGGATACTTGATTGGGTGAAGGTTTATGTGGATCTAGTCTTTCGAGGCATCTCTACAGAAAGTTGATTGCCGGGTTTTGAGTGATACACAGAGTAGCTTTACTCAGAGAGTCCGATTGTTGCATGGATTTTCATGCGCTCTCCAGTGTCTTGTCTCAGGGTGATTATCTCAGCGATATTGATGGACGAGGGATCTCTTGGTACCTCCCACTCCCTTTCTTATCAGGTCTCGATTGCTGTTCACTGTGCGTATCTCTGGATCATCAGATTGTTTACATGAATACTCTTTGCCTCGCATACTCTTCCTTATTCGGTATCTAGCCATAGGTTTAGAGACTCGTATCAATTGCACGAAGCATGACGACTGTTCTACCCGAGACTTATCTCACTGTATTTGGACTATGCACAGTATACGTGAACTGCAACTACATAGATTGTGAGCCCGTAGTAGTTGATCTAATCTCTCGGGACGGTCCACTTCCATTCGTGGTTCACACTGATTGGTGCATATTTTTTACTCTTGACCAGGGGCGGGCAGATATTGTGAGAAATAGTTTAAGTTGTTGTGTGTTGCTGACGCTATTTTACATGTGTATGTATAGTTTGTGTAACTACATTCATATTCACTACCACTAGACACCCTAATCCTTAATTTTTTACGATGCTCTCTATAGAGGGTATATCACTTATTGCCATTCTTTTTTGTAATTTTTTCCTGGTTTCCTTGTTCCTTACATATTGTTTACTGAATGACATTCATTCTGAGCAGTTCCGCTTTTTGGGGCTGTCTATATGCCGGTCCGTAGTGTAGCTGGCGCTCTAGGGGTTGCCAGGCATTGGGTCGTTGGTGGAGGCTGGTATCTCAAAACCCAGATACCTTGTTTGGGTTCCAGATTGGATGTCTTTTAGACTTGAGCAGCTAGAACCAGTGTCCCCAGTTAGTCGCGGTATTGTGTTAGGATCATTCCTTCTGCTTGGTACGGGTTGGGATCCTTATATTTGCCCTGGCCGTCTAGCCTTCGATATGAGTGCTTCCAGAGTATTGTGTTTAATTTATGTGTATTCGACTGACTCTGACTACTAACATAAGAACTGCCTAGCTGGGAAGAATTTTCTCAGAGTTAGAGGATAAGGTACCGCTAGCGTGCAAGAATACTGTTTTGGTGTGTCGCCGTAATATTACGAGGACCTTATAATATCCTATATATCCATTATTCTTTTTTGGACCATCATACAATCACTCATTCTTTCTCCACGCATGTGGGGTGGATGGCCTCACATCATGTGTTCTGGCGATTAATAATTGAGGCTTTGGACATAAATGCGAATACGGGTGAGCCATGCTGAGTTGGTCCTGTCGGCTCGTTGTGCATGTCTGCAGTAATAGTCTGCTGACTGGTCAAGTGTCTTAGCTCTGGTCGGCGTTGATGATTTTCTTGGCCGTTCTCAACCAAAAACCCATTCTCATGTTTCAATGCTGCATGCCGCGCTCCATCTCTGAATTCTCGGGAGCTACAGCTCTCTGCTTATTTAATTATCGAGACTCCGCGGTACACTTATAATATTTTACACGAGTCATTCCGCTGGAGGATATTAGCAACTCGGGTAATCGGTATGGGAGGTCTCTTGCATTTGTTTCTCACTCTGGGTACTCCCACGGTCGGCGTTTGACCGCTGCTAGGAAAAATAACATGTGGACATGCCAGTTGCACGGCGTCAACAAAAGAACCTACATTGATTAGCTCTGCGTGGATACTGCACGGAGGATTCTCGAGTGCAATTATGAAATGATAGGGATAGTTGGTGAGAGATTTGCCATGGATATCTGTGCTACTAGATCAAACATTAATTAATTATTATTATTATTATTAATTATTTTATTACTAATCTTTTGCATCAAAGTTTTGTCAACTGAGCTAATTGGCCTATCAATGCAGGGGTCTCAAACTCATAAGGCGCAAAAGGCCATTATGCGCCTGGAATTGGTAACAATGTTGCCAAAAGTTAAACGGGGAGAGGCGATCTGGCAATTTTAAACGCTCAAATGGTCCACTAGAGTATCAGGCGGTTCCCAACTTTTTCAGCTCATGGCCACTTTGGAAACCAGACATTCTTTTTGTGGCCGATGAAATTATTATAATAAAAAATATTTCCATTTTACACACAAGATTCAACTTCTGAAATTCATACATCTTATTCATTGGCTATAGGGGCCGTATCAGGGCTAATCTCTCCACCACTCTCTCCTACCATGAATTAGTTGACATCTTAACTTCTAGAAAATATAACTTTCCCCCACAGGAATATTGAATTGGATTTTGTATATAAAAAGTATGGCTCTGAAATTCATATAGAATTAATAATATTTCCTTGGCCCACCTGAAATTTGCTGTGGACCATTTTTGGAACCACTACACTAAATAGAAATACAAAATGATCCATATGTGGTAAAAAAAAAAAAAGTTGAGAACGCACTGGTGTAGCCCTCATTATCAGGATATGGACAGAAAGAGAAACAGACATTGGCCCAACAGAAAAAGAGAAGGTTTAAAGACCTAGATGACTTAGCAAGATAACATTTTTAGAAGAGATAATAAGAGTTTGCAACACATGTGATGAAGCATGTTATTTTTTTTACAAAAAAAGTAAATAGTAATTTTTTACAAATAAGTGAAGTGTATTTTTTGGTGAAAGTTCTGATGTTACCATTTTAAAAGGGATTTATTTTATTTTTTTTTTACAGGCAGAGAAACGAAAATGTCAGTTGTAGCTCTGAGTGGATGGATCTTTGGAGTATTCGCATTAACGCGGATTCTTCAATGTCATTAATATGCGGAAAAATGGTAGTAACATTTTTTTTTTTTTTTTTTTTTTTATTAACCTCTGACCTACTAAGTATGTAGGTTTTAGATGTGTCTACAACCCGATGGTGCAAGTGGAAAACTATACTATGCATCGTTTGTGTGCCAAATCATGTAAGGACCTTGTCACAATCTGGATAAATCATGCATAATATAATGGCTGCTTCATTTATATCACGTTTTGTTTTTTACTTTTTATTTTTTTACGAATATGTGAAAGCATATGTGGCAAATCTTTACTATTACACCTGTCTCCCTTTATCATATAGTACCTAAATAATCAGAATAGAATCATCCGTTTTCCCTATAAATGTATGATGAATCCTCAGAAGAGAGAAACAACTAAATTTCATGAGACTTGTTAATTCAACCTGTTTACCTTGTACCTTTGCTTAGTACACCTTTTTCCTTATCCTTAATACATGCTGTGTTTCTTTCTATTATTTCTCTGTTAACTCTGATACTCGAGTTACAACAGACATGCTATTTACCATATATCCCACGTATATGGGTTTGGCACAAGGCCCTATTAATGTAGGACCATCCACAAGCTGAATCTCATGGGTAGCAGGTGATCCCTTCGGCATTCCCCCTCAAGGGGGTACCTCAGGCACCGGGCAATAAACCCAGCCCTTCCCCTTTAAATCAAGGGGGCAGGTGTTGCCTGGGGGGATGGCCCCCTGGGATCAACATGGTTAATTGTATCAACAGACATAAAATTTATTTTTTCCTATGGTTTTTGATGTTTGAATCTGATCTTCAGAACAGTTGGAAATTATTCATTTTTTAATTACTCCAACTCTTGGAGGTGTGTTTAGTGTAACAATTATCCTCATAAAAAATGGAATCCATAACTTGAGTTCAAATCCTAAACGAGGTTGTTTGCATTTCATTGCACAATAATGCCCTTTAGAAAATCATCTGTTCTTTGCCCAGCCTATGAAGGGCAGACTGGGCCCCTTAGAAAATCATCTGTTCTTTGCCCAGCCTATGAAGGGCAGACTGGGCTCTTTAGCCTTGGTTAGGCAACTGGTCTAGGAGAAGGAAAACTCTGAATTCAAACCAGCAGTTCTCCACTTAAAAATTAACCTTGTGTTGTATCGTGCTTGTAGTGGGGGTGTTGGGTAAATACAAACTCCCCATCTTGAAAATTCAAACAGAGAAAACTATTTATGAAAAATTGTTAGGAGTCTATTTTTTTTATGGGCGATAATGTACATATATGGTAACCTATTAAAAACAATTTCTATTTTTTATTTTATGCTATCAAGATACCAAAATTAGGAGCCAGGTTCATGTACATAGCAGGACTTTTTCTGAGTGGTGGATGTACAATTTTATTTGGGTAAGTAAAAAAAAAAAAATTAAATAAATAAATAAATAAAGGCATAATATTCTATTACGTCAACTCTTTTTAATTATTCATTTTAATTGCAGCGATAATTGTATAAAGGTTAACCTTTTACTAACCACTCAATGCAAATCTATATCTTGTGGCCTTTTGCATATTGTCTTTGACATGTGTATATTTCAGTTTTTATCTCTTTAAATAACCATAAAAAAAACATCAAGGTTTTTGCTTTGCCTTTTTTAGGGTGTGTGGGTAGGTGTTTAACCCCCCCCCCCAATGATTGACATATAAATGCAAGAGAGATACATATTAGCATCATTTATTTATCTACTAGTTGAAAAGCGACCCTATCCTGCAGAGGGCTCTTGATTGGGCTTTCAGGCCAACAATGACGCTTTATGCATTGTGTATATATTAAATTTTATCAAACTTTAACAATATTTTTCAAACAATTAACAGTTTTCAAATTCATTTCCAAGTTATGAAAATTATTGTTAAAAAAAAATTGTTCCAAAAAATCATGTAAAAAAAAACAAAAAAACACAAATACAATCACAGTAAATAAAACTTGGGAATCTAAAATTTCAGGATTGCATGTTTGGATTTGACCTGGAATGTTTTTAATTTTCCCACAGACTCTGCCTGATTCCAAAAGGGTATGATATATTGGGCTATGGCCTCTAGGAGTAAAGTTAAAAAAATGACATTGACACAAACTTATTAAAGATATGACTTTGCCAATGTTTGTGTCATTTGTTCAGAGATCATGGCCAAATGAAAAGTTCAAAGGACATGATTATCTTTCTTTTTTTTTTCTTTTTTTTTTTTTTTCATGGAGATTTACCATAACTATGTTATGATGAAATGGTTATCGTTGTAGGAAATAGACTCTGCATTGTGAGTTCAAATCCTGGACAAGACTACATTTCAGATTGTGCTAATACCCTTGGGAAAGGTATGAATCCAACAATTCTCCCTTCAGTTGTTGATAAATAATAGGGCAGACTGGGCTTTTTTTAACCATGGTATGGTGACCAGTCTAGGAGAAGGAAAACTCTGAATTCAAACAAGTTGTACTCTGCAGAGGGATTGGATAAATATATACACTACATAAATATGTATTTATATATAAAGGGTGGCTTACCGGTGAATATGTGCACGATCGTTGGAGGTGCACAGGATCCAGGGGTTAAGTCCGTGATAAAACAAATACAAAGTGCTCAATACAAAGTAGAGCAAATTTATTGAAGAAATGGATACAACAGAAACCTACTCGAGTTTCATTGCTAGAATCATCAGGGTTAAATCCACTGAATTAATCGAGTTACCGATTAACTGCAGCTGATCACACGTATGTTCATTGAATATTGTATTTATTTATGTAGTGAATTGAAGAAATGGATACAACAGAAACCTACTCGAGTTTCATCGCTAGAATCATCAGGGTTAAATTCACTGAATTAATTGAGTTACTGATTAATTGCAGCTGATCACATGTATGTTCATTGAATATTGTATTCAATGAACATACGTGTGATCAGCTGCAATTAATCGGTAACTCAATTAATTCAGTGAATTTAACCTTGATGATTCTAGCGATGAAACTCGAGTAGGTTTCTGTTGTATCCATTTCTTCAATTCACTACATAAATAAATAGATAGATAAGAAGTAATCCATAATTTTCTTATAATAGTTATTTCCCTTTATAGATTATAATGATCAGGGTGAACATGATAGCATAACTCTAATTAATCTTAACCTTTGGTTTTGTTGAAAGTTAAATCACAGCAATAATTTATCATCACTTTCATCTGGAAGAAGGAAAATTCTGAATTCAAACCAGTTATACTCTGCTTAAAAAAAATTATCTTGTGTCAGATCCTGCTTATGGCAGAGGGGTTAGGTAAATATGCAACTATGCAAGGTTGACCTCTGAGCTCACTGGACATCATCAAAATGGCAAAATATGATTTCTGGCCAGAGTGAGATAGTAACTTTACATCAAACTACAATTATTTTTTTTTTTTTTTTTACCTTTTATAAATTGTAGGACTGATATGATCAGATCCATGTTTTTCACATGGCCAGCTATACGCTGGTTGTTTGTGAGTAAGTAGTGAAAATGGACTCTACATATTTGCTAAAGAAAATATCCTCTTTATAATACTTATATAATACTTCATACAAGCAACACTGGGTATTTCTACAAGCATTTTATATAACTTTGATTTTTATTTACCAATATAAACACAAGTAGTCTCAAATAGCAATTTCTAATGGTAAGTAACAAAAACATGGTATTATGTAAGACTAGAAGTGGCTACCCAGTGTCGACTGGGTATAGGGGAGGGCAAAATAAAATCCTTGTGTATTGATTTATTTACTTTTGAGATTTACAAATACTGGACATTTTTAAGTAGAATTTCAATGCTTTTTTTTTATGTATATTTTAATTTTTGAATATCTTTGAATATAAGTCAGATTTACATAATTCTTGCACAAAAAGCAAGAATAGGTGATATTTAATGTTGTGTATGTATATATATATATATATATATATTATATATATATATTATATATATATCTTTGTTGTTAATTGTTTTATTTCGTAGTTTTATCCGGACATACCTCCATACACACAAACTGCCCTTTATATATATATGTATAGATAGATAGATTTCAAATATTATGTATTACATAACAAAAAAACAAAATGAATTGATTTTTGAACGATTTTGCCTGAGGAGATGGGAGTTAAAAACTCAGTCTCAGAGGGTTTATATCATAAATAAAATCATCACATTTATTAAAGGAGTAAAAGAAATAAAATAATTTGCAATGGAAACTTATGTTCCTCTCAAATGAAATATTGCACACATTTATTAATTATTAATTTCTTTGAATATTTTACACAAAATTTTAGGTATTTATTTATAAACTTTTTAATTAACCTCTTGATACCAAAAAAATGACTGTTTCTTGTTTGTAAATAATTTTCTCGTAAAGCTTAATACATTTGATAACTTTAAATATATATTAGAATAAAACAAACTATATATGAATATATAATACTGAGCATGTATTTATTAAAACTTGTTTTAAAAGACAATAAGGACCGTCTTGCATACTCAAATTTTGAGTGTATACGATATAAGGTTGTTCTTTATTCTATGTATTAATGATTTTGGGTAATGGGACATAAACAGCGATATAGTTTCGGTTACAAAAAAATTGAGACTGAATCTCCATTATCAATAGATATGAGGGTAAGACAAAAAGTAATGCCATTTTCTTTATTTCATGTGAATTATTTTTATAAAACTAATGCCTACATTGAGACCCTAATGAGGCTCAGAGCAAGAATCCGATGAGTAAGACTCAACTTGTCAATCGACAATGTCCTCCTTCTGCATGACAAGCATCAGGACAAGGGAGAAAATGGCCTCATTTGGGTGGACAACTTTACCGCATCCTCCATATTCACCAGATTTAGCGCCTTCAGACTATCATCTCTTCAGCCCCATGAAAAAGGGTTTGAGAGACAAACATTATTCCAGTGATGAGGAAGTGAAATCTGTAGTAAAGAAGTGGCTCAGAGAACAGCCAACAGAATTTTACAGGGCAGGGATAAATGTTCTCATTCAAAGGTGGAACATTGCTATTGAGAGAAACGGAGACATGTGGAGAAGTAGGGACGTGATCCACAGAGGACCAGCTTCATTTTGATGTATAATACATGTTCCTGAATTGGTAATTATACCTGTCCTAAACAAAATGGCATTACTTTTTGAATCACCCTCGTATAAAGTTTAAAATATCCAGGGTTGCAATGACTTTATGATTTCTGATATTGTTTTCACTTTCTATCCAGTTTTATAGGGTACCTTCCCATCTTGGAAAATGGAGTGGATACAGACTTCCTTGTTTTGTGTTTCATTTGAGAATTTCATGGCCATTGGATGCTCATCTCATGAATGTGCAAGTTTCACTATTATATCATTAGAGTTTTCAAATGACATCAGCACAGTGATCGTAAGTAATTAAGTCATTTTTTTTTCTTTATTTCCAAATCTTTGAAAGTTGATTAACTTTTTAAAATTCTTTTTACATAACTGATGTTGGTATATGGAAGGTAATAAGAAATTTTTATCACAAAATAACGAGAAAAGCGAGTGGTAGTCCTTGTTATTCAGCAAAAGATTTATACACACACGCGCAACCACACACCTAAAAAATGCACAATGCTTTCTTTTTGATACACACACACAATCCAATACTCACACCGTAAAAGAATATTTGATGTCATATTTCAAACCGTCTCCTTTTTTCAAACCTCAAATTTTAAACATTAAAAATTATTACCTTCCATATACCAACAAATGCCCTGAAGATGATCTAATCAATAGATCGAAACACTGCAGCGTCGGCCAATAAATTCACCACTTAACTCATTTAAACCTGTGTTTTTCATTCTTTCTTAATATACTACATACCGTCGGATTCACTTCCTTTTCTTCACAAAAGTAAGTAAGTAAAGTTGGTGAAGTGGCCTATTGTCGGTATCAGACAGTGAGGAGGTCTACCCCTTTTTGCTAGCGCTATACCAAGGAGATTATTTTTGCAGAGGTGGAAAACCACACCTACCATCAACTCCCCACTTTACCGCTCAGGTCAGATTACCTAATCTGTACTGCTCATGCGCTGAATTGGTGGGGACCAGTATCAAACAAGGAACCTTGCGATTCCTAGGTGGGTGCTCTACCAACTGAGCTAAACTGACCCCTGTATATAAATTATTAGTATTAGATAGGAATAATTTAAACCATATGATTATGTGCAAATTACTTGTATTAGATAGGAATACTTGATATAACTGTGCAAACAAATGTTTAGGCAAATAAAAATCCAATGGAACATTAAAAATAAAGTTATTACAATCATTTACAAATGAATCAAATTCTACTTTTCTGTTTATTTTTCAGGGAATCTGTGAAGTGTTTGTTGGTGTTGGACTTGCTGCTGGTCCTGCTCTTGGTGGAGCCCTCTATGGGGTAAGATTTTGATTTTCTTATTTTGATAAGATTAAGTTCACTTTGAAATTAATGCACAAATTTAGATGATACCTTAATAGATTACTAGTTTGGCATTTATATGGTGTAATGTGGTTCAAACACATTGCAGATTCACCTCTGGTTTATTTCTGGACTCAATTTAAAAAAAAAATCTTCATGAATGAAGCAAAAGCCATAAAAGAAAGCAGTTATGTACAACCATAATGAGAATTTTACTTGTATACAGGGTGGTCCATATTGTTTTAACTTTCATTATTTTTTTTGTTTTGATAATATAGTATATCATTAATTATAATGTAATTATTATAATTATAATATAATAATAGTATAATTTTCTATTTTATTTTCAGTATAATTTCATGTCATATCATGCAATTATAGTTAATTAATTAGGAGTTATATTTTGCTAGGGAGTGACAAGACCCAACAAGGGTTGACAATGTCATAAAATCTAACTTGCCAACCAATCACTCACAAAGGTCTGTTTTATGTGCTCCAACCAACATTCTGGCTCAATTCCAATGGTCATTCTGATAAGACTGCCATCTGTTACTTTGGGTACCTAAGTGATAGTCATATTAAGGACTCAAGTTGTGCATGTGCACAAATCACATTACAAATGGCAGCTTACACAACAAATATGCAAAGTAGTGCAACCTTTTTGCTTCAATTAAATTGAAAATTGTCACATAGAATATATTTTTAAGTATTTAAAATGAGACAAAACAAAAATAAGATATTTAATGGTTTGTTTGTCTGAATTTTTTTAGATGAGGCTTGATAATTTGTATTTTTCAGTCTCTTGTCCTCTTCTTTATTGTTGTACACACAATGTTTTGGATGATGTGCATGAAGAAGGCTGGAGGGCACATCGGCTGAAACGTTGTGTATATAACAATAAAACTGAGGACAATAGTGTGAAAAATCCAAATAATACAAATTGAATGGTTTGATTAGAATTTTTTTTTTCTTTTTAAAAATTTAATTTTTTAAAAATTAATTCTACTTTTTTCTTTGTTTCTTTAGGTTGGTGGTTTTATTCTTCCTTTTGTTGTGACTGGATGTGTTTTTGGGTAATAATTCCTGTTAATTTTTTTGGATTCTGTCAAAACGAAATGGTAAATAGGCTTTTTTTTTTTTTTTTTTTTTTATGATAAAAATATTTTACTGGTGTAGTGACTAATTAAATTCTGGAATTATTTCTCGTCCACCTGGCCCATTTACAAACCCTTATGGCAAGCCCCAGCCCCTTTTTATCATATGGGTGCTAGAAGGCAGTGGCTGCGGGTCTACATGTCCTGGGAATGATGTTAAACTCTATCTGATGGTGAGGTTCCAGTTTTGGAGGTTTGGGGAATGTGGAGCACCCCTTCATCACCATTGCTCCCTTGTCCACTCTGACCCGGAGTGGTAGTACCTGTTAGGGTCCCATCTATGGGTTAAATAGAAAAATTTATTTATAAAAAAATTGTATTATCCATTAAGAATTGATTTATTTCAAAACTTTATCGGCATTAAATGACCCACTGAGGTTGATATGCCGTAAAACAAAACAAACCAAACCATTTACAAATACCACCTGTTCAATACACAGTGACATTTACCTAGTCAATATATGGAAAAATATAAAAAACACAATGTGTTCCAAAAGATGAATATTTATTCTTCATGGTAGTGTCGACACTTTAACGTTTCAGTTTTTGCAACCTTCCTCAGGTGCAATCTTGTGTGGGAGACATTAAGTTCCTGATAGGGGGAAGAATGTGGGTCATTTGTTGATACTATAGTGTGTGCCAGTGTTGGTATGTCTAAGTTGAAGAATTTTGTTAACCTTTATACTGAGGTGGAGAGGGTTGTATTTTTTTTTTTTTTTTTTTTTTAGTGGGATGCTTATGTTGTCTTTAGATTGGGAGTTTGGTTTAAATTTGTCATCTTATAGCTATTAACGATTATTTTTGCCTAGATATGGTGAGATGTTGAAAAAGTCAGGCCTACTGTTTATATTCTGTTGAGTAGTTATGACACCAACACTGGCACACACTATAGTATCAACAAATAACCCACATTTTTCTCCCTCCCTCCTCTTTATCACACATCATGGTATCAACCATAACCCACATTCCCTATACCCCTCAATCCTAACAACCCTACTGACTCAACTCCTCCCTCCTGCAAACCTCCTCCTAAATTAAGAACAGCTACACCAGATGACACTGTCCATTACACATACCCACTCCACCAATATAGGACCAGCAATACTCATCACCTAAAAAGCAGGGACTTAATGTCTCCCACACAAGGTCTCACCAGGTGTCCTGAAGAAGGTTGTAAAAACTGAAATGTAATAGCGTCAACATTACCATCAAGAATGAATATTCATCCTTTGGAACATTTCATGTTTTTCTATATTTTTTCCACATATTGTTTTATTGATTTACCCATTTTACTCCCATAGTCAATATAGTAAATGCAGAGATCAAATTACAGGCTTTTAGCTTATGTAAAAAAAAAAAAAATTAAAGTTGTCGGGGCGGCCTAAAGTCGGTATCAGCCAGTCAGAGAGGGAGTCTATCCCCTTTTCAATAGCGCTAGATCAAGGAAATTGTTTTGGTGTCTGAAGTGGAGCGCCACATCTACCATCAGCTCCTTACTTTACCGCACAGATCCCTGTGTTACTCATACGCTGAGTTGGCGAGGACCGATATCGAACTAGGAACCTTGTGGTTTCTAGCCAAATGCTCTACCGATTGAGCTAACTCGGTCCCTTAGCTTATGTACCTAACTATTAAAAAAAACTCATCTTTTTGTCTGTTTTGATTTGGATTTAAGTTGTTTAATGTTTCTATTTTCAGACTGGATCTTTGAGAAAAAGAGTAACATGTTGAAGCTATTAAAAAATCCTATGGTGCTTGTAACTTGCTTTGTTGTTATGATTTCATCAACGGTCTGGGCTGGTCTAGACCCAATTTTAGAACCACATCTTCGCATTGTAAGTATTTTTTTCTTCTGGCATTTCTTTTCTACTTACAGCTTTAACACTTATCTGAAAACATTTGCTTTTGTTATATATATATATATATATATATATTTATATATATATATATATATACCCACTCAGTATTTAAGCACCACTTTTTTTTTCTTTCTGCAACATTCAAAATTGACTTGGCTCTATTGTAGATCTTTTAACATGACTAAATGAAAAATCTGTAAATGTAATGCAGTTGTGAGTGTAGGTGAATAAAAAACATAAATATAACCTCAGAGAAATGCATTATATATACTAGCAAATATATGCACCCTCCGGGTGCAAGTATTTAAGTTTTAATATGATAAAATATCATATTGAGTTAGAAAGGCTAATGAAACTGAATAAAAATGCAGTTAAAAACATTTGGAACAGAGGGGGTATGATTGAAAAATAGAACAACTTTGAAACTAACTCTTCCATCATTTTTCATTACTCCCGTCTTTCATTGCTAAATTTTCCTAATTTAACTATTTAATTGAAATAGGAAGTAAAGAATGAAATTACAGTTATTTCTTCTTATTAATGGATTTCTTTTATGATTTATCACCGAGATTTTTGCTCATATTCATTAAGATAAAACCAAACAATTAGAAATCAATAATACTAAGCACATATTTATTAAAATCAATTTTTAAGATCAATATGCAAATTAGCCTTCCCATTCACACTGTAAACCGCTACTTTGTTGTATATATAAATACAACTGCATGTTGAAAGTATGTAGATATGGCCACCAGTATTAATAATGTAAAACAATTTTATTAATAATTGAGGTTTAAATAAAAATAAAATCATAGAGAATGCGATGTCCATAACAAAGGGAATTGTGACTTGAATAGTGATATAGTTTCGGTTACAGAAAGGCAAACTCACAATCTCCATTATAATAAGATATATATAATCATCATCATATAATTTAAAAAATTTTTTTTCTTTTTCTTTTGAGTTGTAAAAAATTTACATCAGGCAATTTTTCTGTTTCATTCGTCAAACAACAATTAGTATATATATCTCCCGAGTCCAATATCATTTACAATATTAAGTTGAACAAAACTGGTAAGTCAACTTTATTTCTTGAATATTAGTCTATTTGAACACTTACATAATTCATTCATGCTTTAAAAAAAAACAGTATTTGTATTTTATTTTTTATAACCCAAACAATTTATAATAATAATAATGAAATTTATTGTGTACAGTGCTCAGGTGCACCACAACTCATCAAAGTCTCATGTCTAGTACACGAATAATGTATTAGTGTCAAGAACATGAACAGTGTACAGTAATAATATATATATGTGTGTGCATGCGTGCATGGAGAGGTGTATCAGGTATAGTGTTAGTGGACTAAATTATACACATGGTGGGATGGCTAAATTTTCACCATTTTAAATTATTAATTTCATGCATGTGCTTCAGTTTCTATCTACAGTGCAACAAACTAGACAGTTGGGCACTGCAAGGAAATGTGTTTGTGTATGTGTGTATGTATATGAATTGTGTATGTTTATGAATTGGTTTAGCTCAGTTGGCGGAGCCTCAGCCTAGGAATCATAAGAATCCTGGTTTGATACCGGCCTTCGCCAACTCAGCGTGTGAGTAGCACAGGGATCTGTGTGGTAAAGTGAGGAGCTGATGATAGGTGTGGGCACTCCATCTCAGATGCTAAAAACAATCTCCTTGGTCTAGTGCTAGTGAAAAGGGGATAGACTCCTTTGCTGTCTGGCTGATACCAACATTAGGCCGCCCCACTGACATATATAATGTGTGTGTGTGCAGCCTGCAACTGAGATAGGAGTATCAATACCCACTCAATAATAACTTAACCTTGGATTGTGGGGGTGTCAGATCAAGTTTTAATGATAAACATGCACTTGGTGTGCAGATGACCTCAACAAAAAATTGTTTTCAGATATATTCTTTAATGTTTTTCCTTTTTTTTTCAAAATTTCTTTCATTATCTTAATTGTTTGTGAGTCTGTATTGAAATATTACAATTAATCCGTTAGATATTATTTATTTATTTTCCCATTAAACTAACCCTAAACCCCAACCCCAACCCTAGTTTTTTTCAAGTGACACCGCTTCAGCTATGGACTTCTATTGTGGCTGGTGTTTTTTTTTCAGCAGCCACCGGCTAGCGGTTTTTGAAGCAGGAGGCCGGGATAGAACTCTGCGAATATTACCTTCAAAATTAGCAGAACCAATGTTATTTTTTCCCCTGACAATCTCTGCTACCCAAATTTTAAAAAGACATCAAATAAAACAAAAATTATTTGGGTACCTTGAGGGAAGTTATAGTTAGCCAGCTAGGCTAGCAGACGATTGTTGGTGAATTTGATTCTCATTGGGTGCCCCATACTCTTACCGCCCTGTCGGCTGGGGCGTTAGAATACACCAACTACACCTCTGCAGAGGGGTAAGACTCCCCCAATGGGGCCACCTGTTGGCGGCGATCTGTGATGCTTAAGGATAGAACCCAGGTGGATGAATATTCCACTTTGGCCCTATCTTGGGCTAGACGGGCGGTCGGAGAGCCCCCTCCGATCAATCGGCTGGTCATGTCAAGCCCTAGCACCTATATGATTGCCCCAACCCTATTGCCCTTATGGCAAGCCCCAACCCCTTTTTATCATATGGGTGCTAGAAGGCGGTGACTGAGGGTCTACATATCCTGGGAATGACGTTAAACTCTATCTGATGGTGAGGTTCCAGTTTTGGAGGTTTGGGGAATGTGGAGCACCCCTTCATCACCATTGCTCCCTAGTCCACTCTGACCCGAGTGGTAGTACCTGTTAGGGTCCCATCTATGGGTTAAATAGAAAAATGTATTTATTAAAAAAAATTGTATTATCCATTAAGAATTGATTTATTTCAAAACTTTATCGGCATTAAATGACCCACTGAGGTTGATACGCCGTAAAACAAACCAAACCCATACTCTTAGCCTTGTGTCAAACTAGGCCCAGCTTAGTAAATGTCAAAGGTTTTGCATATGATGTAATGGTTAGGTAGCTAGGCTAGTAGACCATCACTTGTGAGATTTATTCTTACAAAGTGCTCATATTCCTGGCCTTGTGCCAAACTAGGTTCAGCTTAGTAAATGATAATCTCACTTCTTGCTTTGATTGCTTTCAAATATTTGTATGTGTGTTCCATTTTTCTTTCTAAAATCTATTTTCATAATTTATGCTTTAACGTGCTCAATATCACATGATATAAGTAATGTTACTTATTGCTCTGATGCACATGTAATTTGCATTTCACATAATGCTAATACCCTTAGGAAAGGTACAAATCCAACTATTCTCCCTCCAGCTATGGGTAAATAGTAGGACAGATTGGGCTCTTTAACCTAGGTATGGCTACTGGTCTAGGAGAAGAAAAACTGAATTCAAACAAATAGGCTCTCTTCTTGTTAGTCAAAACTATTTTGAGAGCTCCTCTTCTTCCTCCTCCTCCAATCTATCTATCTCAATATCTTCATATTTATCTGTCTATGATGATGGACTTAAGAGTTTATTGGCTTACATCATATCTGCTGTTGATGACTTTCTGACCAATGGAATCCAAGCACTGCAATTCTGAAGGAAGAGGTGTGTGAACTGCAAGGTGGAATATGTTGAAAAATAAACCTCATTTAGTCACATTCTATGAGAGTATCTTGGTCAGCCTATGAACTTTTCAGCTGACCCTTGAATATTGAGATTACTTTTAAGCAAATTATGATTTTAATTATCAAAAATTGTTCAATCTGGCTGGTGATCCACTTCTTTATATATTCTTGATGCTGTAAACACATTTTGGTTGATCCATTCTCCATCATCAGGTGTATAATCCAAAGACCCCCAGAAAATGGTGCCAAAAATGGTCACTAATGACCAACTGGACTAATCCATTCCAGCAATGCAAGTCGCATCCAAATTGTACATCAGAGTAACAGGGGTTCTCAACACCCACATTGCTAGACAAAGAAAATCAGTGTTGAAATCTTTACTTTCTTGACTTACTTATGTGATTGACAAGCCAATATATACATATTTTTTAAATAGGAGATATATATATATAAAATGTATGTATTTATATAGATAAAAGGTGGCTTACCGGTGAATATGGGCACGATCGTTGGAGGTGCTCAGAATCCAGGGGTTAAGTCCGCGATAATGAACACACGTGTAATCGGCTGCAATTAATCGGTACCTCGATTAATTCAGTGGATTTAACCCTGAAGATCCTTATGGTGAAACTCGAGTAGGTTTCTATTGTATCCATTTCTTAAATATATATATATATATATATTTTCATTCATTTAATATAATACACACCCAGCACAAGTGAATCGTTCATCTGTTAAGTGTCTATTTACATTTTTAAAATCCATAGCAACCGTTTTTAGCATTTGTTTTACGTTTTAAACATCCAAGAATGCTTGCTTTTTCACTCAACAATTTTTAGATAGACTGATCAACAAAGCAAAAGAGTCTTGCAGATTTCTTATTTTCTGTGATACATTTATTTTTTCCTCAAACTAACGAAAACCCTGATGAAGATCTATTGAAACAGATCGAAACACAGCAGTGTAAGCGAAATAAACATTAATCGTTTATGAACTTGTGTTTTTTCAATTTTTTATAATATTACATACATATTTACCAACCCCTCTGCACACAAGTAGGATGTGACACAAGGTCAATTTCTTAAGTGGAGTTTAACGTTTGAATTCAGTTTTCCTTCTAGACTGGTTGCCTAACCAGTCTATTAAGAGCTCAGTCTGCTCTACTATTTACCTATAGCTGGAGGGGAAAGTAGTTGGATTCATACCTTTCCCAAGAGTATTAGCTTTGTCCAGGTCTTAAACTCATCTCACTGTGTCCATTTCCTATGATGATAACCATTACCCTATGTGCCTCTAAGCCAATGTATACTGCTATGTTTTAACTTGCTCTCTCCCCAATAATGCTCTTTGTCAATTAGATGGACTTCATCCCAGAGGAGGTAATTTCTACTTTACTCCCTTCATACCACATTTTTCCACTTTGGGTTTTTTAGTTTTTGTTTTGATTTTTTTTTTTTTTTTTGCATGTTGATGATTCTGGACCATATGACCTTTAGGAACCCCTTTTTGATCTCAATTCAGAAGTACATGTTTTTCATTTACACCGTGAATATCTGGTTGTTTGTTAGAGGTTAGGGTTAGGGATTAGTTTTATAATTTAAAAAAAATCTCTAAAAATCGTCTGTTAACAAACAACCGGATATTGACAATGTAAATGAAAAACATGTCCTTCTGAATCGAGATCAAAAAGGGGTGCCTAAAGGTCATATGGTCCATGATTCTTCTTAAAGTTATCTAATAATGATTTTGACTTTTTCTTTTTCTAATTAGTTTTCACTCAGTAGCTCAGTTGTAGGACTTGTATTTCTGCTGATGTCTGTTACATATGCTATATCTTCACCAATTTGGGGACATCTCTCGGATAAAACGGTATGTTGATGTTATTATTATTTTATAAATTATTTAAAGTATCGCAATACAATCTATAAATAATATTTTTGTTGTTTTTTTTTCCCCTTTTGAAATGATAAAATAATTGAATTTTAAACTATGGTACATTGTCACACTATGATTCAGCTTGGTTACTAAGTTGACCTTTAAAAAATAATGAAAGAAAATAAAGAGTCAGTTAATAAATAATAATGATTGACAAGGCTTGGTTATTTCCTATAACTCCAACCAACCACTCTGAATGAATTTGATAAATTATTTATTTATTGATCTACTAGGAAAAAAGAAGATGGGTTAGGGTTTGGGGTAAATTTAATGGGAAAATAATGGGTAGATTAATTAACAGATAAAATTCATTCAGAGAGGTTCCCCCTTTTTTTAGGTTGGAGTTATAGGAAATAACCCAAGGCTTCATCTAAAGATGAATTGATAAAATATTCTATTAACATTTCTAGTTACAAAAATAATAGCAATATAGAAATACTATGGTTATGTTATTCATAATCTACATATTAATACTCCTGTTCCTTAATTGTACAACTGTTATCATCTTGCAACACCCTCTTCTTAAAAATGAAATGCAAAAATGTAAATCCTGATTATCTGGTGTTGATATCCACCAAATTCTTATTTCTTATGAGTGTCATCAACTCAGCTAAATAATGGACCATTACATATTTATCATAAAGAAAGAGAAGAAAAAAGACATGCTACACAAAAAATATAATAAGAAAAAAAGAGTAGGGGAAAGATAGAGGGAGTGAGTGTGAGGAAGCGATAATGCTAATCTGTTTCAATCGAACATAATAAATAGAAAGAAAGAAAGAAAATAAAGTGAGAGTGTTAAATCAAGATTATTATACTTTTTACACATTGAACAATTTTTTGTAATAGTTCTTAAGTAAACATATCAAACATTATGATAATTAATTATCATACTGTGGTATATCCACAGGTCCTGCTGGTTCAACCCCTAGCACCTATATGATTGTCCCAACCCTACTGCCCTTAATGCAAGCCCAACCCTTTTTATCATATATGTACTAGAAGGTTATGGCTGAGGGTCTTAATGTCCTAGGTATGACGTTAAATTCTATCTGATGGTAAAGTTCTAATTCTGTAGTTCTGAGGAATATGGAGTACCACTTTATCTTCATTACTCCCAAGACTACCCTAACCTGAAGTGGTAATACCTGTTAGGGTCCCATCTATGGGTTAAATAGAAAAATGTACAATTCATAGGACACTAAGTTCCCTTCAACAAGAAATCCAAGAGACAATTCTTATAGCATAACAACTTTATTGATATTTCTCTAAATTTTTGAGATGAGGCTTGATAATTAGTATTATGGTTAGGTTCAAAGTTCCATGATGGCTCTCGATTATGACAAGATTCCTGAGTCCGAGAAGAAATACCTGAAGAAGGTCAGAGGGCACATAGCCAAAACGTTGTACAGATAACAATGAAGATGAGGACAATAGTCCGAATAATACAAATAATACTAACTTTATTGATGTGTAACCAAAACAGGATTGAAAATACATCAAAGGAAAATGAATGTGTAAAAAAGAAATGAAATACAGTCCATTTGATCTACTTGGCTATGTTCCTTTGTATTATTTAAATTTTTCAGACTGTTGTCCTCATCTTTATTGTTATATACACAACGTTTCAGCTGATGTGCCCTCTGGCCTTTTTCAGGTGTTTCTTGTTGAACTTGAGAACCTTTTTGTCAAACTCTGGAGCTTTCACAGAACTTAAAATAGGACCCTTTTATTTAATCCAATGTGGTAGGTGTCCTGGCTATGATGATAAACTGTATCTAAAGGTGAAGTTCCAATTCTGGAACTTTAGGGAGTGTGGAGTACCCCTTCGTTGCCATTACTCCCAAGTCCACCCTGGTAGTAGTACCTGTTAGGGTTCCATCTATGGATTAAATAGATTAAAAAAGGTGTTTAAAAAAATTGTTTGTAAAAAAAAAAATTTTTTTTAAAGTGAATACCCAACAAGAATAAAACAAAACTAAAATGTCTTCAGCATAGAATAACCCAACAAGGGTTGACATGTTGTAAAACCTAACCAACCAACCAAAGTGGTAGATTGTTCTCATTCTATTAACCATGACTGATAACCATTGTTAAGTTCTGTGAAGACTTTCAATTCTGACACGAAGGCTCCCAAGTTTGACAAGAAGGCCACAGAGCACATCAGCTGAAACATTGTGCAAATCTATTAATAATGGAGATTCGCTTCCGGTTTTTGTCTGACGTCACTGCTTACGTCACATTAACCAAAATCATCATAACATTCAAAATTTGACATGCAACATTAGACAATCCTCCAAGTTGACTGGTATTATATATCAGTTTTATTTTCATACATATTTAAGTTTACATTTCATCCTTTAATGAATTTGATGATTTTACTTACTAGGGTACAAACTCGCTGACATTGAATTTTTTACTTGCAATATGCATCGCCTTATTACAATAAAGATGAGGACAGCAGTCTGAAAAATCTAAATAATACAAATTATCAACCTTATCTAAAAAAATTCAGACAAATAAACATTGCATGTTGTTTAGTTGATAGAACTGCTTGTATTAAATCTCTGACCGTTGAGTTACAGTGAGTTGGATAAAAAAAATCTTAGTTTGGAGATCCCTGATACAGAGACTTAAAATTTGTTAAATTCTATTTTTTTTGTTTTTTTTTTCCTGAACAAATTCTGCTCCTGTCCCCACCTCAAGATCTCTGAAATTTTTATTTAAAAAAAACTATAATTTTCTTTTTCTTTTTCTAGTCTGACCAGAAAAACTTGCTCATCCCAGGATTTTTTTCAATGGCGATTGTGTTACTCTTTCTCGGCCCTTCTCCAATTTTGAACATACCAGATAAGTAAGTATTCTATTCTGTTAATACTACATACAATAGAGTTTGATATAATCTGTCACTATTTTCTATAATCACACTAAATAATGTATTCATTTGTAGCTTAAAAAACAATCTATCAGGTGTCTATTACCTATGAGGGCTGCCTGACTATTAATAACGACCCCAGCTATACTTGAAAGAAAACAACCGTTAAATGTATTTTAGCTAAATTTGTCGTAATTCTTGTTTATTTATCGTAATTTGTCGTAATCATCAATTTGTTCTAAATAAATAAGAATTACGACAAAAAAGAGAGTCCCCTTCACTTCCTCATAAATTACCCAAGTTATTCCCAAATTTATTTCCAAGTTATAAAGATTGTTATCATACAAAATAATTTGTTATAAAAAAAAAATGTAAAAGATGTAATTAAAATTTGGAAATCCAAAATTTCTGTTTTTTGGTCTGGATTCAGCCTCGAATGTTTTTAATTTAATCACTGTTGGCCTGATCCAAAAATGGTATGATAAGTTGGGCTACAGCCTCTAGGAGTAAAATTGAAAAAGGTGACACACTGACACTCACATTTATTTTTGAAGATGAATCACTTTTAAACATATTCAATATTTCTGTTGCCCTGTTGGCTGAGGTTGTAGAATATGTCGACTGCACCTTTTGCAGATGGCTTCATTAGGGGTCTTAATGACCCCCAATAATGCCATCTGTTTGCTGTGGGTGGCAACTCATGATGCTTGAGAATGGGAACTTAGTGATTGAGCTATCTATGACCCAATTGCCTGAGTGGTTACATGATCTGCAACACTCCACTTTGGCCCTTACTGGGCTAGACGAGTGAACGAGAGGCCCAATCCAATCAATCGGCTGGTTATGTCAAACTTTAGCACCTATAGGTTTAGTCCCAAATGTATTCTTCAAAAGACACTTGAGGCAAACCCCCAACCCTTTTTATCTTATTGGTGCTAGTAGGTGGTGACTGAGAGTTGATTGCATTGAGAGAATAGGACTTTAAGCCCTTTTGAATTGTAGGGCACCAAGTCTTGGGTACTAAGGGCCTAAGAATGGCTAAGGCCCAGGGTCCTACTCCAGTCTCGAGTATACTAGTAGTGTATCCCTGTCTCAACCAAGTCAAATGGGCTTCCCCTTTGGTTAATTCCCAACAGAATTTGGACTCTATGGTAGGTGGTGGAACAGAGGACCAGTGAAATAAAATCTAAACCACATGGTATCCAAAAAATTAAAAGACCCTGAATCTAACTGACAGTGAAGATCAAACAAACATCTTCCCATTATATATGATCAGTGAATCAACTAATGAAACTCCAATAACTAAATTCTCGATTATTTCCTAAAAAAAACCCAAAGGGGAACCACTCTTGACTGATAAATTATTTTATTTATTGATCTACTAGGAAAAAAGAAGACGGGTTAGAGTTTAGGGTTAGTTTAATGGAAAATAAATAAATAATTTATCAGTCAAGAGTGGTTCCCTTTGTTTATGTTGGATTTATAGGAAATAACAATCCGTTTTTAGGTGTTTTAATTAGGTTAACAGAAATATTTGAAAATATTTTTTCTTGAGTGAATGGAGATAATGGTTATTTCCTATAACTCCAACATAAACAAAGGGGAACCACTCTTGACTGATAAATTATTTATTTTCCCATTAAACTAACCTTAACCCTAACCCGGTCTTCTTTTTTCCTAGTAGATCAATAAATAAATAAATAATTTATTAGTCAAGAGTGGTTCCCCTTTGTTTATAGGAAATAACCCTGAAAATTTTATTTTCACCTTTTTATTATTTTTTTAATTTATTATAGCTACCTCTGGCTGAATATAGTATGTCTTGCCCTACTTGGAATTGCTGTTAGTCTATCAGTTGTCCCCACCTATGATATGCTTTTAGAACATGCAGAGTAAGTATACATTCTTTTCTTTATTCATTTTTTTTCTTTCTAGACTTTCTAAATTTTACCAGTTATAAACTAGAATTTAAATGTGAAACGAATTTATACATTGTATAAATGAAATACCCAGAATATGTTTTAATTTACTCAAGATGAAACGAAGTAGCAGTACCTGTTAGGGTCCCATCTATGGATTAAATAGAAAAAATGTGTTTAAAAAGATGTTTAAAAAATGTTGAATACCCACCAAGAATGAATAAAAAAACAAACATCTTTAGTATAAAATAACCCAACAAGGGTTGACATGCCGTAAAATCCAAACAAACAACCATCAAGATTAAACATACCTGTAATGTATGTATTTACCCATTGCCTCCACCATGGGCAGGATGTGACACAAGGTCAATTTTTAAGTAGAGTATAACTGGTTTGGATTCAGTGTTTCCTTCTAGATCGGTTTTTATACCAAGGTTAAAGAGCCTGGTCTGCCCTACAATTTTACCCATAGCTGGTGGTGGGGTGAAGATAGTTGGATTCATACCTTTTGTATTAGTTCTATGGGAAATGCACACAGTCTTGTTGAGAATTTGTGTGGAAACATAGCCTACATTAATCTAACTATTATAAAAGTCAGTGTTAGTATTGAACTACTGAGGGCACATCAGGGCCTGATTCTCCCTGATGGGTCGTCTTGGTGATAGGGGATATGATGCTGAAAGGTGACCTTTCATTTTGCATCACTGACCCTACCCCGGCACCCTATTCAGAAGTGTAAGAATACAAATGCATAGCTATGGAGTTCATCAAAAAACGAGATAAAAGGAATTGTCAGTGGTCAGGAAATAAAGGAATCATTACTCTTAGAATAAGGTTATTATATGTACTAGCAAGAATATGCGTCCTCTGGGCATAAGTATTTAATTTTTAGTGTAATGAAATATATTAAGTAAGTAAGATTAATGAAATTGAATAAGAATGCATAAAAAAGAATTACGCTTATTTTAATTGGTTTCAATATAGAACCATTCATAGGATTGATTTTAATAAATTGGAGGATAAGACAGTAATATTAATGATCAATAACACCAAGTCATTATTTATTAAACCCGGTTTTGTTAAAACCTGTATGCAAATTAACCACACCATATATTATGTAAACCTTTATTACTTAGTGGTATATAAGACACATTGCAGGATTTTAAATACACTAATAACATGGGCTGTTTTGAGGCAAATCTAACTCAAATTTTCCTAGAGACATCGTTAATAAATAAGATTTATTCTATTTATTAATGATTTAGACTATGACTATGAATTAAATACTCATTGATAAACTTACGCAATTCCTGAAGTTATTGTGATGTAAGCAGTGATGTAGTTTCAGTGACAGTCACCGAATCTTTAGTATAATAAGATAATATAAATGCATTACTAATTACTATAAGTTGCTTGACAATCAATTACATATAAGTAAGTAAAGTTGGTGGAGTGGCCTATTGTTGGTGTTAGCCAAATGGGAAGGAAGTCTATCCCCTTTTTGCTTGCGCTGGACCAGGGAGATTTTTTTTTTTGTGCTGAGGTGGATTGCCACACCTACCATCAGCTCCCGTATACTTTACCAGACAGATCAGATTACCCAAGCTGTGCTACACATGCACTGGGAGCTGAGCAACAAAAACAATCTCCCTGGTCTAGTGCTAGCAACAAGAGGGGAGACTTCCATACTGTTTGGCTGATACTGACAATAGGCCACCCTGCTGACTTTTCTTAAAAATTAAAAAAACATTTTTTTTTTTACTATAGAATACTCTATACTAAATTACATTAGAATATATAGTACATATATGTTTATATATATTATTTTCATATATTATTATATATTATTCTCACGAAAAAAACAAAGATGTGTGTCTACAAAGCGTGTGTCCAGAGTAGACTCCTCTACAGTAGTGAAGCGTGGACAACATATACAAGCCACGAAAGGAAACTCAAAAGTTTCCATCTCCGTTGTCTACGACGTATTCTACACATTTGTTGGCAGGATAAAGTGCTTAACACAGTCCTGCTGGATTGCACTGACATGAACAGCATGTTCTCCATTCTCTGTGAGAGGCGCCTTTGTTGGCTTGGACATGTCAGGAGAATGGAAAATGGACGCATCCAAAAGATCTTTTGTATGGTGAATTAGCAAAAGGCTCCCGATCGGTTGGTAGACCACGCCTATGATTTAAAGATGTCTGCAGGAGAGCTATGAGAATATGCCATATTGATACAAACACGTGGGAGGTAGATGCAAAAAATAGTGGCCTGACACCTCAATGTTAAGCAAGGCATGGAGAGGGGTGAGGCAGAGAGGAGAGTAGCCTTGACAGAAAAGAGAGCCAGAAAGAGAGAGAAAAGCCAACAGCCCCAGAAAGCATCACAGTTTGTGTGCATTCAGTGCACCAAAGACTGTCACTCAAGAATTGGCCTGCTGAGTCACTTGCGCAGAGGCAGATAAAATTTTTATCTTTTATTTTGGACACTACGCCATCGTCCTTAGTGAATGGAAAGGATCCAATAATATTATTTAAATATATAAAATTTTTATATATATTTAAAATATATAGTAGATATGTTTAAATTACATTAAAATGAATATATTAAATGCATTGCTAGAAACAGAAGAGTGTTCTATGTACAATTTATTTTTCCAGAAATGCTGGATTTTCCACCTCTATAAGCACTCATGCAATTGTTGCCGGCATTTGGACATCAATGTACGCCTGTGGGTAAGTAATATTTTTCTTTATTCATTATTTTAATTTAACATAATGATGACTGTCCTGGGTATGACATTAAACTGCATTCAGTGGTGAGGCACCAATTTTGGAGCTCTAGGGAGTGTGGAGTCACCATTTTATTGCCATTGCTCCTAGATTCACTCTGACCTGGAGTGGTAGTACCTGTTAGGATCCCATCTATGGGCCAAATAGATATGTTTGAGATAATATTTAAAATGATTTTGAGTGCTCTATCTATATGTTTGTATGTATGTATACATATATATGTTTGTATTTTTAAGTTTTTTCATATTCCCAAACCATTTTGTAGTCCTCCATATTTGTTTGTATTCTTATTATGTTTATTCATACTTCCAAATCATATATATATTTTAAAACATTGTAATAATAAACGAACATACACTGTTAGGCTTAAAGCTTTATTCTACTTAGAATACTGTTACAGTTTACTGAGAGTTTATATACTCTCAGAAACGCCAAAGAGCTCCACAATGGGGAGGTAATAATAAAACAGGGGAAGTAACTCTCAATTACTTATTACAAACATTCATTTCACAATTAAGTATGAAGTGGTTCAAACTGTTTAATTGTGTGCAAAATATTAGTATTAGATAATACTTGAAACCATATAACTGTGCATTAAATAGGAATAATTACTACCCATATAAAAGCTTGTAAGTTATTAGTACTAGCAAGTATTTAAGTTTTAATGTAATAAAATATTATATTAAATTAATAAATTAAAAAATAAAACCACTGAAACTTACTCTTCCATCACTCCATCTTTCATTGCTAAATTTTCCTAATTTAACTATTAAGTTAAATAAAGAATAAAATTACACTTATTTCTTCTTGTTAATGGATTTCTTTTATGATTTATCCCCGAGATTTTTGCTCATATTCATTAAGATAAAACCAAACAATTAGAAATCAATAATACTAAGCACATTTAAATTTATTAAAATCAAATTTTTAATATCAATATGCAAATTAGCCTTCCCATTCACACTGTAAACTGCTATTTTGTTGCATATCATTAGTATGTAGTCAAGAGAATTAATAATGTAAAATTTTTTTATCAATAATTGAGGTTTAAATGAAAATAAAATCATAGAGAATGCGACGTAAATAACTATGGGAATTGTGACCTGAGTAATAATATAGTTTTGGTTACAGACAGATAAACACACAATCTCCATAAGATTAGACTGGAATGGTTAATTGAAGCTATATAGTTCTTAACAAATTAATATTAGATAGAAACTTGAAACCAAATAATCATTTTAAAAAAAAAATGGCATTGAATAACCTAACAATCCAATGAAACAAACTAACTCTATTCGGTTATTTCCTATAAGTCCAACATAAACAAAGGGGAACCACTCCTGACTGATAAATTATTTATTTATTGATCTACTAGGAAAAAAGAAGTTAGGTTTAGGGTTAGTTTGATGGGATAATAAATAATTTATCAGTCAAGACTGGTTTCCTTTTGTTTATGTTGGACTTATAGGAAATTACCCTCTATTCATTCTCTAAACTAGCAAAAAAAAAAAAAATGCGCCTTTTGAGCACAAATATTTAAGTTTTAATATAATTGAATATTATATTGAATTAGAAAGACTAATGACATTAATACGAACTCAAAAAAGATTACACTTATTTTTACTTTATTCTAACTGATTTCAATATAAAATTATACATAGGATTGCTTTTAATACGTTTGAGAATAAAACAATAATTATAGAAATCATTAACACCAAGTAATTATTTATTAAACACGGTGTTTGCGTGGTATGCAAATTATTCCCACCATATACTATGTAAATATTTATTTCTTAATGATATATAACACATATTGCAGGATTTTAAACACATTGATAATATGGGCGGTTTTGAGGCAAATCTATCTCAGCTAGACCTTAATAAAGACATTGTTAATTAATAAGATGCTAATTAAGATTGAATAATGATTATTTAATGGGAATTGTGACGTTGGTGGTGACACAGTTTCTGTTACAGACAAACACACACAATCTCCATTAAGATAAGATAATTTAAAATTCTTTTTATTGCAGTGAATTTGTTGGACCAAGTCTAAGTGGCTATTTGGTAGATGTTGTTGGCTTTGAATTGAGCCTTACATACATTGCTGTTGGGTGTTTTTTTGCTGTAAGTATCTAACTTCTTTTTATGATGACAAATCTCTAGTAGAGAAAAAACACCCCTCTTTTTAGCACCAGGACTGGTTATTTCCTATAACTCCAACATAAAAAAGGGGAACAACTCTGATTGACTGATAAATTATTTATTTATTTTCCAATTAAACTAACCCTAAACCTGTCTTCTTTTTTTCTAGTAGATCAATAAATAAATAAGTTATCAGTCAAACAGAGTGGTTCCCCTTTTTTATGTTGGAGTTATAGGAAATAATCCTAGGACTAGCAAGAAAAAAGTACCTAAATAATGTGCTAATATTATTGTAGAAAACTTACAAAAAACAGAACCAGTATATTTTAATGAAATAAATCCAAAATATCAGTGCGATGGCACAAAATATTCATTTTAATGTAAGTAAATCAGAGGTCGAAAATATTTGACTTTAAAATCAAATGTAGCCTTGTAAACCATCAAGTACAACTTCTTCTTGACTATCTAGTGCAGCCCTCTTCTAAACTGCCGAGTGTAGCCTTGTAAATGATCGACTGCAGCCCTCTTCTAAACTGCCGAGTGTAGCCTTGTAAATGATCGACTGCAGCCCTCTTCTAAACTGCCGAGTGTAGCCTTGTAAATGATCGACTGCAGCCCTCTTCTAAACTGCCGAGTGTAGCCTTGTAAATGATCGACTGCAGCCCTCTTCTAAACTAGCCCGAGTGTAGCCTCGACTGCAGAAACTGCCGAGTGTAGCCTTGTAAATGATCGACTGCAGCCCTCTTCTAAACTGCCGAGTTAGCCTTGTAAATGACTGACTGCAGGCTTTCGACTGCAGCCCTCTCTAAACTGCCGAGTGTAGCCTTGTAAATGATCGACTGCAGCCCTCTTCTAAACTGCCGAGTGTAGCCTTGTAAATGATCGACTGCAGCCCTCTTCTAAACTGCCGAGTGTAGCCTTGTAAATGATCGACTGCAGCCCTCTTCTAAACTGCGAGTGTAGCCTTGTAAATGATCGACTGCAGCCCTCTTCTAAACTGCCGAGTGTAGCCTTGTAAATGATCGACTGCAGCCTCTTCTAAAACTGCCGAGTGTAGCCTTGTAAATGATCGACTGCAGCCCTCTTCTAAACTGCCGAGTGTAGCCTTGTAAATGATCGACTGCAGCCCTCTTCTAAACTGCCGAGTGTAGCCTTGTAAATGATCGACTGCAGCCCTCTTCTAAACTGCCGAGTGTAGCTTGTTAAATGATCGACTGCAGCCCTCTTCTAACTGCCGAGTGTAGCCTTGTAAATGATCGACTGCAGCCCTCTTCTAAACTGCGAGTGTAGCCTTGTAAATGATCGACTGCAGCCCTCTTCTAAACTGCCGAGTGTAGCCTTGTAAATGATCGACTGCAGCCCTCTCCTAAACTGCCGAGTGTAGCCTTGTAAATGATCGACTGCAGCCCTCTTCTAAACTGCCGAGTGTAGCCTTGTAAATGATCGACTGCAGCCTAAACTGCCGAGTGTAGCCTTGTAAATGATCGACTGCAGCCCTCTTCTAAACCTACGTTCATCTGGACACTGGGTTCTGATTAGAGGATCTACCAGGTGTGATGGTCGATAGGGGCAGATGGAAAGAGAGTCCAAGGAATCTGTACTGTTGGCACACCTTGATGATGATGATGATGATGATGCATTTTTTATATTGGTAAAAATAGACCATATTAACTCGGTCAGTAGAGTATCTGCCTAGGTTTCAGGTTTGATACCAATCCCAGCGCATGAGTAGCACAGCTTGGGTAATCTGAGCTGTGCAGTAAAGCCTCTGGGAATTGACAGTAGGTGTGGCGCTCCACCTCAGCAAAATTAATCACCTTGGTCTAGTGCTAGCAAAAAGGGGATAGACTCCTTTGCTGTTTGGATGATACTAACAATAGGCTATTTTGCAGACTTTACTTTTTATATTGGTAATATTATGAATGTTATTTGCTCCATTACTGATTATTTAAGAAACTGTTTAGTTTTGTTCTTCTTTATCTCTTAATAAGCAAAGTTGTGACAATTAATTTCTTTCTTTTTACAGGGAACTTTACTGCTGTTCATCAAAGTAATGGGCTGTTTTTCAAAATGTTTTAAACCAACTTGTTAAAAAAATCTATTGAAAAACAATCGTCAATCCAGCTTATTAAATAGTTTTTTGTTTTTTTAATTGACTTCAATCAATCAAAGTACATTTTTCTATGGGTTCTAAAAGATCTTTGTTTATTTCAACAAAAAAAAGAAAAAAAAAAGATGGTTTAAGTTATATAAAACTCCACAAAGAAACATATTTTAAAAATCAAATTTGATCCTTGAAATATTTTAATAAAACGCATATTATTGTATCAAAAGATATAGTTTTCTAACAATGTTAATGTTTGAAATTTATGCTATATCTAAGATCTCTATCTCCACATAGAAAAAAACATATCAATATTTTAATGGACTTTCTCCATTAATAGAAAACTGATATTTAAAAGAAAAACAAAAAAATATTTTGAATGGGTAATTCAAAAAATTTATTTAAAATTGCTGATTGAATTCTGCATAAAAAAATAGAACCACAGTGAAATGCCTCTCTTTTAAAAAAACAAAACATGTCAAAGCTAACGATATGATTTTGATGTAAGTAGTTACTTCCCTTGAATTATCAAATCATTAGCTAATGTTTCTGTTTCTATGCTGCTGACGTATGGATAAAATGGAGACGGCTATTGTTATATATAACCAACTTGGTGGAATCAACTAAAATTCATTTTTATTGACTTCATATAACCAATTTTTAATAAGCGTGTGTGATAGTGTAAATTATGCAAATATATATATACATGTATATATAGATATGATGGGTATATTTTTCTTTTTCTCATTCGTTTAATAAAGGAATAAAATTTTTTTTACCAAATGACATTAATTTATGATTAGATTGAATTGTTCCTCACCATTCTCTGTTCCTTCATTCTCCCTCTTAGGTAGGAGCTAGTCTCCCCTTTGTATTCACTGCTACAGATAGAACATATATACTGGTAGGCACGTTGGGTTAGGTGCTTTTTTTTTTTTTTGTTTACTCTCCTCTTTAACTCTTAACATCCTGTTGAGAATTTTCTAAGTCCAGAACCCAATTCCTATTAGGATTTATCAAAAAATGGCTAAAAATGGCCTTTTCATTTAATGTTACCTGTTATTTCCCTTAAATTAAAGACTTCTAAATATGTTTAATATTACATTTAAACAAAAGCTCTCATTTGGGGTAGATTAGGAAAATGAATGACTTCCGGCCGGGTGGAATGAGGTGGTATAGGACACTAAGAGTTAAAGATAGTAGTTCAATCCTTGAGTCAAATAATGAAAAAAAAAAGTTACATAATCTGGTTCAATGTTAGAGAGCTGAATGATATCACAAGAACAAATTAAATTAAAAGATCTCTTCTAGTTTACTCAACCCTGGTCACCCATGGATAGGATGTGACACAAGGTCACAAGTATGGAGCATCAAGCAAGGCTCAAACTCTCTATTCAGTAGAAATGGATCTGCGAGACTAGCTTGCTAACCATTACACCATAATGGAACAGCCAACTAAAGTGGAGGGTATGGTGGCTAAAACAACCAAGATAAAGACACTATACACCAATGGACTCTGATTAATGAAAATGTTCCCTTTATATTCAAATGAAGAATGATACTAATCTTTTGTAATAAGATCAGATTATTTCCTCTAACATAAACAAAGGGGAACCACTCTTGACTGATAAATTATTTATTTATTTTCCCATTAAACTAACCCTAAACCTGTCTTCTTTTTTCCTAGTAGATCAATAAATAAATAAATAATTTATCAGTCAAGAGTGGTTCCCTTTGTTTATGTTAGACTTATAGGAAATAACCCTAAGATCAGTATGTATTTTTAGATGGTAATTTATTCTAAAATGAAATTACAAAAACATTGAGATTATATTTATCAGAGTATCTATAAAAGGGCATCTCCGTGGAACTTTATCAGTTGGATAAAGTTTCTTTTCAGGAGGAAAGGCTTCCTTTCTCAATTTTTATATATACACATGATTAAAAGTAAATGGTTGAAAAACAGACCGACTCGAGTTTCTTTCAAATCTTGAATCTTTGGGGTATTTTTGTCCTCTATCATTCTGCAATATAGGGGTGGGTTGTACTCATTTTCGTTGTGGCGGGAATTATATTTAGCTATTTTTATTGAGCACTTTTACACGTTTTTAGTGCAAAAAATCCCGAAGTATTTAAGGTTTTATCAATATTTACTTTGTGGATTTTAAGTTGTCACTATAGTGTATATATATATATATATATATATATATATATTTTCTGAGATTCCCAAATTCTAAGTACAATGTACTCCATCTCATAAGCTCTCATCTTTTATAGCATTAGGTTATAGTGTAATATAAATTTGGCATAGCCGATTGGGTGTATAGGCATCAAACCAATTTTATAGCATTAGAAACTTTTGAATTTGAAAAATAAATCTGTGTAGCCAATTTTAATGGAACAAAATTCCAATGTTATTTTATGTCAAAAATGTTTTTGGCACTTTGACATTGTTTTTAATATTAAATCTCGCATTATACACGAGTAAATAAACTTTTTTATATTAAAAAAAAATGTACCTGATTAAATAAATAAAAAAAAAAATGAAACTTAATGTGTTGTATGGTATTTTATTATTTTTTAAAAATCTATTTTATTTTTTATTTTCATTTAAAGGAAATTTTTAATTTCATTTAAAGAAAATAGGTTTACATTTGTGTGTAAAACACAAATAAGATAAAGTTTTAATTTTCATAATTATCATTCTTATCTATTGTAAATCTTAATATTATTCTCATGTATTATAATTTATAGCACCAATATTAAGATAGACAATGGATAAGAATAATAATTACAAATAAGATACTTTACATGAAAAGATGCTGAAGTCCAGACTGCCTGGGTTTGACCCCCCCCTCACCAAAAAAGAAAAAAGAAGATACATTTATTTAATTATTTTGGATGTTTCTAGGTCCTCTCATCTTACTTTCAAAGAGTGGCATGCTGGCTGATATTTTTCAAATTTTTTTTACTTATCTTTTTAAAACACCCCATTAGTAATTAAATGTTTATATTAGATGAATATTCCCCCTCTCCATGTTTTAAATTGAAACATTTAATGTGGCAGAATAATAAAAAAAAAAAATCTTGTTAGGTTTCACTAGCTAATGGCAATAATCAGTGAAGATGACTGAAAAAATTATTCAGAGTAAATCCCTTCTACACGTCTATTCCAACCACTGGATGACAATGGAGAGAGAGAGATATATATAGTTATATAGAGAGATATAGATATACTAATATAAGCTAGTTGGTAAATCTGATAATAATGTTTATATCATACATTGAGTTACCAGTTTTGTAAGTGACTTGTAATTCTTGTATTCCACAAGAAAATAAACATCAAGTGTCCTGTTCAGAGAAACAGGTAATGTTGATTTACTTCTCCCAACCACAAAATGATCACCCCCCCCCCACCAATAATCAGATGTCTGATTATGCAACATTAGTTAAGGAGGGAAAAAATTTTAAGACCCAGATATGTGTCTAATAATAAAAAAAAAAAAATATCCCTCTTTCATTTTATATATATATATAATATATATATATATATATATATATATATATATATATATATATATAAAGTATCCAACTGACTGGTATGTAGGGGATAATTCTATTTGGCATCATCAATATCTCCTGTACATCCACAATGTGGATGCAAGCTTATAGATTCATACAATGATTTTTATAAATCCCTAAGAGTTCAATGCATAATAACTAATGAATTATATACAGTACAATATTTATGCTTTCAAAGAATGAAAAACTTAACAAACCATCATTTGGCTATTATAAATTTAGGTTAACTCTCTGATATGCAAAAATTTGGCTTGTGTTCAGGAAGTGATGGTTAAATTTGTCTGAAATCTGTAAAAAAAAAAATGTATTTGATTGCTTTTCTGTTATTATTATCATCATATATAAGGTTTTATGTGGGTGTGTTTGAAGAGGAGAGTTTTCATTGGTTTTATAAAAAAGAAAAAAAATATTTTCTCTATTCTAGCTTTTATATAGTAGGTTATCTGATGAGACTAGGCTCATTGATTTCTGGTCGAAATAAATTTATAATAGCCAAATGATGGTTTAAGTTTTTCTTTCTATATATATTATGATATATTAATATATTATATTATGTGACCATGTACATATTTTCCTGGTGTGTTTTAAAGTAAAATAATATTAGAATTTGTATATTATTTTTAATTGCAATATGAACAGCAGAAAGTATAAGATGCTATCAACAAATTCTAGCAGTAAACAGACAATAGTGATTCTAATTTTTCGTCAGCCAAAATAAAAATATCTTTTATTTAAATTCGATCAGTAAAATGTGGGTCAGTTAATGGCCTAATTGTTGTGTTGACAAGATGAATCAACCATTCGTCAAAATAAGCTAACCAAGAATGTGGTTAGCGGTAGAGATAACTCAAAATTATAAACAATAAAATTTTCACAGCTGATTATTTCCTGGAGTAGAAATCCATAAAAACACCCAGATACAAACTGATGCCAGCAAATACAGACAGATTTAGACAGAAGAATATTCTCCAATCCATTCAGAACCCAAGAACACCTCATGAAAACTGAAAGTAACCATCACTAAGTAAATACACAAAGTAAACACCAGGTGAATTAAACATTGTCTTTTCCCCCCCACCCCAAACCAAGGTGTCATTTCTCATGTGATGTATTTTAATTTTCTCCCATCTGAGAATTGTGTAATACATAGGAAACTAGAGTAATTGTAATATAGCCTTAGGTTTTAAATGTGCTCTGCTATTATAGTTTTTAACACTTTTCTATGCAAAAACTTTTATTTGCTGTTATATATAAGAAAAACAAAGCAGTTTAGACAGATAATAAACAGCCTTGATAATCATTCATAAAAGAACTGAAAGTACTTGGTGTACTAATGATAACTCGTTCTGACAACTCATTAATGTCTTTTAAGATTATAACAAAACATTGTTAGAAAATTTGAAAGAAAGACCTTCAAAACAATAAAGATTCCATTATTTTTAATCAAATTTGTTTGAATGAAAATATCAGCTGTTACATAATTTGTGGGTTGCCTACGAATTATGTACTGTAGTGTAGTTAAATTTAAATAACAGTATTCGTAAATGGAAAGTTACCATTGAATTATAGGATGACCGTTATAGAAGTGATTGACAGCAGTTCACCTTTCACTGTGGTTTCTCATTGGCTAAAAGGTAAACTGTGTGAAGGGAACTGAGTTAGAGTTAGTAGAATTTGGCGGTTCGACGATGGGAGCAGAATCAGTGGTTGTCTTTCCCCCAAGTAAGCCATTTTCTCACCATGGCGGTTGAACCCTTTTGGGCTTTCAGGTTTAATAAAGACATCTAAGAAAAAAGAAACTAAGTCTTGTGTTCATAATTAAAAACAAAAGTAATGAACACAGACAAATCACAACCGGAGTCAGCACAAAAGAAGCCCGAGTCAACCAGAGGAAGAGACCAGAGAAATCAACCACCAAAAAGATGGCGATCCTAAGAACCAGTTAAGGCCCCAAGTATTAAAATGTATATAACACTGTATATAACAATAAAAATATATATTTTTTGTAATGGAGAGTTTTTGTCTTTTTCTGAATCAGTTGTTGATCAATACAATGAGGAAGTTCCGACTGGTTGTGTTAATTTCCAATTCCATAAATTCTTTTATAAAAATACACAACGTTGGTATGGAATTATTAACGAAGCAACTAGCCAAAACCGATGGCCAATGATAACCACAGTCAATGTGTGGGTGTAACCAATGACCAATAAAAAACAAGCTATGTGGGTGAAGAGGCGTGTCTACAAGAAAGCTGCAGTCAAGGGGGTGTGGGAGTTCTAAGACTATATAAAGTCTAGAATTTTGGCTGAAAATCAGTGATCACTTGCTGTTCAAACTCCTGACAGCTCCTTTGTATGTGCAACCTATCTCCAACAACTTTTCTGCTACAACACAAATGTCACCACCAACTCTGTTTTTTTGTTCACTTTTTAAATATTTCCTATGCTTCCTGATATCACAGAATGTTCACAAGAACAAAATTGATACACAACTAAATTTATATATAAGAATAAAAAATGTAAATTGAAGTGTCAAAAAGCAGGTAACAATGTTGAAGAATCAGAACTTAATCAGTTAAGAAAAAAAGTGTTCATTGTAATAAGATGTAATAAAATAAAACAAAGAAATAATAAAAAATAAAGATTATTTTAATTTACATAAATTACAGCATATTTTGACAAACTGTATCTAATCTTTCCATCTATGACCACATTGAACATTGCAGCATTTATAAAAGGTTGTCATTGGTTCATCAGCTGATCGAGTCTGCAATTGCATGAAATATGCTCGGTTGTGTTCACACTTTGGACACGTTTCTACAAAGAAAAAAAAAAAAACAAAATTAATTTCTATTACAATTTTACAAATATATTTGGTTTTTATTTGTCTGTATTTTTTTTAGATGAGGCTTGATGTGAATAATTTTGATTTTTTTGGGACTTGTTTTTTTATTGTGGTAGTTACTAACATAACGTTTTGTCCGCTGTATCCTCCGGCCTTTCTCAGTTGTTTCCTGTGTATCCGAGTATAGAAAAGATCCAACCTGGAAAATCATTTTAAATAGCTTGACAGTTGATCAAACAGGAATTGGGTAATTTATGAGGAAGTGCGTCCCGGTCTCCTGCCTCAAAAATTGCTATCCGGTGACTATCAAAATAACAACCCCAGCTCGTCGTAATTCTTGTTTAGATATGAAGATGGATATATAGTTTGGAATAGACTGAGATAGATAGATAAACAAACAAAATAATATAGATAGATACGAACAAATGGAGATAGATAGATATTTTCGACAAGTAAATGTATTGGGGGGGGGGTCGCTTTTTTTTGTCGTAATTCTTGTTTATTTAAACTAAAAACAAGACATTAAACAAACATGAATAAAAAAAAATCTTAGTATTTAAAGTAATATAGATAAATATGAACAAATTGATAGACAGATGTGAAGATGGATAGTTTTGAATAGACTGAGCTGGGTCGTTATTTTAATAGTCACCGGGTAGCAATTGTTGAGGCAGGAGACCGGGACGCACTTCCTCATAAATTACCAGGAAACACCAATAAATATTTTTTTTCTTCTCTAAATGATAATTATTTTTCATGAGACATGTCCAATTGATAGGCGTGCAAAAAACAAGGATGTCATCTTTTGAATGAGATCTAAAAAAGTTCTTTGACGCTTGTTTGATAAACTGTCAAACTATTAAAAATGATTTCCCAGGTTGTATCATTACTATACTCGGATAGAAAGGAAAAACCTGAGGAAAGCTGGAGGATGCATCAGCCAAAACATTGTGTTACTAACTATAATAAAGATGAGGATAACAGTCTGAAAAATCAAAACTATTCATATTTGATTTTTATTAACCTGTTGAACACCCAGTGTCATTAAGAGCATGTACATCAATTTTGGAGTCTGTTCTTTGTTGGTTGGATTTTATGGCATGTCAACTCTTGTTGGGTTATTTTATGCCAAAGACATTTTGTTTTATTCTTTCTTGATGGGCATTGAAAATTTTTTTGAAATTCATTTTTTCTATTTAACCCATAGATGGGACCCTAACAGGTACTACCAATCTGGGTCAGAGTGGACTTTGGAGTGATGGCGATGAAGGGGTACTCCACACTCCCCCAGAGCTCCAAAATTGGAACTTCACCATTAGATGCAGTTTAACATCATACCCAGAACACTTTGGAGTCTGTAAAATAGCTTGAAATATTCATTATAATATAACATAATATTCCTTTTGGGAATAGTATAAATTTAATGGCTGCACCATTTGTATAGACACAGAAATAAGTAAACAAAGATCAAGTTCAGTGACATAAATATTTTCATTATTATCTACTATACAAAACTTCTATCTGTGTATAGTATAATCGGTTTGCACCTACACCAGTGATCCAATGAAGGTGAAACTTTACACATGTTCAACAGGATTGACTAATACAGTTCTTTAAAAGTGTGTTCATTTTTCCTGATTAACCCCCCCCCCAAAAAAAAAACCCCAGCCTTTTTTGTCACTAGATCTAACAATCTTCAAATTTCAAAAATGTTGCATTCAAAGAAAACCTGGTTTGCCAATGAAATATTACCAGGTTATTTTCATGTTGTAGCAATTTTTGCATTTACCATTTTTTTCACTTGTACAGGTAATGAACTGATTAAATCACGACAAGTCCTCGGCTACACCAATGCCTGCAGTTCAGTAAGGATTCGCTTCAATTTTTCAAGATTTGATCAATAGTATTTTCTTAATCTCCTCTTGAGAAATATGAAAGTTATTTGCAAAAAACAGAATATACCATTTCACTGAATTGGTGTTGTAAGTAAGTAAAGTCATCAGGGTAGCCTAATGTTGGTGTCAGCAAGGAAGTCTATCCCCTTTTCACTAGCACTACACCCATCAGGACAGTATAGCGGCGACGTCTTCATCGACATGAACAACCAAATGTAGATGGGAATTTCCCCTACAATGTGTGACCGCATCTGCAAGTCCAGAATTGGACTAATGAGCCACCAGAGGGTTCACAACTGAAGATATGGAGTGACATCATCATTGTCTGCGACGGACTTCCAAAAGAAAAAAGAAAGAAACACCCACCATCAGCTCCTCACTTTACCACACAGATCCCTGTGCTACTCATGTGCTAAGTTGGTGAGGGCTGGTATCTTCTTTTTTTTTTGGACACAATCCTATCAAATACGAATAATTTTTAAACAGATCTATTTGACCAATAGTTGGTACTACCACTCCGGGTCAGATTGGACCTGAGAATAATAGCAATGAAGGGGTACTCTACACTCCCCAGACCTCCAGAAGTAGACCCTTATCAGATGTAGGTTTGTGACCTGATTCAGGTTTTGAAATTAGAAAAAGAAAGAAAGAAAAAACGGAAATGTAATTCGCCGGGTGGCTTCGGTTGGAGAATTGAAACAGATGGTGGCAATGATAAGACGACACAAAGCAATTCAAAAATGTCCATATCGAAAGTGGAATTTCGAGTGGGCAGAGGACCTCCCAGAAGCAAGGCTCCTTAAATTGGCGGCGATCGAGACAGTTCTTTCATGTAACTAGACGAGTGGCGCGGAACAAGATAAACATGGTCAGCCGACTACCCGGATTGTCTTGGGCCTTAAAGAGAATCTTTTTATTGTTTTCCTTTTCCACTTAAGAAAAGAGATAAATGCTTTGCTGAAAATCTTATAGATGACTGGAAAAGGAAAAACCGGAATTAAAGAAAATCAAATGTATTTAAAAACACTCAAGTAGCCGGAAGAGATAGCATTTGGATTGGTGAGCGGAAGTGAATTCGATTGGCTGGTTAGAACTAAATGAGGGGTGGCGCCCTTGATAAAAGTGGGAGGTCCAGAGAGAGTTACTAATATCTTCATGCCGGCCGGAAATAAAGAGCTGACTGGGCTAGTGGAGAAGATTAACGTGAATACCGAGAGCCGAGAGAACTGACCTCAGCTAAGACCATTGAAAACTTAGTCAACTTTACAAACTGTTTTGCACAATACTTTGCAGAAGACCAGAAGTTATTAATTACGGGTCCATCACTCCCACAGTCTTGAGAAATAATTGTTTGTATTCTTTTGTTATTTGAATATAAATGTTGTTAAGTTTGAAGAAGAAAAAGTCGTTTTTTTATGTGACCACTAAGCCGCCGTTAACCTTGGAAATCAGTTTCTATAGCAGATTTCTAGTCGTTTGAGATCTGAACACAACGTGGGCATTCGACTAGACATTCAGCAAATATAGAGACCCTGCAATCCCTGGTTGATGCAGAAAATCCGCTCTTGACAGCCAATTTCGGAAATTCTGTGAGCCCTTTAGTTCAGTAGCGACTGACGGGTTATAGGTTAGTGTCATAACTAGGACACCCCTTTTTGAGGTGGGGGTCTTACTCCTCTACAGGGGATAGTCAGCGTATTCTAAATACTGCTGTCAGGGCATCTGTTAGTTCGGTTTGCCTACCTACAAGGCTAGAAACCCAGGCTGCCTTATTATTTACCAATAACTGGAAATGTGTGTGTGTGGGGGGAAGAGATAGATTCGTGCCTTTCTGTTAATTGCACTGGTTTTGCTGACAGGCTAGAATAGAAGATGCAAGTGTTAACAGTTTTTAAAAAGTGAAAGAAATAAAAGAAAAACCTTCAGTTGAATCCACATTTTCCCAGGCTGAGGCTCCTCCAAGCACATCATCAACTTCTTTTAATTTGGGATATTTTCTGTTTGTCACCTAAGATCAGAAATCAAAATAGAAAAAAAAAGTTTTCTTTTTTAAAGAAATAAAGAATTGAAATGTAAAAAGCATAAACATTTGTTGTAAAAGTAATTATTTTACTACATACAGTACTGCACACACACACAAAAAGGTTATTTCCTATAAGTCTAACATAAACAAATGGGAACCACTCTTGACTGATAAATTATTTATTGATCTACTAGGAAAAAAAAAGACGGGGTTAGGGTTTAGGGTTAGTTTAATGGGAAAATAAATAAATTCATCAATCAAGAGTGGTTCCCCTTTGTTTATGTTAGATTTATAGGAAATAACCCAAAAAGTGTTATTCTTCTAACATCATATGTACATAATGTAATTAATAGAAATATAGTACCTTCTTAGTGAAATAAAAAAATTAAATAAGGGTGACCTAATATTTTTGCACAATACTATTGTGAGGCGGTGCCAAAAATAGCTCAGCTCCGTTGGCATTCCCCTTTGGGGGAACTTCAGGTGGCAGTCCTTAACTCTTTTAGACGAAGGAGAATCTTCAGGGTGGTCCGTAAGTCTTGTCACCCCTACATATTGTATTTTAACTTTCATCATTTTTATTTTAATAATATAATATATAAGTTATTTTACCTCTAAAAAAAAAAAAAAAAATCTTTAAAAATTAATATTATTTTCTAGAATTTCGGGTTGTATTATGTAATTATTTTACCTATCAAAAAAATATGTTGGAGTGATAAGACTTTCGGACAACCTTGTACTACCTGAGTCCATTCATTTCCAATCCACCCAACACATGTGCCAGGTTTAGCGTCAGTAGCAAAATCAGGGAATTATCCGATTTTAATGAAATTTATCAATGATTTTGCGGCAACTTTGGCAGTGCCTACAACTATCTAACAGGAGCTCAATGGGTGACGCAACGGGTTACGTCTTTTCTAGTAATAAAGGCGAGTTGGTGTGTGTATGTATGTCCGGAAATAAAACAATTAACAACAAATATACACACATTACATATCACCGGTTATTGCTTTTTGTGCAAAAATTATGAAGAGTTGATTTATATTCGAAGATATCTAAAAAAATAAAATATACATAGAAATAGCATTGAAATTCTACTTAAAAATGACCAGAATTTGTTAATCTCAAAAGTAAACAGATCAATGCGCCAGAGTTCAGCCCCTCTCAGGGGGTGCTGGGTAGCCACTTCTAGTTCCTATATAAGGAGGGTAAGCACGTGGAAAGAAAATATTCACAGAAATCAAAATAAGGATGTTCTTCCAATACATCTATAAATTATTTCAACTAGTTATTTGTATTATTTTTGGTGCCAGACTTCCTCAATACAAAGAAGGTAAGTTTGACTATATTTAAAAAAAATCTTGCTTTATTTTACAAATTCTAAGTGGGCTGATTGATCGATTGACTTTAACAGTATGTCAACCTGTCTGGGATTATTTTATGCTTAGGGGTTTTGCTTAGTTTAAATCTATTTGGTCCATATGTGGAACCCTACCCCTCCGACCGAGGCCACCGGTGGCCTCGGTCTTGCCCCCTCTCTAGGGGATACAGTCGGCGAATTCTAAGTAGGATTCTGGAGTTAAATTTAAGAAACACTAAACTGTATAGACAAAACAAAAAATGAACCTATGTTGTACATACCTTTCTTTGTATGTTCTTGATATAAGGGCATGTATGGCAACCAAATCTATAACAATTTGGGCCTTCTTCAACAACTAAAACATTTGCACAAACCGGACAGAAAACCAACATGTTGACAACGTGATCTCTATAGTATTGACGAAATTAACAATATGGTTTTGTATAAAACGTGAAATTTATCCCCGAAGTGGAATACGGAATGAGAAATATTTATTAGATAATTATAAATATCCCAAGTAAGTTTAGAATTATACCAATTTAATTAATTTGTGGATATCTTAATAAAACTTTGTTTTAATGTGTACGTTTGCAAATTTTTTTGAGGTGTACGTTTGTAAACGAAATAAAGAATTGAGTTAGTGGTTCTGACCGGTTGTGGAGTAAGATTATCATTTTATATGTACCCACATGTGTAATGGCGTCGTGATAGTAAAATTTGGAAAGGGTAAGCTAAACTTGTAATTTTTGTTAGCAAAAAAGTGGTAACCTTTATAAAACTTTGCCTTTATCTAGTGTTATAATTTCAGTGGAAATTATTTGAATTATAAGTACCATAGAAGTCTTTAATGATCTGAATGATTCTTTTTGTTATCGAGTAATATCACCACCCCATCGAAATTAAAAGTGTTGTTTTTTTTAATGAAGACATAAATGAAATCAGTTCCTTATTTTGGTTTTGTCATTCGAGAAAGAATGAATTAAAAAAAAAAAGGAATGATTTATATTCTGCTCTGTAAGTCATAAATTCCAACTTATCAAATAATCTCTAATTTCCAATGAAAATACAAATCTATCTTAACTGCATTGTTTAGCACTTTCAGATGTAAACAAAGACAAAACAAAATCCAAATTGCATGAAGTAATATTAAGCATTATCTTGTAAGAAAAAGAAAGTGGTTATAGAAAATTTCTGATGTAATGTACTATATAAAATACTTAAATTCATCATTCGTTTAAGTCATTTGCTTAATTTTTTTTTATTGAAGAATCAAATGTAGGTATGGCCAAAATTTCAACAAAACTCTGAAAAAATGAATTAAACTTGACGTGATTTTTGTTGTATTATGAAAAGGAAGGAGTAAAAAAATTACATGGAAAAACTATTTCTTTTCGTCTTTAAAACGGGGGAATTTTATAAATTAAAATCTGTAGCTGTCAATGTTTTTTTTCCCCTTTTTTTTTCTCTTTAAGATTTGCTCTTTTTGATTTATTTCATTGTTATGATTAAGAAATTCATAGAATTTTCTTTTTACATGTAAGTTTAAGCTCTGTTAAGGAAAAAATTAAAGTAAGTGACAATTTACAATTTTATTATGTGGGTTTCTTGGTCAGAAAGTATGATTCCAGTTGAAAAGGGCTGAGGGGTTGGGTAGATATTACTCTGGTTTTTGATAGAAAAGTGCTATGGTTCTTCCAACAAGTCAAATATAGCGGTATGCATTGTTTTTTTTTATTTATCGTTATTTGTTAATGTTATAGATATAATCATTTTTATTTAAATACCAAGACTTTAGATTGGTAGCCAATGAAAAAGTCTGATTGAAAAGAATCCCAGTCTGTCAAGTTAGATCAACTTTTTAGCAGTACAGTATGTGCATATATAAGCGTTATCAAGATTTTAATTTAGAACAGACCTCAATAACAAAACATACTCTTTAATTGTAGGTTTTTATTTATTTATTTTTTTAATTAATTTTTATTTTTTTTTAGGTTTTATTTGAAATATTCTAAAGATGTCATCACTTTATGATGGCATTGAAAGTTCTTCAGACCAGGAATCTTTATCCCCTGCTCCCCTGAAGAACTCACACATGATGATGCAATGGCCAAAGCAGGACAAATCATTTCAGATCTCATAAGTGTAAGTGACAACACCCCCCTTTTTTATTATTAGAATAAAATTTACTGAACAATATCTGTTGTTATTTATATGTTACAAAAATTCTCATGTTTGCATATACAACATGCGCACACACACACACACACACACATATATATAATTAAAATGTACTCAAAATATTTTCAACTATGAAATAAAACAAAACAGTAAAAACTCATGACTTTGAGTTTCACATGGCTGATGTTCAGGTAAACTTATATTAACATTTCTCAGAGTAGCATACCTAGTTGATTTTTTTTATTTGAGATTATTATTATTTAATCACATTAGTTATATAGAGCTCTGTAAATGGAGTTCAAAATTGTTTGAATTTTGCAAATATCCCTAGTGGTTCAAAAATTACGAGAATAATAATATCTCAAGAGACAGAATTATTAAATGCTATTTAATGTAATTAAAAAGTTGTCGGGGTGGCCTAAAGTCGGTATCAGCCATACAGCGAGGGAGTCTATCCCCTTTTCAATAGCGCTAGACCAAGGAGATTATTTTAGCGTTGAGGTAGAGCACCACACCTACCATCAGCTCCTTACTTTACCACACAGATCCCTATGCTACTCATATGCTGAGTTGGCGAGGGAGGGTATCAACTAGGAACCTTGTGGTTTCTAGCAGAACGCTCTACCGACTGAGCTAACCCAGCCCTATTTATTTGTAATTGTAATATAGATTATATAAATAAGATGTGACTTAACATTTGAGTTTGATGACCACAAAAGTGAGTACTTTTTAAATGACCATTTTGATTTAAAAAAAATAATATTTATTTATTTGTTTTATTTCTATTTTAAGACTGATCCATTACTTGAAGATTTCCCTCAGGAAGTGACATTGGAAGAAGTTACTTCTCAATTAGCATTGGAATATGGACAGGCTATGTCCATTAATGTCTGTCGAGCTGATAATCAAGTGATGAGTATGTAATTTTTGTTTTTTCTTTTTATCATAGATACAAAATTTAAGAAAAAGAAATTGCTTATAACTTCTCCAATATTACTCTAATATTTTAATGTATTTAGTGTGTGAAAAAATTTCCAACTTTTTCTCTTTTTAACTGGAAACTAAATACACAGGTATCTTTAAGAGAAAAATGTATTATTTTTATGAAACCAATACTGTTTACAGTAAAAGATTAACTCTATGAGGTGGGCTTAAAAGTTCATATCTGCTGTTGATGACCTTTTTTACCAATGGGATCTAAGCACTGCAACACTGATGGAAGAAGGGTGTGGATTACAAAGGGTACTATGCTGAAAAATAAACCTCATTTGGTCACATTCAATGAGAGTATCTTGGTCAGCCTATGAACTTTTCAGCCGACCCTCATAGATATATAGAATAATTTACTATACAGATTTTATCAGATGTGAATTAAATATGAATGAATCCAGTTCTAGTTCAACTCATAAACTATTAAATTGTTGGGTTGTTATACAGAGTAATTCCCCTTTATGATAAATCTCAGGAAATGGATGTTACTTGGCAGTGTCTATCTTTTTTCATATTAACATCTGACAGGTTGTACTGGTTTACATGGTACAAGAAATAGGGAATATTCTCTGACTTATTGCATGAACTGGAAACAGTCAGCCTTAGAGAATCTACTCTTAGTTTGAAATCAATTTCCATCTCCTATATTGGTTGCCAACCAAGACTAAAAAGCCTGGTCTTCTCTGCTACTTTAAACATACCAAAAACCTGCATTTACATGCTCATTAAAAAAAAAAAATCTGTATAGATTATTATTTGTTAAACTCTACATTTTAAATAATCTTTCTGTATTTTTGATTGCTAAATATTTTTTTTCTTTTATTGCAGGAGTTGTGGTTGTGCAAGATGCAACAGTTTTGGATCTTAAACATGCAATTAAACGTTATGTGAAGTTAAAACAGAAACGACAAAATGGGACAGAAATACTCAGTTGGTAGGTTTGATAAAATCATTGGTACATGGCTTATATAATGGTAATGCAAATATTAGAGAAATAAATTTAATAGTATCAATATTAGGATCATTATTAATGATAATGTTTGTTTTCATAAGGACCGAGTTTTTTCCAATTATTGATTTTTGACTAGTATTTTTTAATCTTATTTTTTTTATTTTTCTTAAACATCCCTAGTAAGCAGTGTGGATTGAAAATAAACAATCAATCTTGCATCTTTATCATCGAGAAACTGCCATTTTTATTAAACCACAACTGGACTCTACAAAATATTAAGTAAAAGTTGTATGTAGAGATTACTACATTAATTAAAAATTGCAGTTTTTAGATCCAATACAGAAATTTGTTTTATCTTTTTCAGGCGTTATGTTTGGAGAAGATATTGGCTTTATTTTGATGGTCAGAAATTAATGGATGATAATAAACCATTAAAAGAGTGAGTTATTTTTTTTTCTTCTTAAACTGGGTTGCTGTTTAGGTAGTCATTGGATATGTAATATCTAAAAAAAAATTTTTTTTTTTCTAATAGGATAGGCTTATTTGTGATAGAATTTTATGGTCTTAATTAGGAGTTTTCAATGATTTTTTGTGTTCACAAATAATAGGATATTAAATAAAATAATTTATATATATATATAATTTTTTTTTTTTCTTTTTGACCCAGAAATGATAAAATGGGACAGACCAACTCAGTTTGTAGGTTTGAAAAAATCATTAATACAAGGCTTATCATAATATAGTTATCATATAATGACTTATATTGGAGGAATTAATTTAATAGTATCAAGATTAGGATTATTATTAATGATAATATTTGTTTTTATAAAGACTTTTTCCAATTATAAATCTTTGACTAGTATTTTCTTTTCATTTTCTTAAACATGCCCTTAAGCAGTGTTGATTGAAAGTAAAGAATAATTTCTAGTTATATTTCTTTTTCACCCAGGCCAAAACATGGATAAAGAAAAGCCATCAAGTGTGAACCTATTTACTAGAATTGTTGGTTCTGTCCCTTTTACACTTCATCTTATTAAATAGCTATTTGCAATTGTATTCTTTTGAGTTAGAAATCTTTTATTTATTTTAATATAACATCTCAAGAAACATTTATAATCAATGAAAATAGCTCATATATTCAGCACAGTTTGTCTATTGTTTTTTTTTTTTTTGTCCAGAATTGAGCCACTCATACCTATTTTCAGTTTGGATAGAGAAAGAAAAATGTGTGTTAATTAATCTGATTTTAACCATATTTGGACTTAGTCTTTCACACTCTGGGATTTCAAAATTTTTTATTTGACTTTGCAATTTATTTAAGCAATCTTTATTCTAACAACAACTATTACATTAAACTGTGATCATTACATATACAAACACACGATGATAGAGAACTAAGCTTTATTGCTAATATAATTTTGACATGCTCCACTCCATTCTTGTGCCATTATGCAGATATTAAAATATCTAACGTATATACTTGTGTAATAAACAACTTTTTAAGACCAATTTTTCACTTAAAAAATAAGGAGTTGTTCATTAAATGAGATGTTTTTGAACATGTAGAAGTTTACTGTTGTTCATTATGATAAAAACATTTATTTTGTGGCTAAAAATTAGGCATCATTCATTACATGAATATATAAGTATATATTATCCAAAAGCTTTCTTTCAACCAAAAGTAATTTCTCATTTCTTTGCATATTTTAATTCTCTATTTCTCAATTTCAGGTATGGAATCAGAAATAAAGCCGATGTCACATTTAAACATCGTTTAAAGCAACAAGGAAACAAAAAGAGTTCATATAGCTGAAATTATTTCATTCATTCTCTTCATTTCTAAGTTTTTTTTATGTATATAAAAATTTTTAATAAGGATTTTTCAAGTTTTTTTAATTTTATTTTTTACATTTTTTTCCCTTTTTAAACAACATCTCTAAACTATAATTAAAACACTTAAAGCCAGTAAATCTATCCAAAAATATCTCTTACATCTATTTGATTCTTTTTGTAACTGGTATTAAATTTAAGTCCAAAATGAGTGTTTTCAAATTCTTCTTAAAGAATTAGAAAAAGGTAATTTTTCTATGATTTAGAAAGAAAAAAAATTAAAAAGATTTATACCCCAATTTTGGTAATATAATTGAAAATTCGTTTCTTACAAACTATTTCTCTAAACCTAATATGGCACAAAATCCATAGCCCAGTCTCATCAACTGACCCCACTTTCTTGTGTTGGTTAAATCTATTGAATTCAGGAGTCAGGTTCACAAAAGAAACAAACCAAAACAAAGTCAATAATAAGTTCATATGGCTGTATTTATCAATAACGGATGTAGCTTCACTCAGACTAATGTTAGGGTGGTGTGTGCGCCATTTAGCTTTCAATCAAACAATGCCCAACCATAGCATATGGGCAGGAAACTGGCCAGCTCTTTTTCTCTATAAATGTGAACTGCTTACTTGAACTTTTGGAACTGACTCTTCCTTCTATAACTTTGCTGAATATTTGGGTCTCAAACTTCAAAAGACTAAAACAGAATGTTTACACTTTGACCACTAAATTGTTAAAGACGGTAAAAAATAAGGTTTTGTCTTTTAACTTATAACCTTATTAGTGCCTATGGATTCAGTTTGATATAAATTTAAAATCCTTTTTGTGTCTTTGTTAATGTCAAGAAATCCTTTTCTTTCCATCTTATTACATATCTTTAATAATTAATTATAATTAAAAATAATTTAATAATTAATAATAAAAAAAAATATTTTAAATAATTGCGTGGCAATTATTTCACTTAGCGCTAATACCCTTGGGAAAGGTATGAATCCTACTCTCCCTCCAGCTATGGGTAAATAGTAGGGCAGACTGGGCTCTTTAACCTTGGTTAGGCAACCGGTCTAGGAGAAGGAAAACTCTGAATTCAAACCTGTTAAACTCCGCTTAAAAAATTGACCTTGTGTCGCATCCTGCTCGTGCGGAGGGGTTGGTAAATATATATTACATATCTTTAAAGTTTGCTAACCTCCCAACTTTTTCAGCTACCACTTAATACTATTATACACATACTATACATACATATTCATACAGATACACTTGTACTTACATGCATATACATTATTGTACATAAATATGTGCAGCTAGAGATGGAAAGACTTATGGATATTTACCCAACCTGTTTGCCATGGGTAGGATGTGACACAAGAATTGAACTCATTATTCAGTAGCAATGGATCTGTGAGACTAGCTTGTTAACCATTACACCATGATGGGACGCCCATGGAAAAACTTATAGTATCACATTAACATCTTTAGTATTTACATTTTGACCAGTATACTCTTTAGTCCTGGGTTTCTTAAACTCTTTTCTCCTCTGTCAATTCTTTTTTCTTTAACAAATCTTAATGAAAGTAAAATTACATTTACTCATTCTGTTTGTTCAATGTGACTCTTGTGCTTAATGCTAGATTCTCAATATTTAAGTTTTAGTCTGCTATTTCTTTGTATGCATATTGCATCTATGAATAATAAATACAGAATAAGGAAGATTACTATTCATGAGCTTAGAAAGTTATGTGAAGAATTTACTTGATATGACAAGAGGATAGAAAAAAAAATTGTAATCCACAAAGTAAGAATAGCTTCTTTTTTTTCTCCTTTTCTAGAGTCTCTCTCCACACCTCAAGTTTTACTAGGGTTTGGAGGTGTGTCTTTTTGCTCCCATTGAGAAAGCATATTCTAGCTTATAATCTCAAAGCAGTATTAAATTGATTACCAATTATGTCACCTCCAACATCCTTTTGAGGAATTGAACTCCAACCACTTTTCAAAGTACAGGTGATAACATGTAATGTATGCTGGGTAAAGGATTTTTTTCTCAAAATTAACAGAAATCAAAACAAACAAAATTGCATAAAATAAACATTAATTTATTGTCTACTACAAAACAGTTTAAAAAAAATTCTTTCATAAATCAAAATTGTATTTTTTTAAAATTTTATTTTTTTATTTTATTAATCATGAAACTTGTGCTGAGAAACAGATCCAAGTAATACTCATGTACCAAGCAAATATTTTGAAGGAAATGGCTTTAAGCTGTAGCAGAATAGGAGTCAGGAAAAAAATCATAGAAATACCTCAAACACACAAAGCAGTATTTACACTTCTTATAAACTTCAAAACAAAATCACCAAATGATAAGATATGTATATCCTATTTGGGGAAAAATATTAAAAAGACTTTTTTCCAAAACAATTTTTTTACTAGCAAAATGGGAAAAAATCTGTAACATAAATGCATATGTATTTAATATTTTAATGATAAAACTAATTTCATTTGAACTAAGATTATAGAGTAATCATAATCAAATATACATTTAATATTGGGAAAAGAAAATACAATTTTCATGTTATATATTTAAAGATATTGACAGTTTGTATATGTAGAATTGTATATTGGGAAAATTCCATAAAATTCTGCAATTTGGTAATTAGTGCCAGATAAATAAGACTTTATAATCTTAAGTAGATAATAATTCAAGAGATAAAAATATTTGATTTCAAATGTCAGATAATTGACACTAAGTTTCTATTTTAATATTCTAAAATATCTAACACTTAAAACTTTTTAAACAACCATTGAGTTTTTTCTTAAAAAAAAAAACTGAATGACTAACTACACAGACTACAAAATGAAATTTAAATATTTTTATGGAGTTGTTACTGTTTTCAGTAACAAAATATAAGCAGCAAGACCAATCCTGTCTCTCTGATTTTTAATTTGACTCTAAGTGAAACATTATTGGCACCGCAAATGTCCAATATTTGTTTCTTTCTTAACGGAATGTCATGTTAATCACTTGAGGGCAGGAAAAGAACAAAAAAAAAAAATTCGGAAGAAATATCTTGTCAACATTTATGCTTAAGAAGCAGAGGTCGGATACTTTAATTTTCAGCAGTATAAATAGAAAGAACTTTCCTTTTTTTTTTTTTTTTTTTTTTTTACTTAAGTCATTATATCCAAATCTCGCACTGAAGTTTTCTTTAAGAGAGAAATTCATTTTCTATACAGAATTTGCTTTCCTCTTTGATAAACACATATATTTGATGTGTCACATTGTTATATACTTATTCATTTCACTAGAAGAAAAAAAAATCTTTTATATCTTTAAATGTACAAAACTTGAGATCTAATTTTTTTATAATATTAATGTAGTAACAAATATAAGTGAACAATATCTTAATAACATACCAATTTGGTGACTAACAAATATGTCGGGGATTTATTTTCCTTAACATAAAACTGGCAAAATTTACAACAGAATGACAAAAAAAAATGAATAACTGTAGAAATGAGGTAAAAATAAAAAGGTTGATAATGAAAAGTTGTTATATAATGAAAATAGTAGTGGCTGGTGAAATATAACAAATGTTTCTCTTGTCACACTGAAGTCAAACCCCAAAATGGGAATCTATAATAATAATAATAACTATTTTTGGACCACAATCTTTTCCACAATAAAATCAAATAAATTCATAAACTTTAAAAAGGGATATACATGAATATACCAAACAAAGAAACAAATGTTTGGTCTTGAAAAAAAATCAGCATTGGTCAGGTAATGTTTTATATAAAGAAAAAGAAAACATTGGTTATTTTAATATTACAAAAAACAAAAAAAAAAGAAAATTGGTTTTGTGAAAAAATATTGCTTCAAAATTATATAAACAATGATGAGAACCAAAATTTTGAAATAGAAATAAAGATTTTGGTGAAAATGTTCTGTTTTTAAAAGGTTTTAAAATAAATAACAAATTAAGATAGTTGATGAAACTGATGTGAAATGTTTTTTTTTTTTTTTAAATACTTTTAGTATTTTATGAGATAAATACCAAAAACTAATGAAAATGTTTAATTGGCTTTTACCTTTTCCAGATCTTGTTGGTGAAACTTGTTTACAACCAATCTATTAACAACAACTGGCCACACTTGTATAATAAATATAAATGTTTCAAATTTGTTTCAAATTTAAATTTGAGTTACCTTAAAACTGGCAAAATTCAGAAATACATTAAATCTGGAAATGGTAAAAAGAGATCTTAACTGAAAAATAACTTTGTAAAAAAAATGTCATATAAAATCATAATTAAGACTAGTGGCATTGTGATAATGAATAATGGGCATTTTTTTTTTTTTTTAATGTGATTAAATTTTATAATTAAATACTATCAACAAAGAGAACCATACCTTCAAATTCTTTGGTATTTTTCTCATGACTATGGTAGAAAGGTTTAAATGCTTTGAATTGAAAAATATTATAGGGTTCTCCATTTCAACTATCATAAATAAAACCTACAAATCTGATTCAATTTTTAAAAAGTTAGACATTTTTTGAATTGCATCAACATTATTTTTCAAAATTGTCAGAAATTTCAACTGCACAAAAATCAGTATCTTTTAATTCGTCTTTTTTTTGTTGTCTCTTTTTAGAATTAAATTATTCAGTTTAATATATTTCAAAGAGAAAATAAAAAATTCTCTAAAAAGAAAAAAAATTTATAAAAAATGCTATAAAAACATAAACAATTGAGATTCAACAGTTACAAATGCACAAAAACTCTTACAATCATTTCAGAATTTAAGAAAAAAAAAAAATCATTCACATTAAATATTGCAATAAAAAAAAGAAGACAAAACTATAACAATTAAGATATTAGTGAGTTAAAAGCAAAGTAGTTTGAAATGTTTTATATAAAATTTCCAGGTGTCACTTTTAAGGACAAAATTTGCTTTGGGACATTAAGTAATTTAAATGAAAAGCTTTATTTTATTGCTTATTAGGCATCACAGATATTAAAATGGTGGTGATAAAGATGGCAAAAAATACCTGTGATATTATAAACAGCTTAATTTAGAGTTGTTAATTAAAAAGGTTTTGTGGTCAGTCAGTAGAGAAATACATAGTCTGCAGTTGACAAAAAAAAAAAAAAAAAAAGGACTGACTCCAAGTTTATATGATTGTCTTTTAATACAATCAAAGTTATCTTACTTATGAGATGAATTATGTCCCTTACCCTGGTAGAAATAAGAGTGATTAATTAAAAAATAATTAAAATAAAAAATATATTGTGCATATAAAATATTTTTTTCTTAATATTTCACCATTCAAATATCAAAATGTTTACCATGAAGAAAATATTTCAGTAGTATACAAATTATTTCAAAAGAAATAAAAATATATTTGTTAAAAAAAAAAGAATAGGGCATCATGAAGATTTTGGTTATTAAACTGATCAAGAGTTGTCAGATGTGAATTATGGAAAGTAACCAAAACTCAAGGGCTAAAATGGAGCAAATTTGGTAATGAACATAGCCAAATATATTTTTCATTGATTGATACACTTTTTAGAGTAAAACTTTTTTTATATATAAAGGACACTACATATTTTTAATGGTTTTCACTGGATGTATTTAATGAAAGAATGCAGTAAGATACTTTAACAATATTATCTTTATGTAAGTGGTAAATGGAAATTTATTCCAGATATTTACCCAACCCATTTTCCACAGATAGGATGTGACACAAGGTTGCAAGTATGAGGCATCCAATGAGGATCGAACTTGCTTTTCAGTAGTAATGTATCTGCAAGACTAGCTTGCTAACCTAGGAAATTTGTTCCATGGGCAAATAATCGGAATTTATTTTTTGATCTTTTTTTCAATAAAAAAAATAATATTAAAAATGAACAATCATTTTTTAACAGGCATTTGTCGTGTAAAAGGATGGCAACTGTTGTTACAAACAATGGCCAGTAAGATGTGTTACATCAACCACTCCACTTTGCAAAGTTTATTTCTCAGGTGAGATTGTATTATAAATGCAGAAATAATTACCCATAAACCCTCTTGTTATTAGTAGCCCAAATTAGCACAGATATTATTAATGTCACCCTAAAAATCATGGATAGTTAAATTTTAAATGCTGGTCTTTCAAAAGTAACTCAATCTGGCAACTCTGAGATGATATAAAATGATGCAATGTTGATTATGTTGAATATTTTAAGTAGGCACTTGAAACAGATTGTTGGTGTATAATGTGATGAATATATACACAATCACACACTTGTATTTACAATGGTTGATAAATGCTAAACTATTAACAAAGCAGCAGCAGTAACTTTTGTTTTCTTTGTGTTAACAGCAAATAAATGAATAAAGAATATTTTCACTTCATGCAAATACAATGTTTTTTGTTTAAGTTGCACAGCTGCTCAAAACTATAATAAAAAAAGACATTCAATCTAAAATGAAAATGTTTATCATGAGTTCTAAATAATTTTATTGTAATAAAAGACTAGTTTTGTTTTGGGTTTTCAGTATTAAAAATTCATAAATAAAAATAAAAATTTGCAGGTTACAGGTGTTATGTTGTCCTGAACTTGAGAATTACTAAAACTATTCATTTAAATGAAAAAGGGAAATAAGGCAAATAAAAAATGCGAAAATGAGTAAAATATATAAATTTAACAGTGGTTCCATTTCCTAAGTACCCCACAGTTTATTTTTAAAATCTTTTTTTGCCCACCCTAAATGGTCGACTCATTCTAAAAAAATATTTTTATTGGCTAAAATTTTCAGTGGCTGTATTAATATTTCTATTTTAAGAGGAGTGGGAGTAGGAGGAATAGCTCTCAAAATAGTTTTGACTAACAAGAAGAGAGACCCCCCCCTTGGTTTGAATTCAGAGTTTTCCTTCCTAGACTGGTTACCATACCAAAGTTAAAGAGCCCAGTTTGCCCTACTATTTACCCATAGCTGAAGGGAGAATAGTTGGATTCATACCTTTCCCTAGGGTATTAGTGATATGTGAAATGCATTCAGGATTTGAACTCATCTCACCATGTCTGTTTCTTATGACAGTAACCATTACATCAGACATCTCCACAATCTGATTGGTCAGAAAAGTTTATCTCGTTCTGCATTTGAAAATATTTGTAATCAAAGATCCAAGAAGAAATTAAAGAGCATTTAAGATGATTTTTATTTATTGATCTATTTCATCTGTTGCAGAAAATGACTTACAAATTCAAAGTTTCATGGTGCAATAAGCAGTTGATGGGGATAAGATGACCTTGATCCAGAGGTATGAGAAGTGTGGAGGGGATCATCCAGAAAATACTTGCAACTAAACCAAAAAAGAATGAGAGTCGTAGCCTTCTAGTCAATAGTGCTGACTTCTGTGGTTCTGTAAAGAATGATGTAGAAAATTAATTTGAAGAATTGTGGATGATATTTATGAACCTGAAGTGATTCCAAAGGAATGTTCTTCTAGAGCGAAAATTGGTCAGAGAAGGAAGAAGACGAAAATGACACCAGAAGATTTCAGATTCATTAATGCCTCAACTTTATGCCTTTAAAAGAAAAAGTAGCTTAAATGGCTGTAATCTATTCTTGAAATAATCCAAGTCAAATTTATAGAAGTTCTGGTAATGTGTCCCAAATTTTACATTTGATACGTTCTATTCTTCTTCCAAGAAGTGAATTGCATGCCAAATACTCAAACACAAGCCTCACAGCAAACTATCCAATATGGTGCAAGGAGCTCAGATGTCTTTACTTTAGTGCAGATGAAAGTGGTTTTATTTAGTCTAACAAATGGAGGACTGACTGATTCAGTCATGTCTTTCTTTGAACTCAATAGATATGCAGTAAAGAAGTTAATAGATCAATATACTGAACATGAGGGGAAAAAAACAAACATTGCAATGAGATTATATTTCAGGAGACAATGCTCCATATTCACATGTATTTTCTAGCTCATATTCAATTGATGCCTCAGATATTTGTCTAATCACAATACCTACAAAAGATCCAAATATGCTTGACTGAGATTTAAAAGAAGAATTGGTTGATGCAGAAAAAGAAATGTTTGCAAACAATGGCAGAGATAAAGATTACATTACCAACTATTTGCCTTGTCTCCCTGCTATAAGCAGGTTTCAAAACAAGATCATTTTTTTTTTTTTTTTTAATAGAGCGCCCTCCCTTGTACGGGTGAGCAGTGCTAAGAACAGCTCAGCTCAGCAGCATTCCTCTTTTTAGGGGTACCTCAGAAACAATAAACAATAACAAACTGTTAGAGTGATAAACTGAATATTTAACAAGATAAACAGTGAGAACCTTATTACTAGATACTTTTTTTTTTTGAATGATGAGTTGCTCCTTAGAGAAATATTATATGTGTAAGATTTTGGATGTAGATATGACAATTCTAAAGATGAGATGAAATGCATAGTGTGTTATAATTACATTTCATTCATGAAAGAGAAAAGACATTTGTAGCCTGCCAGTTGCACATGCAAAAAGCATTGACAATCAAACTGTTGCTTTTGGGAATATCTATTAATAATGGAGATTCAGTCTCAGTTTGTAACCAAAAACATCACTGCTTATGTCACATTATCCAAAATCATCAATACATAGAATAAAGAACAACCTTATATTATATACACTCAAAATTTGAATATTTAAACTTAGACAGTCCTTATTGTTTTTTAAAACAAGTTTTAATAAATACATGCCTAGTATTATATATTCATATGTAGTCTATTTTATTTTAATATATATTTTAAGTTATCTAACGTATAGAGTTTTATGAGAAAATTATTTACATACAAGAAATAGTAATTTTTTCAGTACCAACAGGTTAACTAAAAAGTTTACAAATAAATAAATATCTACGATTTAGTGTAAAATTTATGTGTAAGATATTCAAAATAATTATTTAATTAATAATTAATAGATGCAAGTAACATTTTATTTGAGGGGGGCATAACTAAGTTTCCATTTCAAATAGTTTTTTTTTTTTAACCCTTTAATAAATTTGATGATTTTTTTACTTATGATACAAACCCTCTGACACTAAATATTTATTCCCCCCTCCCTTAAAATTTTTCAAAAATTAATTTTTACACTGCCTGGAGGGCATTTCTTTCTTTTTTTTTGCTAGTAACAATAATAGACATGTAAGAAGCTAATGAGTCTACAATTGACTATTCAGGCTAGTGAGGATATGTTAGGTGACCTCCCTGCAGAAAAAGGAAAAATCTATAGAGCTTTTAATATATCTCATACTTCTAAGATGACATTGTCGAAATGTTTATGTGAGGCTTTCAATACAAACACAGGATGTCCATAAAGTCCGTGTGCACTTTAATTTTTTTCTCTTCCAATTCTTTAAAGTGTACACGGACTTTATGGACACCCCGAATAACAAGATAGGTAAAATGTTGGAGAATCTTCCAAAAATATCCTGATTGGTGAGATTTGACAGCAAGTGACTGTTATTTACGAAAATCAAGAAGCATAAGACTGTAAGTCTTAGGCCTATTAGTCATTTAGGACTGCTGTTGTAAACATTGGCAAAAATAGTAATTTTTACATCAAACCAGCACAGCTTCTGATAGAATTTTAAGAAAGAAAGACGATAGACCAGAGAGAATTACTCTAAAGATAGAACAATTTGATTTTTCTATCAGCAGCTCAATAAAAGCATAAAGAAGTTTTGAGTCATTATTATTAGTTAAGTATTTATTTTCCTGACCTCCCACCAGGTTGAATTAACACAAGGTGGCCAGTGCAAAAAGTGTGGGCTCGGCATTCCTCTTTTGGGCCACCTCAGGCACTGGGCAATAAATATGGCCCTGCTCCTTTTAGGCGAGTGGGCACATGCTCCCAGGGGGATGGACCTCTGGGACTACATAATATATTTTACCTCACTCATCTGATTCAAAAGTCAAAGTCCATAAACCAGGTAAGTAATGAGCATTCAATTTACTATAACTAAAAAGACAATGCATTGATTTATGTGTACATTTTAATGAAACTTTCTTTTGGTATGAGAAATCAAAATCTGGTGGGTTTTTTTTAGTCTTCCTTCCCAGATAACAAGATCCCAAATAGACAACAAATGTATCCCCTCCCCTCCAAGAAAAAAATATTGGAAAATGGAACCACTGTTTATAAGAAAAAAAAATTAAATAAGTTAATTGATATTTTTTTAAATGGACAATAATATAAAGAAAATTGTTTCTTTTGGGTTTTATTATGCATATACTACCTCTGTCCCATAATACTTGTTACGTTAAGTAGGTATTTTTCCAACCCATTCTCCATAGGTAGGGTGTGACACAAGGTCGCAAGTATGGGGCATTCAGTAAGTATTGAACTTGCTTTTGGATAGTAATGGATCTGCAAGACTAGCTTGCTAAACATTACACCACAATGGTATGCCCTTACTTGTTACATTAAGTATATAAAATCTATATGTAGATGTAATAATTATTATGGGACAGAAATAGTATCATCAAAGAAAAAAAATTGTTTAAGAATTAGAGATATTCAAAAAAAAAATAAATTAATGAAAAAATAAATTAAATTAAAAATAAATTAAATCCTATATCGAATTCTTCTTGGGTAGTTTAATGGTCAGCAAGCTAGGCTTTTAGACCATTGTTAGTGAGCTTGATTCTCACTGAGTGTCCCATATTTGTGGCCTTGTATCAAACTAAGCTAAGCTTAGTAGATGACTATATTGAATTTTTCAGAGATCCTTGCTATATAATACAAATAAAAAAAAGATGTTTAATATCATTTTACAATATCATAATCCGGTGAGATATTAAAATATATATAAGGGAAGTATAGATAAGATTTGATAAAAGGTAAATAAAAAATTGCATAATAAATAGAATATTATTTTTTATAGAATAATGTGGAGAGAAGCAAAGTGGGATTTTCATTTTTATAATTTACTGCTCTAAATTTAACAAAAAAAAAAGAAAACAAAAAAAAAAGAAAAAAAAAAAACAAAAAAAAAAAAACAAAAAAAAGTAATAACAAAAAGTTTCGAAGTTTGAATAATATAGCACCAAGAAAAATATCAGTTAAAGATAAAATGGCATCTTTAATCTTTAAGTTATTTTATAATAAATATATCTAAGGTAGGTGGGTTGTCTCCCTTGGTCGACGTACCCCTTTTTAAACCAACGAATGACAGGCCTACAAATTTTGGCAGCATCAATTGAAGATAGAAATCTTCCTCTCTTTCTAGCAGCAACCCTTGGGGTCATACATAAAAATCGTTGCTCCCTATAATTCAGCAGAGATAGAAAAGAGCTGTTGTAAGTATGATCACTTACCATAAACATTCCAAGGACTCAGTTAAGTGGACTTGTATTCATTTATACTTATAATTGATATTTCCTGCAGACAATACTATTGATTGCAACAGCAATTATTACAAGTATATTTTCTTGTGCATATAAATGTAACAATACAATGTTATTTGAAATTCCAAGTTGTGTTCATGTATTTCCTTTTTCTAACTCCTGTTAATTCCACACACATGGCTTAAATCAGCACATTTTGCTTTGCAGGCCTGTAATTTGGTTAGTTTAAAAAAAGGGTACGTGGACCAAGGGAGATAACCCACCTACCTTAGACATATTCTTTATAATTTTTATAATTGATAAAAAACAGGGAAGCGAAGGACATGAAGTCCTCGGAAAAGGGGAAACAATATTTGGTGCTTTTGTTGGTATGGATGGATTCATAAATGAACACAATGTAACAAAAAATTCTCTTTCCTTTTTTCTTTTGAGTTAATCAGTGTTAGTCACAGGAGTACACTTTACTGGTTTTGTTTTTTCTTCTTCCATGCACAAATCAATCAAATATTTGATAACTTTAATAAAAAAAAAAAGAAGAGCAACAATACAAGGGGAGAAGGAAGAGGAAGAGGAGAATAACATGGATCAACAGGCAGTGAAAAAAATGTCAATGGTTAAAAAATTCTTCTACTTGTAAAATTTTTGATTAAAAAAAAATCATTATAATAGAAGAGAAGATTTTTGTTGTTGGTGTTCAAACGCTGACAGAAAGAAGGGAGCAGTCATCAAGGTGGATCTCATCGCCATCAAGAAAATCAAATCGGCTCATTGGCAGTGAATCCAGACGTAATTCTTGCAATTCTGCTTTTTCTTTGTTGCCATGTTCAGGACTACAAGGGTAGTGAAACATTCTGAAACCACTGAAAAAGAGAGAAAAGAATAACATACCTGAGTTAGAAAATGGTTGGTTGGTTGGTTCGATTTTACGGCATGTCAACCCCTGTTGGGTTATTTTATGCTGAAGACATTTTTGTTTTATTCATTCTTGATGGGTATTCAAATTTTTTTTAAAACTCAATTTTAAAACTCATTTTCTTCTATTCAACCTATAGATGGGACCTTAACAGGTACTACCACTCTGGGCCAGAGTGAACCTGGGAGTAATGATGATGAAAGGGTACTCCACATTCCTTAGAACTCCAGAATTGATACTTCACCGTCAGATAGAATTTTGCTCACTCTCTCTTTGAATGAAACTGAATGAATACGACTATATTTCTTAACTCCACAACAACTATATCAATAAAAATGTAATCAAAATAAAATTCATAGACTCTACTAGATTTATATTAAAAAAAAACAATGATTAAAAAGAATAAAAGAAACTTACTTGATGGGTAAAGCAAGACACTTGGCAAGGTGTTTGCGTAATTTGCCAACTGGTTGTACAACATGAACTTTTTCAGTGAAAATTTCCAGTCCATTGTAGATGAAGATTATTTTAGCCCAGGTGTGATAACGAGCACCAAGATCAATATCAACCAAAGGTTTCAAGGCCCCTGAAAAAAAAAGGAAAAAAATCTTTTTAAAAGGTCACATAAAATTCAAAGGGTTTTTTTTTTAAATTGAGGGGAAGTGAACTTTAGTTTTTATATAAAATCCATAAGTTTGTTAATTTCATAATAAACAGATTTTTGGTTAAGATTCAGATTCTTCATGTAATTTCATAAGAATAATTTTTTTCTTAACTTTAAATTGTTTTGAATTAAAATAAAAAAGAATATCGAAATATTCTGATTTTTTATTTGTATTTGTTTAATGTATTGATTGTTTTTATATTCGAAACTCAGTTATATTTTAATTTTAATTTAGGACATATAAATGATAAAATTCAAAATATTTGTGTGTGTGTGTGTGCAGTTGATGTTATAGACTTATAGAAGGAAAGAAAGAAAAAAGTGAGAGAGAGAGAGAGAGAGAGAGAGAGAGAGAGAGAGAGAGAGAGAGAGAGAGAGAGAGTTAAATCAAGATTATTATAGTTTTTACATATTGAACTATTTAGCAATAGCTCTTAAGTAAACATATCAAACATTGTAATAATTAAATTATCATACTGTGGTATATCCACAGGTCCTGCTAGTATTATTTATAATCACAGGCCAAATTTGTTTTTATCAGTTCTATATTTGTGCATACAATATTATTCATATTAAACATACACTTAATTAATTTCTAAGCAGAAATTAATTCTGCTAAATAATCCTAATTTACTGAATAAAAATCACTGAAAATGAACAAAGTTGTGTTTAAATTTCTTCACTCACCATGTTTAGATTCCAATTCATTGTACCATTCAGGTTTATCTGACCGTTCACTGTAATATCGAAGAAAATGACGCTCAGCTTTTTCTCTATCATTGATGGTCACTTCACTTCCATTAAGGCAAGAAATATTTGATAGGCTGAAAATAAATTCAAATCAAGATAAAATACAACTCTAAAATATCAATGGTTTAATTGTTTAACAGAATTGTGGAAACAGAAAATATGGTTGCCTTGGCACTAAAATTTAAATATGCGTAATCTCGAAGCAAAGAGACATGGAAAAAGTAAATCTGCACATATGCAAATTTTTCTGAGATTGCTGTACAAGCACAACTGAGAAAAGGACAAAATGCTTCGAAGCAGTGAATAAATGGTGTGCAGAGAACTGCTAGAATATTGTTGCAGGATGAAAATGATTGCAGTTGAAGAGAGAGAGATTAGCATAATCAATTTCACAACCTATAAGATTAGAATTTTAACAGACCATGTGTGACTTTTTTCTTTTCCTGATGTGAAACTCATTGTCATGTCTTCATATTTGTCTTTGTTAACTTTCTTTGAGACCTCACAATCCCAGAATAGTCCAGTCTTTTTTTTTTTTTAATAATCTGGATTAGGTTTAATGTACAAAACAAACCAGTAAGACAATGACTATAAAACATTATAGACATAAGAGATGATTGGAAATCCTCTCCCCTCTCTGTGAAATGTAAACATGACCAGTTATTAAAGGATATCATCAACATTTGATTAGATGATTAAAATGACGTGAATGATGCCCTATAAGTTGTTGTTTTAACCACATGAAGAGAGAGAGAGAGAGAGAGAGAGAGAGAGAGAGAGAGAGAGAGAGAGAGAGAGATAGTTTTAGTAATAATAATGAAATTTATTGTGTACAGTGCTTAGCTGAACCACAACTCATTAAAGGTGCATGTATAGTACATAGAATGATGTACAAATGTCAGGAAAATGAACAGTGTATGAGTCAGGATATATAAGTGTGTGTGTATGTATAGAGGGGGTATATCAAGTATAGTGTTGGCAAATCTTAGGAAGCATGGAGGTTTAGCACTAGATCACTGAAGTTAAGCAGTGATGAGCCTGTTCAATACTTAGATGGGTGACCATTTAAGAAACAGCAAGTACTGTAAGCAACCTGATATCAAAATGATTTGATTTGGGATTAAATGACCCAAAAAGGGTTGATATGCTGTAAAACTAATCGACCAACCAATCATCTATAGGTCAAATAGGTCTGTTTACAAATCATTCATATTCAATAGGACCAGGTGCAAAAACAAACCCTCTTAAGAAACAACTATACAAAAAATGTAAATATGAATGTGATTCCCTAATCTCTCGGCATAAAATAACCCTAGACTGATTGACATGCCATTAAAATCATTCAATTAACCTCATTAACATAAATAGAACATTTGATAGGACTGTATGCAAAAACAATTCTTAAGAAACAAACTGCACGAAAAATGTAAATATGAATGTAGAATGATTTTTATTCCCTAACATCTAGTCCTCAAATAACCCTAGATGGGTTGACATGCCATTAAAATCTATCAATCAAAATTTTCACAAAGATCCTTCATTGTTTAAATTGGGGACATGAGCATTGTATATATGTTCACTCTAAATCATGTACCTTAAATACTAACCAACATGGAATGATGCACTACACAATATTTTAGTTGATAAAATGTTTCATTATCACACTGTTTTTAAAAGTTCAGTTTCTTTTTGGACATGTTTCTTACATTAAAAAAAAAAAATCAAGTTATCACACAGTTATTAAATACCTGGCTGCATATAATTTTCTTCGTTCTTCGGGTGGAAGATCATTCAAAAACGGAATATCCTACAAAAAGAAAAAAGGAAAAGAATATTAAAAAAAAAAAAAATGCAAAAAATGAGTTTGAAAAAAAAAAAAATGTTGAATACCTATGAAGAATCAATGAAACAAAAACGTCTTTGGCCTAAAATAACCCAACAAGAGTTGACATGGCGTAAAATCCAATAAACCAACCAACCTCTCTTGGTTTAAATCCACAATACACAAAAACACTATCATCAATATTCATTACACAGTAATCAAGAAAAGTTTCTACATTATTCCTTACTAGCAGAAAAAAAACACCCTCTGGGCAGTGTAAAAATTAATTTTTAAAAGATACTGCCTGAGGGGGTGGAAGTTAAAAATTTAATGACAGAGAGTAAGTAAAATTATCAAATTTATTAATGGAGTAAAAACAATAAAACAATTTAAAATGGAAACTTAGTTCTGATAACTTTAAATATATATCAAAATAAAACAAACTATATATAAATATATGATACCAGGTACGTATTTATTAAAACATGTTTTAAAAAACAATGAGTACCATCTAAGGTTGCATGTTCAAATTTTGAGGGTATTCATTGTATGTTATGATGATTTTGGGTAATGTGACGTAAGCAGTGACACAGTTTTGGTTACAGACAATTAAAGACCTAATCTCCATTATTAATAGAGATACTGTCTTATATAAATTGACCTGGTCATATCTTACACTCTGTAGTATTTTCTAACATAATAAGAATAACATAGACGGTGCTGTCCATTTTTCCCCCCAACTTTAGCACTTACATATAATCTTGTATATTAATTCTACTTAAATTTTTAAGAAAGACTTTTAGCTCTATGGCTATGATAGAACAGATAAGCTGTTAATAAACATTTGGTCACAGATAAAGCAACAGAGTATTTTGAGGCAAAGAAGAAAAAAAGTATTGCCAAAATGTGCAGATTGGACTGTTCATTCTAATAATAATTGGTTTAGGCACAGTACAAAGATTTAGTTTATAAAAATTTGGAATTGGATGAAAAAGAAATTAAGAGATATTGAAAAAAAATATTGCTATTTAACTCTTTGCCTACCAAATTTTCCCTATTGCAAAAGGATCAAGTACCAGTCTCAGGGTTGGTTCACAGACAAAACAAAAGATGGCAGTGATGTTCATGTAGAGATTTTTTAGTGTAAACAAGTGACACATGTGAGAGCCACTGCCAGCAGCTTATGGTAGTATCACAGAGGTGAGAGAGCTGCTGTGAGTGGTTTAAAGTAGGCAAAGAGTTAACTATATTTTACAAAGAAGAATTAATACATTAATAAAAATGTATAGTAACCAATCTGTCTATTCATTTATATAAAATGTAAAGATAATATGAATGTGATTGTTAGTATAAAATCAATAAGTAAATTCTGCCATATGCTGTAGGACTTTAATTCATATGTTGCACATTGTATATGGTTATAAAAGAAGAGAGAAAAAAACCCAACAAACTTGATAATTATACAAGGGAGAGTCAAAAATTATCTGCACTTTCACCATAACATATCTTTATTATTGTGACACTGCATTATGAGCATGTGCACTTATAGTTGGCACTGTTGTGGTCATGGAATTGAAGTTGATCATGCCATTTTGCTTGCTGTTGTTACAATGTAAGCATGGCCACTCCACTAGCAGTATGCACCAAGGAAGAACAAAGAGAAGTGACCTGATTTCTCTGGTCGGAAGGAGTGTCAGGGGCTGACATTCAACGGTGGCTTTTAGCACAAAATAGGGATATTGTACTACTGTGTAGAAGTGTGTATGAATGGATAAAACCAAAGATGGTATACGAGGTTGTCAATTTCCTATAGATGAAGATGTGAAAGAAATGGTGCATAAATGGTTGCATGACCAACTGAAAATCTTCTTCTTGGAGGGAATACGCAAACTTGTGGACTGCTGGACCAAGTGCATCATAAAAGAAGGAGAATATGTAGAAAAATGACACACTTGTTTATCCCCAGATTTTGTGTAAATACATTGAGAAAAAAAAAGAGTGCAAATAATTTTTGACTCTCCCATGTAAATGAAAAAATTTTTTTTAAAGTGGAATAAAGGATGGTAGGAAATATATGACACTCTTGAAATTTTTCTACTGTTAGTCACTCTATGTATTTCTGGTTGATCAATGTAAAATAATATTTTGAGCAAATTCATAATATTTTGACCCTAAAATTATAGCTTGCAATAGTTATTCTACCCACTTTTCATATTTCCACAATTTTCATACTTTTCGTACATTTATCATTATTTTTTTTATCGTAAATTTGTTCAAAATATCACTTAACATAGCTCAACTAGAAACACATAACAAGTAAAATGGTTGTAAAAGTTCAAGAATTCCAAATAATCCACCCCCTCTCATCAAAGAAAAAAAAAAAAAAAAAAGATTCTCTCAAAGGAGAAATTATTGCTATAAGCTGGATATTAATAAAAAAAATGCTTAAAAACATATAAGCAGATAGATTTAAGAGAAATGCAAGAAAATTTAATATAAAATATCTTGAGCAAAGAAATAATTAAACTTTATAATAAACACTATATATACATAGATATTTAAAAAAATTTTATTATGGTAAACAGTTTGATTTTTTTAATTGCTTATTGAAAGCATATTTTTATCATAACTTTGCTTAAACATTTGAAATGCTAATAAATCTCATTTTGATTTCTAATGCTATTATTACATAGTTCTTAAATTACAAATATCTTCGCTTATACAAACTTTACCATGATGATTCTTATATCAAAACTTTCCCTGTCAGATACTCATTCAGTATTTTTTGTTCTCAAGTGTCAGATTTTTTGTTAAAACCTGTCACATAGATTCACAGACATTATATATATATATATATTGTCATCCACATACAGTCCTGTTTTGGCATATCATGGCTCATCAGTGCTGACAAGGCAGGCTGCTACAGGTCGTGATTGAAACTCAACCGATTTGTCATCAGTCAGAGTTCTTACCTCCATGCCATCTACAAACCCACTTTTAAGTAAGAGAATTTACTGATGTAAACATATTAGGCCGCTAGGAGTGCGCTATCTATTTAAGGATATATATATATATATATATATATACCAACTACGGGAAGTATTTAAAAAACATTTTTTTAAGGGAACTTTTTTCCTTTAGAAATCAGAAAGCATAATAACATTCAAAACCAAGTAGTAAAGTAAAATTGACCTATTGTCTGTATTAGCCAGACAGCGAGGGAGTCTATACCCTTTTCACTAGTGCTAGACTAGGGAGATTGTTTGAGATGGAGTGCACCTACCATCATCTCCCCACTTTATTGCACAGATCCAAACCATGCTGAGTTGGAAAGGGGCAGTATTGAACCTGGAACCTTGTGGTTCCAAGGCTCTACTGACTGAGCTTAACTGTCCCTATCTAATTGTAAGGAGTTATAAAATTGTGACTATTAGCAATAATGTCAATTTATTAGTCATTCTTTTTTTTGTATAAATTTGTTCATAGGCATAGCAACAAAAAGTGGAGTAGAAAATATTTCAAACCTTTACAACTTTATGATCTTTTTGATTTGAAATATTTTGGAACAGTCTTGTTAGCTCTACAACATTTAAACCTTTTGAATCATTTAATTTAATCATTTAAAAAAAAACTTTTTGATCATTTAAACCTTTTGAGCTTGTTTCAATGCTTTATGCATGATGTCTCTTATCTAAGGATGAGACATGCTGTCTTTTTTTTTTTCTAAATTTTATTTTATGATGGTAAACTTTTGCTGATTAGTAGTTAATCTACTTTTGTTTAGGGTGAATCTTAAAATAATGGATGATGAATAAAAATTAATAAAAACAAAACAAAACAAAAAACAAAGAAACTTACCATTAACCGAACTGAACGTAAGCCTGGAAATCTTGTCAGTTGATAAAGATGCTCCCAACTGTTTAAATTTGTTTTACTAAGGCACAATGTTTGGAGTCTTTGAAAAGGTTGGAATTCAAAGGCACATCTGACATCATCATCATCATCATATTGGCTGATAGAGTTAGATCGAAGACTACTGCCACAACCGGAATCATCAAATTGAGGGCTGCCACAGCTGGAGTCATCCATTATTTCCATATCATTTTCTGTTTGGGATAAGCCACGGCTAATATTACTATAACTAAAATTTTTGTAATTGATATCAATGGGCCTGGAATCTGGTTGCCTTTTCATTTCGGTAAGTGGTTTTGTTTGGGGACTGGAATCAGGGCTGGACTGGGGCCAAGTTTTATTAAAGGGGCTATCACAGTCACACTTGATTTTGGAAGGAGAGCAGCACTGCTCATCAATATCATTCAACATTTCTAAGTGAGGGTCACATGATAACGTATCACTCAAGATAAGTTTACGACGAGCATTCAAAGCCTTGCCTCGAGATTTGATTTGAGAAAAATCGCCAGGGAAAGTGCTTTGCTTAATTGGTGTCTCGCAAAATGTCAATGTTTTCATGGGACTATTTGAAGGGCTGCCCTCATCCATGGATTGTTCGTTATAGAAGACATTATTGACTGGGTTGCCAGATAAAAATAAAGACTTGAGGCTCATCAAGGAACTTAATTTCCAAATCTCAGTCCAGCTGGAAAAAAAAAATAGTTTTCACAGTTTTCATCATTTGGTACAAAATAAAAAAAATGGCATAACAAAAACAGAATCAGGGAACCAAGTTCAAATTTTGGTTGAGGCTGTGTTTGGAATGGCATATATCCACCACTCTGTACTCTGACTCACCAGATAATTTGACAAAATGTCTTAGTCATTGGCATGTCATGATGAGAGTGAGTGAGTGCTTAGACAAACACTTCTCCTAAAATTAACTTACCTACCCAGATAGATTAGCAGCTAAAAGCTGTTATCTACATACTGAACCTTGACAAAAAATAATATTTAAGAAAATAAATATGAACAAAGTGACAAATTTCTATAAACATTTATTATTTTGATTTTTTAAACTGTTGACCTCACCTTTATCATGATATATAGAAACACAACATTTCAGCTGTTATACCCTCTGGCCTTCTTCAGGTTCTGCAATGATTCAACCTGGTAAATCATTTTGAATAGTTTTGACTGTTGAGCAAACAAGGCGTTAAAGAACTTTTGAATATCTCATCCAAATAATGATGTCATTGTTTTTGTATGCTCATCAATCTGATAAACATCACGGAAGCAAAACGAAAAGTGTCACTATCATTAAAAAAAAAAAACTGTATTATTTATTGGTGTTTCTTGGAAATTCAATGCAAAAAATCCAATGGCATCAGTCATTCTTTGATATTTTAATTTTTAAAATAATTTACTTAAAAAAAAAAACAAGAAGATGGCTGGAGAGTACAATGGCTGAAAATGTTGTGTTTTTATATATCATGATAAAGCTGAAAACAACAGTCTAAAAAATAAAAATAATATGTATCAAACCTCATTTCCAAAATTTAGACAAATAACTCTATATGAACATTATCTTAAGTTTGTTAGTAATTGTTGGTAAATCATATTTCTGTGGGTTTTCCTCTAAGTTTAATCCTGGCATGTCCTTTGCTAAAATTTCTTGAATCAAATCCATTTAAATATATTATCCATAAAGATGCTCACTATTTCAGATACATTGATGATATATTCATCATTTATCCACAGAAACATTTCCTATAATTTCTCTTGATGACAGGGAACACTTAATTTTAAAATCAAGCAAATCCTTATAACTATACAACTAGAAATACTATGCCTATACATTAGCACACCACCCCATTGGTTGTGGCTGTAGAATATGCTGACTGCAGAGGGGTAAGACCCCCTCCCCAGTGGGGCCACCTGTTGGCCATGGGTGGTAACCTGTAATGCTTAAGGATGGAATACTGGTGGCTGGGTAGTCTATGACAGCAGTCCCCAACCACTGGGTACCGGGCTGCAGGCCATTAGGTACTGGGCCGCACAGAACGTTTGGATTTTTCTTTTTTTTTAATTGATTATCAGTCTAAATGTTGATGTTTTATTTTGAAAAGTGACTTCTGTGCCTCATTATTATTATCATTTGATTCACTTGTTCACTCTTTTATATAGAAATGATCAGTATTGTCACTTGAATCGAGTTTTTTTATTATAATTATTTCTTATTAGAAAGGATTTTCATTCTAAAATAAATATCTTCGTTTGCAGAGATGTTGTTGATTATTAATTAATGAACAAAAGGTTGTTTATTGTCTGTTGATGTTTGCATTTGACATAAGACCACTGCGGATGATTTATTATTAGATTACGTCATTAACAATTATCAAGCAAATGTATGCCGGAGCATATGAAGGCCGGTCCGTGAAAATATTGTCTTAGATGAAACCGGTCCGTGGCGCAAAAAAGGTTGGGGACCGCTGGTCTATGACATGCAACACTCCACTTTGGCTCTTACTTGGGCTAGACAGGCAGTCGGAGAGGCCCCCTCCAATCAATCAGCTGGCACCTATATGATTGTCCCAACCCTATTGCTCTTATGATGAACCCCCCAACCCTTTCTATATGTGCTAGAAGGCACTGGCTGAGGGTCTTTGTGCCCTGGGTATCATGCTAAACTATATCTAGTAGTAAGGTTCTAATTCTGGAGCTCTGGGGAGTGTGAAGTACTCTTTCATCACTATTGCTCCCAGGTCTACTCTGACCAAGAGTGGTAGTACCTGTTAGGATCCCATCTATGGGTTAAATAGATTTAAAAAATGAGTTTTAAAAGATATTTTTAAAAAATGAGTTTAAAAAATTGAATACTCCATAAGAATGAATAAAACAAAAACAAAAACGTCTTTGGCATAAAATAACCCAATAAAGGTTGATATGCTGTAAAATCCAACCAACCAACCAACCAACCAACAATTTAGTGACTAAATTCTTTAGAATTATTAATAATCTATTAATAATATAAGTGAGGGTTTTGAGATTATATAGTTCCTACTAAATTGTTATGGTACTTCTTTAATAATCTGAGACATTCTGAATTCAGTTTTCCTTCTCCAAGACTGGTTACCTAATCAAGGTTAGAGAGCCTAGTTTGCCCTACTATTTACCCATAGCTGGAGGGAGAATAGTTGGATTCATACCTTTCTTTCCCAGGAGTATTAGCACTATGTGAAATGCAAACAGCTTTGTTTAAGATTGTCTCACAGTATCTATTTCCTACGATGGTAACCATTACACATGTGCCTCCACATGTAAAGGATATAAGAAAGCAGATGTTGATCAAAACCAGTTTGATCACTCATGCAATTTTAGAGTTGTACAAAAAAAAAGGTAGGCTTTAATACTCTTTTTTATGCATATGAAAAATTAATCATCCTAAAAAAAACCAAGAAAGCAGTAATTCTGGCTGTGCATGCAAAAAGTTCATTATTCATACAATGTGCAATCAAAGTCAATTATATTACAAGAATATCCACTATATGAATTACAGCAGATTTTTCAATTTAATTGCTTAAAGGCCATCTTTGTAGCCATTAAGCTTGAAAAGTCACATACTATTTATAACATTTACAAATCTTGCCCGAAAAGTTCATAGGCTGACCAAGATACTCTCATGGAATGTGACTAAATGACATTTATTTTTTAAACATACTTCCTCTTGTAGTCCACACACTTCTTCCATCAGTTTTGCAGTGCTTAGTAAAACAAATTATCAACAGCAGATATGATGTCATCATATGAACTTTTCAGCTCACCCTTGTATATTATTAGTAAAAGTAAAGTTGCAGGAGTGGCTTATTGTTGGTACCAGCTGAACAGCGAGGGAGTCTATCCCTTTTTCACTAGCGCTAGACCAGGAAGATTGTTTGCTGAGGTGGAGTACCACACCTACCGTCAGCTTCCAGATGCTTTACTACACAGATCAGATTAACTAAGCTGTGCTGCTCACGTGCTAAGTTGGCAGGGATCAATATTAAACCCAGAATCTTGCGATTTCTAGGTGAATGCTTTATCGACTGAGCTAAAAATAAATAATAGGGAAAGTACTCTATAAGAAATATCTAATAGTTATATCCCTTGATAAAAGATAATGATTGGGGTGAGTACAAACACAGACCATATACATTTTTGGTAAATTGGATTGGAATTTGCTTTAACTCTTAACATCCTATACTGCCTCATTTCACCCAACCGGAGGTCACATTCATTTTCCTAATCTACCCCAAATGATAGCCTTTGTTTAAATGTAATATTAAACATATTTAGAAATCTTTGATTTAAGGGAAATAACAGGTAACTTTAAATGAAAAAGCCATTTTTAGCCATTTTTTGATAAATCTTTATAGGAATAGGGCTCTGGACTTAAAACTCTTAACAGGATGTTAAGAGTTAATCTCTAAAAGCCTTTTAATGCAACAGCACAAACAAAAATCTTAACATGATATGCAATTTTTGTTGTGTTATAGTAAGATATATATAATAAAGATTCTAGAATTTAGTTCTGTAAAATGTCTTTGATAAAAAAAATGGATAAGATAGATGATAATCTTTTTAAAAAATCAAAAAATATATTTAAGGCAAAAATAAAGCTTGATTGGTCAGTTTGAGAAATATATTCATAAAACTCTTCATGAATAAGAAGCTCCTTTGCCACTTTGAGAAAAGAGAAAAAAAATTTCAAATGATCTTTCTTGGAACACCTTCTGAGCACAGATTGCTTGAAGGAAGAAATGCATATTTGATGCCCTGACTCACAGATAAAACTGAGTTTCTATCAATTACAATAAAATATATACAGCCGTTAAGCTTAATGTAAAGTCAATGGCACTTGTTAATTGAAGGTTTCTTACCTATGTGATCTTCAGACCAATGTGATCTTTATTCTGAATATGATAGGTGAGAAACAGTGCCGTTAAATATATCTATGCAATCCTTAGATATATATGCTCTATCACTGATATTGAGCATTCTAAAAGGACTCAGTAAAATTGTATCCAGGGATGCAATTTTTCAATAAGAAAATCCTGATTTCATACAACCAACCTGTAACAGTTCAGTGATGTTTTGTTTGTCTATCCCCACCATTTACAGCTAACTGTAAATACATTTCAGGATTTTCTTAAAAACAAATTACACAGGATGGGGTAGAGGGCTGGTTTAACTCAGTCGGTAGAGTGTCTGCCTAGGAGCCACATACCAGCCCTCGCCAACTCAGTGGATGAGTAGCACAGGGATCGGTGCAATAAAGTGAGGAACTGGTGGTATGTGTGGCACTCCACTTAAGACGCTTAAAAAACAATCTCCTTGGTTGAATGCTAGTGAGAAGGGGATTGACTCCCTCGTTTTCTGGCTGATACCGACTTTAGGCCACCCCAATGATTTTACTTTCTTTTTTTAGTTGTTTCCTCAAAGAAAATTTACACATAGCCTTCCTCAGTTCATAAATAAAAACCCATTTTTTCCCTCTACCATCCATTAAAAAGATATGAAATTATGAAGTATTTTTGGGACATAAATGTAACCTTCCAGTGAAAAAAATGACTGAAATTTGCTCTTCTCAGTCATTAGTTTCATTTTTTTTTTCACTGGAAGGTTACATTTATGTCCCAAAAATACATTATAATTTCACATCTTTTTAGTGGTTGGTGGAGGGAAAGACTAAAGAAATATGGCCATTGTGAGAACTCTAGTCAGTTGTAAATGTATTTTTGGAATTTAATTATTCAGAAAAAAAAAGAAGAAAAAAAAAAGGGAAACTTATTCTTATCTGGATGATGAATGTAAGTATTATTTTTCTAAATATTTTTTTGTACATTACAAGAGAAATAATGGAAATTTTCTTTATTGAAGTATTCTATACAAACACACACAAAAAAGAAAGAAACAAGTAATTCAGTTTTGAGTCTGATTCCCATATATCTTCCAGAACCTTCTCAGTATGAAGTGACTGTTTTATTTATTTTCTTTGTTTTTACCTCTATGAGTATTACATTTCTATATAATTTTTTGTACATTACTGCAGAAATCTTTATTGAACTATTGTATACAAGCATTGAATATTTCTTTTATTTCTTATTATATGTATCAATTGGGGCCTTATTATTTACTTGAATAAACACACTCATTGGAAGTAATGGATAAGGTCTGAAGAACTTTTCAGCTCATATAGATATAAAGTCTTTATATAATACACTGTCATGCTCTAGATTCTGTAAATAATTAATCTAACAAGATAAGTAATATGATTTACAATATTCAAAGCTAATAGCAAAGGTTTATTAGATTTGACTCATTGATATACAAGAAAATAACTGATGGGTTTGGCAAATTCTATGAATAAATAACAAGGAAAAAAGAAAGCTTTACAGTAAAGAGTGTAACCAAAACAAATCTAAAACTGTAAATAAATATGATATCATGACTCATTGAATCAACTTTAATTGTGTTCTTATTTCATTGTAATTATATTTTTCATACTTTAATTGTTATCTTAGTTCAATGGCAACATATCAAAAAGTTTTTGTGAGAGATTTATTCATTGTATCCAAGACTACTAGTTTCCTCATTAGATAAAAATATATTTGTACATTGTAGAATTTCTGACAAAATACTATTTTCTATTGGAATAAAAGGACTGATAAATATCTTGAATAAAATTCATTTGTATGCTGTAAGATTTCTTACACAAGACTAACTTCTATTCAAACATTTTACAATCAATTTTTTTTTTAAAGAACTGAGGAGAAATGTAATGTGTAGTGATAAATATTGATGGGTGTAGTTTTAGGCTTCCTAAGGAAGAAAAAATTTTCATGTGTATTGATCAATTCATTTTAACAGCATATCAACCCATATGAGGTTATTGTATGCTTAGATGGTAGGGAATCACATACATTGTACGTTCATATTTACATATTTTGTGTAGTTGTTTCTTTAAGAGTTTTTTTGTACATAGTTATATGATATCAAGTATTCCTATCTGACACAAATAATTTGCACACTTGTATGATTTCAACTATTTCTACCTAATACTAATACACAATTACAGGTTTTCAAGTAACTCTTTCTATTTAATAATAATCATTTATTTGCATACTTTTCTATAGTTTCAAGTAACTAATAGTAATAATCCTTAGTAAACAATTATAGCTTCAAGCAACTAATAATAATCCTTAGTAAACTATTATAACTACAAGTAACTATTCTTAATACAAAAAATTATACACAATTATTTCTATCCAATATAAATAAATTTGCAAACAGTTATATGTTTTCAAGTATTTCTAATACCAATATTCTAATACACAATTATAGGGTTTCATGTAACTATTTCTATTTAATAATAATCATGTTTGCACATGCTTATATGATTTCAAGTAACTAATAATAATATTAATCCTTGGTAAACAATTATAACTTCAAGTAACTATTATAAATACAAATAATTTACATACAGTTATATGGTATGAAGTATTTCTATCTAATACAAATAATTTTGAAATAGATCTATTCAGCCCATAAATGAGACAAATAGGTACTATCATTCTGGATTATAGTGGACCTGGGAGGAATGGCAATGAAGAGGTATTTCACATTCTCCAGAATTCCAGAACTGAAGCCTCACCATCAGATGCAAGGTAGTATCATACACAGGACACCCTCCTTTTTTGGGGGTGGGTGGGTGGTGTTCTTACCTTTCAGCAAAGTCACGCTGACAGAGCAAGTAATGCCTATTGGAGAACATTACAAAATAAAAGTAAACTGGCAAATAAGAAATCTTTCTTTTGATTTAATCATTTCAATTAATAGAAGTTTTGATCACAGAAGAAAAAATATAATTGTAAAATCATATTTAATAAATACAATAAAACAAATTATACTCAATAATAGTTTGCATTATAACTATATTGGTTACATATGGATTCTAAAGCCAGACAGGTATTATTTTTTTGAGGGAGGGGGTGAACTCAAGTTGTAATATGAAAATAATCTATAATACAGTTTGTTCAATTCCTGCATTTGAATATTAGGCTTGCTATAATAACAAAAGGGAAAATTATTACAGCAATGTGAGCCATGATGTTAGCTGTGACATGTTCATCTTTGCTCATCTGATTCGAGATGATCCAGTAAATACAGTTTTTTCAATTATTAATAACTTTCATTATAATTGAAATATTAATTTTATAAAAACAAAATAGAATAACTATTTTTTTAGTATGATGAATATGAAATTAAGTTGACAAAAGAAAAATCTGACTTGGTGATAAAGACCACAATTTCTTAAATTACTTTTTATCACCATCATCATCTCCATCATTAAGTTGCACTGTCAGCATGGACTTCCATGACTCTCTCTCTCTAACCATCCCTATTGGTCATTACCCCTGGCAGGTCTTCTGTGCGGCATCCAGAATCTGCACGGCATCCAGAATCTGCACAGAGCTGATTAATGTAGATTTTTGCTAGTCGGCCTACATTGGTGTGACCATGTGTAGGTGTTCATAGGAGGAGAATGTCACTTATGAGTTCATCCTTGTATGGCACTACGTGTGCTGCATGATGCAATGGGGTGCACGCATGTGAGAAAGTGTGTGTGTGTATATAAATACATAGAGGTAGTATTAAGTTGGTTATATAAATAAGTAGATATATGGGTATGAGATTAAGACAAACCACATAGAGGTATATATATATATATATGTGTGTGTGTTGTGTGTAGACTAAATACATTAGAGATAGTGGATCATATGTGTGTGCATGTGTATATATATGTATATATATATGTGTGTATGTATGTGTGTATACATAAGTGTTTAATTTGAAAGTCAGCAGTTAGAGTTCAGCAGTTGACAAGTGAAGTCAATTAGAAGTTGAGGGCCGAGCAGTCAAGTTCAGACTTTTAGCAGCAGAGCAGATCAGATCAGTAAAGTAAGGGGCTTGACTTGGACAGAGAGGGCACACCCCCTCTTGGCTGGACAGAACATACAGAGGTATCTAGATTGCTAATAATTCTAATCATAATAATCCATGTTATTCGTCAATAAAAATATTTGATTTTAAAGCTCTTTGTTTATTTTTATCAATTTTATGTTAATATTACTTTTTACAAATAAAATAAATATATTTTGCAAATTCTAAAAAAATTGTTGTGGTGACTTTAGTCATTGCAGTGGTGTCCTCATTTTTAAGGGATCCACTAAGGCAATTTTTAACTGAGCCTCTCTTAGGCTAAACTCATCTGTGTGTGTGTGTGTGTGTGTGTGTGTGTGTGTATATATATATATATATATATATATATATATATATATATATATATATAAATGCCATAGTTGAAAGTGTAGATTCCTCAAAGTAAAAATGAAATTCAAGTTGTTTAATCTTATCAAAACTGATAAGGATATAGAAACTCTAAACATGAACCAGGAAAATATTAGAGACTTTATTAATGATACTAGCTAAAAGGATATTATTATTATTACTAGTACAAAATAAAAAACACCCTCTGGGCAATGTAAAAATAGATTTGTGAAACATATTGCCTGAGGGGTAGGAGTAAAAAATTCAATGTCAGTGAGTTTGTATCCTAAGTAAGTAAAATCATCAAATTCATTAAAGGATTAAAAAATAAAACAATTTGAAATGTAAACTTTAAATATGTATTAAAATAAAACAAACTATATATAGATATATAATACCAGTCATGTTAACAATTTGATTAATATCTATATTATTTGGGTAAATAATCAGTGTATCATCTATATATTGGAAGTATTGGGAGTTGTAGGAATTATGTATTTAAAGGGACTAGCTTCTAGGAATTCAAGATATAAGCATGCCAGGACGCCAATTAGGGGTGATCCCATCGGTAGGCCAAATTTTTGTTTATAAAAAGTGTTGTCAAATTGGAAATACCAGTCATGTATTTATTAAAACTTGTTTTAAAAAACAATGAGGACTGTCTAATGTTGCATGTTCAAATTTTGAGTATATTTATTCTATGTTATGACAATTTTGGGTAATGTGACGTAAGCAGTGACGTAATTTTTGTTACAGACAAAAACCGGAAGCGAATCTCCATTATTAATAGATATTTAAACACATTTACTTCAACTGAATGATGAAAGTTACTATATCAATAAAATTGTATTTGTATGTTTAAGTAATTGGTCATTATACCAAGAGATGGAAAATAGATCTTGTGTTTCAAACATTAATGTCAGAAGAGATTCAGTAATTAAAATGAAGAAAACAAAAACAGATTTGACCAATGGTTTTGAAATTGTAATATGTTCAAGAATAAACCACTCATGAGGGGTGATCAAAAAGTATCAAGACTGAATTTCTTTTAGCAATTTATATGATAAAGTCTAGATATCTAGATTGCTATCTAGATGTCTAGTCTAAACCAGTGTCAATTCTCAATACTTTTTTTATTAGCAGTCTCAATACATTTTGAACAGGAATGTGCAACTGTAGCACCTTCCATAAAGCTTTTTTTTGTTTCCTAAACTGAAAATTCATCTCAAGGATAAGGGATTTGAGGACATTAAAAGAAATATGACAGAATGATTTCCATATCAAGAGAAGAGTTTCAGAGGTGCTTCAACCAATGGAAAACTCACTGGAATAAATGTATTAAATGCTAAGGAGGCTGTTTTGAAGAAAATTAATTTTTCATTCATTGTTCATCTCTGTCTTCATAAATATAGCTTTAGTCTTGATACTTTTTGAACACACTGAGGCGTGCTTAGTATAATGGTTATCATTGTAGGAATTGGACTTAGCAACTAGAGTTCAAATTCTGGAAGAGGCTATTTGCATTTCACTTCACACTAATGCCTTTGGGAAAGGCATGAACCCATCTATTCTCCATCCAACAATTGGTAAATATTAGGGCAGACTGGGTTCTTTAACCTTGGTATGGTATTTGAATTCAAACCAGTTTTATTCCACTTAAAAATTGAACTTGTGTCACATCCTACCTGTGATGGAGGAGTTGGGTAAATATATACTTTAGATCTGTTGAGTAGTTGAGTGATGTCATGTAGAAAGAAACCACAATGAACAGATGTGTCATCAGCAAATCAATTTAGTTTGCCAGATTTTTAGTTTAGAAATTTAGGGGCTTCAAAAAATCTTACAAGGTAATGCCTATGGAGTTGGTTTTTTTTTTTTAGTCAATGTTTTCATCAAGTCATGCTGACAGCATGGATCTCCATGACTTTTCCTTATTAACTGTCTATTGGCCATCACACCTGGCAGATCCACTGCACAGCATCCAGTATCTGCACAGAGCTGATTGATGTAGATTTTTGCTGGTTGACCCACACTGGTATGTTCATCTGTAGGTGCCCATAGGATAATGTCACTTATGAGCTCATCCTTGCTTCTCCAATACTGTCCAGCAGGTCTTGTTTGTCTTACCTACATGGTTTGTGTGATAGGAGGTAGGTGGTCATACAGCTGCCCTTTAGTAAGGTGCTGTTTGAACACATTAAAGTAGTTTGAAGGTTTCTATGAGTTCATTTTATACAGTTGAATTATTTTTGTAAGAGAAATAATATTAAAAACTTTCTTCAAACAAGATTTAAAAAATATGAAAAGAAAAAGTCCACATACCAATTTATAAGATTATCATTGAGCCACACACTTTCAACTTGGTGTAATTTATCCAAATTGGTACAATCCAAACGAGAGTATCCTAAAAAACAAAAAAGTAAATTAGTTAACACAGACTATATGAAGCCTAAATAACAAAAAAACTATAGAATAGTCACATTCATTATTTCATTAGATACTGTTACAATTGGGTGTAGTCTCAATTGTAGGTTTCCTATTGGTAGAAAAGGGTGTAGTCTCAGTAGAAAGTCCAGTTGTAGACCTTGAAATCCTACGTAGAACAAGAGTGTACTCCTTGTAGCAGAGAATCCAGTTGTAGTCCTTAAAATCATAGGTAGAACAAGAGTGTACTCATAGCAGAGAATCAAGTTGTAGTCCTTCTGGTATTAAGTCCAGTTAAGTTAGCAACGGATTTCAGGGCAATTACCAGCAACCTTAAATTCATTCTATGTCATTTTTCATTGGTCAATATTTACTGCTGATTTTGGGAAAGTCTATAAATAAAAGTGGTGATTTCTTATACATCTTATACCTATAGGTAATCCAGCAGATACTGATCTTGATTTTTACAACTTAGATGTGTTTAACATGATAATTATATAAAGGAAAAACTACATTAGGGGAAGTAGATGTTTTACAGCCATTCTATCATTAATTCTAATGATATAAAGAGAACAGCTTTTTATAGAGTTATAAAACAATTTTCTGATTCATTGTCTATCATATAAGTTCTTACTATGAGAAATGTAAAACCTCCAATTTATTTCCAAAGAAATCACCATAGATACATAGAAAATGGTATTGATGACCAGAGTTCAAATCCTGGACAAGGTTGCGTTTTACTTTGTGCTAATGCACTTGGGAAAGGCATGAATCCACAAAACAAACTTTACAAAACATGAAAAATATGTAAAGAAAGATTTAAAACAGTAGAGAAAATAAAAGTGAAACAAACCATTTTTACAAAGATGGAGATCTTTAAGAGAAGGTAAATGTTGACTTAAACATAATACATCTTCCCAATTGGTGTTGGTTGAATTCAGAACAAAATTTTCTATTGTAGAAAGTGGCAAGCTCCAACTTTGTATATAATTCTGAAATAAAAAGATAAATATAAATTTAAAAAAAAAATTAGTACATTATTTTGATGGCAAAATAGTGGAATTAATATTTAAGAATGATTATTTAAAAAATCTAAACATTGAAGAGTTCCCTGAATATTACAAAATTTCTCATCATGTTATGTATGTAACTGTAAGTCAAGAAAAACAACAAACCATAAGATTTATATTAAAGCAATACACTTAAAATACTCTAATTTAGAGAATAAAGCAATTTCCAGTCCAACTTGCAACTGAATGATTGTATTATAACTGCTGTTACAATGGGAATATAATCACTTCATGGGGTGTCTTGTAATACTTAGAAAATTTGGGGGAAAAAGATTATTATTCCTGTTTAATATGTTTAATTCTTAGGACTCATTTTACAACTATCTTGTGTCATTAATTATTTAAATTTTGAGAATTTCAAATTAAATAATAAATCATTGTAATAAGACAGTTTTTCATAAGGTTGGTACAGCAAGAAAAAATATCAAATTCTTAAATTTGTAGATGACGGCATTTTTTGAACAGACATTAAATCAGATTGATTTTTTAATTGATTTACTTAGATGTTTACTTACGTTATGATTTTGGAGTTTATTGTGGCTAAGGTTAACAAATTTGAGGCTGGGTAGTTGAGCAATGAGGGGTAATACTTCAGCCCAATCATCCAGAGTGTTGCTTGATAAGTCTAAATCCACAACATTTGGACAGAGGGAGCTCAATCCTTGAAAAGGAAGGCCTGCATAGTCAATGGCATACTGGCTTAATACCTGAAAAAGAAAAAAAAAGGAAAAAATGAAAACTTTTTCCCACTTGAAGGAATAAATTTCATAAAGACAAACAAATAAAAGCTCAATGTGCAACCCTCATAAAAGAAAACAAAGTTTGTCTCTTATTCTTATGCTAATTTAACTATGCTGTTTAAAAATAATGGCAATATTTTAGTGGATTGCTATTGAAAGATTATCAACCATATGGAAATCTGATCTCCCTGATAAAACAAAATGGGAATCATTCCAAGCTTTAGCCATGTTAGCACTACTGTATGGCTGCACCACTTGGAAAAAAATGCTAGAAACTACACAAGGATGCTATGTACTGTTTTGAACAAATATTGGAAACAGAAACACACAAAACAGCAGCTATACAGCCACTTACTTGATGGTTTGTGTGATGGGAGGTAAGACAAAGAAGACATTCTAGCCACTGTTGGGCAGAACCCATAAATGACATTCTCTTATGGACTCATACACATGGACACACCAGTTTTGGCCGACTAGCAAAAACTTACATTATCCAGCTTTGTATGGATACTGGATGCTATCTAGAGGACCTACCATGAGTGCTGGTCAATAGGAATGGATGGCAAAAGAGAGTCAAGATAATCCATGCCATTCGCACAGCCTGATGATAATGATAATGAAAACTGCATTGTACTTATAAAATATCAAGTTTTATGTTGTTTTGCATTTTCTTATTAATAATTCCTGAATATTAAAGGTCAATTATTATAAGTGTCAAATGCATAGGATGAGTTGAATTACCTATTATTAAAAGGTAATTCAACTAAAAAAAATGGTGACATTAGTAGTATTAATGTCACCAGTTTTTTGTATAAATACTGAAAAGTGTTATCCTCATAATATATAGGTATGAACAAAGAGACATTATTTTTTTTTTGGTGGAGACTTTGACAGCCTATATTTAAAACAAATTAAACATGTAAAAATGCTGTTCTTAAGTTTTTTTCTTTTTTGTGAGTAAGAAGTAATCCCGAATTCCTGTCAATTAAAGAAAAAGAGAAATCTGTTTATATCTATTATAATGAAAACTGACTTGTTAATTGATCAGTTTTTCTGTTTTGTTTACATTACTTGACACAAGAAGTATGAAGATTACAAGATTAATTATCTTGTATTTCGTATGAAGAAAGACTTAGGAACATTGACTTACCAGTTTGGTTTATTGACATATAAGAAAGAGGGGATATAATTGAAGCCTACAAATATACACATGGTTTTTATTCAACGAACTCTGACCTACTAAACATTGCTCAAAATAACAATACCAGGGGACATAAATTAAAACTCTTAAAAAAATTTTGTAAAGCAAACGCAAGACAAAATTATTTTAGCAACAGAGTGGTGAATACATGGAATAAACTACCTTCATCAGTAGTGAATGCCCCATCTTTAAACTCCTTCAAGGCAATGTTAGATAATCTGTGGAAAGATTATAAATATTCTGTGGAATTAAGATGAATATTTATAAGGAACAGCTGACAGGTCTCAGACCTAATATACTAGCTGAAAGGATATTATTATTATTATTATTATAATTATATTTATTGCGTTTTGAGTTTTATGTTTAAGGATTATGCCTTCCAAAAAGAATAGCTTTTGAATTAAATTGTAAATGACCATGTGTTATGATTCTTGTAGCCATTTTAGGTATTTTAGTTCTGCTGTTGTATTGAGTGCAGTTTCAGTGGATATTCCTTGTGGCATAAAGTTTGATGTATTCCTTCAAGTAGAAATATTATAGTATCAATTTAATCCTTGTCTGTTAATTTGTAGTATTCCTTCTAGGAGGAAATCCATTTGGCAACTGATTTTAAGACAATTCATCACCGACCTTAAATACATGCTGCCAAATGGATTTCTCCTAGAAGGAATACTACAAATTAAACAGGACAAGCGATTAAATTGATACTATAATATTTCTACTTGAAGAATACATTTCAAACTTTATGCCACAAGGAAATCCACTGAAACTGCACTTCATTACAACAGCAGAACTAAAATACCTAAAATGGCACAAGAATCATAACACATGGTCATTTGACAATTTAATTCAAAAAGGCTATTTCTTTTTGGAAGCATAATCCTGTAACATAAAAACTCAAAACGCAATAAATATAATTATAATAATAAATAATAATAATATCCTTTCAGCTGTATATTAGGTCTGAGACCTGTCAGCTGTTTCCTTAATAAATAGTTCATCTTAATTCACAGAATATTTATAATTCTTTCCAACAGATTTTTCTAAACATTGCCTTGAAGGAGGTTTAAAGATGGGCATTCACTACTGTTGAAGTAGCTTTATTCCATGTACACCACTCTGTTGCTAAAATAATTTTGTCTTGCGTTTCGCTTTACAAAATTTTTTAAAGAGTTTTAATTTATGTTCCCCTGGGTATTTTTATTTCTGAGGCAAGTTTAGTAGCGTCAGAGCTTCGTTGAATAAAAACCATGTTGTATATTGTAACACTTCAATTATATCCCCTCTTTCTCTATATGGCAAATAAACCAAACTGGTAAAGGTCAATGTTCCTAAGTCTTTCTTTCATACGAAATACAAGTAATTAATCTACCTGTAATCTTTCATACTTCTTGTGTCAAGTAATGTAAACAAAACAGAAAAAACTTGATCAAGTAACACAAAGTCGTTTTCATTATAATAGATATAAACAGATTTCTCTTTTTCTTTAATTGACAGGAATTCGGATTACTTCTTACTCACAAAAAAGAAAAAAACTTAAGAACAGCATTTTTACATAGTTTAATTTGTTTTAAAATATAGGCTGCTCAAAGTCTCCACCAAAAAAAAAAATAATGTCTCTTTGTTCATACCTATATATGATGGGAAACACTTTTCAGTATTTTATACAAAAAACTGGTGACATTAATACTACTAATGTCACATTTTTTTTTAGTTGAATTACCTTTTAATAATAGGTAATTCAACTCATCCTATGCATTTTGACACTTATAATAATTGACCTTTAATATTCAGGAATTATTAATAAGGAAATGCAAAACAACATAAAACTTTGATTATATTTATAAGCCTACAATGCAGTTCATTATCATTGATCATTCAGGCTGTGGCGAATGCATGGACCTATCTTGACTCTCTTTTGCCATCCATTCCATTAGACCAGCACTCATTGCGTACGTCCTCTAGATAGCATCCAGTATCCATACAAAGCTGGATAATGTAAGTTTTTGCTCTTTATTTTAAAGTCGGCCAAAACTGCGTTGTGTCCAGATATGAGTCCATAGAGAATGTCATTTAGGGTTACTGCCCAACAGTGGCTAGAATTCTTCTTTGTCTTACCTCCCATCACCACAAACCATCAAGTAAGTGGCTGTATAGCATGGCTGTTTTGTGTGTGTCTGTTTCCAATATTTGTTCAAAACAGTACATAGCATCCTTGTGTAGTTTCTAGCATTTTTTCCAAGTGGTGCAGCCATACCCAAGTAGTGCTAACATGGCTAAAACTTGAATGATTCCCATTTTTGTTTTATTCAGGGAGATCAGATTTCCATATGGTTGATAATCTTTCAATAGCAAATCCACTAAAAATATTGCCAATTATTTTAAACAGCAAGTTAAATTAGCATAAAGGGTAATAGAGAAACTTCTGTTTTTCTTTTTATGAGGTTGCACATTGAGCTTTATATTTGTTTGTTCTTATGAAATTTATTCCTTCAAGTGGGAAAAAGTTTCATTTTTTCCTTTTTTTTCTTTTTTCCAGGTATAAGCCAGTATGCCATTGACTAGCAGGCCTTCCTTTCAAGGATTGAGCTCCCTCTGTCCAAATGTTGTGGATTTAGACTATCAAGCAACACTTCTGGATGATTGCGGCTGAAGTATTTACCCCTCATTGCCTCAACTACCCAGCCTCAAATTTGTTAACCTTAGCACAAGAAAAACTCCCAAAATCATAACGTAAGTAAACATCTAAGTAAATCCAATTAAAAAATCAAAATCTGATTTAATGTCTGTTCAAAAAATTTGCCGTTCATCACAAATTAAGAATTTGATATTTTTTCTTGCTGCTACCAACCTTATGAAAAACTTCTTATTACAATGATTATTATTTAATTTGAAAATTCTGCAAATTTAAATAATTAATGACACAAGATAGTTGTAACATGATCCTAAGAATTAAACATATTTTTAAACAGAATAATAATCGTCTTTTCCCCCAAAATTCTAAGTATACAAGCACACCCATGAAGTGAATTTATATTCCCATTGTAACAGCAGTATAATACAATCATTCAGTTGCAAGGTTGCGACTGGAAATTGCTTTTCTTTATCTCTAAATTAGAGTAGTTTAATGTATTGCTTTAATATATAATCTTTGGTTGTTGTTTTCTTGACTTACAGTACATACATAACATGCATGAGATAATTTTGTTAATATTCAGGGAACTCTTTCAATGTTTAGATTTTTATAATAATCATTCTTAAAATATTAATTCCACTATTTTGCCATCAAAATAATGCTACTAATTTTTTTTTTAATTTATATTTTTATCTGTTTATTTCAGAAATTATAATTACAAAGTTGGACTGCCACTTTCTACATAGAAAATTTTTGTCTGAATTCAACCAACACCAATTGGGAAGATGATTATGTTTAAGTCAACATTTACCTTCTTTCTAAAGATCTCCATCTTTTGTAAAAATGGTTTGTTTCACTTTTATTTTCTCTACCGTTTTAAATCTTTCTTTACATATTTTCATGTTTTGTAAAGTTTGTTTTGTGGATTCATGCCGCTTTCCCAAGTGCATTAGCACAAAAGTAAAACCGCAACCTTGTCCAGGATCTTGACAACTCCTGGTCATCAATACATTTCTATGTATCTATGGTGATTTTCTTTGCTAAATAAATTTGGAGGTTTTACAGTTCTCATAAGTTAAGAAACTTATATGATAGACAATGAATCAGAAAATTGTTTTATAACTCATAAAAAGCTGTTCTCTTTATATCACTTAGAAATTAATTGACTAGAATGGCTTGCTTTAAAACATCTACTTCCCCTAATGCAGTTTTTCCTTTATATTAATTATCATTGTTAAAAACACATCTAAGTTGTAAAAAATCAGATCAGTATCTGCTGGATTACCTATAGTATAAGATGTATAGAAATCACCACTTTTATATAGACTTTCCCAAAAATCAGCAGTTAAATATTGACCCAAGAAAAATGACATAGAATGAATTTAAGGTGCTGGTAATTGCCCTGAAAATCCGTTGCCCTAACTTAACTGCGACTTTAATCACCAGAAGGACTTACAACTTGATTTCTCTGCTATGGTACACTCTTGTTCTACCTATGATTTTTAAGGACTACAACTGGATTCTCTGCCTACAAGGCAGTACACTCTTGTCACGTAGGATTTCAATGTCTACAACTGGACTTCTACTGAGACTACACCCTTTTCTACCAATTAGAAACCTTACAATTGAGAACTACACCCAATTGTAACAGTATCTAATGAAATAATGAATGTGACTATTCTATAGTTTTTTTGTTATTTAAGGCTTCATATCAGTCTGTGTTAACTAATTTACTTTTTTGTCTTTTTTTAGGATACTCTCGTTTGGATTGACCAATTTGGATTAAATTACACCAATGTGAAAAGTGTGTGCTCAATGATAATCTTATAAATTGGTATGTGGACTTTTTCTTTTCATATTTTTTAAATTCTTGTTTGAAGAAAGTTCGTTTAATATGAATTTCTCTTACAAAATAATTCAACTGTATAAAATGAACTCATAGAAACCTTCAAACTACTTTAATGGTCAAACAGCACCTTACTAAAGTGGCAGCTTGTATGAACCACCTACCTTCCCCATATCACACAAACCATGTAGGTAAGACAAACAAGACCCTGCTGGACAGTATTGGAGAAGCAAGGGATGAGCTCATTAAGTGACATATTCCTATGGCCACCTACAGCATGAACATACCAGTGTGGGTCAACCAGCAAAAATCTACATCAATCAGCTCTGTGCAGATACTGGATGCTGTGCAGTGGATCTGCCAGGTGTGATGGCCAATAGACAGTTAATAAGGAAAGTCATGGAGATCCATGCTGTCAGCATGACTTGATGAAAACATTGACTAAAAAAAAAAACCAACTCCATAGGCATTACCTTGTAAGATTTTTGAAGCCCCTATAAATTCTAAACTAAAATCTGGCAAACTAAATTGATTGCTGATGACACATCTGTTCATTGTGGTTTCTTTCTACATGACATCACTCAACTACTCAACAGATCTAAAGTATATATTTACCCAACTCCTCCATCACAGGTAGGATGTGACACAAGTTTCAATTATTTTAAGTGGAATTAAAACTGGTTTGAATTCAAATACCATACCAAGGTTTAAAGAACCACAGTCTGCCCTAATATTTTACCAATTGTTGGATGGAGAAATAGATGGGTTCATGCCTTTCCCAAAGGCATTAGTGTTTGAAGTGAATGCAACATAGCCTCTTCCAGAATTTGAACTCTAGTTGCTAAGCCAATTTCCTACAATGATGAACCATTATTACTTAAGCACGCCTCAGTGTGTTCAAAAGTATCAAGACTAAAGCTATATTTATGAAGACAGAGATGAACAATGAATGAAAAATTAATTTTTCTTCAAAACAGGCCTCCTTAGCATTAAAACATTATTTCCAGTGAGTTTTCCATTGGTTGAAGCACCTCTGAAACTCTTCTCTTGATATGGAAATCATTCTTCATATTTCTTTTAATGTCCTCAAATCCCTTATCCTTGAGATGAATTTTCAGTTTAGGAAAACAAAAAAAAAGCTTTATGGAAGGATGCTACAGTTGCACATTCCTGTTCAAAATGTATTGAGACTGCTAATAAAAAAAAGTATTGAGAAATTGACACTGGTTTAGACTAGACATCTAGATAGCAATCGAATATCTAGACTTTATCATATAAATTGCTAAAAAAAGAAATCAGTCTTGATACTTTTTGATCACCCCTCATGAGTGTTTATTCTGAACAATACAATTTCAAAAACCATGTGGTCAAATCTGGTTTGTTTTCTTCATTTTTAATTACTGAATCTCTTCTGACATTAATGTTGAAACACAAGATCTATTTTCCATCTCTTGGTATAATGACCAATTACTTAAACATACAAATACAATTTTATTGATATAGTAACTTTCATCATTCAGTTGAATAAATGTGTTTAAATATCTATTAATAATGGAGATTCGCTTCCGGTTTTTGTCTGTAACAAAAATTACGTCACTGCTTACGTCACATTACCCAAAATTGTCATAACATAGAATAAATATTACTCAAAATTTGAACATGCAACATTAGACAGTCCTCATTGTTTTTAAAACAAGTTTTAATAAATACATGACTGGTATTTCCAATTTGACAACACTTTTTATAAACAAAAAATTTGGCCTACCGATGGGATCACCCCTAAATTGGCGTCCTGGCATGCTTATATCTGAATTCCTAGAAGCTAGCCCCTTTAAATTACATAATTCCTACAACTCCCAATACTTCCAATATATAGATGATACACTGATTATTTACCCAAATAATATAGATATTAATCAAATTGTTAACATGACTGGTATTATATATCTATATATAGTTTTTTTATTTAATACATATTAAAGTTTACATTTCAAATTGTTTTTATTTTTTAATCCTTTAATGAATTTGATGATTTACTTACTTAGGATACAAACTCACTGACATTGAATTTTTACTCCTACCCCTCAGGCAATATGTTTCACAAATCTATTTTTACATTGCCCAGAGGGTGTTTTATTTTGTACTAGTAATAATAATAATATCCTTTTAGCTAGTATCATTAATAAGTCTCTAATATTTTCCGGGTTCATGTTTAGAGTTCTATATCCTTATCAGTTTTTGATAAGATTAACAACTTGAATTTCATTTTTACTTTGAGGAATCTACACTTTCAACTATGGCATTTATATATATATATATATATATATATATAATATATATATATATATATACACACACACACACACACACACACACACACACAGATGAGTTTAGCCTAAGAGAGGCTCAGTTAAAAATTGCCTTAGTGGATCCCTTAAAAATGAGGAACACCACTGCAATGACTAAAGTCACCACAACAATTTTTTAGAATTTGCAAAATATGTTATTTATTTGTAAAAGTAATATTAAACATAAAATTGATAAAAATAAACAAAAGCTTTAAAATCAAATATTTTTATTGACGAATAACATGGATTATTATGATATTAGAATTATTAGCAATCTAGATACCTCTGTATGTTCTGTCCAGCCAAGAGGGGGTGTGCCCTCTCTGTCCAAGTCAACCCTTACTTTACTGATCTGATCTGCTCTGCTGCTAAAAGTCTGAACTTGACTGCTCGGCCCTCAACTTCTAATTGACTTCACTTGTCAACTGCTGAACTCTAACTGCTGACTTTCAAATTAAAACACTTATGTATACACACATACATACACACATATATATATACATATATATACACATGCACACACTATAGATCCACTATCTCTAATGTATTTAGTCTACACACAACCACACACACATATATATATATATATACCTCTATGTGGTTTGTTCTTAATCTCATACCCATATATCTACTTATTTATATAACCAAACTAATACTACCTCTATGTATTATATACACACACACACTTCTCACATTGCGTGCACCCCATTGCATCATGCAGCACACGTAGTGCCATACAAGGATGAACTCATAAAGTGACATTCTCCTCCTATGAACACCTACACATGGTCACACCAATGTAGGCCGACTAGCAAAATCACATTAATCAGCTCTGTGCAGCTGTGAGATTGCAGATTCTGGATGCCGCACAGAAGACCTGCCAAGGGTAATGACAATAGGGATGATGGTTAGAGAGAGAGAGTCATGGAAGTCCATGCTGACAGTGCCAACTTAATGATGGAGATGATGATGGTGATAAAAAGTAATTAAGAAATTGTGGTCTTTATCACCAAGTCAGATTTTTTCTTTTGTCAACTTAATTTCATATTCATCATACTAAAAAAAATAGTTATTCTATTTTGTTTTATAAAATTAATATTTCAATTATAATGAAAGTTATTAATAATTGAAAAAACTGTATTTACTGGATCAATCTCGAATCAGATGAGCAAAGATGAACATGTCACAGCTAACATCATGGCTCACATTGCTGTAATAATTTTCCCTTTTGTTATTATAGCAAGCCTTAATATTCAAATGCAGGAATTGAACAAACTGTATTATAGATTATTTCATATTACAACTTGAGTTTCACCCCTCCCCTCAAAAAACATAATACCTGTCTGGCTTAGAATCCATATGTAACCAATATATTTATAATGCAAACTATTATTGAGTATAATTTGTTTTATTGTATTTATTAAATATTGATTTTACAATTATATTTTTTCTTCTGTGATCAAAACTTCTATTAATTGAAATGATTAAATCAAAAAGAAAGATTTCTATTTGCCCAGTTTTACTTTTATTTTGTAATGTTCTCCAAATAGGCATTACTTGCTCTGTCAGCGTTGACTTTGCTGAAAGGTAAGAACACCACCCACCCACCCCAAAAAAGGAGGGTGTCCTGTGTATATACTACCTTGCATCTGATGGTGAGCTTCAGTTCTGGAATTCTGGAGAATGTGAAATACCTCTTCATTGCCATTCCTCCCAGGTCCACATAATGCCAGAATGATATACTATTTGTCTCATTATGGCTGAATAGATCTATTTCAAAATTTTTGTATTAGATAGAAATACTTCATACCATATAACTGTATGTAAATTATTTGTATTTATAATAGTTACTTGAAGTTATAATTGTTTACCAAGGATTAATATTATTATTAGTTACTTGAAAATCATATAAGCATGTGCAAAACATGATTATTATTAAATAGAAATAGTTACTGAAACCCTATAATTGTGTATTAGAATATTGGTATTAGGAAATACTTGAAAACATATAACGTTTGCAAATTTATTTATATTGATAGAAATAATTGTGTTATAATTTTTTGTATTAAGAATAGTTACTTGTTAGTTATAATAGTTTACAAGATTATTATTAGTGCTTGAAGCTATAATTGTTTACTAAGGATTATTACTATTAGTTACTTGAAACTATAGAAAAGTATGCAAATAAATGATTATTATTAAATAGAAAGAGTTACTTGAAAACTGGTAATTGTGTATTAGTATTATGTAGAAATAAGTTTTGAAATCATACAAGGGTGCTGCAAATTATTTGTGTCAGATTTAGGAATACTTGATATCATATAACTATGTACAAAAAAACTCTTAAAGAAACAACTACACAAAATATGTAAATATGAACGACAATGTATTGATTCCCTACCATCTAAGCATACAATAACCTCATATGGGTTGATATGCTGTTTAAAAATTGAATTGATCAATACACATGAAATTTTTTTCTCCTTAGGAAGCCTAAAAAACTACACCCATCAATATTTATCACTACACATTACATTTCTCCTCAGTTCTTTAAAAAAAAAATTGATTGTAAAATGTTGAATAGAAGTTAGTCTTGTGTAAGAAAATCTTACAGCATACAAATGAATTTTATTCAAGATATTTATCAGTCCTTTTATTCCAATAGAAAAATAGTATTTGTCAGAAATTCTACAATGTACAAATATATTTTTATCTAATGAGGAAACTAGTAGTCTTGGTATACAATGAATAAATCTCTCACAAAAAAACTTTTGTGATATGTTGCCATTGAACTAAGATAACAATTAAAGTATGAAAAATATATTTTACAATGAAATAAGAACACAATTAAAGTTGATTCAATGAGTCATGATATCATATTTATTACAGTTTTAGATTTTTTGGTTACACTCTTTACTGTAAAGCTTTCTTTTTCTCTTGTTATTTATTCATAGAATTGCCAAACCCCATCAGTTATTTCTTGTATTATCAATGAGTCAAATCTAATAAACCTTTGCTATTAGCTTTGAATATTGTAAATCATATTACTTATCTTGTTAGATTAATATTTACAGAATCTAGAGCATGACAGTGTATTATATAAAGACTTTATATCTATATGAGCTGAAAAGTTCTTCAGACCTTATCCATTACTTCCAATGAGTTGTGTTTATTCAAGTAAATAATAAGGCCCCAATTGATACATATAATAAGAAATAAAGAAATATTCAATGCTTGTATACAATAGTTCAATAAAGATTCTGCAGTAATGTACAAAAAATTATATAGAAATGTAATACTCATAGAGTAAAAACAAAGAAAAAATAAATAAAACAGTCACTTCATACTGAGAAGGTTCTGGAAGATATATGGGAATCAGACTCAAAAACTGAATTACTTGTTTCTTTCTTTTTTTTTGTGTTTGTATAGAATACTTCAATAAAGAAAATTCCATTTTTCTCTTGTAATGTACAAAAAAATATTTAGAAAAATAATACTTACATTCATCATCCAGATAAGAATAAGTTTCCCTTTTTTTTTCTCTTTTTTTTTCTGAATAATTAAATTCCAAAAATACATTTACAACTGACTAGAGTTCTCACAATGGCCATATTTCTTTAGTCTTTCCCTCCACCAACCATAAAAGATGTGAAATTATAATGTATTTTTGGGACATAAATGTAAACCTTCCAGTGAAAAAAAAAAAATGAACTAAATGACTGAGAAGAGCAAATTTCAGTCATTTTTTCACTGGAAGGTTACATTTATGTCCCAAAAATACTTCATAATTCATATCTTTTTAATGGTTGGTAGAGGAAAAAAATGGGTTTTTATTTATGAACTGAGGAAGGGCTATGTGTTAAATTTTCTTTGAGGAGGAAAACAACTAAAAAAGAAAGTAAAAATCATTGGGGTGGCCTAAAGTCGTATCAGCCAGAAAACGAGGGAGTCAATCCCCTTCTCACTAGCATTCAAACCAAGGAGAATTGTTTTTAAGCGTCTTAAGTGGAGTGCCACACATACCACCAGTCCTCACTTTATTGCACCGATCCCTGTGCTACTCATCCACTGAGTTGGCGAGGGCTGGTATGTGGCTCCTAGGCAGACACTCTACCGACTGAGTTAAACCAGCCCTCTACCCCATCCTGTGTAATTTGTTTTTAAGAAAATCCTGAAAGTATTTACAGTTAGCTGTAAATGGTGGGGATAGACAAACAAAACATCACTGAACTGTTTTACAGGTTGGTTGTATGAAATCAGGATTTTCTTATTTAAAAATTGCATCCCTGGATACAATTTTACTGAGTCCTTTTAGAATGCTCAATATCAGTGATAGAGCATATATATCTAAGGATTGCATAGATATATTTAACGGCACTGTTTCTCACCTATCATATTCAGAATAAAGATCACATTGTTTCGTCTGAAGATCACATAGGTAAGAAAAACCTTCAATTAACAAGTGCCATTGACTTTACATTAGCTTAACGGCTGTATATATTTTATTGCAATTGATAGAAACTCAGTTTTATCTGTGAGTCAGGGCATCAAATATGCATTTCTTCCTTCAAGCAATCTGTGCTCAGAAGGTGTTCAAGAAAGATCATTTGAAATTTTTTTTCCTTTTCCAAAGTGGCACAAGGAGCTTCTTATTCATGAAGAGTTTTATGAATATATTTCTCAAACTGACCAATCAAGCTTTATTTTTTGCCTTAAATATATTTTTTTTGATTTTTAAAAAATTATCATCTATCTTATCCATTTTTTATCAAAGACATTTTACAGAACTAAATTCTAGAATCTTTATATATATATCTTACTATAACACAACAAAAATTGCATATCATGTTAAGATTTTTTTGTGCTGTGCACATTAAAGGCTTTTAGAGATTAACTCTTAACATCCTGTTAAGAGTTTTAAGTCCAGAGCCCTATTCCTATAAAGATTTATCAAAAAATGGCTAAAAATGGCTTTTTTCATTTAAAGTTACCTGTTATTTCCCTTAAATCAAAGATTTCTAAATATGTTTAATATTACATTAAACAAGGCTATCATTTGGGGTAGATTAGGAAAAGATGTGACCTCCGGTTGGGTGAAATGAGGCAGTATAGGATGTTAAGAGTTAAAGCAAATTCCAATCCAATTTACCAAAAATGTATATGGTCTGTGTTTGTACTCACCCCAATCATTATCTTTTATCAAGAGATATAACTATTAGATATTCTTATAGAGTACTTTTCCCTATTATTTATTTTTAGCTCAGTCGATAAAGCATTCACCTAGAAATCGCAAGATTCTGGGTTTAAATTGATCCCTGCCAACTTAGCACGTGAGCAGCACAGCTTAGTTAATCTGATCTGTGTAGTAAAGCATCTGGAAGCTGACGGTAGGTGTGGTACTCCACCTCAGCCAAACAATCTTCCTGGTCTAGCCGCTTAGTGAAAAAGGGATAGACTCCCTCGCTGTTCAGCTGGTACCAACAATAAGCCACTCCTGCAACTTTACTTTTACTAATAATATACAAAGGGTGAGCTGAAAAGTTCATATGATGACATCATATCTGCTGTTGATTAATTTGTTTTACTAAGCACTGCAAAACTGATGGAAGAAGTGTGTGGACTACAAGAGGAAGTATGTTAAAAAATAAATGTCATTTAGTCACATTCCATGAGAGTATCTTGGTCAGCCTATGAACTTTTCGGGCAAGATTTGTAAATGTTATAAATAGTATGTGACTTTTCAAGCCTTAATGGCTACCAAAGATGGCCTTTAAGCAATTAAATTGAAAAATCTGCTGTAATTCATATAGTGGATATTCTTGTTAATATAATTGACTTTGATTGCACATTGTATGAATAATGAACTTTTGCATGCACAGCCAGAATTACTGCTTTCTTTTTTTTTTTAGATGATTAATTTTCATATGCATAAAAAAGAGTATTAAAGCCTACCTTTTTTTTTGTACAACTCTAAAATTGCATGAGTGATCAAACTGGTTTGATCAACATCTGCTTTCTTATATCCTTTACATGTGGAGGCACATGTGTAATGGTTACGCATCGTAGGAAATAGATACTGTGAACAATCTTAAACAAAGCTGTTTGCATTTCACATAGTGCTAATACTCCTGGGAAAGAAAGGTATGAATCCAAACTATTCTTCCCTCCAGCTATCGGGTAAATAGTTGGGCAAACTAGGCTCTCTAAACCTTGATTAGGTAACCAGTCTTGGAGAAGAAAACTGAATTCAGAATGTCTCAGATTATTAAAGAAGTGTACCATAACAATTTAGTAAGGAACTATATAATCTCAAAACCCTCACTTATATATTATAGATATTAATAATTCTAAAGAATTTAGTCACTAAATTGTGGTTGTTGTTGGTTGGTTGGAATTTTACAGCATATCAACCTTTATTGCGGTTATTTTATGCCAAAGACGTTTTTTGTTTTGTTTTATTCATTCTTTTTATGGAGTATTCCAATTTTTTAAACTCATTTTTTAAAAATATCTTTTACAAACTCATTTCTTTTAAATCTATATTTAACCCATAGATGGGATCCTAACAGGTACTACCACTCTTGTCAGAGTAGAACCTCGGAGCAATAGTGATGAAAGAGTACTTCACACTCCCCAGAGCTCCAGAAATTAGGAACCTTACTACTAGATATAGTTAGCATGATACCCAGGGCACAAAGACCCACCTCAGCCAGCTGCCTTTCTAGCACACTTATAGAAAGGGTTGGGGGGTTCATCATAAGAGCAATAGGGTTGGGACAATCATATAGGTGCCAGCTGATTGATTGGAGGGGGCCTCTCGACTGCCTGTCAGCCAAGTAAGCAGCCAAAAGTGGAGTGTTGCATGTCATAGACAACAGCGGTCCCCAAACCTTTTTTGCGCCACGGGACCGGTTTCATCTAAAAGACAATATTGTTCACGGAACGGCCTTCATATGCTCCGCATACATTTGCTGTTGCATAATTAGTTAATGACGTAATCTAAATAATTAAATCATCCGCAGTGGTCTTATTGTCAAATGCCAACACATCAACAGACAAAAATAAACCAACGCTTTTGTTCATTAATTTAATAATCAACAACATCTCGGAAACGAAGATATTTATTTAGAATTTGCAAAATCCTTTCGCTAATAAGAAATAATTATAATTAAAAAAAGCTCGATTCAAGTGACAATACTGATCATTTCTATATAAAAGAGTGAACAAGTGAATCAAATGATAATTAATAATGCAGCCACAGAAGTCACTTTTCAAAATAAAACATCAACATTTAGACTGATAATCAATTAAAAAAAAAAAGAAAAATCCAAACGTTCGTGGTGCGCCCAGTACCTAATGGCTTGCAGCCCGGGTACCCAGTGGTTGGGACTGCCTGTCATAGGACTACCCAGCCACCAGTAGTCCATCCTTAAGCATTACAGGGGTTACCACCCATGGCCAAACCAGCGTGGCCCCCACTGGGGAGGGTCTACCCCTCTGCAGTCAGCATATTCTACAGCCACAACCAATGGGGTGCGTGTCTAATGTATAGCATGCTATTTCTGTTGTATATTATAAGGGATTGCTTGATGTTTAAAATGAAGTGTCCCTGTCATCAAGAGAAATTATTAGGAAATGTTTCTGGTGCGATAAATGATGAATATCATCATCAATTGTAATCTGAATATTGAGCATCTTTATGCATAATAATATTTAAATGATTTGATTCAAGAAATTTTAGCAAAGCACATGCCAGGATAAACTTAGAGGAATACCCACAGAAATATGATTACCAACAGATTACTAACAAACTTAAGATAATGTTCATATAGAGTTATTTGTCTAAATTTTGGAAATGAGGTTTGATACATATTATTTTTATTTTTTAGACTGTTGTTTCAGCTTTATCATGATATATAAAAAACACAACATTTTCAGCCATTGTACTCTTCCAGCCATCTTCTTGTTTTTTTTTTAAGTAAAATTATTTTAAAAATTAAAATATCAAAAGAATGACTTGATTGACCATGGATTTTTTGCATTGAATTTCCAAGAAAACACCAATAAATAATACAGTTTTTTTTTTTTAATGATAGTGACACTTTCGTTTTGCCTTCCGTGATGTTTATCAGATTGATGAGCATACAAAAAACAATTGACATCATATTTGGATGAGATATTCCAAAATCTTTAAGCCTGTTTGCTCAACAGTCAAAAACTATTCAAAATAATTACCAGGTTGAAATAAACATTGCAGAACCTGAAGAAGGCCAGAGGTATAACAGCTGAAATGTTTGGATGCTTTTCTATATATCATGATAAAGTGAGGTCAACAGTTAAAAAAATCAAAATAATAAAGTTAAGAAATTTTCACTTTGTTCATATTTATTTTCTTAAATATTATTTTTTGTCAAGGTTCAGTATGTAGATAACAGCTTTTAGCTGCTAATCTATCTGGGTAGGTAAGTTAATTTTAGGAGAAGTGTTTGTCTAAGCACTCACTCACTCTCATCATGACATGCAAATGACTAGACATTTTGTCAAATTATCTGGTGAGTCAGAGTACAGAGTTGGTGGATATATGCCATTCCAAACACAGCCTCAACCAAAATTTGAACTTGGTTCCCTGATTCTGTTTTTGTTAATGCCATTTTTTTTATTTTGTAGCATGGATGAAACTGTGAAAAATATTTTTTTTTTCCAGCTGCTGAGAATTTGGAATTAAGTTCCTTGATGAGCCCTCAAGTCTTTATTTTTATCTGGCACCCAGTCAATAATGTCTTCTATAACGAACAATCCATGGATGAGGGCAGCCCTTCAATAGTCCCATGAAAATTTGACCTTTGCGAGACACCAATTAAGAAAGCACTTTCCCTGGGATTTTTTCTCAAATCAATCTTCGAGGCAAGGCTTGGAATGCTCGTCGTAAACTTATTGAGTGATACGTTATCATGTGACCCTCACTTAGAAATGTTTGAATGATACTTGATGACAGTGCTGCTCTCCTTCCAAATCAAGTGTGACTGTGATAGCCCCTTTAATAAACTTGGCCCCAGTCCAGCCTGATTCCAGTCCCAACAAAACCACTTACCGAAAATGAAAGGTAACCAGATTCGCAGGCCCCTTGATATCAATTACCAAATTTTAGTATGTAAATTAGCCGTGGCTTATCCAAACAGAAAATGATATGGGAAATAATGGATGACTCCACTGTGGCACGCCCTCATTTGATGATTCCGGTTGTGGCAGTAACGTCTTTCGATCTAACTCTATCAGCCGATATGATGATGATGGATGATGTCAGATGTGCCCTTTGAATTCCACCTTTTCAAAGACTCCAAACATTGTGCTAGTAAAACAAATTTAAACAGTGGGGCATCTTTAATCAACTGACAAGATTCCAGGCTTACGCTTCAGTTCGGTTAATGGTAAGTTTCTTTGTTTTTTGTTTTGTTTTGTTTTTACTAAGGCACAATGTTTGGAGTCTTTTGAAAGGTTGAATTCAAAGGCACATCTGACATCATCATCATCATCATATCGGCTGATAGAGTTAAGATTCGAAGACTACTGCACAACGCGGAATCATTCAAATTGAGGCTGCAAGCTGGAGTCATCCATTATTTCATATCATTTTCTGTTTGGGATAGCCACGGTATATTACTATAAATAAATTTTTTGTAATTGATATCAATGGGCCTGGATTTGTTGCCTTTTCATTTCGGTAAGTGGTTTTGTTTGCGGGACTGGAATCAGGGCTGGAACTGGGGCAAGTTTTATAGGGGCTATCACAGTCACACTTATTTTGAAGGAGAGCAGCACTGTTCATGCAATATCATTCAACATTTCTAAGTGAGGGTCACATGATAACGTTCACTCATGATAAGTTTACGACGAGTTCAAGCCTTGCTCGAGTTTGATTTGAGAAAAATCGCCAGGGAAAGTGCTTTGCTTAATTGGGTGTCTCGCAAAATGTCAATGTTTTCATTGGGGGAAGGGGGGACTATTGAAGGGCTGCCTGCATCCATGGATTGTTTCGTTATAGGAAGACATTATTGACTGGGTGGCCAAGATAAAAATAAGACTTGAGGCTTCATCAAGGAACTTAATTTCCAAATGCTCAGTCCAGCTGGAAACAAAAAATAGTTTTCACAGTTTTCATCATTTGGTACAAAATAAAAAAATGGCATAACAAAAACAGAATCAGGGGAACCAAGTTCAAATTTGGTCTTGAGGCTGTGTTTGGAATGGCAAATATATCCACACTTGTACTCTGACTCACGCAGATAATTTGACAAATGTCTTGTCACTGGCATGTCATGATGAGAGTGAGTGAGTGCTTAGACAACACTTCTCCTAAAAAATTAACTACCTACCAGATAGATTGCAGCTAAAGCTGTTATGCTACATACTGAACCTTGACAAAAAATAATATTTAGAAAATAAATATGAACAAAGTGACAAATTTCTATAAACATTATTATTTTGATTTTTAAATGTTGACCTCACCTTTATCATGAATATATAGAAACACAACATTCACTGTTATCCCTCTGGCATTCTTTCAGGTTCTGCAATATTCAACTGGTAAATCATTTTGAAGTTTTGACTGTTGAGCAAACAAGGCGTTAAAGAACTTTTGCAAATCTCATCCAAATAATGATGTTCATTGTTTTTGTATGCTGATCAATCTGATAACATCACGGAACAAAACGAAAAGTGTTCCAGCGATCATTAAAAAAAACTGTATTATTTATTGGTGTTTTCTTGGAAATTCAATGCAAAATCCAATGGCATCAGTCATTCTTTGATATTTAATTTTTAAATTAATTTAACTTAAAAAAACAAACAAGAAGGCTGGAGAGTACAATGGCTGAAAATGTTGTGTTTTTATATATCATGAAAGATGAAACAACATTCTAAAAAATAAATAATATATCAAGCTCATTTCCCAAATTAGACAAATATCTATTTGACATTTTAAGTTTGTTAGTATTGTTGGTAAATCATATTTCTGTGGGGTTTCCTCTAAGTTAATCCTGGCATGTCCTTTGCTAAAAATTTCTTGAATCAAATTTTCCATTTAAATATATTATCCATAAGATGCTCACTATTCAGATCCATTGATAATATATTCTCATTTTATCCACAGAAACATTTCCTATAATGTTCTCTTGATCGGACAGGGAACACTTAATTTTAAAATCAGTATCTTATAACTATATAGAATACTCTGCCTATACATTAGCACACCACCCCATTGGTTGTGGCTGTAGAATATGCTGATGCAGAGAGTAAGACCCCTCCCAGTGGGGCACCTGTTGGCCATGGTGGTAACCTGTAATGATTAAGGATGGAATCCTGGGCTGGTAGTCATGACAGCAGTCCCCAAACCACTGGGTACCCGGGCTGCGGGCCATTAGGTATGGCCGCACGAACGTTTGGATTTTTGCTTTTTTTAATTGATTATCAGTCTAAATGTTGATGTTTTATTTTGACAAGTGATTCACTTGTTCACGTCTTTTATATAGAATGATGCACGTATTGTCACTTGAATCGAGTTTTTTTATTATAATTATTTCTTATTAGAGGATTTTCATCTAAATAATATCTTTCGTTTTGCAGGATGTTGTTGATTATTAATTTTATCGAACAAAGGTTGTTTATTGTCTGTTGATGTTTGCATTTGACTAAGACCACTGCGGATGATTTATTATTAGATTACGTCATTACAATCCTATCAAGCAAATGTTGCCCGGAGCATATGAAGGCGGTCGTGAAAATATCTGCTATTAGATGAAACCGGTCCGTGGGCGCAAAAATAGGTTGGGGACGCGTCATGACATGCAACACTCCACTTTGGGCTCTTAACTTGGGCTAGACAGGCAGTCGAGAGGCCCTCATCAATCAGTGGTTACATCAACGTGCTAGCACCTATACTGATTGTCCCAACCCTATTGCTCTTATGATGAACGCCCCACCTTTCTATCATGCTGCTAAAGGCAGTGGTGAGGGTCTTTTGTGCTGGTTCATGCTAAACTATATCTAGTAGTAAGGTTCTAACATTCTGGAGCTCTGGAGTGTGAAGTACTCTTTCATCGCTATTCGGCTCCCAGGTCTACATCCTGACCAGGAGTGGTAGTACCTGTTAGGATCCGCATCTATGCGGTTAAATAGATTTAAAAAATGAGTTTTAAAAAGATATTTTTAAAAATGAGTTTATAAAAATTGAAATACTCCATAAGAATGAATAAAAGCAAAAAACAAAAAACTCTTTGGATTAAAATAACCCAATAAGTTTGTATGACTGTAAATCCAACCAACCAACCAACCACAATTTAGTTGACTAAATTCTTTAGAATTATATAATCTAATTAATGATATAAGTGAGGGTTTGAGATTATATATTCTACTAAATTGTTATGGTACTTCTTCTAATAATCCTGAGACATTCTGAATTCAGTTTTCCTTCTCCAAGACTGGTTAACTAATCAAGGTAGAGAGCCTAGTTGCCCTACTATTTACCCTATAGCTGACGGGAGAATAGTTGGATTCATACTTCTTTCAGGAGTATTACACTATGTGAATCGCAACAGCTTTGCTCTCTAAGACTTGTCTCGACGTATCTATTCCTACGATGGTAACATCTACACGTGCCTCCCACATGTAAGATATAGAAAGCAGATGTTTATCAACATCTTTATTTTCGTTGATCACTACACTGCAATTTTAGAGTTGTACCAAAAAAGGTAGGCATTTAATCTCCTTTTTTTCATGCATATGAAAAATAATGATCCATAAAAAAAACCAAGAAAGCAGTAATTCTGGCTGTGCATGCAAAAGTTCATTATTTCATACAAATGTTGCAATCAAAGTCAATTACATTACAAGACATATCCACCATATGAATTACAGCAGATTTTTCAATTTAATCTGCTTAAGGACATTTTTTAGCCATTAAGCTTGAAAAGTCACATCCTATTTAATAACATTTACAAAATCTTGCCCGAAGTTCATAGGCTGACCAAGGATACTCTCATGAAATTGATAATGACATTTATTTTAAACATACATTCCTTCTTGTAGTCCACACACTTCTCCATCAGTTTTGCAGTGCTTAGTAAAGACAAATTATGCAACAGCAGATATGATGTCATCATATGACTTTCAGTTCACTTGTAAATATTATTAGTAAAGTAAAGTTGCAGGAGTTGGCTTATATGGTTGGTACGCAGCATGAACAGCGAGGGAGTTCTATCCTTTTTCACTAGCGCTAGACCAGGAAGTTGTTTGCTGAGGTGGAGTACCATAACCTACGTCAGCTTCCAAGATGCTTTACTACACCAGATCAGATTAACTAAGTCTGTGCTGTTCACGTGCTAAGTTGGGCAGGATCATATTAACCCGATCTTTGCGATTCTCTAGGTGAATGCGTTTATCGACTGAAGCTTAAAAATAATAATAGCGAAAGTCTCTATATAGAAATATCTAATAGTTTTAATCCTTTGATAAAAGATTAATGATTGGGGTGAGTACAACACAGACCATATACATTTTTGGTAATTGGATTGGAATTTGCTTTAATCTTAAGCATCCTATACTGCCTCATTTCACCAACGGAGGTCACCATTCAGTTTCCTAATCTACCCTAAATGATAGCCTTTGTTTAAATGTATATTAAAACATATTTAGAAATCTTTGATTTAAGGAAATAACAGGTAACTTTAAATGAAAAAGCCATTTTTTCTAGCCATTTTTTGAATACAATCTTTAATAGGAATAGGGCTCTGGACTTAAAACTCTTAACAGGGTGTTAAGAGTTAATCTCTAAAAGCCTTTTAATGCAACAGCACAACAAAATCTAACATGATATGAATTTTTTGTTGTGTTATATAAGATATATATAATAGATTTCTAGAATTTAGTTGCTGTAAATTGTCTTTGATAAAAAAATGGATTAGACTAGATGTATCTTTTTTAAAAGAATCAAAAAATATATTCAAGGCATGCAAAAATAAAGCTTGAATGGTCAGTTTGAGAAATATTATTTCATAAAACTCTTCATAGATAAGAAGCTCCTTTGCCACTTTGAGTAAAAGAAAAAGAAAATTTCAAATGATCTTCTTGGAACACCTTCTGAGCACAGATGACTTGAAGGAAAGAAATGCATATTTGATGCCTGACTCACAGATAAAACTGAGTTTCTATCATTCAATAAATATATACAGCCGTTTAAGCCTTAATGTAAAGTCAATGGCACTTGTTAATTGAGTTTCTACCTATGTGATGCTTCAAACCAATGTGATCTTATCTGAATATGATATGGGTGAGAAACAGTGCCGGTTAAATATATCTATGCAATCCTTAGAAATATAATATGCTCTATCACTGATATTGAGCATTCTAAAAGGACTCAGTAAAATTGTTCCAGGATTGCAATTTTTCAATAAGAAAAATCTGAATACATTTCATCACCAACTGTAACAGTTCGTGATGTTTTGTTTGTCTATCCCCAACCTTACAGCTAAATGTAAATACATTTCAGGATTTTCTTAAAAAACAAATTACACAGGATGGGGTAGAGGGCTGGTTAACTCAGTCGGTAGAGTGCTGGCCTAGGAGCCACATACCAGCCCTCGCCAACTCAGTGGATGAGTAGCACAGGATCGGTGAAATAAGTGAGGAACTGTGGTATGTGTGGGCATCCACTTAAGACGCTTAAAAAATCAATCTCTTGGTTGAATGCTAGTGAGAAGGGGAGTTGACTCCCTCATTTTCTGCTGATACTGACTTTAGGCACCCAATGATTTTTACTTTCTTTTTTAGTTGTTTCCTCAACGATAAATTTTACATAGCCTTCCTCAGTTATAATAAAAACCCATTTTTCCTCTACCCCATAAAAGATATAATTATAAGTATTTTTGGGACATAAATATAACTTCCAGTGAAAAAAAAATGACTGAAATTTGCTCTTCTCAGTCATTAGTTTCTTTTTTTTCACTGAAGGTTACATTTATGTCCCAAAAATACATTATAATTTCACATCTTTTTAGTGGTTGGTGGAGGGAAAACTAAGAAATATGGCATTGTGAGAATTCTCTAGTCAGTTTGTAAATGTACTTTTGGATTTAATTATTCGAAAAAGAAGAAAAAAAGGGAATTATTCATCTGATGGATGAATGTAGTATTAATTTTTCTAAATATTTTTTTGTAGATTACAAGAGAAAATAATGGAAATTTTCTTTATTAGCAGCTACTCTACTACAAACACAAAAGAAAGAACACGTAAATTCAGTTTTTGAGTCTGATTCCATATAATCTTCCGCAGAACCTTCTCAGTATGAAGTGACGGTATTTATTTAATTTTCTTTGTTTTTAACCCTATGAGTTATTACATTTCTATATAATTTTTTGTACATTACTGCAGAAATTCTTTATTGAACTATTGTATAAAGCATTGAATATTTCTTTATTTAATATTATATTGTTCAATTGGGCCTTATTATTTACTTGATAACACATCATTGGAGTAATAGATAAGGTTGAAGAATTTTCAGCTCTATAGATATAAGTCTTTATATGATACACTGTCATGCTCTAGATTTGTAAATACATTAATTACAAGGTAAGTATATGATTTACAATTCAAAGCTAATAGCAAAGGTTTATTAGATTTGACTCATTGATATACAAGAAAATAGCTTGATGGGTTTGGCAAATTCCTATGAATAAATAACAAGGAAAAAAGAAAGCTTTACAGTAAATGAGTGTAACCAACAAATCTAAAATGTAAATAAATATGATATCATGACTCATTGAACAACTTCAATTGTGTTCTATTTCATTGTAATTCTAATTTTTTTATACTTTAATCTGTTTATCTTAGTTCAATGGGCAACATATAAAAGCTTTTGTGGGAGATTTATTCATTGTAACAAAGACTACTAGTTTCCTCATTTAATAAAATTATTTGTACATTGGTAGAATTCCCCTGACCAAAATACTATTTTCTATTGGAATAAAAGGATGATAATTATCTTGATAATTCATTTGTATGCTGTAACGATTTTTACACAAGTAATTTCTATTCAAATTTTAATCAATTTCTTTTTTAAAGAACTGGAGGAGAAATTGTAGTGATAAATATGATGGGTGTAGTTTTTAGGGTTTCCTAAGAAGGAAAACATTTTATGTGTATTGATCAATTCATTTAACAGCATATCAACCCATATGAGGTTATTGTTATGCTTAGATGTTAGGGAATCACATACATTGTATGTTCATATTTACATATTTTGTGTAGTTGTTTCTTTAGAGTTTTTTGTACATAGTTATATGAATATCAAGTATTCCTATCTGACACAAAAATTGGTGCACACTTGTTGATTTCAACTATTTCTCATATACAAATACACAATTACAGGTTTTCAAGTAACTCTTCTATTTAATAATAATCATTTATTTGCATACTTTTCTATAGGTTTCAAGTAACTAAATATAATTATCCTTAAGTAAACAATTATAGTTCAAGTAACTATTCTTAATACAATTTATACACAATTATTTCTTCAATATAAATAATTTGCAACAGTTATATGTTTTCAAGTATTTTCTAACATACCAAATATTCTAATACCAATTATAGGGTTCAGTACTATTTCTATTTAAATAATATCATGTTTTGTGGGCAAAACTTATTATTTTATATGGTTTCAAGTAACTAATAGTAATCATTAATCCTTGGTAAACAATTATAGCTTCCAAGTAACTATTTAATACAATATTTACATACAGTTATATGGTATGAAGTATTTCTATCTAATACAAATATTTGAATAGATCTATTAGCCATAAATGGGACACAAATATATCGGGTTAGAGTGGACCTGGGAGGAATAGCAATGAAGAGGTAATTTCACCATTCCCCAGAATTCCAGAAGCTGAAGCTCACATCAGATGCAAGGTAGTATCATACACAGGCCACCCTTCTTTTTTTTTGGGGGGTGAGGAGGAGTTGTGTTCTTACCTTTCACAAGTCACGCGACAGGGCGTAATGCCTATTGAGAACATTAGCAAAATAAAAGTAAACTGGCAAATAAGAATCTTTCTTTTGATTTAAATCATTTCAATTAATAGAAGTTTTTGATCACAGAGAAAAATTCATTGTAAAATCATATTTAATATACAATAAAACAAATTATACTCAATAATAGTTTGATTATAACTATATTGGTTACATATGGATTCTAAAAGCCAGACTTTATTTTTTTGAGGGAGGAGGTGAACTCAAGTTGTAATATAAAATAATCTATAATACAGCTTGTCAATTCCTGCATTTGAATGTTAGGCTTGCTGTATATAACAAAAGGGAAATTATTAAGCAATGTGAGCCATGATGTTAGCTGTGACATGTTGTTCATATCTTTGCTCATCTAATTCAAATGATCCAGTAATACAGTTTTTCAATATCATACTTTCATTATAATTGAATCATAATTTTATAAAAACAAAATGGAATAATATTTTTTTAGTATATGAATATGAAATTTAAGCTTGAAAAGAAAATCTGACTTGGTGATAAAGACAAAATTTCTTAAATTATTTTTATCACATATCCATCATCATCATCATCATCAAGTTGCACTGTCAAGCGATGGACTTCATTCTCTCTCTCCAACCATCCTAATTGGTCATTGCCCCTGTCAGGTCTTCTGTGCGGCATCCAGAATCTGCACGGCTGATTATGTAGGTTTTTGGCTTAGTCAGCCTAACATTGGTGTGACCATGTGGTAGTTTCATAGGAGGAGAATGTCACTTATGAGTTCATCTGTATGGCATCGTGTTGCTGCAGGATGCAATGGAGTGCAACGCCGTAGAAAGTGTGGTGTGTGTATATAATACATAGAGGTAGTATTAAGTTGGTTATATAAATAAGTGATCTATGGGTATGAGATTAAGACAAACCACATAGATGGATATATATTATATATGTGTGTGTGTTGTGTGTAGACTAAAGACATAAGAGTAGTGGATCCATTAGTGTGTGCATGTGGTATATATATGTATATTATATGTGTGTATTATGTGTGTATACATAAGTGTTTAATATTAAAGTCAGCGTTTAGAGTTCAGCAGTTGACAAGTGAGTCAATTAGAAGGTTGAGGGCCGAGCAGTTAAGTTCAGACTTTTAGCGCAGAGCAGATCAGATCAGGAAAGTAAGGGGCTGACTTGACAGAGAGGGCAGACCCCTTTGGCTGGCACAGAAATACAGGGTATCTAGATTGCTAATAATTCTAATCATTATCCATGTTATTTCGTCATAAAAATATTTGATTTTAAGGCTTTTTGTTAATTTTTATCAATTTTTATGTTAATATACTTTTTATAAATAAAATAAACATATATTTTGCAAATTCTAAAAAAATTTTTTGTGGTGACTTTAGTCATTGCAGTGGTTCCCATTTGTAAGGGGTCACCAAGGCAATTTTTTAAAAATAACTGAGCCTCTCTTAGGCTAAACTCATTCTGTGTGCGCGCACAGGCATGTGTGTGTGTGTGTGTGTGTGTATATTATATATAATATATATATATATATATATAATGCCATAGTTGAAAGTGTAGATTCCTCAAAAAGTAAAAGAAATTCAAGTTGTTTAATCTTATCAAAACTGATAAGCGAATTAGAACTCAAACATGAAAACCAGGAAAATTTAGAGACCTTTATTAATGAACTAGCTAAAGGATATTATTATTATTACTATACAAAATAAAAAAACATCGGCATCTGGACATGTAAAAATAGATTTTGAAACATATTGCCTGAGGGTAGGGTAAAAATTCAATGTCCAGTTGAGTTTTGTACCCTAAGTAAGTAAACATCTCAAATTCATTTTAAGGATTAAAATAAACAATTTGAACATGTAAAACTTTAATATGTATTAAACATAAAACAACTATATATAGATATATAATACAGTCATGTTTAACAATTTGATTAATATCTATATTATTCGGGTAAATAATCAGTGTATCATCTAATATATTGGAGTATTGGAGTTGGTGGAAATTTATGTATTTAAAGTGACCAGCTTCTAGGAATTAAGATATAAGCATACCAGGACGCCACTTAGGGGTGATCCCATTGGTAGGCCATTTTTGTTTTATAAAAAAGTGTTGTCAAATGAATACGCAGTCATGTAATTCATTAAAATTGTTTTAAAAAAACAATGAGGCTGTCTAATGTTTGATGTTCAATTTGAGTGTATTTATTCTATTTTATGATAATTTTGGGTAATGTGACGTAAGAGCCTGAGTAATTTTTGTTACAGACAAAAACGCGGAAAGCGAATCTCCATTATTATAATATTTAACAACATTTACTTCAACTGAATTGATGAAAGTTAATATCTGCAATAAAATGTATTTGTATGTTTTAAGTAATTGGTCATTATACCAAGAGATGGAAAAATAGATTTTGTGTTTCAAACATTATGTCAGAAGAGATTCAGTATTAAAAAGGAGAAACAAAAACAGATTTGTGGACAATCGGTTTTGAAATTGTAATATGTTCAAGAATAAACCACTCATTAGGGTGATCAAAAAGTATCAAGACTGAAATTTTTTTAGCAATTTATAATGAATAAAGTCTGGATCATCTAGATTGCTATTAGATTGTCTAGTCTAAACCAGTGTTATTCTCAATATTTTTTTATTAGCAGTCTCAATAACATTTTGAACAGGAATGTGCAACTGTAGCACCTTGCCTAAAGCTATTTTTTTGTTTCCTAAACTGAAAAATTTCATCTAAGGATGAAAGATTTGAGGACATTAACAGAAATATGACAGAATGCTTTCCATATCAAGAGAAGAGTTTCAGAGGTGCTTACCATGGAAAACTCACTGGAATAAATGTATTTAATGCTAAGGAGGCTGTTTTGAAAACATTAATTTTTCATTCATTGTTCATCTTGTTTCATAAATATAGCTTAGTCTTGAACTTTTTGGGAACACACTGAGGCGTGCTTAGTATAATGGTTATCAATTGTAGGAATTGGACTTAGCACAGAGTTCAATTCTGGAGGAGGCTATTGCATTTCACTTCACACTAATGCCTGGGAGGCATGAACGCCATCTATTCTCCATCCAACAATGGTAAATATTAGGCAGACTGGGTTCTTTAACCTTGGTATGCATTTGAATTCAAACCAGTTTATTCACTTAAAATTGAACTTGTGTCACATCCACCTGTGATGGAGAGTTGGGGTAAATATATATTTTCTTTAGATCTGTTTGAGTAGTTGAGTGATGTCATGTGAAAAGAAACCACAATGAACAGATGTGTCATCAGCAATCAATTGTTAGTTTGCCAAGATTTTAGTTTAGAAATTCAGGGCTTGCAAAAAATTTACAAGGTAATGCTATGGAGTTGGTTTTTTTTTTTAGTCATGTTTTCATCAAGTCCATGTGACAGCATGGATCCATGACTTTTCTTATTAACTGTCTATTGGCCTCACACTGGCAGATCCACTGCACAGCATCCCATATCTGCACAGAGCTGATTGATGTAGATTTTTTGTGGTTGACCCACACTGTATGTTCATTCTGTAAGGTGGCCCATAGGATAATGTCACTTACTGACAGCTCTCCTTGCTTTCTCCAATACCTTGTCCAGCAGGTCTTGTTTGTATTACCTAGATGGTTTGTGTGTATAGGAGGTAGGTGGTCATACAGCTGCCTTTCGTAAGGTGCTGTTTGAACACATTAAGTATTTGAACGGTTACTATGAGTTAATTTTATACAGTTGAATTATTTTTGTAAGAGAAATATATTAAAACTTCTTCAAACAAGATTTAAAAAATATGATAAAGAAAAAGTCCACATACCATTATAAGATTATATTGAGCCACACACTTTCAACTTGGTATTTATCCAATTGGTAAATCCACGAGAGTATCCTAAAAACAAAAAAGTAAATTAGTTAACAAGACTATTGAAGCCTAAATACAAAAAAACTATAAGAATAGTCACATTCATTATTTCATTACGATACTGTTACAATTGGGTGTATCTCAATTGTAGGTTTCCTATTGGTAGAAAAGGTGTACCTCAAGTAAACGTCCAGTTTAGACTTGAATCCTACGTAGAACAAGAGTTGTACTCCTTGTAAGCAGAGAATCCAGTGGTAGTCCTTAAAATCTAGGTAGAACAAGAGGTACTCATAAGCAGAGAATCAAGTTGTAGTCCTTCTGGTAATTAAGTCCAGTTAAGTTAGCAAGGATTTTCAGGCAATTACAGGCAACCTAAATTCATTCTATGTCATTTTTCATTGGTCAATATTTACTGCTGATTTTGGGAAGTTAAAATAAGTGGTGATTTCTTCATACATCTTATTACTATAGGTAATCAGCAGATTACTGATCTTGATTTTTACAACTTAGATGTGTTAACATGATAATTTATAAGGAAAAACTACATTAGGGGAAGTAGATGTTTTACAGCCATTCTATCATTAAATTCTAATATTATAAAGAGAACAGCTTTTTTATAGAGTATAAAACAATTTTCTGATTCATTTGTCTATCATAGAC
>CM042142.1:39723485-39923357 GCA_023376005.1 Doryteuthis pealeii
AAAAGAGAGAGATCCACTCTACCTAGAGTGGTACGTCTGTTAGGGTCCCATCTAGATTAAATAGATAAAAAAATGAGTTGAAAGATATTGATTACCCAACAAGTGAATAAACAATCTTCAGCATTAATTTGGTTGACATGCTGTAAAATTCAACCAAGTGATTTATCAGCATATTGATTGATTGATTTTATGGCATGTCACCTGTCTAGGGTTTTTATGCTTGAGGATAGGAAATATCCTCATTGTACCTTTATACTTACATTTGTATGTAGTTTCTTAAGAGGTTTTTTGTACACAGTTATATAGATATCAAGTATTCCTCTTCAAATATCTGCCACTGTTGTATAGTTTCAAGTATTTCTATATAATACTCATAATTATAGCTTCGTAATTTTTCTTTTAATAATTGTCATTTGTTTGCACACAGTTATTGGTTTAAAGTAACTAATAGTCCTTAGTAACAATATAAGCTTCAAGTAACTATTCTTAATATAAAAAAATCTACAGTTATATGGTGTCAAGTATTCCTATCAAATACAAATCATTTTTAAACATCTATTTGACCCATAAATGGGACCCTAACAGGTACTACCACTACAAGGGTGAACCCGGTAGTAATGGCAATGAAGGAGTACTCCACACTAAGTAACTACTCTTGATATAGATAATTTACAGTTATATAGCATCAAGTATTCCTATCAAATACAAATGATTTTTAAACATCTATTTAGCCTATAAACTGGACCCTAACAGTTACTACTACTACCAGAGTGAACCTGGGAGTAATAACAGTGATGTGGTATTCCACACTCTCCAGAACTGGAGCTTCACCATCAGATGCAGTTTAGTGTCATACCCAAGACTTCTCCTCTTGGGGTAGGACTTACCCCTCTGCACGTGATAACAGTTAACATATTCTAAGCCTCACTGATAGGGTGGATTCTCAGCAGAATAATGTAGTAGTGTTTTTATTTATTTATTTATCTTTTATTTATTTTTTTTTATTTTTTTTATTTTTTTTGTAAAATGCTTACTATTTTATTTCTGTACACCTTGTGGGATTCCATTTATCCAAAAAGCAATTCATACCCTTTGCACCTAATAAACTGCACAGATCATGCATTTTATTATTATTATTATTATTATTATTATTATTATTATTATTATTATTATTATTATTGTGTTCAGCTTCATTTTTCTTTTTCTTTCTCTTATTCTAACTGATCAGCTGACTGACATTACAACAAATAATGTTGCCTGAATGCCTGTTAAAAAGGAAGATGCTTAATTAGAAGAAGTAGGAAGTTGCTAGAGAACTGATTTGAATGAATACACCTATTTAGATAACTACAAGGCAATGCTCTGGATCATTCTTATACCTGCACACACAGAAAAAAAAAAAATCCTGTATTTATTGAAGAGAATTATTGATTTATTTCTATCCTGATCCCACTGTTACATATTTCTCTATTTTGCTTGTTGCTATAAATAGTTTCACATAGACCTCAATCAACTGTTTCATCATTTGAAAAAAAAAGGCACGGGTCATATTTGACCAATTTGGATAATTTTATTGAAAGTTAGCTTTAAAAAAAAAAGGAGGATGTGTGTATGGGGGTATAGTATTGATTTCTGCTTTGCCCATAGACAAGCGGAGCCGATCAGATCAAAGTTTGGGTAGGGAACAGCTGAAATAGATTTTCCCTCCCCTTCTGTCAATAACCATTTAGCTATGTAGATAACACATCCCCATTTAACACACTCTCTCTCTCTCTCTCTCTCTCTCTCTCTCTCTCTCTCTCTCTCTCTCTCTCTCTCTCTCTTCTCTCTTTAAATTTATCTCTTCTTCATTCATTTTCATAAAATTGTAGTAATTTACTAACTATTGAATTCAGTAGTGTGACACCCAGTGAAAATTACTTAATAAAACTGTGTGGTGTTTACCCTGATACAGGGCTCCAATAGTGAGGCACACAGTGAGAACTATTTCATAAAAATGTGTAGATATTTACTAAAATTGTGTATGTAACATCTGATTAAAAAAATTTTTTATTTAAAATTTAATGCTGACATCAATTCTATTTTTTTTAAATAGCATATATATATATATATATATATATATATCCCAGAAAAGATAAAAGTAATTATATTCTATAATAAAGAAGGTCAGTAATATGATTTGAAGTTTGTTTTTATTAAAAAAAATTAATTTGACGCAACACAGATTTCAGATTTTTAAGAATCTTCCTCAGTTTGAGGAAGATTTTTAGAAATTTGAAATCTGTGTCGCATCAAATTAAATAAAATAAAAAAAACTAAAACAAATTCAAACCATTTTGTAGACCTTCTTTATTATGATACATAATTTTTTTATATAATCTTTTTTTTTTTTCCAAAACTAGGAATTATTTTTAATTTTTTCTGAATCTGTCTCTTCATTCATAATTGTGATAATCCTTCAACCTGTGTAAAGATTTGAGTTTATTTGATCTACAGCATCTAGAAATTTTAAAAGCCTTTTCAATTGTTCCTTATTATCTAATTTCATCAATTCTTTCATTCTTTTTAATATTCAAAACATTTATTACAAAGTATATTCTGGCTATATTAAATAGTACCCATTACTCTATCAGACCTTATTCAATACAAACTTATATTAAGACAATGGTTTGAAAATGCCTACTACTATATCTATTGAACTCCATTTTCTCAATATTCTATTCACATCTATCCATGTTTATTGCACTTCACTTCACCTAGCATCATTAACTGATAGAAATTTGTTGACTTGTAATCCATTATTCTATTGCTGCTTTTTACTACAAAAGAAAACTTTATTGAAAAAGGGGACATTTTTGTTAGTTTTATATTAATAGATAAATACAGATAGTCCCCACTTTATTAAGGTTAAGAGGTGCACTTAGCATAACGTTATCATCAAAGGAAATGGAATTGGGCAACTCTAGTTCAAATCCTGGACAAAGCTCTTGCATTTCACTTCATGATAATGCTCTTGAGAAACACAATGAATCCATTTGTTCTCTCCCCAGATATGGGTAAATAGTATGGCAGACTGGTTTATTTGATTCATTGATTTTAATGGCATGTCAACCTATCTAGGGTTAGTTTATGCCTAGAGATTAGGATATTGCACTCATTGTACCTTTATATTTACATTTTTGTGTAGTTACTTAAGAGCTTTTTTTGCACACAGTTATATGATATCAAGTATTCCTATCTTGGCTATTTATCTTTTCTTCATTCATCATTTAGTAAAATTGTAGCAATTACTACTAGGAAATTCAGTAGTGTGGCACCCAGTCTAGGAGAAGGAAAACTCTGATTCAAACCAGCAGTGCTCTGATTAAAATTGACCTGCTCGTGGTAGAAGTGTTTGGTAAATACATACATAGTGTTAGAAAAAAAAAATGAGATTGTATCTAGTCACCAACCCCTCCATGCGAGTAAGGTGTGACAGAATGTCAATTTTAAAGCAGAGTTTAAGAGGTTTGAATTCAGAGTATTCCTTCTAGACCAGTTGCCATGCCAAGGTTAGAGCCCAGTCTGCCTTACTATTTACCCATTTATGTATTTACCCAACCACTCCTAATGAGTAGTGTGTGATTCAAAGTCAATTTTGAAGCAGAGTTTAACAGGTTTGAATTCAGACTTTTCCTTCTAGGCTGGTTGTCATGCCAAGGCTTAAATGCCCATTTTTCCCTACTATTTTACTCATAGCTGAAGGCAGAATAGTTAGATTCATACCTTTCCCAAGGATATTAGTGCTATGCGAAATGCAACCGGCCTTGTAAGAAAAATGAGATTGTAAGTTGAAAAATCTTTAGTTAAATGCACTTTTAAATATATTCTATAGAAATAGGTATGAGAAAAGGAAGACAATATGGAAAATTAGATTCACTAAGAACAACTGATCATAAAAAGCAATTCAAAATTAACAACATCCTTTAATGCTCCAGTACACCACATGAATACATATGACCATAACTTTGATTGTCACAGTGAAGGTGTAAAGAAAGTGCACTCATCCATGAGACTACTTCTATCAATTTATAGCCAGGTTTCTACACTATACCCTGTCTTTACAAAATTAATACTCAAGGAATGTCAGATACTAAAAGGCATAAATAATGAAAATGAAACAAAATTTTTATTATAATAATAAGGTTCAAAATTTAACCAATACATGATATCCACATAAAAACCCCGGGTTAAATAGTACCACTACTGTTCTTCTACAAGGTTGGCTTTTGCATTTAATAACTCACGCAGGCTTCTCCCCCCCCACCCCACACACACACTTGTTACATTTAGACTTTGTTTTTGTGAAATACAATTTACCATATATACTCACGGATAGGTCACACTTTCTTAACAAAAAATTCCACCAAAATCAGCGGTGTGACCTATTCATTCAAAATAAATGTAAAACAGCACTACTTTAATTTTTATTCATCATTAAGTAGCAACGATCAATGATTGTAATGATGTGAAATGCATACAATATGCATTTGAAAGCTTTCAAAGCCTTTCATATACACAAAATATATATCGGAGATTCCTGCCGACTTATTTACAATTATAGTACTAAGCTCTTATTTCTATATGATTGCATTATGTATCACAGTCTATGGCAAAGTGTTTGAGATTTAATATTTATAAGCAAAGTCTTGAAACAAATCTGAATAATTGTTAAGTTTTATGTCAGAATAGGTCATGTAACTAGGCAAATTATAATGCGACCTATCTTGGGTCAACCACAAATACCCACTTTGACAACCACAAGTTAGGAGTGCAATCTATCCATTAGTGAGACTTATCTGCGAGTAAATGTGGTAATTTTTGTTAACGCTATCTTTATAGTAAATCATGTCAATTTGATTTTCTGTATTGTCAGATATTATTTCAAACCTTCATCAGAGATAGGGATTTAAGTTCCTCTTCTTGAATGTTTTAATTCCTAGAATAAGGTTAGAATAAGTACTAAATTACTACAATCTATATATAATACTCTGGTTTCTTAATCGTATGACTGTTATCATCTTGCAACACCCTCTGGTTAAAAATAAGACCGTCCAAATCTTTCAAGATGAAATGCAAAAATGTAAGTCCTCATTATCTGGTGTTCTTATCCATGAATTCTTATTTCTTATAAGTTTCATCACCTTAACTAAATAATGGAACATTCCATTTTTATTATAAAGAAAAAAGGGAAGAAAAAGCACATACAACACAGAAAAAATATAAAAGAAAGAAAGAAAGAGTAGGGGAAAGATAGAGAGAGGGTGTGAGCGTCTGGAAGCGATAATGCTAATCTGTTTAATCTAAATTGAAGATGGTGAAAAGAAGGAAAGAAAGAAAAAAAGAGTGAAAAAGAGTTAAATCAAGATTATTATACTTTTTACATATTGAACTATTTAGCAATAGCTCTTAAGTAAACATATCAAACATTATAATAATTAAATTATCATACTGTGGTATATCCACAGGTTCTGCTAGTTGTTTTATTAATTGAATTAAAAATAGACATAGTCTATAAATAAAATGAAATTAGTCAATTACAAATTATGGCATAAACAAATCATTAATTTCTATCAAATGAAATTTGAATTTCAACTGGGTCATCCCCTTTCAATCCAGATTTGTCAAAAAATTGGATAAACCTTGACCAAAAAATATTCAATTGCATATAACTGTTTAATAAATTTTCATAAAATTTAAATTATCAAAAAGAACAATTACTGCACTGATTATTCAGTTTGGGTCTTTTAGAAAGGTATTTGTTGTTTGTTGTTTTATTTTACAGCATATCAACCCTTTTGGGGTCATTTAATGCCAAATCAAATAATTTTGATAAACAAAGGGCTCGGGTTGTTTACAGTTTCTACTGTTGCTTAAGTGGTCACCCAATTATGTATTGAATAAACTAATTGCTGCTTAACTTCAGTGATCTAGCAGGAATCTATGCTTTCAGCATGACTTCACCATAATTTTAGAAAGGTATTTACAGTAGACTATGAAACCTTGAAATATTCCTTAATCGATACAACTGATTGACTTGCTTTCTGAAAATTAAAACACTAGCAAGAATATGCACCCTTTAAGATAAGATTACACTTATTTTGATTATATTTTAATTGGTTTCTATATAAAAATCATTCATAGGATTTATTTTAATATTTGGAGAATAAAACAATAATATTAGAATTCAATAATACCAAATAATTATTTATTAAACCCGTTTTTGTTAACCACACCATATATTATGTAAACCTTTATTTGTTAGTGATATATAAGACACATTACAGGATTTTAAATGCACTAATACCGTGGGCTGTTTTGAGGCAAATCTAACTCAGATTTTCATAGAGACTTTATTAATGAATAGAATTTATTCTATGTATTAATGATTTTAACTGACTATAAATTAACTACTCATTGATAAACTCCCACAATTCCTGAGGTGTTCCCTTGATGAGTAGGGGAGAATTGCCTGCCATGACAGTGCATTGTGGGAAGAAACCAGTAGAGGAGATTCAACCATGACACATAACTGATATAACATGTTACTTCAGTCCCCAACAAAGTTGAATTTGTAACTAACTGTTTTGGGTAAAAGCATTGCTCTACCCTGTGTTAAATAAACCCTTTGTTCATTATCAAAATATGGGCCTGTCTTTTCATTCAGTATTTATTATTTATTTGTTTGTAAAAACATAACACACACACACACACACACACACACACACATCCATATTTATGATATAGATATCTATATGTATTTACCCAACTCCACCGACACCTGGTCAATTTTTAAGCAGAGTAAAGCTGGTTTGAATTCAGAGTTTTTCTTCTCTTAGACCAGTTGCCTAACCATGGGTACAGAATCCAGCCTTCCCTACTATTTACCCATAGCTTGAGGGAAAATAGATGGATTCATGCCTTTCCCAAGGGAATTAGTGCAAAGTGAAACCCAAATAATCTCATCTAGGACTTGGACTCTGACCACCAATTCTATGTATATATTTACCAACCCCTCACAAGGTCAATTTCTAAAGCGGAGTTGAACAGGTTTGAATTCAGAATTTTTCTTCTCCTAGACTGGTTACTTAGCCAAGTTTAAAGAACTCAGTTTACCCTTCTAATAACCCATAGCTGGAGAGAGAATATATTGATGCATACCTTTCCCAAGGGTATTAGCATTATGTGAAATACAAACAGCCTTGTCCAGGATTTGAACTTGGATTGATAAGTCAATTTCCTATGACTAGCCATTTACACCACACACCTCCAATTCTATGTAGGTATTTGTATAATACTAAGAACTAATCATTTAATGTTGCAAGAATGAAATCTGCTGGTATTGTAATGTATTACTGGGACACTCTGGGTTAGTGGTAATCATGCCTTGGCTTGGAAACCATTTATGACCCATGGAGCTATCATTTGATGAAGGCTTTGTTAGTGCCACAGCTGTATTTGTTTGTTTTTTGTTGTTTTTTTTTTGGGGGGGGGTTGCTTTTTGTTTTTTGGGTTGTTTTTTTTTCAACGTGGATAAAATTCTAGAGATCTTGTAGCATTAGATAAATCAATTACAAATGTTACTATGCAGTTATCAATAATTAATTATACCATCTAAAATTTAGAGTATCTTCCTTGTAAAATGAATGTATTAATAGCTGTTGTTTTTGTTTACAATTTGTATTCTTGATTGTCATAGAGACTGGTTGTTTATATATCTCTGCATTCTATCCTATACTCCCTGCTGTAAGTAACTGTGTATGTGCGTGTGTGTGTTTGTGTGTGAGGGGAGGGGATTTAGCTCTTGCAGGAAATGCTAATGTTTTTGCAAAGGTCAGTAAAAATGCCAAAACCTTTTTACTTCTGTATGATAGAACACTGGAAGCCATACCTGAAGATAACATTTTTACAAGCTAGTTCTGTTTTTAGTAGGCTTGTAAGTTTGTTCATTTTCTGTGGAAAATATTTTAGTATATAAATATAAATCCATTATTGTAACTTCTCAATACTTTATCCATTTCATTTGTCTGAAGAAATGTTGAAGATACAGTGGTTATTTCACTTTAATTTGGTTCACTCATAACTCAATTCCCTTGTATATCAAATCAATATTCCTCATTGTAATAAAATGAAATGCCATTAATCCATTCCAGCCCCAGCCCCCAATAAACACTCTAATTTTTATTAGATAATAATATAGAATGTAATGAATTATGTACTGTAATATGTTTTAATGTTTATTTTTTTATGAATAATATTTTTCTTTGGAATAATAAATTTGGAAACTTAAATGTTTTTAGTGAACTTATTATTATAAGCTTATCTGAAGCTCGCTCTTACTTCAAATTTTAGCTGTCTGCACAAAGCAAAAAATCAACTGAGTGACAGCTCTTAATTGGGGAAACTCATAAGTTGGGGTACTCGTACAAGTCAAGGTACCACAGTATATGCCATTGTTATGATTTAACAAAAATTCATCATCTTTATAATCATTTTAATAAACATAAACATAATGATAATAAAAATAATTATTTCAAAACATAATATTCTTTATTTTGAAAGAACACAGACACATATAGCAATGCTACATGTGTCTGTGTTCTAACAAGCCTAACAAAGGCCACATTGAACCATTTGTTAGTCTTACAAAATGGAGAATCTGCTGCCCTGTCAGTGAGGCTTAGAATACACTGACTGTATCCCCTGCAGAGGGGTAAGACCCCCACCCAAAAAAAAGGGGTATCCTGGCTTTAACACTAAACTGCATCTGATGGTGAGGCTCCAGTTCTGAGGAATGTGAAGTAGCACTTCATTGTTATTACTTCCAGGTCAATTCTACAATTTGATAAGTCAGTGTACAATGTTAGCGCAATAGCATAATTGTTATTATTGATGGAAATGGACTTGGCAAGATAAGTGCAAATATTGGATAAAGCTGTTTGCATTTCACTCTGTGCTAATACTCTCTGGAAAGATATAAATCCATATCTTCTCCCCTTCACCCTAGTTATGGGTAAAACCCAATGAGTATTGTGCGGAGAATCTGTGATGCACTGTTGCACCATTCTTCCATTATCATCTTATCCAAAAAGTGTGGTTGGGTCTGCACAAGCCTTCAGAAATGACAATGGAATCTAAGCAATTTTTAAAACTTCCCCACAGGAGGCTTGCTTCCTGCAGGGCACTCCACATTACACTGACCTTGTGTTACATTCTGGCCTCATGGGGAGTTGGTGTATACCTCTTTTCTTCTCTTCTTACCATCTTATAATATTTATCTTCTTCTAAGCTGTATCAGGTAATTTCTCTGCTACTCTGAGATGATCTCTCTGTTCTTCTAATCTTCTTTCTTGGTTTATACTGAAAAGCTACTAAAAAGTGAGTTCAATCCTCGCTGAATGCCCAATACTTGTGACCTTGTGTCAAATCCTTTCTGTCGGGTAAATAATTTTTTTTTTCTTGGGTTGACTTCTTCATCTTTGTGTCCATTATGTTGGTATTAACAAACACAAGACTTAGAATTTTTTTTAAACGTCTTTATTCAACCCAAGTTAAACCAATACATGTGGAGAATTAGCCATCTTTGGAGATACGTCTGTCTCCTCAGAAAAATCAGCTAAAAAAACTCTAATTTCTGTCTTTCTGTTCTCGTGATTGGCTTTGACCAATCAGAGACCAGCTACAAGGTTAGGTTAAGTCTTGTTAGTTATTTTTACATTTTTTTTCCATGATTCCGAATTACCATTATTTTTAATTTCTACACTACTGTACATTATTCATAGGCAACCTATAAATGTAATGAAGTTAGATAAAAGGCTTCTCTACACAAGCCTTTACTTCTATAAACAAATTCCCTGTGTCATTATTTGCTAAGCTTGGTTTAGTTTAATGGTCACCATTGATGATGCTGATATAAATGAACATTAATTATTATTATTATTAAGTCTGTGTACAGATATTTCAGTGGAATTTTGTCTTGCATGAAAGTATTTCACAAGCAAAATGATTAAGAATATTTTCCTCATATGTCCTCATTTCCACATTTGTCACAGCATACCTGATATTTTTGTGTTAAAATTGCCAATAAAAACAGTTTAGGATTAACTGAATTTAAATTGATCTGCAGGTAAAAATAATTGTTTAAATATCCATAAAAGAAAGAATATTTATTAATCTATATATGAATATAGATAAGAGATTTATTTTTCACTTTATAAATGATGGATAGCTCTGCTAGTAAGTTATATTATAAAAGAAGAAATCAGAAAAAATATTTTACAATTAATTTAGAAAATAGCCTGGAAACAATATGAGGAAAATTATCAGAATGAGAGGCCTAAGGATGAAATTAATTAAAATAAAGGAAGCTTTCTAACAATGGGCAAATATTGTTATGATCAGTATCTGGGGGAATCGCCATGGCGTAGTGGCTAACATGCTGGACTGTGACATCGTAGAAAGTGAGTTCGAACTCGAGTTATGCTATTATATTCACTTTTAGACTAATACACTTGGAAAAAGTTTTCTTGTTTCCCAATGATACTTGCCTCAGAAAAATAAGGTCTAAAAACGTTTGGCTTTGGGTTACCCTTACCATGCTTTTAATCTGGACTAATGAGTTCTCTTGAGTTAACCTGAAAAACTGAATACAAAATGTCTGTAGTTTTAGAATGGTTGAAATATGAAAAAAAATTTAGATCCCTAATTTGCATATTTAATTAGATAATTGTTTTCACTTAATATTGGATCTGTGCCTGTTCATTTTTTTATTTTATTTTTTAAAGTTTTCTATTTAAACAGGATAATTACCATTGCTATTTTAATTTCAAAGCTTTGTTATATCTTTCTCTTGTTATGCACATAATATAAAAAGAATATAAGGTGCAATGTTACATTACACTATCTGCCAAATTTGTTACTTTCTTCTAAATCTGTTGTTCTTGTTATTAGTTTAGAATTTTTTTAAATCAAGTTTATTTCTTAAATTTACAAGCAATATTTATTTTGATTTACAAAATTTTGCTATTTTTTTCTTTGACAAACTTTTCTGTCACTTGAATCTCAGAAGACAATTTTATTCTTCAGTAACAGATAATCTTAAAGCCTCTATGACAGGGCTTTTCAAAGTGATCTATATATACCCCTGGGGGTAAATAACATTTTGGTAGTGAATAAAAGCATCAACAGGTGAATTTACTAGTTTGCATTTATAAATGCCTTTGTATATATTTACCAACTCCTCCGCACGAGCAGGATGTGACACAAAGTCAATTTCTTAAGCAGAGTTCAACAGGTTTGAATTCAGAGTTTTCCTTCTCCTAGACCAGTTGCCTAACCAAGGTTAAAGAGCCCGGTCTGCCCTACTATTTATCCATAGCTGGAGGGAGATTAGGATTCATACCTTTCCTAAGGGTATTAGCGCTAAGTGAAATGCCTTTATAAGAGAACAAAAATCACTGGATCCTGTAGACTAGTCACCAGATATTGAAAACTGTAGCAAAATATTCCAAGCTTTGTTCTACTATTGAGCCAATTTTACTAGTTTTTCCAAGTTCATATATGGTGAAATCTCAGTTTAGCTATATGCATTATTTACTATGCAAACAGAAGCACTTTAAGCATAGAACATAGTGTTGGAGTATCTTAGGTATAAGCTATACAAAAAGTCACCACTTATATTTATAAACTCTACTAAGTAGCAGGAGCTGGATTGACCAATGAAAAAATGACAAACATGTATTTAAGGTCGGTGATGAATTGTCTTAAAATCAGTTGCCAAATGGATTTCCTCCTAGAAGGAATACTACAAATTAACAGACAAGGATTAAATTGATACTATAATATTTCTACTTGAAGGAATACATCAAACTTTATGCCACAAGGAATATCCACTGAAACTGCACTCAATACAACAGCAGAACTAAAATACCTAAAATGGCTACAAGAATCATAACACATGGTCATTTACAATTTAATTGAAAAAGCTATTCTTTTTGGAAGGCATAATCCTTAAACATAAAACTCAAAACGCAATAAATATAATTATAATAATAATAATAATATCCTTTCAGCTAGTATATTAGGTCTGAGACCTGTCAGCTGTTCCTTATAAATATTCATCTTAATTCCACAGAATATTTATAATCTTTCCACAGATTATCTAACATTGCCTTGAAGGAGTTTAGAGATGGGGCATTCACTATTGATGATGGTAGTTTATTCCATGTATTCACCACTCTGTTGCTAAAATAATTTTGTCTTGCGTTTGCTTTACAAAATTTTTTTAAGAGTTTTAATTTATGTCCCCTGGTATTGTTATTTTGAGCAATGTTTAGTAGGTCAGAGTTCGTGTGTAAAAACCATGTGTATATTTGTAGGCTTCAATTATATCCCCTCTTTCTTATATGTCAATAAACCAAACTGGTAAGTCAATGTTCCTAAGTCTTTCTTCATACGAAAATACAAGATAATTAATCTTGTAATCTTCATACTTCTTGTGTCAAGTAATGTAAACAAAACAGAAAAACTGATCAATTAACAAGTCAGTTTTCATTATAATAGATATAAACAGATTTCTCTTTTTCTTTAATTGACAGGAATTCGGGATTACTTCTTACTCACAAAAAATAAAAAAACTTAAGAACAGCATTTTTACATGTTTAATTTGTTTTAAATATAGGCTGTCAAAGTCTCCACCAAAAAAAAATAATGTCTCTTTGTTCATACCTATATATTATGAGGATAACACTTTTCAGTATTTATACAAAAAACTGGTGACATTAATACTACTAATGTCACCATTTTTTTAGTTGAATTACCTTTTAATAATAGGTAATTCAACTCATCCTATGCATTTGACACTTATAATAATTGACCTTTAATATTCAGGAACTATTAATAAGAAAATGCAAAACAACATAAAACTTGATATTTTATAAGTACAATGCAGTTTTCATTATCATTATCATCAGGCTGTGCCAATGGCATGGATTATCTTGACTCTCTTTTGCCATCCATTCCTATTGACCAGCACTCATGGTAGGTCCTCTAGATAGCATCCAGTATCCCTACAAAGCTGGATAATGTAAGTTTTTGCTAGTCGGCCAAAACTGGTGTGTCCATGTGTATGAGTCCATAAGAGAATGTCATTTATGGGTTCTGCCCAACAGTGGCCAGAATGTCTTCTTTGTCTTACCTCCCATCACACAAACCATCAAGTAAGTGGCTGTATAGCTGCTGTTTTGTGTGTTTCTGTTTCCAATATTTGTTCAAAACAGTACATAGCATCCTTGTGTAGTTTCTAGCATTTTTTTCCAAGTGGTGCAGCCATACAGTAGTGCTAACATGGCTAAAGCTTGGAATGATTCCCATTTTGTTTTATCGGGGAGATCAGATTTCCATATGGTTGATAATCTTTCAATAGCAATCCACTAAAATATTGCCATTATTTTTAAACAGCATAGTTAAATTAGCATAAGAATAAGACAAACTTTGTTTTCTTTATGAGGGTTGCACATTGAGCTTTTATTTGTTTTCTTTATGAAATTTATTCCTTCAAGTTGGAAAAAGTTTTCATTTTTTCCTTTTTTTTCTTTTTCAGGTATTAAAGCCAGTATGCCATTGACTATGCAGGCCTTCCTTTTCAAGGATTGAGCTCCCTCTGTCCAAATGTTGTGGATTTAGACTTATCAAGCAACACTCTGGATGATTGGGCTGAAGTATTACCCCTCATTGCTCAACTACCCAGCCTCAAATTTGTTAACCTTAGCCACAATAAACTCCAAAATCATAACGTAAGTAAACATCTAAGTAAATCAATTAAAAAATCAATCTGATTTAATGTCTGTTCAAAAAATGCCGTCATCTACATATTTAAGAATTTGATAATATTTCTTGCTGTACCAACCTTATGAAAAACTGTCTTATTACAATGATTTATTATTTAATTTGAAATTCTCAAAATTTAAATAATTAATGACACAAGATAGTTGTAAAATGAGTCCTAAGAATTAAACATTAAACAGGAATAATAATCTTTTTCCCCCAAATTTTCTAAGTATTACAAGACACCCCATGAAGTGATTATATTCCCATTGTAACAGCAGTTATAATACAATCATTCAGTTGCAAGTTGGACTGGAAATTGCTTTATTCTCTAAATTAGAGTATTTTAAGTGTATTACGTTAATATAAATCTTATGGTTTGTTGTTTTTCTTGACTTACAGTTACATACATAACATGATGAGAAATTTTGTAATATTCAGGGAACTCTTCAATGTTTAGATTTTTTAAATAATCATTCTTAAATATTAATTCCACTATTTGCCATCAAAAATGTACTAATTTTTTTTTTAATTTGTATTTATCTTTTATTTCAGAATTATATACAAAGTTGGTTTGCCACTTTCTACAATAGAAAATTTGTTCTGAATTCAACCAACACCAATTGGGAAGATGTATTATGTTTAAGTCAACATTTACCTTCTCTTAAAGATCTCCATCTTTGTAAAATGGTTTGTTTCACTTTTATTTTCTCTACTGTTTTAAATCTTTCTTTACATATTTTTCATGTTTTGTAAAGTTTGTTTTGTGGATTCATGCCTTTCCCAAGTGCATTAGCACAAAGTAAAACGCAACCTTGTCCAGATTTGAACTCTGGTCATCAATACCATTTTCTATGTATCTATGGTGATTTCTTTGGAAATAAATTGGAGTTTTACATTTCTCATAGTAAGAACTTATATGATAGACAATGAATCAGAAAATTGTTTTATATAACTCTATAAAAAGCTGTTCTCTTTATATCATTAGAATTAATGATAGAATGGCTGTAAAACATCTACTTCCCCTAATGTAGTTTTTCCTTTATATAATTATCATGTTAAACACATCTAAGTTGTAAAAATCAAGATCAGTATCTGCTGGATTACCTATAGGTATAAATGTATAAGAATCACCACTTTTATTTATAGACTTTCCCAAAATCAGCAGTAAATATTGACCAATGAAAAATGACATAGAATGAATTTAAGGTTGCTGGTAATTGCCCTGAAATCCGTTGCTAACTTAACTGGACTTAATACCAGAAGGACTACAACTTGATTCTCTGCTATGAGTACACTCTTGTTCTACCTATGATTTTAAGGACTACAACTGGATTCTCTGCTACAAGGAGTACACTCTTGTTCTACGTAGGATTTCAAGGTCTACAACTGGACTTTCTACTGAGGCTACACCCTTTCTACCAATAGGAAACCTACAATTGAGACTACACCCAATTGTAACAGTATCTAATGAAATAATGAATGTGACTATTCTATAGTTTTTTTGTTATTTAGGCTTCATATAGTCTGTGTTAACTAATTTACTTTTTTGTTTTTTTAGGATACTCTCGTTTGGATTGTACCAATTTGGATAAATTACACCAAGTTGAAAGTGTGTGGCTCAATGATAATCTTATAAATTGGTATGTGGACTTTTTCTTTCATATTTTTTAAAATCTTGTTTGAAGAAAGTTTTTAATATTATTTCTCTTACAAAAATAATTCAACTGTATAAAATGAACTCATAGAAACCTTCAAACTACTTTAATGTGTTCAAACAGCACCTTACTAAAGGGCAGCTGTATGACCACCTACCTCCTATCACACAAACCATCTAGGTAAGACAAACAAGACCTGCTGGACAGTATTGGAGAAGCAAGGATGAGCTCATAGTGACATTATCCTATGGGCACCTACAGATGAACATACCAGTGTGGGTCAACCAGCAAAAATCTACATCAATCAGCTCTGTGCAGATACTGGATGCTGTGCAGTGGATCTGCCAGGTGTGATGGCCAATAGACAGTTAATAAGGAAAAGTCATGGAGATCCATGCTGTCAGCATGACTTGATGAAAACATTGACTAAAAAAAAAAACCCAACTCCATAGGCATTACCTTGTAAGATTTTTTGAAGCCCCTAAATTTCTAAACTAAAAATCTGGCAAAACTAAATTGATTTGCTGATGACACATCTGTTCATTGTGGTTTCTTTCTACATGACATCACTCAACTACTCAACAGATCTAAAGTATATATTTACCCAACTCCTCCATCACAGGTAGGATGTGACACAAGTTTCAATTTTTAAGTGAATAAAACTGGTTTGAATTCAAATATACCAAGGTTAAAGAACCCAGTCTGCCCTAATATTTACCAATTGTTGGATGGAGAATAGATGGGTTCATGCCTTTCCCAAAGGCATTAGTGTGAAGTGAAATGCAAATAGCCTCCTCCAGAATTTGAACTCTAGTTGCTAAGTCCAATTCCTACAATGATAACCATTATACTAAGCACGCCTCAGTGTGTTCAAAAAAGTATCAAGACTAAAGCTATATTTATGAAGACAGAGATGAACAATGAATGAAAAATTAATTTTCTTCAAACAGCCTCCTTAGCATTTAATACATTTATTCCAGTGAGTTTTCCATTGGTTGAAGCACCTCTGAAACTCTTCTCTTGATATGGAAATCATTCTGTCATATTTCTTTTAATGTCCTCAAATCCCTTATCCTTAAGATGAATTTTCAGTTTAGGAAACAAAAAAATAGCTTTATGCAAGGTGCTACAGTTGCACATTCCTGTTCAAAATGTATTGAGACTGCTAATAAAAAAAGTATTGAGAATTAACACTGGTTTAGACTAGACATCTAGATAGCAATCTAGATATCCAGACTTTATCATATAAATTGCTAAAAAAATTTCAGTCTTGATACTTTTTGATCACCCCTAATGAGTGGTTTATTCTTGAACATATTACAATTTCAAAACCATTGGTCAAATCTGTTTTTGTTTTCTCCTTTTTAATTACTGAATCTCTTCTGACATTAATGTTTGAAACACAAAATCTATTTTCCATCTCTTGGTATAATGACCAATTACTTAAACATACAAATACAATTTTATTGAGATATTAAACTTTCATCATTCAGTTGAAGTAATTGTCATTATACCAAGAGATGTAATAGATTTTGTGTTTCAAAATCATTAAATGTCAGAAAGGATTCTCGATAATTAAAAAGAGAAGAAAAACAAAAACAGATCTTTGACAATATCGTTTTGATAATGTATTCATTTCTACAACAATAAACCACTCATTAGGGTGATCAAAAAGTCCATCAAGACTGAAATTTTTAGCAATTTATGATATAAGTCTGATATCTAGATGCTATCTAGATGTCTATCTAAACCAGTGTTAATTCTCAATACTTTTTTTATTAGCAGTCTCAATACATTTGAACAGAATGTGCCAACTGTAGCACCTTGCTACTTAAAGCTATTTTTTTTTTCCTAAACTGAAAATTCATCTTAAGGATAAGGATTTGCAGACATTAAAAGAAATATGCAGAATGATTCCAATCAAGAGAAGAGTTTCAGAGGTGCTCAACAATGGAAAACTCACTGAATAAATGTATTAAATGCTAAGGAGGGCTGTTTGAAGAAAATTAATTTTTCATTCATTTTCATCTTTCTTCATAAATATAGCTTTAGCTTGATACTTTTTAAACACACTGAGCGTGCTAGTATAAATGGTTATCATTGTAGGAATTGACTTAGCAACTAAGTTCAAATTCTGGAGGAGCTATTGCATTTCACTCACACTAATGCCTTTGGGAAAGGCATGAACCCATCATTCTCCATCCAACAATGGTAAATAATTAGGGCAGACTGATCGTTCTTAACCTTGGTATGGTATTTGAATTAAACCATTTTATTCCACTAAAAATTAACTTGTGTCACATCCACCTGTGAGAGGAGTTGGTAAATATATTACTTAGATTGTTGAGTATTGAGTGATGTCATGTAAAAGAAACCAACAATGAACAATGTTCATCAGCAAATCAATTTAGTTTGCCAGATTTTTAGTTTAGAAATTTATAGGCGGCTTCAAAAAATCTTACAAGGGTAATGCCTATGAGTGGGTTTTTTTGAGTTCAATGTTTTCACAAGTCATCTGACAGCATGGATCGCCATGACTTTTCCTTATTAACTGTCTATGGGCCATCACACCTGCAATCCACTGCACAGCATCCATATCTGACCAGAGCTGATTGATTAGATTTTCTGTTACCCCACACTGGTATGTTCATCTGGGTGCCCATAGATAATTCACTTATGAGCTCACCTTCTTCTTCCAATACTGTCCAGCAGGTCTTGTTTGTCTTACTAGATGGTTTGTGTGATAGGAGGTATGTGTCAACAGCTCTGCCCTTCCTAGTAAGGTGCCTGTTTGAAACATATAAAGAGTTTGAACGTTTCTAAGTTCACATTTTAACAGTTGAATTATTTGTAAAAAATAATATTAAAAAACTTTCTCAACAAGATTTAAAAAAATATAAAAGAAAAAGTCACATACCAATTTAAATACTATCATTTGAGCCACACACTTCAACTTGTGTAATTATCCAAATTGTTACAATTATCCAAAAAAACAATAAAAAGTAAAATTAGTTAACACAGACTATATGAACCTAAATAACAAAAAAACTATAGATATCACATTCTATTATTTCATAATACTGTTACAATTGGTTAGTCTCAATTGTAGTTTTCCGATTGTAGAAAAGGTGTAGCCTCAGAGAAAGTCCAGTTGTAGACCTTGAAATCCTACGTAGAACAGAGTGTACTCCTGTAGCAGAGAATCCAGTGTAGTCCTTAAAATCAGAGTAGAACAAAGTGTACTCATAGCAAGATCAAGGTCCTTCTGGTATTAAGTCCAGTTAAGTAGCAACGATTTCAGGGCAATTACCAGCAACCTTAAATTCTATTCTAGTCATTTTTTCATTTCAATATTTACTGCTGATTTGGAAAGTCTATATAATAAAAGTGGTGATTCTTATACATCTTATACCTATAGAATCCAGCAATACTGATCTGATTTTTACAACTTAGATGTGTTTAACATGATAAATTATATAATGAAAAACTCATTAGGAAGTAGATGTTTTACAGCCATTCATCATAATTCTAATGATATAAAGAGAACAGCTTTTTATAGAGTTATAAAACAATTTCTGATTCATTGTCTATCATATAATTCTACTATGAGAAATTAAAACCTCCAATTATTTCCAAAGAAATCACCATAGAACATAGAAAATGGTATTGATGACCAGAGTTCAAATCCTGACAAGGTTGCGTTTTACTTTGTGCTATATGCACTTGGGAAAGCCATGAATCCACAAAAACAAACTTTACAAAACATGAAAAATATGTAAAGAAGATTTAAAACAGTAGAGAAAATAATAAGTGAAACAAACCATTTTTACAAAGAGAGATCTTTAAGAGAATGGTAAATGTGACTTAAACATAATACATCTTCCCAATGGTGTGGTTGAATTCAGAACAAAATTTCTATTGTAAAAGTGGCAAACTCCAACTTTGTATATAATTCTGAAATAAAAGATAAATACAATTTAAAAAAAAATTAGTACATTATTTTGATGGCAAAATAGTGGAATTAATATTAAGAATGATTATTTAAAAAATCTAAACTATGAAGAGTCCCACTGAATATTACAAAATTTCTCATCATTATGTATGTAACTGTAAGTCAAGAAAAACAACAAACCATAAGATTTATATTAACAATACACTTAAAATACTCTAATTAGAGAATAAGCAATTTCCAGTCCAACTTGCAACTGAATGATGTATATAACTGCTTTACAATGGAATATAATCACTTCATGGGTGTCTTGTAATACTTAGAAAATTTGGGGGAAAAAGATTATTATTCCTGTTTAATGTTTAATTCTTAGGACTCATTTTACAACTATCTGTGTCATTAATTATTTAAATTTTGAGAATCAAATTAAATAATAAATCATTGTAATAAGACAGTTTTCATTAAGGTTGGTACACAAGAAAATTATCAAATTCTTAAATTGTAGATGACGGCATTTTTTGAACAGACATTAAATCAGATGATTTTTTAATTGATTACTTAGGTTTACTTACGTTATGATTTTGGAGTTTATTGTGGCTAAGTTTAACAAATTTGAGGCTGGGTAGTTGAGCAATGAGGGTAATACTTCAGCCCAATCATCCAGAGTGTTGCTTGATAAGTCTAAATCCACAACATTTGGACAGAGGAGCTCAATCCTTGAAAAGGAAGGCCTGCATAGTCAATGCATACTGGAATACCTGAAAAAGAAAAAAAAGGAAAAATGAAAACTTTTCCCAACTTGAAGGAATAAATTTCATAAAAGACAAACAAATAAAAAGCTCAATGTGCAACCCTCATAAAAGAAAACAAAGTTTGTCTTATTCTTATGCTAATTTAACTATGCTGTTTAAAAATAATGCAATATTTTAGTGGATTGCTATTGAAAGATTATCAACCATATGGAAATCTGATCTCCCCGATAAAACAAAATGGGAATCATCCAAGCTTTAGCCATGTTAGCACTACTGTATGGCTGCACCACTTGGAAAATAAATGCTAGAAACTACACAAGGATGCTACCGTATGTACTGTTTGAACAAATATTGGAAACAGAAACACACAAAACAGCAGCTATACAGCCACTTACTTGATGGTTTGTTGATGGAGGTAAGACAAAGAAGACATTCTGGCCACTGTTGGGCAGAACCCATAAATGACATTCTCTTATGGACTCCATACACATGGACACACCAGTTTTGGCCCGACTAGCAAAAACTTACATTATCCAGCTTTGTAGGATACTGGATGCTATCTAGAGACCTACCATGAGTGCTGGTCAATAGGAATGGATGGCAAAGAGAGTCAAGATAATCCATGCCATTGGCACAGCCTGATGATAATATAATGAAAACTGCATTGTACTTATAAAATATCAAGTTTTTATTGTTTTGCATTTTCTTATTAATAGTTCCTGAAATTAAAGGTCAATTATTATAAGTTCAAATGCATAGGATGAGTTGAATTACCTATTATTAAAAGGTAATTCAACTAAAAAAAATGGGACATAGTAGTATTAATGTCACCAGTTTTTTGTATAAATACTGAAAAGTGTTATCCTCATAATATATAGTATGAACAAAGAGACATTATTTTTTTTTGGTGGAGACTTGACAGCCTTATTTAAAACAAATAAACATGTAAAAATGCTGTTCTTAGTTTTTTTATTTATTTGTGAGTAAGAAGTATCCCAATTCCTGTCAATTAAAAGAAAAAGAGAAATCTGTTTATATCTATTATAATGAAACTGACTTGTTAATTGATCAGTTTTTCTGTTTTGTTTACATTACTTGACACAGAAGTATGAAGATTACAAGATTAATTATCTTTATTTCGTATGAAGAAAGACTTAGGAACATTGATTACCAGTTTGGTTTATTGACATATAAGAAAGAGGGATATAATTGAAGCCTACAAATATACACATGGTTTTTACACAACGAACTCTGACCTACTAAACATTGCTCAAAAATAACAATACCAGGGGACATAAATTAAAACTCTTAAAAAAATTTTGTAAAGCAAACGCAAGACAAAATTATTTTAGCAACAGAGTGGTGAATACATGAATAAACTACCATCATCAATAGTGAATGCCCCATCTTAAACTCCTTCAAGGCAATGTTAGATAATCTGTGGAAAGATTATAAATATTCTGTGGAATTAAGATGAATATTTATAAGGAACAGCTGACAGGTCTCAGACCTAATATACTAGCTGAAAGGATATTATTATTATTATTATAATTATATTTATTGCGTTTGAGTTTTATGTTTAAGGATTATGCCTTCCAAAAAGAATAGCTTTTCAATTAAATTGTAAATGACCATGTGTTATGATTCTTGTAGCCATTTTAGGTATTTTAGTTCTGCTGTTGTATTGAGTGCAGTTTCAGTGGATATTCCTTGTGGCATAAAGTTATGTGTATTCCTTCAAGTAGAAATATTATAGTATCAATTTAATCCTTGTCTGTTAATTTGTAGTATTCCTTCTAGGAGGAAATCCATTTGGCAACTGATTTAAGACAATTCATCACCGACCTTAAATACATGTTTGTCATTTTTTCATTGGTCAATCCAGCTCCTGCTACTTAGTAGAGTTTATAAATATAAGTGGTGACTTTTGTATAGCTTATACCTAAGATACTCCAACACTATGTTCTATGCTTAAAGTGCTTCTGTTTGCATAGTAAATAATGCATATAGCTAAACTGAGATTTCACCATATATGAACTTGGAAAAACTAGTAAAATTGGCTCAATAGTAGAACAAAGCTTGGAATATTTTGCTACAGTTTTCAATATCTGTGGACTAGTCTACAGGATCCAGTGATTTTCTCTTATAAAGGCATTTCACTTAGCGCTAATACCCTTAGGAAAGGTATGAATCCTAATCTCCCTTCCAGCTATGGATAATAGAATAGGGCAGACCGGGCTCTTTAACCTTGGTTAGGCAACTGGTCTAGGAGAAGGAAAACTCTGAATTCAAACCTGTTGAACTCTGCTTAAGAAATTGACTTTTCACATCCTGCTCGTGCGGAGGAGTTGGTAAATATATACAAAGGCATTATAAATGCAAACTAGTAAATTCACCCCCTGTTGATGCTTTTATTCACTACCAAAATGTTATTTACCCCCAGGGTATATATAGATCACTTTGAAAAGCCCTGTCATAGAGGCTTTAAGATTATCTGTTACTGAAGAATAAAATTGTCTTCTGAGATTCAAGTGACAGAAAAGTTTGTCAAAGAAAAAAATAGCAAAATTTTGTAAATCAAAATAAATATTGCTTGTAAATTTAAGAAATAAACTTGATTTAAAAAAATTCTAAACTAATAACAAGAACAACAGATTTAGAAGAAAGTAACAAATTTGGCAGATAGTGTAATGTAACATTGCACCTTATATTCTTTTTATATTATGTGCATAACAAGAGAAAGATATAACAAAGCTTTGAAATTAAAATAGCAATGGTAATTATCCTGTTTAAATAGAAAACTTTAAAAAATAAAATAAAAAAAATGAACAGGCACAGATCCAATATTAAGTGAAAACAATTATCTAATTAAATATGCAAATTAGGGATCTAAATTTTTTTTCATATTTCAACCATTCTAAAACTACAGACATTTTGTATTCAGTTTTTCAGGTTAACTCAAGAGAACTCATTAGTCCAGATTAAAAGCATGGTAAGGGTAACCCAAAGCCAAACGTTTTTAGACCTTATTTTTCTGAGGCAAGTATCATTGGGAAACAAGAAAACTTTTTCCAAGTGTATTAGTCTAAAAGTGAATATAATAGCATAACTCGAGTTCGAACTCACTTTCTACGATGTCACAGTCCAGCATGTTAGCCACTACGCCATGGCGATTCCCCCAGATACTGATCATAACAATATTTGCCCATTGTTAGAAAGCTTCCTTTATTTTAATTAATTTCATCCTTAGGCCTCTCATTCTGATAATTTTCCTCATATTGTTTCCAGGCTATATTTCTAAATTAATTGTAAAATATTTTTTTCTGTTATTTCATTTTTATATAACTTACTAGCAGAGCTATCCATCATTTATAAAGTGAAAAATATAAATCTCTTATCTATATTCATATATAGATTAATAATATTCTTTCTTTTATGGATATTTAAACAATTATTTTTACCTGCAGATCAATTTAAATTCAGTTAATCCTAAACTGTTTTTATTGCAATTTTAACACAAAAAATATCAGGTATGCTGTGACAAATGTGGAAATGAGACATATGAAAAATATTCTTAATCATTTTGCTTGTGAAATACTTTCATGCAAGACAAAATTCCACTGAAATATCTGTACACAGACTTAATAATAATAATAATTAATGTTCATTTATATCAGCATCATCAATGGTGACCATTAAACTAAACCAAGCTTAGCAAATTAATGACACAGGGAATTTGTTTATAGAAGTAAAGGCTTGTGTAGAGAAGATTTTTATCTAACTTCATTACATTTATAGGTTGCCTATGAATAATGTACAGTAGTGTAGAAATTAAAAATAATGGTAATTCAGAATCATGGAAAAAAAATGGAAAAATAATTAACAAGACTTAACCTAACCTTGTAGCTGGTCTCTGATTGGTCAAAGCCAATCACGAGAACAGAAAGATAGAAATTAGAGTTTTTTTAGCTGATTTTTCTGAGGAGACAGACGTATCTCCAAAGATGGCTAATTCTCCACATGTATTGGTTTAACTTGGGTTGAATAAAGACGTTTAAAAAAAATTCCAAGTCTTGTGTTTGTTAATACCAACATAATGGACACAAAGATGAAGAAGTCAACCCAAGAAAAAAAAAATTATTTACCCGACAGAAAGGATTTGACACAAGGTCACAAGTATTGGGCATTCAGCGAGGATTGAACTCACTTTTTAGTAGCTTTTCAGTATAAACCAAGAAAGAAGATTAGAAGAACAGAGAGATCATCCCAGAATAGCAGAGAAATGACCTGATACAGCTTAGAAGAAGATAAATATTATAAGATGGTAAGAAGAGAAGAAAAGAGGTATACACCAACTCCCCATGAGGCCAGAATGTAACACAAGGTCAGTGTAATGTGGAGTGCCCTGCAGGAAGCAAGCCTCCTGTGGGGAAGTTTTAAAAATTGCTTAGATTCCATTGTCATTTCTGAAGGCTTGTGCAGACCCAACCACACTTTTTGGATAAGATGATAATGGAAGAATGGTGCAACAGTGCATCACAGATTCTCCGCACAATACTCCTCGGGTTTTACCCATAACTAGGGTGAAGGGGAGAAGATATGGATTTATATCTTTCCAGAGAGTATTAGCACAGAGTGAAATGCAAACAGCTTTATCCAATATTTGCACTTATCTTGCCAAGTCCATTTCCATCAATAATAACAATTATGCTATTGTGCTCACATTGTACACTGACTTATCAAATTGTAGAATTGACCTGGAAGTAATAACAATGAAGTGCTACTTCACATTCCTCAGAACTGGAGCCTCACCATCAGATGCAGTTTAGTGTTATAGCCAGGATACCCCTTTTTTTGGGTGGGGGTCTTACCCCTCTGCAGGGGATACAGTCAGTGTATTCTAAGCCTCGCTGACAGGCCAGCAGATTCTCCATTTTGTAAGACTAACATTAACAAATGATTCAATGTGGCCTTTGTTAGGCTTGTTAGAACACAGACACATGTAGCATTGCTATATGTGTCTGTGTTCTTTCAAAATAAAGAATATTATGTTTTTAAATAATTATTTTTATTATCATTATGTTTATGTTTATTAAAATGATTATAAAGATGATGAATTTTTGTTAAATCATAACAATGGCATATACTGTAGTACCTTGACTAGTACGAGTACCCAAACTTATGAGTTTCCCCAATTAAGAGCTGTCACTCAGTTGATTTTTTGCTTTGTGCAGACAGCTAAAATTTGAAGTAAGAGCGAGCTTCAGATAAGCTTATAATAATAAGTTCACTAAAAACATTTAAGTTTCCAAATTTATTATTCCAAAGAAAAATATTATTCATAAAAAAATAAACATTAAAACATATTACAGTACATAATTCATTACATTCTATATTATTATCTAATAAAAATTAGAGTGTTATTGGGGGCTGGGGCTGGAATGGATTAATGGCATTTCATTTTATTACAATGAGGAATATTGATTTGATATACAAGGGAATTGAGTTATGAGTGAACCAAATTAAAGTGAAATAACCACTGTATCTTCAACATTTCTTCAGACAAATGAAATGGATAAAGTATTGAGAAGTTACAATAATGGATTTTATTTTATATACTAAAATATTTTCCACAGAAAATGAACAAACTTACAAGCCTACTAAAAACAGAACTAGCTTGTAAAAATGTTATCTTCAGTCTTCCAGTGTTCTATCATACAGAAGTAAAAAGGTTTTGGCATTTTTACTGACCTTTGCAAAAACATTTAGCATTTCCTGCAAGAGCTAAATCCCCTCCCCTCACACACAAACACACACACACACATACACAGTTACTTACAGCAGGGAGTATAGGATAGAATGCAGAGATATATAAACAACCAGTCTCTATGACAATCAAGAATACAAATTGTAAACAAAAACAACAGCTATTAATACATTCATTTTACAAGGAAGATACTCTAAATTTTAGATGGTATAATTAATTATTGATAACTGCATAGTAACATTTGTAATTGATTTATCTAATGCTACAAGATCTCTAGAATTTTATCCACGTTGAAAAAAAAACAACCCAAAAAACAAAAAGCAACCCCCCCCCCCAAAAAAAACAACAAAAAAACAAACAAATACAGCTGTGGCACTAACAAAGCCTTCATCAAATGATAGCTCCATGGGTCATAAATGGTTTCCAAGCCAAGGCATGATTACCACTAACCCAGAGTGTCCCAGTAATACATTACAATACCAGCAGATTTCATTCTTGCAACATTAAATGATTAGTTCTTAGTATATTACAAATAATCTACATAGAATTGGAGGTGTGTGGTGTAAATGGCTAGTCATAGGAAATTGACTTATCAATCCAAGTTCAAATCCTGGACAAGGCTGTTTGTATTTCACATAGTGCTAATACCCTTGGGAAAGGTATGCATCAATATATTCTCTCTCCTGCTATGGGTTATTAGAAGGGTAAACTGAGTTCTTTAAACTTGGCTAAGTAACCAGTCTAGGAGAAGAAAAACTCTGAATTCAAACCTGTTCAACTCCGCTTTAGAAATTGACCTTGTGAGGGGTTGGTAAATATATACATAGAATTGGTGGTCAGAGTCCAAGTCCTAGATGAGGTTATTTGGGTTTCACTTTGCACTAATGCCCTTGGGAAAGGCATGAATTCATCTATTTTCCCTCAAGCTATGGGTAAATAGTAGGGAAGGCTGGATTCTGTACCCATGGTTAGGCAACTGGTCTAAGAGAAGAAAAACTCTGAATTCAAACCAGCTTTACTCTGCTTAAAATTGACCTGGTGTCAGGTGGAGTTGGGTAAATACATATAGATATCTATATCATAAATATGGATGTGTGTGTGTGTGTGTGTGTGTGTATGTTTTTACAAACAAATAAATAATAAATACTGAATGAAAAGACAGGCCCATATTTTGATAATGAACAAAGGGTTTATTTAACACAGGGTAGAGCAATGCTTTACCCAAAACAGTTAGTTACAAAAACTTTGTTGGGGACTGAAGTACATGTTATAGTATGGTTGTCTACTGGTTCTTACCACACAATGCACTGTCATGGCAGGCAATTCTCCCTACTCATCAAGGGGAACACCTCAGGAATTGTGGGAGTTTATCAATGATAGTTAATTTATAGTCAGTTAAAATCATTAATACATAGAATAAATTCTTTCATTAATAAAGTCTCTATGAAAATCTGAGTTAGATTTGCCTCAAAACAGCCCACGGTATTAGTGCATTTAAAATCCTGTAATGTGTCTTATATATCACTAACAAATAAAGGTTTACATAATATATGGTGTGGTTAACAAAACCGGTTTAATAAATAATTATTGGTATTATTGAATTCTAATATTATTGTTTTATTCTCCAAAATATTAAAATAAATCCTATGAATGATTTTTATATAGAAAACCAATTAAAATATAATCAAAATAAGTGTAATCTTATCTTAAAGGTGCATATTCTTGCTAGTGTTATTAATTTTCAGAAAGCAAGTCAATCAGTTGTATCGATTAAGGAATATTTCAAGGTTTCATAGTCTACTGTAAGTACCTTTCTAAAATTATGGTGAAGTCATGCTGAAAGCATAGATTCCTGCTAGATCACTGAAGTTAAGCAGCAATTAGTTTATTCAATACATAATTGGGTGACCACGTAAGCAACAGTAGAAACTGTAAACAACCTGAGCCCTTTGTTTATCAAAATTATTTGATTTGGCATTAAATGACCCCAAAAGGGTTGATATGCTGTAAAATAAAATAACAAACAACAAATACCTTTCTAAAAGACCCAAACTGAATAATCAGTGCAGTAATTGTTCTTTTTGATAATTTAAATTTTATGAAAATTTATTAAACAGTTATATGCAATTGAATATTTTTTGGTCAAGGTTTATCCAATTTTTTGACAAATCTGGATTGAAAGGGGATGACCCAGTTGAAATTCAAATTTCATTTGATAGAAATTAATGATTTGTTTATGCCATAATTTGTAATTGACTAATTTCATTTTATTTATAGACTATGTCTATTTTTAATTCAATTAATAAAACAACTAGCAGAACCTGTGATATACCACAGTATGATAATTTAATTATTATAATGTTGATATGTTTACTTAAGAGCTATTGCTAAATAGTTCAATATGTAAAAAGTATAATAATCTTGATTTAACTCTTTTTCACTCTTTTTTTCTTTCTTTCCTTCTTTTCACCATCTTCAATTTAGATTAAACAGATTAGCATTATCGCTTCCAGACGCTCACACCCTCTCTCTATCTTTCCCCATCTCTTTCTTTCTTTCTTATATTTTTTCTGTGTTGTATGTGCTTTTTCTTCCCTTTTTTCTTTATAATAAAAATGGAATGTTCCATTATTTAGTTAAGGTGATGAAACTTATAAGAAATAAGAATTCATGGATAAGAAACACCAGATAATGAGGACTTACATTTTTGCATTTCATCTTGAAAGATTTGGACGGTCTTATTTTTAACCAGAGGGTGTTGCAAGATGATAACAGTCATACGATTAAGAAACCAGAGTATTAATATATAGATTGTAGTAATTTAGTACTTATTCTAACCTTATTCTAGGAATTAAAACATTCAAGAAGAGGAACTTAAATCCCTATCTCTGATGAAGGTTTGAAATAATATCTGACAATACAGAAAATCAAATTGACATGATTTACTATAAAGATAGCGTTAACAAAAATTACCACATTTACTCGCAGATAAGTCTCACTAATGGATAGATTGCACTCCTAACTTGTGGTTGTCAAAGTGGGTATTGTGGTTGACCCGAAGATAGGTCGCATTATAATTTGCCTAGTTACATGACCTATTCTGACATAAAAACTTAACAATTATTCAGATTTGTTTCAAGACTTTGCTTATAAATATTAAATCTCAAACACTTTGCCATAGACTGTGATACATAATGCAATCATATAGAAATAAGAGCTTAGTACTATAATTGTAAATAAGTCGGCAGGAATCTCCGATATATATTTTGTGTATATGAAAGGCTTTGAAAGCTTTCAAATGCATATTGTATGCATTTCACATCATTACAATCATTGATCGTTGCTACTTAATGATGAATAAAAATTAAAGTAGTGCTGTTTTACATTTATTTTGAATGAATAGGTCACACCGCTGATTTTGGTGGAATTTTTTGTTAAGAAAGTGTGACCTATCCGTGAGTATATATGGTAAATTGTATTTCACTAAAACAAAGTCTAAATGTAACAAGTGTGTGTGTGTGGTGTGGGGGGAGAAGCCTGCGTGAGTTATTAAATGCAAAAGCCAGCCTTGTAGAAGAACAGTAGTGGTACTATTTAACCCGGGGTTTTTATGTGGATATCATGTATTGGTTAAATTTTGAACCTTATTATTATAATAAAAATTTTGTTTCATTTTTCATTATTTATGCCTTTTAGTATCTGACATTCCTTGAGTATTAATTTTGTAAAGACAGGGTATAGTGTAGAAACCTGGCTATAAATTGATAGAAGTAGTCTCATGGATGAGTGCACTTTCTTTACACCTTCACTGTGACAAATCAAAGTTATGGTCATATGTATTCCTGTGGTGTACTGGAGCATTAAAGGATGTTGTTAATTTTGAATTGCTTTTTATGATCAGCTGTTCTTAGTGAATTTAACTTTCCATATTGTCTTCCTTTTCTCATACCTATTTCTATAGAATATATTTAAAAGTGCATTTAACTTAAGATTTTTCAACTTACAATCTCATTTTTCTTACAAGGCCGGTTGCATTTCGCATAGCACTAATACCCTTGGGAAAGGTATGAATCCAACTATTCTCCCTTCAGCTATGAGTAAAATAGTAGGGCAAAATGGGCATTTAAGCCTTGGCATGACAACCAGCCTAGAAGGAAAAGTCTGAATTCAAACCTGTTAAACTCTGCTTCAAAATTGACCTTGAGTCACACCCTGCTCATTAGGAGTGGTTGGGTAAATACATAGATGGGTAAATAGTAAGGCAGACTGGGCTCTAACCTTGGCATGGCAACTGGTCTAGAAGGAATACTCTGAATTCAAACCTCTTAAACTCTGCTTTAAAATTGACATTCTATCACACCTTACTCGCATGGAGGGGTTGGTGACTAGATACAATCTCATTTTTTTTTCTAACACTATTGTATGTATTTACCAAACACTTCTACCACGAGCAGGTCAATTTTTAATCAGAGCACTGATGGTTTGAATTCAGAGTTTTCTTCTCCTAGACTGGGTGCCACACTACTGAATTTCCTAGTAGTAAATTGCTACAATTTTACTAAATGATGAATGAAGAAAAGATAAATAGCCAAGATAGGAATACTTGATATCATATAACTGTGTGCAAAAAAAGCTCTTAAGTAACTACACAAAAATGTAAATATAAAGGTACAATGAGTGCAATATCCTAATCTCTAGGCATAAATTAACCATAGACAGGTTGACATGCCATTAAAATTAATGAATCAAATAACCCAGTCTGCCATACTATTTACCCATATCTGGGGAGAGAACAAATGGATTCATGTGTTTCTCAAGAGCATTATCATGAAGTGAAATGCAAAGAGCTTTGTCCAGGATTTGAACTAGAGTTGCCAATTCCATTTCCTTCGATGATAACTGTTATGCTAAGCACACCTCTTAACCTTATTATAAAGTGGGGACTATCTGTATTTATCTATTGATATAAAACTAACAAAAATTTTCCCTTTTTCAATAAAGTTTTCTTTTGTAGTAAAAAGCAGCAATAATAATGGATTACAAGTCAACAAATTTCTATCAGTTAATGATGCTAGGGGAAGTGAAGGGCAATAAACATGGAGAGATGTGTATAAAATATTGAGAAAATGGAGTTCAATAGATATAGTAGTAGGCATTTTCAAACCATTGTCTTAATATAAGTTTGTATTGAATAAGGTCTGATAGAGTAATGGGTACTATTTAATATAGCCAGAATATACTTTGTAATAAATGTTTTGAATATTAAAAAGAATGAAAGAATTGATGAAATTAGATAATAAGGAACAATTGAAAAGGCTTTTAACATTTCTAGATGCTGTAGATCAAATAGACTCAAATCTTTACACAGGTTGAAGGATTATCACAATTATGAATGAAGAGACAGATTCAGAAAAAATTTAAAAATAATTCCTAGTTTTGGAAAAAAAAAGATTATATAAAAAAATTATGTATCATAATAAAGAAGGTCTACAAAATGGTTTGAATTTGTTTGTGTTTTTTTAAATTTTATTTCATTTGATGCGACACAGATTTCAGATGTCTAAAAATCTTCCTCAAACTGAGGAAGATTCTTAAAATTTGAAATCTGTGTTGCATCAAATTATATTTTTTTGATAAAAACAAACTTCAAATCATATTACAGACCTTCTTTATTATAGAATAATTACTTTTATCTACTTTATCAATTTTAGTAAATATCTACACATTTTTATGAAATAGTTCTCACTGTGTGCCTCACTATTGGAGCCCTGTATCAGGGTAAACACCTACACAGTTTTATTAAGTAATTTTCACTGGGTGTCACACTACTGAATTCAATAGTTTAGTAAATTGCTACAATTTTATGAAATGATGAATGAAGAAGAGATAAATTTAGAGAGAGAGAGAGAGAGAGAGAGAGAGAGAGAGAGAGAGAGAGAGAGAGAGAGAGAGAGAGAGAGAGAGAGTGTTAAATGGGGGATGTGTATCTACATAGCTAAATGGTTATTGACAGAAGGGAGGGAAAATCTATTTCAGCTGTTCCCTTACCCAAACTTTGATCTGATCGGCTCCGCTTGTCTATGGGCAAAGCAGAAATCAATACTATACCCCCCCATACACACATCCTCCTTTTTTTTTAAAGCTAACTTTCAATAAAATTATCCAAATTGGTCAAATATGACCCGTGCCTTTTTTTTTCAAATGATGAAACAGTTGATTGAGGTCTATGTGAACTATTTATAGCAACAAGCAAAATAGAGAAATATGTAACAGTGGGATCAGGATAGAAATAAATCAATAATTCTCTTCAATAAAATACAGGATTTTTTTTTTTTCTGTGTGTGCAGGTATAAGAATGATCCAGAGCATTGCCTTGTAGTTATCTAAATAGGTGTATTCATTCAAGTCAGTTCTCTAGCAACTTCCTACTCTTCTCAATTAAGCATCTTCCTTTTTAACAGGCATTCAGGCAACATTATTTGTTGTAATGTCAGTCAGCTGATCAGTTAGAATAAAGAGAAAGAAAAATAAAAAATGAAGCTGAACACAATAATAATAATAATAATAATAATAATAATAATAATAATAATAATAATAAAATGCATGATCTGTGCAGTTATTAGGTGCAAAGGGTATGAATTGCTTTTTGGATAAATGGAATCACACAAGGTGTACAGAAATAAAATAGTAAGCATTTTACAAAAAAATAAAAAAAAAAAAAAATAAATAAAAGATAAATAAATAAATAAAAACACTACTACATTATTCTGCTGAGAATCCACCCAATCAGTGAGGCTTAGAATATGTTAACTGTATCACGTGCAGAGGGGTAAGTCCTACCCCAAGTCTTGGGTATGACACTAAACTGCATCTGATGGCGAAGCTCCAGTCCATCACTGTCATTACTCCCAGGTTCACTCTGGTAGTAGTAGTAACTGTTAGGGTCCAGTTTATAGGCAAATAGATGTTTAAAAATCATTTGTATTCGATAGGAATACTTGATGCTATATAACTGTAAATTATCTATATCAAGAATAGTTACTTAGTGTGGAGTACTCCTTCATTGCCATTACTACCGGGTTCACCCTGTAGTGGTAGTACCTGTTAGGGTCCCATTTATGGGTCAAATAGATGTTTAAAAATGATTTGTATTTGATAGGAATACTTGACACCATATAACTGTAATTTTTTTATATTAAGAATAGTTACTTGAAGCTATAATTGTTTACTAAGGACTATTATTAGTTACTTTAAACCAAATAACTATGTGCAAACAAATGACAATTATTAAATAGAAATAATTACTTGAAAGCTTATAATTATGAGTATTATATAGAAATACTTGAAACTATACAACAGTGTGCAGATTATTTGTATTAGATAGGAATACTTGATATCATATATAACTGTGTACAAAAAACCTCTTAAGAAACAACTGCACAAAAATGTAAGTATAAAGGTACAATGAATGATATTTCCTATCCTCTAGGCATAAAAAGACCCTAGACAGGTTGGCATGCCATTAAAATCAATCAATCAATATGCTGATAAATCACTTGGTTGAATTTTACAGCATGTCAACCATTGGATTATTTTATGCTGAAGATGTTTTGTTTTATTCATTCTTGTTGGGTAATCAATTATCTTTTCAAACTCATTTTTTTATCTATTTAATCCATAGATGGGACCCTAACAGGTACTACCACTCTAGGTTAGAGTGGACCTAGGAGTAATGGAGATGAAGGGGTACTCCCCAGAGCTCTAGAAATGGAACTTCACCATTAGATGCAGTTTAATGTGTCATACCCAGGACACTGATAAATCATTTTCAAATGAAAGTGTTCAACAATTTTCTATAAATGAGTAAACAGATCATTTTTAGTTTCTTGATTTAATTCATCTTAGATTCATTTTTATTAAATGCCATAAGAATAAGAACATTGTTTATAGTTTGGCTTTTGCATTTAAAAAAATCTGAATTTTGGGTGAGACATACAATCATAAGGCAGTTGATGTATATCTTATGAAGATGTTAGCTTTTAAAAATAGAATGAGTAAAACAATCTTTTCAGTATGTAAACAGTCAATGCCTTCTTTCTTTTATATATACTAGCTGAACTTGTGAGAATTCCATGGTATAGTTAAAAACAACCAGTGGTAATAACTGTTAGGGTCTCATCTATGGGTTAAATAGATCAAAAAATGAGTTTGAAAAAATGTGTTAAAAAAATTTGAATACCAACAAAAATGTCTACATAAGTACACACCTGTAATTAAAAAAAAACTTTTTTTTTTCTAAATCAGAGATACCAGGTTTTTATTGTGTTTAATGGAACATTATACAATCAAAATGGATACTATTAGGTATTATTTATTATGAAATTCTACAACATTGAAACAAAAATAGTGTATCCTGGGTATGAAGTTAAACTGCATCTAGTGGTGAGAATCGAATTCTGGAACTCTGGGGAGTATGAAGTACCCCCTCATTGCCATTACTCTCATGTACACTCTGAACCAAAGTGGCAGTACCTGTCAGGGTCCTATCTCTTGGTCAAATAGATCAAAAATGTGTTTTTTAAAAAATTGAATGCCTCAAACAAGAATGAATAAACCAAAAACATATTTGGCATAAAATAACCCAAGGGTTAACATGCCATAAAATCCAACCAACCAATAGATGAAGATAATATTCGTAACCAAATGAAATGATAAGGGTATTTCAATAACCTTACCAATAAACATATGTGTGTCACAGATTAGATTTTTACAGGATTAATTTTAAGCCTCTTGGATTTGGTCTAAGAGGAATCTTAAGACACACTTTAATACAAATCAGTCCATATTTAATCTGAACTCTTAGATATAAAGTATGTTGTTATAGCAAACAATAGGACCAGGTTTATTAGTACTTAGCATACCTGTGCTGTCAAAATAAATAGAAAACAAAAGGAAAGCAATATTTAAGTAATTTTACACTTGCATTGTACCCCTTTTCTACTTGCACTGTACCCCTTTTCTACTTGCACAGTACCCTTTTCTGCTTGCACTGTGTCCCTTTTCTACTTGCACTGTACCCCTTTTCTACATGCACTGTACCCCTTTTTTACTTGCACTGTACCCTTTTCTACTTGCATTGTACCCCTTTTCTACTTGCACACAGTATCCCTTTTCTACTTTCAAGCTTATGATTAGTACAGATAAATTGTTGATGATTATTGAGTAAATTTAATTGTTATATCAAAGCACTTATCTTTTTTTTCTAATCATAACAAAGTTATAAAATGCAGTCTCTATAACATCAGAAAAAAGAAACTCTGTTATATAATATATATATATATATATATATATATATGCATTGTCTTATTGATTTATAAAAAATATGTATTGGGGGTATCTTCATAAGAGCTTCTTAAGAGAAAATAGTGTGATAGTCAGATGATATCGCACGTAAGGGCTGATTCATATAGGAAATACCACTTACCACTCCTTGTCACTAAGTTGATCAATTTAATGATCATCTCAGTCCCTTCACTCCAATATAAGATTGTTTATTTTCTGACACATACAATTTAAACCAACCTGCTTTAAAAACAAGATGAAAAAAAAGAAGACAAAAAGAAATGGGGAAAAAAACTGTTTACTACAGACATTATCAAGTGCTCGATAAAACATTTCCAAAACTTTTCCTTTGCAAAATTTAGTATTTAAACATAAAATTATTGTGTTTGTTGTTTAACATATTATTCTTTCACCTACCAATTGGTAATTATCTGGACAGTTGTTACATAATTATGTGCCAAAATTGCCGGTTATTTTCTATTATACTCATACACAAAAAAAAAATGAATTATCAGAGGTTGTATTATTTTTTATGAATAGATTACTTTTAATATGTCTGCTAAAGAAAAATATAGATTTTATTTAAGTATAGTAAAAAGAAATTAATACTTGTCTACTGCAATCTAATAGGGCCGGTTTAGCTCAATCAGTAGAGCATCTACCTAGAAATCACAAGGTTCCAGGTTCGATACCAGCCCTTGGTAACTCAGGGCATGAGTAGCATAGCTTGGATCTGTGCTTTTAATGGTAGGGCCTACTTGGCTGTATAATGCAGTGGGTAAACCTCCCTCCAATGGAGCCACCTGTTAGCCGTGGGTGGGAACATGTGATGCTAAAAGACTGAATCCTAGTGGCTGAGCAGTCCATGACATGCAACACTCCACTTTGGCTCTTACTTACTTAGTAGACTAGATGGGTGATTGGAGAGGCACCCTCTGATCAATCACCTGGTCACATCAAACCCTAGCACCTATATGATTGTCCCAACCCTACGGTGAACCCACAAAGCTTTCTATAATATATGTACTAGAAGGTGGTGGCTGAGGGTCTTAGTGTCCTGGGTATGAAATGAATTGCATCTAATGAGGAGGTTCCTGTTCTGTAACTCTGGGGAGTCTGAAGTACCCCTTCATTACCATTATTCCTAATTCCACTCTGACCCAGAGTGGTAGTAACTATTAGAGTCCCATCTATGGGTTAGATAGATCAAAAATAATTTAAAAAAAAATGTATTTAAAAATGAGTTTAAAAAAAAGAATTGAATATCCAATAATAATGAATAAAACAAAAACATCTTCGGCTTAAAATAACCCAAGGGTTGACAAGCCATAAAATCCAACTAAAACTGTTAATGATATGTAATTCAATTCAATATAACTGATTGAAGATTCAAATATTAATTTGATAGATTATAAAAACAGTTATCCAAGATCAATAATCATTTAACCATATAGATCAACACTTTTTGGTAGAAGATACTCTTTTTGACATGTTTCCTTAAATATGACAGACAAAGAATGTTTATTCAGTTTTTGGTTAAGCTTTCCCTACCAGTCAGTAATATTACACAAATATACATGAATGCTTTGATTGATTGATTTAATGGCATGTCAACCCATCTGGGATTATTTTATGTCTAGAGGTTAGGAAATTGCATTCATTGTATATTTATATTTACATCATTTGTGTAGCTGTTTCTTTATACAATCATTAATATATTTTCAATGTATCATTGCATTTTTTAAATTTATCTATAATCATTTGTTTTTACACAGTTATATTATATCAAGTATTCCTAATACAAATAATTTGCATACATTTGTATGGTTTCAAGTATTCCTATCTAATGCAAATAATTTGCACACATTTGTATGGTTTCAAGTATTCCTATCTAATACAAATAATTTGCACACATTTGTATGGTTTCAAGTATTCCTATCAAATACTAATAATTCATTCACAATTATATGGCTTCAAGTAACTATTTCTATTTAATAAGGATCATTTTTAAAACAAACAGTTTTATGTATTTCTATCCAATATGAATAATTTTCAAACATATCCATAGAAGGGACCCTAACAGGTACAACCACACCAGATCAGAGTGAACCTGTGAGTAATGGCAATGAAGGTGTACTCCACATTCTTCAGAACTGGAGCCTTACTATCAGATGCAATTTAGTGTCATACCCTGGACACACCCTTTTATTGGGAGCAGGGGTCTTACTTCTCAGCAGGGATACAGTCAGTGTATTCTAAACCTTACTGACAGGGTGAGAAGTTATCTACGAAACATTGGAAATCTTATAATTTCCATTGTGTTATAATGATGATGTCATGTGTAAAGATCTTAACACTTTAATGTTAAATTCAGTGTAAAAAAAAAAAATGGTCCTTTAGAAGTCACATGACTGACACTAAAGTTCTAAAAAATCTTTTAAAATGAATGGTGGCCATGAATGAATGTTTGATAGTGAATAAATAAATAAATGAATAAATAAGAACTCAGGAGGTGATTTGCACTTTATAATTCTTTCAAAGTCTTGGTCAATATTTTTCTCATAAAGCTTAATGCACAGATAAATCAAGTTCTATTTAAAACTCAGTTTACATTTTTGTCCAAGCATAATTAAAAACATGGGGGTCTGTTTGCTTGTAACAAAATAGTTTGAAGTGGAATTTTCTAGTATCTTAACTGACCTATTCATAAAACATGCTTGAGTTTTACCAACATAAAAGACGACCGTATGAATTTCTATATTGCATCCTGTGTGGAAGGCAATGAAGGAAATAAATATTTGGCTGAAAATTAATTAAGGAAATAAGTAATTTGTTTTGTTTAAACTTTATATATATATATATATATATATATATATATATATATATATATATATACCACTTCTGACCCATAATAGTTGCTACATTTGAATATATATTTTATGTAATAAAATGTTACAACTATTATGGGACAGAGGTAGTATATTAATTTAATCAAACAAAAATATTAAAATGAATTCCATACTACCAAACTAAAATATTTATTCATTTACAGTTAATGATGGATTGATTTTAACAGATTTCAACCTGCCAAGGGTTATTTTATGCCTAGAGGTTAGGGAATTGTATTCATTGTGTATTCATATTTAGATTTTTTGTGTAGATATTTCTTAAGAGTTTTTTTTCAAATTTTATTTTGCACACAGTCCTATCAAATACAAATAATTTTTAAACAGATTTATTTGACTCATAGATAGGACCCTAACAGATACTACCACTCCAGTAAAGAGTGGACCTGGGAGTAATGGGGATCAAGGTCACTATTAAATAGTAATGGATCTGTGATACTAGCTTGTTAACCATTGCACCACTATTAGATGCCTGATTTATAAATAAAAGTATGAATAGATTATTATTTAAAAAAATTTTCATTGCATTTCTAAATTAAATTATTAAATTAAATTAAATATTTTTTATAGCTCTACAAAATTGATCAGTGTTCACCTCAGGAGAGAGAGAGAGAGAGAGAGAGAGAGAGAGAGAGAGAGAGAGAGAGAGAGAGAGAGATCTTTATTCTTATTACAAAGAAAATAAGAAAAAAAAATTGATATAAGCTTCCTTATTAACTAGTTGAAGACATTCTTGTTTGTTGATTCAGAACTGATCAATGCAGAAACAACTTTTCATATCTACAGGTAAAATCAATGTTTATTTACATCCGTCAAGACTGATTAAATTGTTTTCAAACCTTTTGTGTAAATGTTACAAGGCCAGTAAAATTATATATACTAGCAAATATATGCACCCTCCGGGTGCAAGTATTTAAGTTTTAATGTAATAAAATATTGTATTAAATTAGAAAGGCTAATGAAACTAAATAAGAATACAGATAAAAAGATTTGAAACAGAGGGAGTATAATAAAAGATTTGAAACAGAGGGAGTATAATAAAAAATGGAACAACTGAAACTTACTCTTCCATCACTCTCATCTTTCATTGTTATTTTTTCTAATTTAAGTATTTAGTTAAAAGAGGAAGTAAAGAATAAAATTACAGTTATTTCTTCTTGTTAATGGATTTCATTTAAGATTCATTGAAGAGATTTTTGCTTATATTCATTAAAATAAAACCAAACAGTTAGAAATCAATAATACTAAGCACATATTTATTAAATTCGATTTTTTAATATTAATATGCAAATTAGCCTGCCCGTTCACACTGTAAACCGCTATTTTGTTGTATATATAAACATAATTGCATGTTGTCAGTATGTAGATATGGACAACAGTGGCTTCGGCCTCTGGACCATTGCTATAATTAACGGCGTCGATCCCAGGGGGCCATCCCCCCAGGCAACACCTGCCCCCTTGATTTAAAGGGGCAGGGCTGGGTTTATTGCCCAGTGCCTGAGGCGCCCCCCTTGAGGGGGAGTGCCGACGGGATCGATGCAATTTTTCACCTGCCACCCCATGAGTCTCGGCTTGTGGGTGGTCCCTTATAAATAGGGCCTTTGTACCTGATCCGTACAAGTGGGGTACATGGAAAATATCATGTAGATATAGTTAACAGTATTAATAATGTAAGACAATTTTATTAATAATTAAAATAAAATCATTGAGAATGCGATGTCAATAACTAAAGGAATTGTGACTTGAGTAGGAATATAGTTTCGGTTACAGACAGAAAAACACACAATCTCCATTATAATAAGATATATATTGATGATATCAAGTGTTTCTTTGATAGAATTCAACCAAAATTGAGAACTCAAACATACATATAAATATTTCCGCATATATATATGGAGTACTATAGATAAATGGTTATATATCTTATTTGGATATAAATATATTTTGATGTATTGTCTCGTCAGTCTGGTCTTTGTGTTTTTTTGTTTGACTTGAAGACCTAACAAACGTCGAATTTGGAAAAACGTGAAAAAGTCATAAATAAAGAAAACAGGAAAATCACACCAGTGAGACCGGGTGTGACGTCTTCAAAACAAAACAAAAAAACACAAAGACCAGACTGACGAGACAATATGTTAAAATAAATTTATATTCAAAACAAGGTATATATATATATATATATATATATATATATATATATATATAATATGTGTGTGTCTTTACTGATATTAGCTTATTATATAATATAAGGCTACAATAATGTGACACCCAATGAATTTCACTAAGTACAAGAGTGAATTTAACTTACTGCCAAGTCATGCTAAAAGCACTGGTCAGATAATTCAAGTTAAGCAGTGTTCAGTTCTAAAATGGGTGACCACATACACTAGCAGGTGTTATAATCTGTGTGCTAGAGTAAGCAAAGTTAGTTAATAAAGTACTACATTAGTGAATTTGCCAGTGGGGCAAATTTGCTAACCAGTTGTCACCTCTCTATGGAATTCAAATCAAAGGATAAAATTTTAAATTTTAAACAGATTATTTCTCTTTTTCCATTTCTTGAGAGGAAAAAAATGTCAGATATTATTATTAGGCAGTAAAAGAAAGAAAAAAGAATGAAGATTTTGTGTAGTACTGAATAGATAATAATTTAGTAATCAATTTTATGACATAACAAAATCTGACAATTTTCAACATGATAACCCCACATGTAATATTACAAAGGATTTCAATTCAGTCTATTTATATCTCACTCACTGGTCCAGTAACCTGATTTGATTGTGGGGGCACAACTCATGCATGTCTTGTGTAGGAAAAACTCAGTGGAGCCTATCCCTCTACAGGTCTACAAATAGTTTGAATTTCCAGTCTTTCCTTCTAGACAGGTTGTCATAGTGAAGTTAAAGAACCCAGTCTGCTCTACAATTTGCCCATAGCTGGAAGGAGAATAGACTTTTTCCAAGGTTATTTACTTATTCATGGCTTGGCTTCATGAATGAATATTAAGGGAGTGGTTCACATTGACTGCAGGCATGTTTATAGATTATAATGGTATTAGTGCTAAATGCAAATATCCTTGTTCAGGATTTGAACTTGGATAGTTAAGTCCACTTCCTACAATGATAACCATCAGATTTCTCCTAGGTATAAGCTATACGAACAACAACCACTTATACTTATAGACTATTCCATGCAGGAGGAGCTGGATTGAACAAGGAAAAAAATGCAAAACATGTATTAAATGTCAATGATAAATAGTCCTAAAATTACTTGCTTGATGGACTACTTCAAGGAAGGATCAGCAGACAAGGATTAAAACTGACACTACATTTTTCTACTTCAAGTAATAAATCAAACTGTATGCCACAAGTAATATCCACTGTGAAACTGTGGTCAATAAAATGGCAGAACTAAGCGCCTAAAATGGCAACTCAAATCATAAGACACCACGAGTGTCTCCATTCTTTACTTACAGGACTTATATTTCCTTGACAAAAGAGTTTAACTTGTGTGGTATTTTATTTAATAATTAATCTGATATGAATGGAAATTTCTGTTTTTATTAACAAAATAATTATGCTTTTAAGTCTTTTTTACTTACAGGACTTAAAAACAATTATTTTGTTGATGACAAACAGAAATTTTCATTCTAATCGGACTGATTATTAAATAAAATACAGCACAAATTAAGGTCTTTTCTCAAGTATTCATTGAATATTATATCAGTAAAGTCATTTGAAAGTATTCTTTTTCTTCTTCTTTTTGTTCAAGATCCTCCAAATTATAATATATTAGATTGCATTTGAGAAGCCTCATTCCATTTGTAACCCATGAAGTAATTCTTGAGTAGATAGAGTAAAAAAAAAAAAAAAGAAAAAAAAGAAGAAAAAAGAAAAAGAAAAATGTCTCCAATTAAAGATGATCGTATGAAATATGAACTGGTAATTAGTGATTGCACTATTTTACTGATAAAGAAAGAAGAAAACATGAAGAATATGAGTGAGATTTGTTTGTTTTCTCTCACAAAAGAGAACAAAGAATTGTTAAAATTACAATTCCCTTATTTCAAATAAAAAATCTCACTAAACAAAGGATTGTTAAAAGTAGGACATGCATTTTTTTCTTTAAAATATTGAGGTGAGTACCTTATTGATTTCAGAGTTAAGAAATATGCTGAGGACTTTATACTAATAGCTCATTGGTTAAGGCACAAGATAATGGGTAAGGCCTATATGATATTTAGGAACCAAATCTAATATAGATCAAAATTTGAGTTAACCCCCCCCCAAAAAAAAAAAAAAATACATAGCAAGCAAGCATTTTTTTTTTTTTTTTACATTGTAATCAATTATATAGAAAATTCAGTAACAACAAAATGATAGAGATTAAGAAAGAATAGATAATGAATTAAACTTTTCTTTAGATTTTAATCAAAATAAATATATAACTAACATTATTAGAATAGTTTATTAGATAATGAAAAAATATTTTCTTTCACTAAAAGTTTAAGAAACTTTGAAAATAATAGCATGGAGTAAGGCAGAATTTAAGAGCTAGAACTCTCTTCACAAGAGAGTACATAGATAGAGTATTGGTCCTGTGATTATAGAACTAGATTTTAGTTTCAAATGAAAAGAAAAATGAAAAAAAAGAAAAAGAAATGGAACTCTATCACTATCACCAGAGCTTGCTTTTTGTGTAAAAAAAATGAAAATTTAATTTATCTCGGAAGATATTTAAAAATTAGGATTTGAATAGTAAGAGAAGGAAAGTCATTGGTTGTGTTCATGATTAAAACATAAATCAATTATGTAAGACCACAACAATCAATGGTTTTGCGAAACTAACTTTTTATTATCCCCTCTCTACCCAGGTAATACCAGGTAGCCACTTTTAGTAAAGAATAAAAGAAAAAAAAAAGCTCAATGAAAATCAATGGTTATGTGTAACAATGGCAGATCTAATAGAAAAGAAATTATGTAAAATATCTCCAAGGAATGCAAAAATGCTTTCGATCAAGTAACTTAGCAGGTAGTAAATTTCAGTCTTAAAAAAAAAAAAAAAAATGAAAAACATGCAATTTCTGTTAATAGAAATACTAGAATATTTTGTAAAAAAATTCCTTGAAATTTCCTAATTCTCTATATTATTTCAATTATTATCAATTCTATGCCCCCCACCACCACCACAGAGTACTTAAATGAACACTCCATTCCTCTAGAATATTTCCTTGTGAAAAAAAAGTAGTACAATGATTCTTTTAAAAAAAGGATACAAGTGATATTGATTTTTTTTAATGACAGGTCAAATTAAATTTTTTTTTGTGATTCATTATATTACAATTTTTAGTCTATAGTTGCCAGTACCTTAATTGCTATTTTTAATTCATCTGAATATTTTACAACTTATTAAAAAGTTATCACAGTTCCTCTAAATTTATCAATGGAAACTAATATCTTTCATTAAAATTTTCCCACTACATTAAGACAATTTTTGAAAAGAATCAAGAAAAAAAAAAAAAAAAAAAAAAAAAAATTGAAAACTAAAAAAAAAAATCCATATATATATAGAATGCAATTTATATATATATATCATTATCTATCTATCTATCTATCTATCTATCTAACTATCTATCTATATATATATATATATATGGTGTACAACACTCTTCTCAGAGTGCACTGATACTACACTGATCTTAATATAAGCAGAGGGCTGGAGAGCAATATTTTGCTCAGAGCTAGAATGCATACTGATTCTAGGCAGAAGGCCCAAGAAGCTATATATTGACCCTATACAGAGAACACAGATACTACACTGATCCTAGGCAGAAGTGCTGATCTATATCTTATTATAATCGAGATTTGGCGTCTGTCTGTCTAACTGAAACTACGTCACAATACCCTCAGGAATTGTGTAAGTTTATTAATGAGTATTTAATTTATACATCATTTATAAATCATTAATAATAATACATAGAATAAATCATATTTATTAATGATTTCTATGAAAATCTGAGTTAGATTTGCCTAAAAAAACGGCCCATGTTATTAGTGCGTTTAAAATTCTGCAATGTGTCTTAAAATCACTAAAAAATAAAGGTTTATATAATATATGGTGAGGTTAGTTTGCATACTGGTTTGAACAAAACCAGATTTAATAAATGATTATTTGGTGTTATTGATCTCTAATATTATTGTTTTATCCTCCAACATATTAAAATCAATCCTATTAATGATTTTATATAGAAATTAATTAACATATAATTAAAATAAGTGTAATCTTTTTATATGCATTCTTATTTAATTTTTTTAGTTTTTCTATATTTTATTACATAAAACTTATGCTTATGCCCGAAGGGTGCATATTCTTGCTAGTATAAATAATTCTATCATTTTTTATGGGTACTATGATACTAAACTGCACCCGGTTCAGTTTCTTTGTTTAATGGCATATCAACCTTAGTGGGTTATTTAATGCCAAAATCATCCTTGTAGAACAGTAGTGGCACTATTTAACTCATAGCTGTGAATATTAAATTGGAATACTTGCAACTGTAACTGTGTGCAAACAAATGATTATTATTAATATTATTAAATAGAAATAGTTACTTGAAACCATGTAATCAAGGAGAAATTATTAGTATTAGATAAACAATATTACTATGCAAACTATCTTTACTAAGAATAGTTACTTTAAACTATAAATGATTATCATTAGTTACTTGAAACCATATAATTGCTCTCAAAAACAAAAAAGGTCTGACTTCAGTATTAAATAATCCAACAATGCCATAAAAACCGACAGAAAATAAATAAATAAAAATCAAGGCTGCTATATTTGGAGTGCATTCTTTTATATTATGGTTACATGTCCATGAATTTATGCAATATGGCTGCACACAGGAATGCTTTAAGATTATACTAAATGACCCATGAACTCTTTGTATTCCTGTTGTAACAACAGTCAATGATAATATCGATGCTTCTATTTAGCTTCTATTAAGAAAAGAATGAAGGATTCTAATTAGCATTTCATGCTTATCTGTTATATTGAGACTTTGGATAGTTAAAGGAAAAATAATGGGACCATATGACCTTTAGGCACCCCTTTTTGATCTCGATTCAGAAGGACATGTTTTTCATTTACAAATTGGATTGGAATTTGCTTTATTTTCTAAGAGCATTTGATTTTTTGTTTTGTTTTGTTTTACAGCGAGTCATTTAATGCTGACAAAGCTTTGAAATAAATTCATTCTTAATAGATACTACCCATAGATAGTACCCTAACAGATACTACTACTCTGGATCAGAGAGGACCAGGAGGCAATGGTGATGAAGTGGTGCTCAACATTCCCCAGATCTCCACAACTGGAAACTCATCATCAGATAGTCATATCATTCCCAGGACATGAAGACCCTCAGCCACCGCCTTCTAGCACATATATGATAAAAAGGGTTGGGGCTTGCCATAAGGGCAATAGGGTCAGGACAATCATATAGGTGCTAGGGCTTGATTTAACCAACTGATTGATTGAAGGGGCCTATCCGACCACCTGTGTAGCCTAAGTAAGGGTCTAAGTGGAGTGTTGCATGTCATGGACTGCTCACCCACCAGGATTCCATCCTTAAGCATCACAGGTCGCCACCCATGGCCAACATGTGGACCCATTGGGTTACCCCCTGCAGAGGTGCAGTTGGTGTATTCTAAAGCCCCAGCCGACTAAGAGCATTTGAAATGTATTGCTTTAATACAAATCACACTATGATTTACCATTTTTACTAGGTTATAAGTAACATTATATATATATATATATATATATATATATACATATATATATATATATATATGTATGTATATATACATGACTACCACCTTGAATGTAAATATGGCCATCACATAGCATCATTTTGTAAAAGAATAATTAACTATGCCATGAACGTATGTCCATGCAACATTATGTTAATAATCCCATCATGATATCAAGCAATACTTGAACCTGGAGCTTTTATAGTAAGGAAAGTCAGTGCATTGAATTGATATCATCTTTAATAATATATATATGTTATTAAAGATGAGATCTCTCTCTCTCTCTCTCTCTCTCTCTCTCTCTCTATATGAAAAGAAAATAAAGGAAAGAAAGTATTGAATGGATAAAATAGTATATTTTAATTAATTTAACTTACACGTGTTTCGGTCAGGAGTTTATCCATGTGTACATTATTCTATCTATTATTATTTTCAAATAACAAAATGAAATGAAATAATAATAATAATTTTGTTATCTAAAAATAATAATAGATAGAATAATGTACACATGGATAAACTCCTGACCAAAACACGTGTAAGTTAAATTAATTAAAATATCCTATTTTATCCATTCAATACTTTCTTTCCTTTATTTCTCTTTTCAACATACCGTCAGATTCACTTTAATTTTCATTTTACATATACACATACATATATATATATATATATATATATATATATATATAGGTGCAAGTCTACACCATTGAAGCTACTGAAGCTGTAGGCTTTATATCAGAATACCTATCCCAGTTTAGCTCAGTTGGTAGAGCATCCGCCTAGGAACCACATAGTTCTGGGTTTGATATTGGCTCTTGCCAACTCAGCACATGCATAGCACATAGATTATTGCACATTTCTCCACAGTATGTTATGTTTAAGTACTTCTTGGAAGCGATACAAAGACTGCTTGAAAAAATCCCTTGGTGACTGTCACATCAACCATTAATCCACCCTACCATCTTACCACTAATAATGCTGTCTCCTTTGAAAACACCCACTGGGCCACTCTCAAGGACAAAAGGCACAGGAGGAAGGACTACAACACAATGCCATCAAACCCTGACCAGACCTTCAGCTGCAGCTGCTGAGACCGTGCCTGTCTGTTCCTCATAGGCCTTATCAGCCACAGTCAACGTAACCACACCCTTAATCTTCATTCACAAAACCAAGCCATGATATATGACTTCTTGGAAGTCATTATTGTAACAACTTCAGGTAATCTGAACATTAGCTACATAAATGAGAGTAATCTCCCCTTGTTTGTTTCATTTTGAGGAAGCCATATGTTTTGGTCGGCCATTTTCATTTCACCGTAAATCTACACTGAACATACAAATTTGTTTGAATCAATGCTAATATATACGTTATAACACGAAAATATCATTAAATGTGTTCTTAATAACAATTAAATTCATTTCAAACAACGCGCAAGCACAATTAAGAACACATTTTATGATATTTTCGGCTTCCCCAAAGTAAAACAAACAAAGAGAGATTACTCTCATTTATGTAGCTAATGTTCAGATTACCCAACTTCAATTGTTTATTTCTAGTAACATGAATTATGCATTAAAATAAAATAACTTCATTCATTTATAAAAAAAAAATCAAATGATTTCACTGAAATCATTTCAGGTACTAGATGTCTCACTCCCTCCCCCAAACTGCTAGATAAGCAAACACATCACAATATTCCACTTGGGACCATCTCTTTAGACAAATACAAAAGCTAGGATTTTGAAAGGTAATTCTTTAAGAAGGATTGTTGCAACACAGTCTTCTCTAGCGAAAATTTCTGCCAAGCCTTGTGCTAAAATAATAAGCTATGGCTTAAATAGTAAGTTAGAAGTTTTAATCGGAAGAACTCAACTGCAACGAATAAGTTGAGTGCGAAGAGAGATGGATTGGGTTGGGTTGAGTAGGAAAAAAAGGAAAAAAAGACTGGCTTTAAATTCATGTTGTGTCACTTGCATTTAACTTGGTCCAATCCAAGTTGCTTAAGAGAACAACATCTTTTGCATAACGACAGTTACAATTTTTTATATTTTGAAAAATGTACGTGTAAACCGAAACTAAGGTATTTATTTGAGGATGATAAATCTTGACATAATGAGCTCTGTTTTTTATTTTATTTTATGCATTTTAAGATAAAGAAATAAAATTACAGCACGAAAAGTAAATACCCATTCACCCCCTACCCACCACCATTATCCCAATACAAAGAATAATAAGAAAAAAACTATCGAGATTGTATTTGTTACAACGAAAGAAGGATGCGAGATTCGTCAAGTTCAGACCTGTTGATCTATCAGGCTTTGTCTGCCTTTAGTTCCTTGTTTGCACGTGCACAACACGCACAATCAGGCAAAATTTCATTTTTTTTTCTACGCTTACATTTGGGTATTTAGAATAGTTCGTTGCTTAACAAACTTGTCCTAACAAACCAATTTTCGATCCTCACAGGGCACACTACTACTGTGTCCTTGAGTCAGACTAAGTAAGTTATTGTGTCTAGAGGAGATGGGCGCTCTCGGGATTTAAAAAGAATTTATAATTTAAAAAACGATGCTATTTTATCAAAATTTTAAGGATGATAGTTTTTGATAAAAAGAAAAAGACGTTAGATGTATGGCGTATGCCACAATTTTTTTTACTCTTGTTGCTTAAGTTATTCGAATTAAGAGCGAATTTCAATGTAAATAAATGAATAAAACCGAAAAAAAACCCCCAAAAAAAAACAAAACAAAAAACAACTCAAAACAAAACTAAGAATAAGATGATAAAAAAACAACAAAAACTCCAGTAAATGAAAAGATAAACCAACTGCCTCATTGTAAATAAAATTTCAAAAATAGTTGGAAGAAATCCAGTTGGCAAGTGGATTTATTTGTTGACATTTCTTCATTAAAGAATAGAAAAATGCTGACAATGAAATTTGAAAGAAAAGAAGAACTCAAAAATTGATATAACATTTTCTTTTTCTTCCATGGAAAATTTGAGTTTTAGTGTTTATTAGTGTCACTAATTTAATGAAAAGGAAAAAGAACAAAAAGTAAAATCAACTATTTTATTTTATTTTTTGCTTTAAGAAATGGGTTTATCTAATAATCCATTTCTTATCATCATCATTAAAGAGCGAAAAAAAAAGGCTTATTAACTCTTGCTTTGCTATGTGTCCTATTACTATGATATTGTGTCAGACTAAGCTAAAGTTAAATAAATGTCAGACACTTCAATTGGAGCAGAAATTAGTGAGCTAGTTGTAGACCATTGTAGTGGGTTCGATACTCACTAGGTGCTCCACATTTGTAACTTTACGGCTGATTATTAGTAATTCACTGACTAAAACGTAGTAAACCACCTCATTCGCACCTGTGGGTAAGTAAGATTATCAGCTTAGTTCTAAGCACCTAACGCTCGCCTAAAAGGAGTAAGGGCTGGTTTTTTGCTCGGTGTCTGAGGCACCCCTGAAGTGGAATGCCGACGGAACTATTTTTGCCCCACCCCGTGAGAGTCTAGATTCTTCCAGGGCCACTCCACACTAAATCGACACCGTGACACTTTTTTGGCCTCGTGGGGAACCAAATAAATACCACCTCATTGTGGGTCATTCGTTAGAAAACTAGTCTCGCAGATTATTGTGGGTTCGATCCTAGTTGGATGCTCCGCACTTTTGGTCTTGTGGCTGGCTAAACTAAGCTTAAATAAAAACCAAATCACTTCGTCGTGGTGGATCAATGGATAAGATACCATTACTACTAGCCAGAGTTCGATCCTTAGTGACATTAAGTATTTATTCCATTATTGTGGGTTTGTCCCAGACTACTAAAAAAAAAAAAAAAAGAAAAGAAAAAAAAGAAAAGTTTAAATCAGATAACTTGAAAATTATCTAAAATAAAAATAAAAACTTATGAAAAATAATCATTTGAAAACATTTTAAGAATGAATAAATAAAATAAAAAATTATATCTAAAAGTGTAAACAAAACTTAAAAAAAAAACCCAACAAAATAAGTATTTTTGCAAACATTTCATAAAAAAAAAAAAAAAAAAAACGAAACTTTAATTCACTCTCTAATAGAAAATTAAAATATCATCAGTGACAATCGTCTTATCACGGAGAAAACAAAGTAACCAAAAATGAATTTTAAATAATTTCCATCTATGTAGAGTTATTTTCAAATCAGTTCCTTAATAATGCCAAAATATCAACAACCGAAAATAACAAAACAAAAAACGTAACGTATGAACACAAATTGTTCTGTTGATAAATAGGTGGCTTTTTTTCTGCTAAAAACTTGTGAGCGTTTTTTTTTTTTTTTTTTCAAAACTGTTAGTTAAAAACATTGACATTTACATTCTTTGAAAGAAATTTTGTATTAAAAAAAATGACGGTTGCAGGATGGATACAAAAGACATAAATTTATTAAAATCAATAAATCAAATAGAAACAAAACACATAAACTATTCTTCTTCACTAATTTGTTGATTGGAAAAGTCAGTCCAGATACTTATGATGTAGAACATCCCTTTAGAATTTAGTATTTATTTACATTCACAATCCAGATAAGAATAAGTTCCAGTCATTGTCTTTTTATTTATGAAAATTTACGCAAAAATAAACGTCTAATCTTAAACGATAGCCATATTGATTAACCTAGGGATGTACAAATTCACGCACTTGCTAAAGCACCGTCTTTTGCTTTTATTAAAATTCCTCTAAAAGCAGCTAATTATTGGATTTTAATAAAATTTTCGGTATTTAAAGCAATAAAAGATTCTGAAGACGTTTTTTTAAAAAATTGTTTTGTTGCCATACGCCAACCACAGCATCCTCAATCATTTTGTTAATTTGATCGCCTTAATGTGAATTATTTTTACATACTTTAAAGATAAATCCATGGAGAATTAAATTTTATTTACATCTTTTATAACGGTTTGACAATTTTGCTTGTACGAATGTCTTATTTTATGTTAAAATCCCCTGTAAAATAAGTTCTTTTAGACTTTTTTTTTTTTACTTTATTCGTTTTCGTAGCTTAATCTTCTAAGAATGTGATTAATAAGAGAAACAAAAACAAGTTAAACTTCTTTTTTTTATGAATTAGATTAGAAAATGTCAATTTTATACATCCCTAGATTAATCCAACCATCTCAGTCACCTAACCATGATGAAATCTCACCAGGAAAGTGATTTTTTTATATATAAATTTGGTAATTAACTATAATTAATTAACCCTTTAAACATTAAAAAAAATCACCACTTTCCGGCTGAGTGATGGGGGATTGTCTTGTCTCTTGTATAATCAATATGGCTGTCTTTTAAAATTGTACTTTTTTTGTGTGAATAAATGTTCATAAATAAAAAGAAGACAATGTCTAAAACTTATTCTTATTTGTATTATAAATGTAAGTACTACATTTCTATATAACTTTTTTAAAAACATTACCATAGCCATTTCGCCAGTGTGCTATTCTAAACAAGTACGGTAAGTCCACGTAGCGGATTGGTTGGTTAGTTAGTAAACATCTCGAGGTAAAGGGAAAAAAAAGGATATATGCATGTATATATGTGACATGCATATAAACATATGTATAAGTAGGTAGCGAAAGTGTTGCTTAGCAACAGCGCCAAGTAGGAGGAGGTATTTGGCAGGAAGAGGTTGTAAGAGTGTAAATGGCAACTGACCCTTAAAAATCATGTTGTGTCACGTGTAACCGACGCACGACAAGTTGCTGCCCGTCGCCATCAGCCATGCCCGACCCCTACACACCCAAGGGAAAGGGAAAGATACGTAATCGCGACAACACTCAATAATATAATAATAGACACCTATTTTTCTTCTCGCAAAAGTTATTACCTCGTCTCTAACTTGTTCTCTTTCTTTTTTTTTTAGTCTGTTTTTTTTTTTTTTTTTTTTTTGTCTGATCGTAAACAAGAACAACAATGCTGAGAGAGCAAGCGAGAGAGAGAGAGAGAGAAAAAGAGAAACAAAAATAAAAATATGCTAGCCTAAAGAAAGATACGATATACCAAAAACTTAACTTAAAGTAAAGTCATACACACGAAACTTTTAAATAGTAACCAATTAAATGAAATATTAACCACGACAATTTATACACGAAAAAAGTCGAAGGTATCATAAGTTTTACAATTATAAAACTTGTTGCAACAACAAACAACAGGAAATATTTTTTGCTCCGATTTGGCGAGATATATGTGTGTTGTGTACGTATATGTAGATAAGAGAGATATGTGTATGTATGTATGTGTATGTGTACACAAAAAAGTCAAGAGTATCTTAAAACTTGTTGCAACAACGAAGAAGAGGAAAGTTTTTTTTTACTCCGATTTGACGAAGACATTTGTGTGTGTGCGTGTGTATGTGTATGAAAGAGATACATTTATATGACATACAATACACACACATACACAAATCATACGAGAGACATTTGTGTGTATGTATGTACGTATGTATGTATGTGTATGAAAGAGATATGTGTATGTGTATGATTTAACGAGAGAGATGTGAAATAGATGAAGATTTTTTTTAGATCCTCAAAAATTATCCTAAATTTTTCCCCGCTATACCTTTTCTATGTACAACATTAAACATGTATTTATTTATTTTACATATTTACATTTTAAATGGTATTTCATGAATAATGAAATGCAGCTGATTTGTTATCAGTTTTTTGTATACGATATATGTGTGTATGTAAGTGTGTGTGTGTATAATATATACATATACACACAAACACACATATACACACACATACATACAATACATATACACACAACAGATGATTGCAAGCAAGGTGGAGATGGTGTTTCTACGCACTTTTTAGAAGATACAGATTTGGTAACGAACCTCACTAACCCGTGTGAGATGAACAATGTTTAGTACAATCTTCATGATACATAGAATATGCAAAAAAGTGAATGTTTTCTCTTAGTTTGAGGTCAAATTTATTTTTTCTAATAACTGCAATAACGAGGCTCACCAATCCGACACCGAAAACGAAACATGAAGAAGAGACCTTGTTGTATCCTTCAACCTACACTTGCAAAATATGCAATGATACTAAATTAGTATAATCAACGAATGAAATATTTGCCGTGAGAGTCTTGTTACATAACGTTCTTGGTTTTTAAACAACCTCCCCAGTAGCTTCATAGTTGCCTAGAGAAATCAAATACTTTTTAAAATTTTAAGAAGTTATTTGATTTTCCTAGGTTAGTGGTGAGGTCGTTTGTATTTTTATTACATCTTTTAATACACCACCCACAATATCAATCATTAAATATTTTATAACACCGTGGGTTTATTTTACCTTTAAATAAAAAAGAAAGATGTTACTCTTTTTCTTAAGAATTATCATACCTTTGTTTTTAATTGGAAAACAATAACTTATCCTAAATTGGAATTTCCCATAAATCAAGAACAAGCTAGAGGTAATCTTAACTTTTAATTTTTCAATTTTCATTTATCTAATTTTCAAATAAAGTAAAGTAATTGCCCCAATATTGACAAGGATGGTTTTTAAAATATAAAATAGATTTCTACAAGAACACCATAGACTTCAATATCAGCAAAAAGAAACAACAATCTCCTTTTATTTTATTTTCATAGCTTTAACATAAAGAATCATAAAAAAAAACCCAGCTTTTTATAAAATATTGAATAATTTTTCAGATTAACTAAAACAAACACAAAGGTAATAAAAAGAATAAAGACAATTTTCTCGTCATCAAATTGACAAATATCTAAAATAAACAATTAACGAAAAATCTAAAAAAAGAAACTTTACTTTTACGATTTCTTTTAAATTTAAAAATAATCTGCGTTCCTGGCTTTTTTCCCCATTTTTTTTTGTTAAAAATAATAATAATGATTAAATTATGAGGAGTTGATATCTATTTTTGTTTTCCAGGTAAAATTTGTTTAATAAGAGATGTAATAACCATGACCTTTATATAAAATAAGAAATAGAAAGAAGAAAAGAAAAGACTAAAATGTAAAAAGAAAAGATTGGTTTTAAAGTTTGGAATTTAAAGTTCTAATTATTAGTCCTGCTTTTAACTTTTTTTTTTTCCAAAATTTCAAAAATATATTTCCAGTAAATTTCTTGCTTTGTTTTGAAACAAAATTAAAATTAAATATTTTGAAATTTTATATATAGAAAAAAAAAAAAAGAAAAAAGAAAAAAGAAAAATATTTCAGTTTTGGTTTCTTTTTAGGATATTTTCTTTACCTAGCTGAAAGGAGAGGGATGAGGGGGGCTTAAAGGAAAATAAAAATACAGATTTTTCTGTGATATTTTATTTATAGACAGGAGTCACGTTTTTCTCCACTGTAAATGATTGACAGAAAAGAAGATAAAAACGAAAAAAGTATAGCGCATGTTATTTTTTAACTAAGATAAAGAAAGTCAATCTTTTAGAAAATTTATATTTTTAGTCTCCAGATTATGCGAATTTAGAAACAATTTGAAAAATAATATCATCAGATCGTTCTGTTTATATCAGCTTCGCCGTCCCAAACAATAAAAAAAAAAAAAAAAAAAAATAAAAAAAAATAAAAACATTCGGACTTTTTCAGACAAAAACTCCGAAGAAAGCGCAAACAATTAAGGACACAAAATGGAGGATCAGTTTATTATGTAATTTATCTTTATAACTGATCACCCAATTAAACTAAGCTTTTGGGGCCCCAAAACGTAAGAATGCGGACCCTAAGAACATGCTAAAAACAGGAGGAAATATTTAAACGTCCGAGTTTTAATCTGTTAGACAAAGAGAGCAATTGCAGAAAAAAATAAAAGATAATTGCAATAAGACTTGTAAACTCTTGCATTTATACTTACAACATTACGTAAGTGTGCAAATTCGGCATTTGACCCGTTTTTCGAGGGCGATCTGCCCACCACAAGATTTATAACAACACCATCAACAACAAAGTTACAATCTTCGTCTCCACTGCCGTATTTTTCTCGCAAAGCATCAGTAAATGATTTCACTCGTTCTTTCTTTTCGATTTTGTCATTTGGTGAGAGTTGGAATTGTTCGCAGTGATCTACTTCCATCGTTTTTGCTTAATTTTTAGCACATCACACTTCTGCAAGAAGACGATGACAACAACAACAGAATAAAACTAAATATTTACTACAAGTCCCCTCACGCTTTTTGCATGCTATTTTTAGACGATGTTTTGATACGGAAACCTTATGCACAATACCAGAGTTTCTCAAGAAACGACTATATTAAAACTTCTGACGAAAAAAAAACACAATAATAACATTAATATCTACGTAATATGACCGGATAAATATTTAAAAGTATCCAGAAATATTAATTTTAATAAATGATTGCGATATTTAAAGATTTATAAAAACTTAGGCCTTAGCCCATCACGTTGTTGATCTGATTAGCCAATCAAAACGCCGTATTACCCACGCTACCGAAAGTAAGTCACGGAAATAGTCGATCACTTCCGAGTGTTTCACCTCAGTCAAAATGGCCGATTACGAGAATTTCGAGTCCACCGGTGAGCCTAATGTTGAAGAAGACCCAGCCGCTGATTTCCTGGCTCGAGAACAAACTGAATTAGCGGGGCTTGAAGATGAAAGCTTCGCTATCGATGAATCTAGCCAACCTTCTGAGGGTAATGTATCTATATTTTTCGTGTAAATGTTGCCGTCGCACGCTATAAAGTGTGACATGGCAGTAACACCCCCTCACAATACGCCCATCAAAATTTGTAAATCGTCCCCCCGAGAGACGAACTAAAACTATATTTGTTTAAAGTATTGTTAATTTTTTAGTTCAAATATCAATGTAGCTCGTTACAAGATCATTACATTTAGTTAAGTGTTCTTACAAGTATTTCAATTTCAGATATACGATGATGTGTTGCTTTGTGTGTGAGAACTGGTATAATTTCATTAGAAATTGAACGAAATTTTTTAATGACAACCTGTAAGATTTAAATGTAGTAATACTTGTTATTTTAGAGTTGAATATAATAGAAATGGTTTTTGTCTAGATTAAGAATAAAAAACATACTTGTGAGATATAATAATTTAATTGTTATTTTCACGTAATCTAAAATATTGCCCCAAGGACAATATTTGAAACCGTTCTCCTTTGGATCAGATGATTAGTTAACTGCCACACAAGACAAGTCACTTATTGATTACAGAACTATTTACGGGATAAAATTTCATTCATAAAATGTGGAGCATTTTAATATGACTACTATTAAATCTAATTCCTCTGATCCTGAAATTTTAGGGTGAATTCTATTTTCACGACACTGAAATATTCTTCTTGCTACATTGAGTCATAAATTAGTGAATTTTTGTACTATCCTTCAAAGACCCACCCATTAAAAAAAAAAAAAAAATCAAAAATGTTTCCTATTTTGAAAGGGATTCGTAGCTTTTTATGGTTTCTAAATTCTGCTACAAAGCTTAAGTGTTCTTGTTTTAGTAATAACAAAAATAAGAACTTGGAATTTAATTTTAAGAGAAGTTCAAATGAATGAAGTTTTTAATGAGTGACCCAAAGTTACTATCTAGTGAAGAAAATTTTCAACTTGATCATTTTTTTTTGTTAAATATAAAGTTGTAATGGCATTTCTTTTTAAAGAAGAATGTGAATACTACTTATTGTATGCAATTATCACTTAACTGGATATTTCATTTTCCTTATTTATGTGGTGTTTACTGTTATTACTGATACCTACATTAAATTCAGTTCACTTCGATCATATGATCGTCATCGTAGGGGGTTAAGGGTAAAAATGTAGATCAACAATTGCTTTCTATTGAAATCAATTTTTAACTGGTAAAAAAGGAAGAAAAAAATGAAGCTTACTACCAAATAGACGTAAATTTTGGAATGGTAGATTTATAAGCTAGCTTTTAATTCTTTAATTTTTCTATGGATTAAAATCTTTTTTCTTTAACTTAAAATGCCTATTGACTAAATGACCCTTCTTCAGTCTTACACTGCACATGATGTTTAATGGGATACTTTTTAAAACATTTACTTATGTTCTAATACACATTTTTATAGTTATTCAAAAGATCTTATTTTTTTTAATTCTTGAGCTTTAATTTGAATACAAATTCATGTTATTTTATGAGCTACATATCACACGTGAATAGTGGGCGATCCGTACTACTAATTGACCGACTTCTTTATGACGTTTGTCCTAAGGAGAATAAACTAGTTTTAAAAATTGGTATAAAAATTATTCAATTTACAGTGCTAAATTTATTATTAAAATATTTTGTTTCAAGTGATTTTTTTTATCAAAAAGAAGTTTAAAAGCATATCTTTTTTTTCTTCTAAATAATAGGATATATACTGTAAGTTTGACTCTAGTAATAGTTAAGATTTTAATTTTCAAAGATTAAAAAAAAAAGATCTCGACGGATCTAGTTAGTAACAAATATTGGTGCTTGTGTCCAGAATAGCACGCAGTTAAAATGTTTGCAGTAATGTACATATAGAGAGCGAGAGAGGAATGTGATAATTCATTCAATATCCGGATAAGAGTAAGTTTGTCATTATTTTAATATTTTATTTAATTTTTTTTTACTGAGCAGTTAAACTTAAAAATTACGTTTTCAATTACCTACAATTCACCCATCTACCATATTTCTTTAGGCCTTTCCTTCCCCAAATCCTTAAGGTATCGACTTATGGACACTATATAATTTTTTGGATTGAAATGTAACTGTTCAGTAAAAAAAGAAAAATGAAGCAAATGACTGAAACTTTTTAATGTTGAGGGTGAATTAAAGTGTTACATTTCTATATAATTCTTTTGTACATTACCACAGAAATGTTCTTTTTTGTGTGATTCTGGACAAGTTCTCAAATAGTGTTAAATATACAAAGAAAGAAAAATAAGTAATTTGTAACTGATGTTTAAATATGTCTGAAAGTAATATTTGAAAGGGAGTAACTTTTCAATCTTTAAGCTTCAAAGTTCAGTGTTTATCATATGTCATGAGGAAATGTGTTGAGAAAATTGAAGTCTTTTTTATATTTATATATTATATATTGGTATGTAATGAATATATATTTGGAGTAAGGAAACTGTAATATATTCATACAATGAAACTGATAGTGTACATATTGATTACAAGTGTAAAGCAGATATACATTGAATTAATATACTTCATCACATGAGAGAATGGCAATTATAATTTTTGAAACATAGAAAAATACAAATAATCAATTATAAATAGCATTTACTGTTAACATGAAAGAAATGGAATTACTATTTATCCAAATGGTAAAGTTTTTTAATAAGTTTACTAAAAGAAAAGATACAAGTAATAAAGTATTTAATTGCTTGATACACAGGGGGGTGGGGCTGCACTCTGTCATGGTTACCCTAAGGATGAGCAAAGTAGCATCTGTTTTCATGCTGTTGGATGCTGGGGCTTTAAGATATCCAATCTAATATAATCTTTTAAGCCACTATTATTTCTTTCTCTAACCTTTTCTAATTTATTTTGAAAATTAACATAGTCAACATCTGTTTAGTATGTAAAATAGCTTCTCATAAATAAATGAATTTAAAAAACAACAAAACAATTTCTAATGAATATCTTCAGAACAATATGATCAACATCTATTTATTTAATCCAGTATTTTTAAAAAATAACTTCCCACATTTGTCATCTAATTAAACATACTAAAATAAACAAAAAACAAGAATATTGAAAAATAAATTACCCAATTTAAAAAAATATATTTTTTTATTTAAAAATTGTTTTTTCTTGTATTAACCATTCTTGTTATATTTATTAGATTTCTTGCAAAACAAAAGTGATTTGATTAAAAATTATTAATCAAAAATATATTTAAACTAATTTTTTTCCACCCTAAATTTAATTTTTACTTGATAAAGTAAGCATTTTTAAAGAAAGAATAAATTTTGACTGTTTTCAACTGTTAGATGAGTATGAAAACCTGGAGTGAATTTGTGGCTTATTTCTCTTAGTGTTATCCTTCTCCAATATAACCTCTAAACTAATACTTTGTAATTATAAGATAATTAGTTCAAGTACCTGTTTATATCAGGTAAGAGGTCAAAACTTGGATTGCAGACACGAGAATAACAAATGTCTGAAAATCCCTTTGGCTTATTTTTCTAAACAATCTATTTTAAAGTTTTTATTGTTAATTAAAAATTTATACTGAACAGTTACGAATGATAACTTATAAAAGATTAATACTCATAACAAAAACAAAACAATTTTTTAATATTATGAACTGATTATTATGAGAAAAAATTCAATTTTGTTGAGAATTTTTATTTTTTATTTTTTTTTATTTGAGTGACACTGAAGACATTTATTGAATTAACCATTTTTGTTTTTAGCCTGGATAGTTGTTTCTAACAAAGCAATAATGCTATGGAATTATTTTATATCTTCAGCCTGAAGAACTACCTATAAATTGAATGATTATTTCCTATAAGTCTAACATAAACAAAGGGGAACCACTCTTGACTGATAAATTATTTATTTATTGATCTATTAGGAAAAAAGATGGAGTTAGGGTTTAGGGCTAGTTTAATGGGAAAATAAATAATTTATCAGTCAAGAGTGGTTCCCCTTTGTTTATGTTAGAATTATAGGAAATAACCAATTGAATTGTTTAATTAAATGTGAATCATTTTAACAAGACAATTCAATTTTTTTTTTCTAATTTAAATTTTGTATGAAAATTTTGCAGCAACATGGCTTCCATCTTGTGATGTGATCTTTCTTTTTCCTTTGAGACCCCCCCCCTTTTTTTTTTAATAGATTAAAATCTTACCCTGAGTCCAAATACTAAATGTATGAAATTGGCCATATATAGAGAATAAACAAACTGACTGTTCCTAATTATTAATATGAATAACCCTGAGGTCAGATCTCAGAATAAGCAGACTATTTGTTATTATGATTCCATTGCAATACAATGAGTGTTTACAAAGACATTTTGTTATCATTTATTTATCTCGTGAATATGAAGTAATGTGTGGATGTAAATTAATGTCACTATTTGTTTCAATGAAAATATCTTTAATTCAGTGCTTATAAATTATACACCTAAGACAATTTAAAAGTGTATTACAGACAAATAATTTTAAAAAGTTGGATAATTTATTTCTTTATCTTTTTCTTTTTGTCTACTTTCCTATGTTTAATTAGATGGCATAAATATAAGAATCTATTTAAAAAAAAAAAAAAAAAAAAAACCCTGATCAAATAGATGTTGGTCATTATTTTTGAAGCTATTCATTAGACATTTTTATTTATTTTTTGCTTTAACTTTTATTTTCATCCTCTAAGTTTAATTTGGTTATTAATTTTGATATTAAGTCACAGCCTATTTTAAAAACTTATATCATAATCAATTGTATAAGTGAAGGGATGTATTCTATAATTAGTATTTAAGTTTTCTCCCTTGAGAAATTATCAGCATTAGTGTGACAGCAAATACTGCCCCCTCCCTACAATATAAAGTTGCATATTGGATTGGAAGTTTCATTCTCCAAGTTAAAGCATTTTTATACTATTGTGGCAACAAAGATCTCATATCATTTTTGTTGTGTTACAGATCCATAAAATCTGATCCTTATAATATTGATGATAAAAATCAATGTTGTTGAAAATAAAGAAATTAGTTTTTAATCTAGAAGGGATTATTGGTATAATTAAAACTTGTCTATTAATTTCAAAATTATAATTGTTAAGCAATTATTCAGAGTGAGTTGGCAGGGATAATTCTAAGGGCAGGATTAATTGATGTTCAAAAAGAACCTAATGAAGAAAACTGATTTTTGATAATGTGTGTCTGAATTCAAAAGTTGGCAGTGAGGAAGTCTATCCCCTTTTTGCTAGCACTAGACCAGTGAGATTGTTTTTGCTGAGGTGTGGCACCACACCTACCGCCACTTTACTGCACAGATCAGATTACCCAATCTGTGCTGCTCATGCGCCGAGTTGGTGGGGACTGATATTGAACCCAGAACCTTGCAATTTCCTAGGCGGGTGCTTTACTGACTTAGCTAAACAGACTCCTGTCTGAATTAGATTTTAAAATTTAAAAAAAAAAAAAAAAAAATCACTGAGTAAGGTAACAAAATCCGACACAAGTATAAATTCTCGGTAAAAGACCAGGTTCCAAAAATTCACTCTGAATTGTCTAGTTGGACATGTAACACATATAAGGGTTGAGTTAACTCTAAGTAACAATCATCTGGAGGCTACAGGTTCAATCCTGACAACAGGCAAAAAATAACATAGAATACATAGCTTAACACTTGTAACCAGTCATGGTTAATGAAATGAGAACCACCTATCTCAATGGATTAAATAAAGGTTTCAGTTCTGTGAAGGCTCCCAATTATGACAAGAAACACCTGAAGAACATTGTGTTGAAGACAAGTCTGAAAAATCTAAATAATACAAATGATCAAACCTCATCTCAAAACTTCAAACAAATTGAATGTCCAAGTTGACCAAATTGGAGAAATTTAACACAAAGTGGATGTTAAAATAAGCTAGAAGCATATGGGTGAGGGGGTTGTAAAAAATTAACTGAAAGCTCTTTTTGTAACAAATATCATAGTAGTAATAGTCACTGAAGGATACTATGATTGGTATATCAATGGTTGGTGATAAATAGTTAGCAACTAATTACTCATATGTATAGTCTTTAGCTTTTCACTTTATCTAATCAGAGATCAGATTTCTATATTATCAATGTCAGTCCATACCTTTCTTATGCGTATATTGACATTGCTTTCTGTAGATGAGATATTGCTACCTAGATATGTGACGTGGTCTACTAATTTCAGAGGCTTGCCATCCAGTGTAGCTATATTAGTGATACTGTATGGCTGCACTACTTGGACTTTAATGAAGCACTTGGAGAAAAAGTTTGGGAACTACACAAAGATGCTGCATACTGTCTGGAACAAAATCCTTAAAGCAGCTGTATGGCCACTTACCTCCTGTCATACAAACTATACAAAAGTAAAAAGAACAAGATATGTTTGGCTTGCTGATGAAGGAAGGATGAATTTTTAAGTGATGTTCTCCTGCAGACACATACACATGGACACACAAGTATTGGTTGACGAGCAAAAATTTACATTCATCAGCTTTGCAGACACGGGATACCGTGCTGAAGAGTTACCATGGGCAATGACTAATAAGGATAGGTGACAAGAGATAGTCACGGGAATCCGTGCTATCAGCACAACTTGATGATTCTGGTATTGCTTTGTTAAATTAGGTTAGATCGCTGCAAATCATCAATAAATTAATGGTGAGGGGGGGGGGCTCTGACTTTAAATTTTATATATTAAATTTAGAAAATGTTTTAATGAGATAATAAAGATCACTTTCCTTTTGTATATTTTATTTTTTATTTTTATTATATATGTCGGATTAAAAATTGGGAATGCCAACAGTAGTGAATAAAATAGTGCTTCATACAAAAATATCATAGAGCCAGCATAACAATATTATCATGAAAAATGAATATCACACAACTTTTGAGATAATGAAAATCAGTTTTCCATTTGTATATGTTGTTGGAGGTCGTTGTCAGAGTGGCTTAAAGTCGGTATCAGCCAGACCGCGAGGGAGTCTATCCCCTTTTCACTAGCACTAGACCAAGGAAATTGTTTTCGGCATCTGAGGCAGAGCACCACACTTGCCATCAGCTCCTCACTTTACTGCACAGATCCCTGTGTTATTCATATGCTGAGTTGGCGAGGGCCAGTATCGAATCCGGAACCTTGTGGTTTCTAGAATGGATATAAATCCGTCTGTAAATGTATAAAAATTGGGGGAAAAAATATGAATTAAGTTGAAAATTGACATTTTTTTTAAAGCCGACACTATAGCGTTTTGGTTTTTATTCAAACCTTCAATGGGGACTATTAATCATTGAAAACCTGAAACACTTTAGCATCAACTTAAAAAAATTAATTTTTGACTTAATTCATGTTTTTTCACAATTTTTATATCGTGTGTGTATGTGTATATATACACACACCCTGACACTGAACATTTTCTCTTGAATAATACAATTTGATCCAATTCAATTTTTTTTTTTTTTTTTTTTTTTTTTTTAATGAAATCTTGACTGAGAAAATATTTAAAAAAAAAAAGACTACTAATATTACTCGTATTTGTGTTGATGGTTGGGAAGAAAATAAGGAATAGTTGTTATATGGTTAGATTTAAATGAATACAGCTGGTCTTTCTGGTCTAATTAATAAACCAGCTGTTGCAGGCTTTTTTTTTTTTTTTTTTTTTTTTTTTTTTTAAGGGATTCAAATTTTGCTAGACTCGTTCTCTATTTCTAACTGACAACTAAATAATCTGAGTTGTGATAAAAAAAAAATTAGAGAAAAAAGGCGACTGACATTGAAATAGTTGAAAAACTTATGTTAATAATTGGGAAGGGGGAGTTGTCTTTTCTTTATAGATAGTTAAACAATTTTATGTGAGCTATAAAATTTGATATACATACTTGTTGGATCCAAGGGAAGGTTTTAATGTATGCATTTTCCCAACCCTTCCGCCACGGGCAGGGTGTGACAAGGTAAATTTTTAAGTGAAGTACAGCTGGTTTGGAACTGTTTTCTTTCTCCTAGACTCATTGTCTAACCAATGCTAAAGAACCCAGTCTGCCCTACTATTTATCCATAGTTGGAGTAAAAACAGATGGATTCATGCATTTCCCAAGGGCATTAGCACAAAGTGAAATGCAAACCACCTTGTCCAAGATTTGAACTTGGATCACTGATTCCATTTCCTACAATCATACCTGTTAGGCTAACTGCACTTTTAAAAAAAAAAAAAAAAAAATGTAATCAGACTTTTTGTACCTCAGAGGAAAAGAAGGGATCTCATCAAAAGTGGGAGGTATAACAATAACCGTTGGGAAGCCATGTTACTGCAAGATATAACTAATAATACATAATTTGAATTTTCAAGCTTTAAAAAAAGTTAAATTGTTTTACTAAAATTATTCACATTTAATTAAACATTACTAGTTAGGTTTACAGATAATTCTTCAAGCTAGAGATATAAAATAATTACATAGCATTATAATTTCATTTAGACTAACAATTCAAATAAAATCCCATCCTATCAGCTGGGGTAGAAGAATACACCGACTACACCTCTGCAGAGGGGTAAAATCCCCCCACTGGAGCTACCTGTGGGTGGCAACCTGTGATGCTTAAGGATGGAACCCTGATGGCTAAGCAGTCCATGACCTGCAACACTCCACTTTGGCCTTTACTTAGGCTAGACGGGTGGTTGGAGAGTCCTTCCCTCTGATCAATCAGTTGGTCACGTCTAGCCCTAGCACCTATATGATTGTCCCAAACCTACTGCCTTTATGGCAAGCCTCAACCCTTTTTATCGTATGTGCTAGAAGGCAGTGGCTGCGGCTCTTAGTGTCCTGGGTATGACGTTAAACTGCATCTAATGGTGAAGTACCAATTTTGGAGCACTGTGTACCCCTTCATCGCCATTACTCCTAGGTCCACTCTAACCTGGAGTGGTAGTAACTGTTAATCCCATCTATGGGTTAAATAGAAAAAAGAATTGAATACCCATCAAGCAAAAATAGAACAAAAATGTCTTTGGCAGTCTTGGATTTGGAATCTTTGGCATAAAATTACCCAACAAGGGTTGACATGCTGTAAAATCCAACAAACCAAACAAAAATCATTCAAGTTTATAAATCTTTTAAGTGTCCCTCACTTGTATTAATGCAGAACAATATTTGTAATATAAAAATTTTAATGGAAAATCTTTTTTAATGTGGATTTATCCTTTATAGTAACAATTATTGATTGTAAGTAAACATTTTTTATATTTTTATTAAGAACAGGCAGAGTAAAATAGTCATTGTTTATTAAAAAAATAGAATAAGGGATTTTTCTCTTGTATGTTAGTCTTGTGCATTTGATCTAAGTCTTGACCTTGATGCAGATGAGTACTTCAACTAATTTATAATAATTGAGAGAAACATTGTCTTATCAGACCCCCCCCCCCCCCGAATAAACAAACCCAACAATAAAGATAAGCTAGTTTTTAATTGGAAACTTCTAGGTATTGAATAGGATAAAATAGTGTACAATACAAAAAAGATATAGAGCCAATATAACAATATTATCATAAAAAAAAGTAATCTCCCAATTAACAATTTTGAGTTTCACAATTTCTTGATCATCCGGCAAATGATGATTAAAACTCCCACCAAAAGAAAAAAAGTAAAGTAATTGTAAGTAAAAAAAACAAACTAACAAGAAACAATGTAAACAGATTGAAAGTTGTATTTTTGTTTTTTTCTTATTGTAAATCATTTTGTAATTTGACAGCTTGGCAGGCGTTTGAAGAAAGATTTCTTCATCTCAAAGGGGGCCAATATATTGTAGTAATTAAACCATACCTAAATACTTTTATCATGCACACACTCAGATGTTCCTAATGGTTAATAGCATGCTGAGTTAAGGGTGTCTGCATTAATATTACTAGCAAATATATGCACCCTCCGGGTGCAAGTATTTTAGTTAAATTCTATAATAAAATATCATATTAAATTAGAAAGGCTAATGAAACTGAATAAGAATGTAGATAAAAAGATTTTGAACAGCAGAGGGGGTATGATTGTAAAATAGAACAACTTTGAAACTAACTCTTCCGTCATTTTCCGTTACTCCCGTCTTTCATTGGTAAATTTTCCTAATTAAACTGTTTAGTTAAAATAGGAAGTAAAGAATAATATTACAGTTATTTCTTCTTGTTAAGGGATTTCTTTTAAGATTTATTGAAGAGATTTTTGCTCATATTCAATAAGATAAAACCAAACAATTAGAAATCAATAACACTAAGCATATATTTATTAAAATCAATTTTTTAAGATCAATATGCAAATTAGCCTTCCCATTCACACTGTAAACCTCTATTTTGTTGTATATATAAATACAATTGCATGTTATTAGTATGTAGATATGGTCAACAGTGTAAGTAATGTAAAACAATTTTATTAATAATTGAAGTTTAAATAAAAATAAAATCATGGAGAATGTGATGTAAATAACAAAGGGAATTGTGACTTGAGTAGGGATATAGTTTCGGTTACAGACAGACAAACCCACAATCTCCATTATAATAAGATATTAATGGCCTTGGGAAAGGCATGAATCCATATCTGCTACTCTTAGCCATGGGTAGGGCAGATTAGACTCTTTAGACTTAGTGGGGCAGCAAAACGCTGAATTCAAACCTCTTGCTAATGTGTCATGCTTTCTCGTGTGTTAGAGACCTTGAGGAAGGCCTGATTTTTATAATGGGCTAAGAACAATACTGGTGATTATATATAATAATAACATATCTTATTTCAACTGAAAAGAAGTACCTTATTCTTGGTGTGTTCTACAACCTTGGTATTTGTTTTTTTTGTTTTTTTTTAAATTAAAAAATTATTTTTTTATTTTTAGAATAATCTTTACAGTAGTATGTTTTTTAATTTTTTTTTTTTTTAATGTGAATAGTTCATAAGTTATGCTTATGTAGGTTACCTTGACTGCTAGTAACAGGAAGACTAAAAAAACAAAAAGCTTACATTTCCGGTGTAGTTATGGTGCCTTCAAATTTAATAAAGTCATGTGATCTTTATCAAATAATCAGAAATATTTTAAAATCTCACTGATTCGTAAACATGTCTTGTAAACGAAAAAAAGAAGTGTTTTGAGGAGCTTATTAAATAACCAGAAATAAAATATTAATCCAGACAAGAGGCAGAATTACAGAAGGCTTGGAATTTTGCTAAAAGAAATGCTAAAAACTATATATGCCAAATAATGGCGTCCCACTGTGGTATAATGGTTAGCAAGCTAGTCTTGCAGATCCATTACTACTGAAAAGAAAGTTTGATCCTTGCTGGATGCCCCACACTTGTGACATCCTACCCGTGGTGAATGGGTTGGGTATATATATATATATATATATATAATATATATTATATATAATATATATAAATGTTTTCCATGTATTTTCCTATCTGTTGTAAGGGAAGATATTTCCCCTGCAAGAAAGTTGGACTTGTCCAATGAAACATAATATGACTACACAAGGGTGTGGTCAAGTAATATCTAGCCTTGCTCCAGAGATTTAATTACGGTTAGAGCTGTGCGTTGGACTCTCTGACTTATATTTTGTACCAAAGGGTAATAAACCTATCTTAACCTTTCTTCCAGATTTCAATATTATTTGATAACTCTGACACAACACTATCTCCATCTGTTCATATCTATTTACCTACAGTTTTATAGGGTGTTTAAAAAAAATGCAACTGTCTTTTGGACAACTTGTTTTTAAACTATTTTTAAAGACTCAAACATTTTAACCTAGCAATAGATGTTGAATGTAATTTACATTAACGTGGATGCAGGTTCATACTCATTTCAGTACATTTGCAGTAGACATGTAACAATATAATATGTGCCCTCTGGGTGTAAGCATTTGTTTTAATGTAATGAAATATATTAAATTAGACTTACAAAATTAGATAAGAATGCATATGAAAAGATTAAATAGATTTTAATTGGTTTCTATATAAAATCATTCATGATTGATTTTAATGTTGGAGAATAAAACAATGATCTTAGAGATCAATAACACAGAGTAATTATCAAACCTGGTTTTGTTAAAACCAGTATGCAAATTAACCACACCATATATTATGTAGACCATTATTTCTTAGTGATATATGAGACACATTGAAAGATTTTAAAATGCACTAATAACATGGGTTGTTTTGAGGCAAATCTAACTCAGATTGTCCTAGAGACATTGTTAATAAATAAGATTTATTCTATGTATTAATGATTTTGACTAGAAATCAAATACCCATTGATAAACTTATGCAATTCCTGAGGTAGTGACGTCGTTTCAATTAGACTGATAGACACCAAATTTCCATTATAATAAGATATCTTGATTATAGTAAAAACATAGAAATATAAATATATAAAAATAAACATCTGTAACAAGAAAACATGAAAGAAAATGACTTGATTTTTGTGATTGGATGACAATTTGGGTCCCAGTCGATTTTATTGTATCGATTCTGTAACAAAATGTCTTCAAATGGCTTTTAACTGTAAGAACATCTCAAATTCTATTCTCAGAACATTTAAACTTTCTTTTTGGAACATTATGAGTTCTTTTGAAAACCATTATTTGTCCACTCAGACTCTAAATGTTTAATTCATTATAATTAATTAAAAATTGCTTATCTATTAATTTGTCACTTAATTCTTTTCCTAATAAGAAAAAAAAAGTAAAGAATACATTTAAAAAAAATTGAATTAGGTTAAAATCAAGAAAAGAAGAGTGAGTGTCAATAATTTAGTTATGAAGGTTTAGTTCTATAGGCTCTGCAAATAGTATACTCTTTGAAAACTTTGTTTCCATTTTCACTGTTGTACTTCAAATCCAAAATAATTCCAAACAGATTTATATTGGTTTCTGTGCATTTTTTTCTAAAATTATAGATTTTGAATCTGATTCTGCCATATTTTTGCACACTTGAAATCAAGTTATTTATAAAGCTGCTTCTGATTGGACCAAAAGTCACTACCAAGTCAAATTGACAAAATGAAATGAAAAGAAAAAAAAAAAAAGAAATACATTTGCATTTATTTTAGATAAACAGAAATAAGGAATTAAACATTTTAAAATGGTAGCAATAATTTAAAACAGATAAAGAAAAAGTGATTGTTAATAGTTGGTCAGACAGGAAGGGGTCAGTGTGCTTTACCTTGTGATGTCTGTTTCCTTATTACTGAAAGCAAATTACTAATCATACTAACATATAGTCAGTGGTTTTCATGCCACAAGTGCCTGCAACCACCAACTTAACTATTTAAGGTGAAATGTACCTCTCACCTTAGTTGTTATCAAGTTTATCAACTTAGTGCAGGTCATGAAAAGGAGCACTAATTTTTAATTTAAAAACTTAATTGATAAGAGCAATGTTTTTCTTGTAATCTCAGCATTTTTATTACAATTTTATTTTATACTTCATGGGATAAAGAATATTTTACATGATTAGTATCATCAGCTAAAATAAAGATAAAATTGTGATACAATGTTACACTTGTAATTTGTAGACTATCTTTTTCAATCCTAGGCACTCGTTTTCACTAGATTTATCAAACACCATATTGTTGCCTTTTTAAAAATTCCTAGATGAAGGGGAATTTCATATTAAATTCATCTATCACACATTTCTAAGAGTTATACAAATGATAACAAGGTACAAAAAAAAATGTATTTTTTGTTCATCTTTGGAAAAAAAATAAGGTGACATAACCTAAAGAAATGGATGCTTGAATGAAGCAATCATTTCAACTGTTAAATACTATCCAAGTACAGTGTTACTATATGACTAATATCATAACATAAAAATGTCCCTGTATGTAAATTGTACTCTTCTATCCTTAGTGTTGTATTATTTATGAAATACTTTTAAAATTAAAAAAAAATTTTTTTATAAAGTTCCTTTATTAACTATCTGATCTGTTTTAAAATTACCAATACATTTTTGTGACTTTGATAAACAAAGAACTAATTTGGAGTAAATTAATTTCAGTAAATAAAATGTACAAATGTGAGTTACTTTTATTCATTTTTTTATCTATTTTAATTTTCAAAAAAGATTTCAAAGCTCTCAACTTTCATGATAAACAAAATAGGATATCATTTAAAATAATTTTGTTTTTAAAGGCAATTCTGATGACAAAAAGTATGAAAGATGTCCCTTGGTATTTACAGGGGAGTTGTTTCTTGGCCATGCACAGATATCAAAATCTGTTGAATGTTTCTATACAACCTATGTACATCTTGCCATTAGGCTTGATACAATGTTATATTTGTTACATTAGAAGTATAAACAAAATATTTTATCAGGAAATCAACACCTAAGGCAGGAGTAGTGTATAAAAGTAAATTTTGTCAATCTTTGTGCCATGAATAAAGTTGTAAAAAATTCTTATATATTATGTACATTCCTTTATTTCTTTTTATTAAGAAGCTTCCATCTTTAAAAAAAAAATGGGGGCAGTAGGAGGAACAAAAAACAAAGGATACATGCTACATGAGTTGTAAAGAACAAGATATGAGGTATGAATATATGCAATAGAGAAAAATATGCAAAATTAAAAGAGATGAGGAAATCTTTGTGAGAAATTGCGCACATGGCATCCGTGTCATGTTGGATGGTCTCTGAAAATTAATGGCTTACATCCCAGGGGGACTCCCTCTCACCTAGACAGCACCTGCCCCCTTGCATAGGAGAGATAAGGGCTGGGTTGATTGACCTGCACCTGAGTCAACCCTCTAGGAGAATGTCAATAAAACTGAGCAACTTTTGTAATCACTGTCCCCAGGCTTGCTTCCTGCGGAGCACTTCACATTAAACTTTGTCACATCCCAATGCAGTGGGGGGGGGGAGTAAATACTGAGGCAGGGAGTAGTTAGTGTATATATAGGACCTGCCTGGAGAATTATATATAACCTGAAAATTAATTAAACCTAAAAAGTCAACCGAATTTCCCATAAAGATTGACTATGCACCTTTTTAAGTCATTAAAAATAGAAACAATATAGAGGGTTTTTAGTTTGGATAGATTTGAGAATCTATAGAAAGGTCCTGGGTTTACAAAGATATTTTGGGAACCTATCTGCTGAAATAATTAAAAAAAAAAATTGATCAATGTCTATTACGTCTTCTGAAGCAATGGCTTAGTCAGCAATTAATGAAACAATGAAGGTGGGGGCGTTACCCTTGAATGAATGTCATATAGAAAGTTGAGCATGGGTTTGGGGATTTTTACTCTGCTTTCTACAAAAGAAAAATCCACATAACAGGAAGATTTACCAATTATATTTTTTTGCATTATTTGAGGAATTTAATATTCTGTGAATAAAAATTCAGTTTTGTAGGAATTTTTTTTCTTTTTATATGAATGATACTTTACAGATTTATCAAATTAAACTTTTTTTTCTTCTCCATATTGTTAATATTAACTAAGCAATAATGCTATGTAATTATTTTACATATCCAGCTTGAAGCACCTAATTAGAAATGTTGAATTAAATGGGAATCAATATTTTAATAAGACAATTCATTAATTTTTTTTGTTCTTTTAAAAGTTTGAAAATTTGATTTCCATATTAGTTATGTCTTTCAGTAATATGCCTTTTTTTGCTTATTTTGTTAGGGACCTTTCTTTTAGATGAAGTCCTTTCACTTTTCAATGAGGGATAAAGTTTTTTTTTTTGTTTTTTTGTTTTTTTTTCCTTACATTAAAACCTTTTTCTGTTTCCAGTAATTATGTATACCAAATTTTGTAGCTCTATATAAAACTGTTTGTCCATGTATAGAGAATAGACAAACTTTTAATTATTAATCTAGAACTAACAACTATTATCTTTCCACTGTATTGATTTGTTTTAAATATTAAATATATTTAGAATATAACACTGTTACTCTAATTTCTCATCATTAACTAGATACCCTCAACATATATTGAACCAATTGGTAAATGAAGCAAAAACATGAGGATCCTATTTCTGGTTTTCCTTCAGTCACTAATAAAATGTTCAGTATTTCTTGATACTTTATCACACAGACTAGATATAATTGATATTAATATAACACTGGATTTCTCCGTATTCTCCATTTTGCAGTTTTTCTTGTTTTACAGAGCCATTAAAAACATAAGTATCATTGCTTGTATCTGATTATAAAGTATTGTTATTGATACATGGGTGGGAGGAGGTAATAGTTATTGCCATAGAAAATGAACTTTGTAAGTCATGTTAAAATTCTTGACAAGCTGTTTGTATTTCATTGCATGCTATTCTCCTTGGTAAAGGCATAAATCTGTCTTCTCCTCTCAGCTATGGTAAATAGGACAGACTAGGTTCTCTAGCCTTAATAAGGGCAACCAGTCTAGAAGAAGGAAAACTAAATTCATGGTTGGAATGGTAAAAAACAGGAACTGGAGTTCCTAAGATATGTTCAACCCCGTTCTCATAATTTGCGGTGACACTCATAAGCTGAATACTTACTACCATACCCTTCTCTTGAAAAACATTGGTGTCATAAAGAGGGGAGACCTGCAGCATGGGCAATTACTGGTCTTCTATGCAAAATATTGCTGAGGTGCAGATTTATATTCTCACAAGACTGATGGAAAAATCAATTATTTTTGATAATCTGTTTCAGTTTTTGTACTAATTGAACTTTGTACACAAACTAGTATAAGACAAAATTATTGAGATATATCTTAACTCTCTTTTACACTTTCCTGTGTGTATAAGTTTATTAGCAATTTAGATAGAACATACTGTACTGGACAGACTATATACCCACTTGACTGTATAATGTAACTCATATTTTTTGGTCACCCAACCTGGTCTCACTGCTGAGTAATAAAAACATTGTTTGTTTGTTTTTTTGAAAAATAAGTTATAGAAATTCAAATCTAATTCTAATCAATTCTTCATGTGTAATAGGTAGACTACACTACTTAATCTATCTTTTCTCTTGTTCTTTCACTTCTTTTCTCCTCTCGTACTACAACTTCATCTACTTCAGTTTTCCCTGTCCCTCTTTACTTTGTTCTCAAGTGATTTGAAAGGATTTTGGTTGACCAATGCTTTTGAATTCTCAACATGACTGATGTTACCATCTCAAAACTATAGAAAAGCAGAAATCCCAATCAATATATAAATAATTGCAAACTATACACCTTTGTTGTGTGTATTTTGGGTCTTATATACCATCAATTATAGTTACCTAAACTCTACTGTTGAAAACCTACTGACAATGATGGCAGTGTCCATGCATTGAATGATAGCAATATATACTCTTTATTCCTTACATTTTATTGAGTGATAATGGCCAAAATTTCATGATTCTGGTTTGTTATTTATTTGTGTATCTTTTCCAGGATAATTTCATAAATATCCTCCTATAAAATCTAAAATCAAAATAAGTAAAAAAAAGAAATGAAATTTTTTTCTTTTTGAAACTTTTATGAATTTTCCATTACTTTTACAAAGAGATTTTTTGCTGCTAAATACAATCATTATTCATCATTATTTAAAAAAAATGTTTGTTCTTTTTTTAAATTGTTTTTCATGCTTATTGATTCATTAGTGCAGATGACATTTTATTATTGTATAAATGTTTATATTAAATTTATTAAATGCTCTTCTTGATTGTAGTTTTAGTTGTAAATAAAATTGGCAGAGTGGCCTATTGTCGGTATCATCCATTCAACGAGGGAGTCTATCCCCTTTTCATTAGCACTAGATCAGGGAGATTATTTTTGCATTTGAGGTGGAGTGCCACACCTACCATCAGTACCCACTTTACTGCACATATCCGACCTGTGCTACTTATGTGAGGGCCAGTATTGAACCTGGAACTTAGTGGTTCCTAGGCGGATGCTATACTGACTGACAAAATCCATTATTCTATAATCAAGAAATCAGCCATTATAAAACTGAGAGAAATGAATTCATTTTAGTCAAAATTTGTAGTTTTTCTTTCCAGAACTTGACATTTGTCACTTTATTTTTTTTGTTTTAATGTAAATTTTACTTTTAGTGGAACACTATACAATTAAAATGGATATTATTAGGTATTGTTTATTTACAAACTTTAGAGCATAGAAACAATAACCAAAAATAAACCCTTTTATGGAAATGTGGAGTACTCTACTATTTCATTGCCATTATTACCAGGTCCACTCTTTACCAGAATGGTAATACCTATTAGGGTTCCATCTATGGGTTAAATAGATCCGTTTAAAAATATTTTTATTTGATAGGACCATGTGCAAACACCCAAATAAAACAAAACCTCAAGAAACAACTACACAAAATGTAAATATGAATGTACAATGAACATAATTCCCTAACCTCTAGGCATAAAATAACCTTAGACTGATTGACATGCCATGAAAATCAATCAAAAATAAAATTGCAACACCTATAACCAAAGCTGTATATATATATATATATATATATATATATATATATATATATATATATATATATATATGTTATGTACTTGTTTTTAGATTGCTGTATATTCCTAATTTTAAATTAGTTTCATTGCTGTGAAGTAATACCCAATAATATATCTCTTGGTTATATGATGTTTCACTTGAAATGATAAAATCCTGATCTTTTTGGTTTAGAATTCAATCAACTATTTTTTTTTTTTAAATGGTAGGAGTGTACTTATTTATAGACAATACTGTAGAAAGGCAACCTGTTGATTAGCATTACATTATCCAATATTATAAAGATCTTAGTTTTTATTGATTTTTGTATTGATTATCCTTTATCTTAGAAATAAAATTGATGGATTTTACTGAAACTTGGTTGAGAGATTTTTAAAGTGAATAGCTGAAGAAGATTAAAAAAAAAAAATGGTGTTAGTATTTACCTGACCCAAATAAATAGTATCGTGTTTGTTTTTAATAAGGTGTAAAGATTAAACAAATGTTTCCTGAAAGAATTTAATGTTCAATTTAAGGCAAATCCTAAATATAGTCATGTAATGAACAACCTCTAATTTTTAGCTACAAAAAGATGTTTTTTTTTTCCATATATTGTATGTAATCAATGATGGAAAGCTTTAATGTATTCAGAAACATATCTTGAACAATCCCTTGTTTTTGAAGTGCAAAATTGGTCTTAAAAAGTCATTCATTACTGGAGTATATAAGGTAGCTGCTTCACTACAAATAAAATGCAATTCTGATATTATTTTTGAAGTTTAAATAAATGAAGATGAACTACTATATAATATTTAGAAATATCTTTTTTTTAAATTTAAAAAAATGTTTTTTTTAAGTTATAGCTACTGCAGGCAATGAATTTAATCTTGTTCTTTTTTTTTTTTCTTTTTTCAAAATTCTAGCTACCGCAGGCAATGGATTTAATGCATTTGAAGAATCCACTGCAGCATCAGATGTACCATCTGAGGATGCTCCACAGGTAATATCTATTTATATAGTTATTTTGTGTGCATTTATTTTATTTTTTTTTACAGCTTCATCTAATACGCCATCTGGACAAGGAGAAATTACTTCTGGAAATGTTGCATTTTTGTTGAATTTAACATCATACTTGAATGATAGGCACTGGATCAAAATTTTACTGCGAATGTATTCTCTTCTCAACTGACTTTATATTTTTCAGTGTTACAAATGGTTTTTATACATACAATTTGATTTATATATAATTTGTAAACTTAAATATGAATTGTAACTGGTAGCTACACATTAAGGTTTAAATTAATGGCAAAAAATTCAGTTTAAAAATTTAATTGAGGCTAAACAAACCATTGAGATTTTCTTCCTTTCTTTCCTAAATATAGAATTGCAAAAAAAGTGATTATTGAACTATAGATTTTGTGATCTTGGGTCCATTGTTTTATCTCCTGAGTTATCACACTTGATTAGAAATTCTTTTGTTTTTATTGCACCATTAAATACTCAATACTATCAGTTTTGAACTCACTGCACTGCTAAGTGGCAGTACTTTGAACTTGATAAATGTTTTAAGTTTCAACTTTTTAAAGAAAAAAAGAATACAAAGATTAGATAATGATGATAATCAAATGTAGTCAAAATACAGTCATGTATGTGTAGACAGATTGTGTATTTCCTTTTTTGTTGTAGTATAAATGTATGCATGTATTATCTTCTTTTTTTTTTTTATTTTATGTTCATTTTATATTTATTTTATATTTTTATTTGTTGTTCATTTTATACATCTATATTGTAATAGTATGTGTTGTGCCTGCTTCTTTTCTTTCTCCCCCACCCCTGAGATGGCTACATCGATTTCGACCAATCTCAGCATAATCAGCAATATTTCTGAAATAATGGATTTAAAAAAAAAAAAAAAAAAAATTGTGACTTTTTAGAAAGCCTATAATAAAGGGATGATTTGATTTGACCATAAAAAGAAATTTCAAAATATTTTATTATATTATCTAAATTTTCAATAATAAATATTTTTACTTAAAATAGATCTGATCTTGATCTAAAAAGAAAATCCCATTAGTATGGGATTAGTAATGCAAATTACTAGTTAAATAATATTGGTAATGTTGTGTATAAGAAAAAAAAGCTTGTGCAACATTATCTACTTATATATAAAACACCACGTGACTTTATTTATAGGTTATAATACATTGTTTCAATACAGATTAAGAGAAATTTTATTTGTAACATGTGGCATTACTTGTATAGTAAAAGGAAAATATTGACAATGAACATCACATTTAATTTATAGTAAATGTTGACTGTCCAAATTTATAATAAAATGTTTAATTTTGATAAAATTAAACCTTATATTACCCACATTGGTAAAATATATATTCCCAACATTAAAACTTTGCCATGATAGAAGCTACACTCTTAATATAATCATCTCAGTTGGTAGAGCGTCTGTCTGGGACCCACAAGGTTCCTGGTTCGATACCAGTCCTTGCCAACTCAGTCTATGAGTAGCACAGCGATCAGTGTGGTAAAGTGAGGAACTGATGGTAGGTGTGGCACTCCACCTCAGACACTAAAAAACAATTTCCTTGCTCTAGCGCTTGTGAAAAGGAGATAGACTCCCTCACTGTCTGGCTAATATTGACTTTAGGCCACCCCGACGATGACTAGAAAAAAATGATTGAATTTTTGACAAGTGTCTTTGAATTTGTGAGATGAGGAATTGTTGTTCATTGATATATTTAGATTAGTGGCCTCATCTTCATTGCTATTATAGTTATATATATATTTTTTCGTTTTAGCCAAAGTATACCCAGATTTTTTCAGGTATCTGTCATTGTATCAAGGAATTTCAAACAGTAACAAGTAGTTGTTGAAAATTAATTTACAATCGGTTAATGCTGCTGTGTATATATATTTACCAACTGCAAGAACAGGATGTGACACAAGGTCAATTTCTTAAGCCGTTAACAGGTTTGAATTCAGCAAGGTTAAAGAGACAAGTCTGCCCTACTATTTACCCATAGCTGGAGAGAGAACAGTTGGATTCATACCTTATGGGTATTAGCATTGTTAAATGCTGCTGGGTATAAAGGAAAATCGTAAATATACAATACTTTTTGATCACAAAAACCATGAATAGTTAAGATCAGATTGGAATTTGAACTTGTGATGGTTCAAATGTTTTATGGATGGTAATTTCATTTTGAGTGCCAATTTCTAGATATCGATCCATAAAAAGTAAAACTAGTGCACATACAGATACCGCTACTTGGAGAGGTAGGTAAAATGGCTAGAATAGAGAGAGCGAGAGAGAGAAAGATCGAGAAATCCGCTGAGGTAAAAAGCCGTGGCTTTGGATTGGTTAAAAATAAAAGAGTTTTGCTTCTCCTAGGTGAGTGTGGAAACAGACCTCATCGAGCCAGCACCTGAGGTGGAACCTGAGACGGAACCTGAACCCTCTCAGCCTTCCCTCTTTGAAACTGAGGAACCTCCGCAAGTAAATTGTTGCATTACTGCTTTTTTTTTTCCTTTTTTTTTTTTTTCTTTTCTTTTTTTTTCATTTTTGTTTTATCTTGCTTGCAAACTTAAAAATGTATTGGTGTTGCAGGAAGGGGATAACAGATTTTTTAAAAGTAGTTAAAGTATAAATCCAAATTCAAAGTTTTTATATTTGAAAACGGACAAGAATACATTACTTAATCTAGTCTGTTGCTTCATAAAAAAGCATTAAAAGAAAAATGTTTTTTTTTTTTTTAATTAAAAATTAAAAAAACATTATTTTTTTTTTTTTATATACATACTTTAAGTACTACTTGGTACAGCATAACTCCTCAGAGTTGATATACTAAGAACAAGTTTATATTTTGTTCCTGCTTTTCTGAATTTTATATTTGAAGCTTTCATTTTATGTAAAATGCATATGTAAGTAAAGTATATTTACTGCTAATGATCAATATGGATGACTATATTAGAATACTTATTTTTATCTTCTCATACAAATTAATTTGTAAATCATTTAAATGAAATTTCATACCATACCATCTATATTGATGTACTGAGAAATTACAGATACTAATTTACTATCAGATTGTACTCATTATGTAGAATATAATTGAAAGTATATTTTTAGAAATGTAGTTTTGAAAACCAAGAAAATTTAGTAAGTGGTTTTTGTTATTGTCTAGCTTAGACTAAGTTAACAAATAGTACAAATTAATAGGGTTAAAGTAATATTGAGAAACATTTACATGTTGGAAGTTATCAACCACTGTGATATCTTTTGTATGAAATCAAATTTGTGATATATCCCATCGGCCACTTCAGGACAATCCATGCTTTCATTACCATTTACAAATTGTCTTGAATCTCTATCAGTTAACAACCAGTGTAAGAAGACCCAGAACAAAAGCTTCTCAGCTGCAAGAGAACAATTATTTCTATTTCTCTGAATTTTTGAGATGAGGCTTGATAATTTGGATTATTTGGATTATTCAGACTATTGTCTTTATTGTTATCTGTAGAAGGTTCTCGAGTCCGACAAGAAATACCTGAAGGCCGTAGGGCACATAGCCGAAATGTTGTACAGATAACACTAAAGATGAGGACAATAGTCCAAATAATACAAATAATTATTGCTTTCACTGCCTTCATAAGCAGGAATTATTTTCAATCACTGACACATTTATTTATTCAACTCCACTGCTACAAGCAAGATGTGACTTTTTAAGAGTATTTCTGGTTTGAATTCAGAGTTTCCATTCTTCTAGACTGGTTGCCTTATCAAGGCTAAATAATCCAGTCTGCTCTACTATATACCTATAGCTGGGGGAGAATAGATGGATTCATACCTTTCCTGAAATGAAACGTGGTCAGCTTTATCCAGGATTTGAATTTGGATTGCAGATTTTATTTCTTGTGATGGTAACCATTACACTAAGTGCACCTTCTTTCATATGTTTAATTGTCTGAGTAAGAAAAAAACCCATCATGTTGCACTAGTATCATGGATATCCATGACAATCTCTCACCAACCATCCCTATCATTCATTGCTTTCGGGAGGTCCTTTGCACAGCATCCATGCAGAACTGTAGGTCTTTGCTGGATGGCCCACACTGACATACCCGCGTGCTGGTTTCCATAGAAATAAGTAACTTATGATTTCGTCCTTTCTTCTCTAGCATGTCTTGTTCATCTTACTCAGATGGTTTGTGTGATAAGGGGCAAGTGGCCATACAGCTGCTTCCTTGTGGGACGTTGTTTCCACAATTCAAGGTTGCATGCAGCATTCTTATGCAGCTCCCATTTAGCTTATTTTCAAGGTGCTTCGTTAGGGTCCAAGTGGTGCAGCTGTACAATAGCATTGATACAACTATGGCTTTGAAGAATTGTCTCTTTAACTTGTCAGGGAGATCAGATTTCCCTATGACTGATAATCTATAGCAGACCATGTCTTCCTTATGCGTGCATTAACATCGCCTTTTGTGGATGAGATATTACTACCTAGGTACGTGGATTGTTTCGCCAACTTTAGAAGTTTACCGTTGAGTCTGGAGATTCCTCCTTCATTTTTAAAACATGAATTGTTTTATCGGAATTCACATAGAGGCCAATGATCTGGGCTGCCTTCTTCAAGCTATGTAACAAGGATTCAGTTTGTGCTGGTATGTTTGCAAGAAGTGCCAGATCATCTGCGTAGTCTGCATCCGTAATAGTCTCTGGGATATCGCCTGCTTCTTGCCTTTTAGTGTTGAGGCCTTTTTCTTTTATGGGATCTATATGAATAAATTAAATTATTTACATAAAAAGCATGACTTGGTATCTGCTATATATAATTTCAAAATGACTCTTACAAGGTTTTTTTTTTTTTTTTTTTTTTTTATTGCATGGCATGCAAAAGCCTTTTAATATTGGCAAATGTTTTTATTTTTGTTTATTTTATTTTGTTATTCATAAAATTACCAAACAAAACAAAGCAGACAAACTCAGAAATGTTAGAAACAATTTTTTTTTGTTTATTTTTCTTTTTCTTTTTGCAATAAGTTTCCAGGATGGTTTTCGTATCAAAAACTGTATTTTGACTGCTCTATAATAGGCTTTAATTAGTTTTATCTAAAGCTGTGGGTATTGTATTTCCCAATCTACAAAGCCCCGACTCTAGAGCACATAGTAAGAATCAAACTCTTCATAGCACTACTAAACATTGCTATACAACAAAAATGACCTTAAAGCCAAGAACCTTAGGGTATTAAGTATTTACATTGCACATATAGGGGTTGCTAAAAGGTTCTTGGTCTGATTTAAAAAAAAAAAAAAAAAAAAAAAAAAAAAAAAGGGAATGATCTAGAGCAATGAAATGTGTATACTATTTGATATATTCATTTCTAAATTCAACACACTTGACATATCACTTTTCAAGAACCATTCCAAAAAAGAAATATCTTCTCAGTTAGGCTGAGAACTTATCAGTACTCCTCTTAATATATTATGCTTTTTTTAATTTCTATTTTTTTAACATTTAATTGTAAATAAATAATAATAGCCTTTGTGGCAGTGAAAGGGATACATCCCTTTGGCTCAAAGCAATAGCTTTGGACTAATTGAAAATATAGTTTTACTTTTTAAGTGAAGGAACAAACTAGAATCTAAAACTAAATCTTAACCCTCTCAGTTTGCTTACGGTCAAGTCAAGTTGAAAGCACTGGTTCCTGTTCTTTCACTATAGTTAAGCAGCAATAAGCCTGTTCAATACTTAGATGGGTGACCATTTAAACAGCAGCAGGTACTGTAAGCAACCTGATATCAAAATGACTTTATTCAACATTAAATAACCCTAAAATGGTTGATATGCTATAAAACAACCAACCAACCGTCTCGGCTTTAAACTTTAAAAAATATCATAAATACAATATTAATGTGTTATAGAAAGAAAGAAAAGCTATTGCAAAATGATGTATTTTCTTCTGCTAATTAGTGCTTATACGATCAGTCTGCTTTTTACAAGGGTGCGCTGAAAAGTTCATATGATGACATCATATCTGCTGTTGATGACTTTATGATCAATGGATACAAGCATTGTAACACTGATGAAAGAAGTGTGTGAACCGCAAGGAGGACTTTAAAAAAAAGACCTCATTTGATCACATCCCATAAGTATATCTTGGTCAGACTGTGAACTTTTCAGCTGACCCTCGTAAATAGGATGAAGATAAAATTATATTTTGAAGAATTGAAATTTGTTATTTCATTTTTTAGGTTGACCTCGGATCTCTAGCCCCTGAAGTTGACCTTGATCAGCCAAATGTTAGTGTTCAACATTTTTATTAAAACCAAACTAATTTTTATTAGACTAAGAATACGTTTTAAAATATATTTTAAAGGAGTAATATGTCTTTAACACTGCTCTATCAGTGGGACTTAGAGTATGAGGTGTGTTTGAAAAGTAATGAGACTGTTGTTTCAAACAATTCATTTAAAATCCTTGGGAAGTGTGCGGGAAGGGATGATAGTTGTGGCAGGACAAATCGTGACTTTTTTTCTTTTTCCTAAGCTGAAGGGGCTCATCAAGGGGACCTGTCTTGAATGCGTTGAGGCCATCAAGAGGTCCGTAATAATGGAGCTGAGGGACATTACAGAAGCATCCTTCCAGCAGGCAGAGAAGCGTGACAGAAGGATGGGAAAGTGCATTAGATTCAAGAGGGGACTATTTTGGAGGAGAAAACATTTAGTTTGTTGTTTGGATTTTAAATGAATTGTTTGTGACAAATCTCATTACTTTTCAGACACACCTTGTACACTGATTGCGTTATTGATTGTAAAACCCACCCCCATCTAAAAGAAGTGTCCTGTGTATAACACTAAACTGAATCTGATCCAGAGTGGTAGTACCTGTTAGGATTCCTTCTATGTGTCTAATAAATCTGTTTAAAAAATTATTTGCATTCAATAAAAAAAACAAAAAAAAACAACACTTGAAAACTATTCCACAAAAGGATATAAGTATACATGTATAATAAATGCAATTCCCTAATCTCTAGGCATAAAATAAGCCTAGACTGGTTGACATGCAATTTAAAATCAATCAATCAATCAAATCTTTTACACTAAGAGTATTTTGAAAATATTAAAAAAAAATGTAATCCATTTTAATGTACTAAACATTATCAAAGTCTGTGTTTTTAGATTAGGTAGAAAAGTTCAAATTAATTCCAAAAAACATGTTTTGATTTCATTGAATATTGAAATCCCTTTGTCTAATTTTTGTTGTATGAAAGTCAAATATATAAATTAGTATTGTCAACAAATGGGCTTGTATAATAAAAAATACTTTAAGATTAAAGTATCTTGAAGTATGGAATTGCTGGTATTCACCTTAAATTAAACTTAATAAATGGATGTTTTATTAATAATGGCACCAGAAAATTTGAATTACATTTTTTAAATTGGATGTTGATTTCCTGGTGTGGAATTTTTTTTTGTATCCCTCATGGTTGAATATTATGAGGGGACTTCAACATCTGTAGGGGAAAAGCTGTTTTGGAACCTTTCTAAAGAATGAAATCTTATATGAATTTTTTTGTCATCGTTAAGTTATCTTTTTTTTTAACAGACTGGTCAAAAAAGAAGTTGGCTGAATATATGTACTTGCAGATTTTGCATATTCACAATGTTCTATTTCAGTCTGGATGCAAATAATGTGATAATTAAATAAGTGTTGCTATATTAACTATAGCTTATTAAGGCAGTTGGTTTTTTTTTGAAAGATGTTCTCAAAATATCAATATCTCCATTGCTAAAAAAAAAAAAAGAAGACCTTACTATGAAGCATGAATTGGTAAATACAATGTACAACTTATAATTGAACTTTGTTATTCATCAACCTGAATTATCTTGAATCACTGATACATTTATTTACCCAACTCCACCATGAGCAGGATTTGACAAAAAGTCAATTTTTAAGTGGAGTACTGACTCAGCTGGTAGAGCATTTGCCTAGGAATCACAAGGTTCCAAGTTCGATACCAGTCCTCGGCATAGGAGTAGCACAGCTTGGGTTATCTGATCTGTGCGGTAAAGCATCTGGGAACTGACGGTAGGTGTGGTGCTCTATCTCAGCCAATCAATCTCTCTGGTCTAGCAGTAATGAAAAGGGGATCGACTCCTTTACTGTTCAGCTGATAACGACAATAGGCCACTCTACAGACTACTACTACTGGTTTGAATTCAGAATTTTCCTTTTAGTCTGGTGCCTTACCAAGGCTAAATAACCAAGTCTACCTTACTATTTACCTATATCTGGGTGGGTCAGAGCATACTTTTCCTGAAATGAAACATAAACAGCTTTGTTCAGGATTTGAACTTGGGTCACAGATTCCATTTTTTATGATAACTGTTATTCTAAGTGCACCCTTTTTTTTTTTTTCTCTCCATATATTTATAGCCTGAGTAAGAAAACTTGGGATGAAATGTTTAATAACATGTCAGCTGCTCCAGAACAGTCATTGTTTTTTACTGCCTACATTACCATCTATGAATTGTCATATATGATGAATTCATTGTTAGAATAAAAGATTCTAGACACAGAAATTTCTCTTGTCAACCACTCTCAAGTGGTTACCTGTTGATTTTGTCTGTGTAACATTGTAAGCGAATAGTACCTGTGTGTGTGAATAGATAAATTAGGAAAAAAAAGCCAGAAGAAAGTAGAGTTGACAAAGTTCAACATCTCATCCAGTAAGCTAGATGTACCAAGATATGCATGATCCAAAAATGAAAATGGCAGTTATCCAGGACTTGCCGAGGTCACCAGACTCGATTGGTCATCTAAGTGGTGATGGGGCTTGCTGGATGATACCACTCAGACAAGGTGGAAGTGGGGTTGGGTTTTCTATTGATCCCAATAAAAGACTTTTTTGTTCACTGTTTTGGAGGGTGGGGTACAAAGAGACAATCGTTCATGTGTATAGAGAGTGAGTGAACTTTTCAAAGTTACAGAAAGTCGATTCCTGCTAGAACGGAGCTATTCCACATGTGTCTGTTATCCATTTTCTCCTACTTTCTATTTGGCAATTAGCCGTCACCGATATGGAAGTTATTGATGACTATGCTACAGATAGTATTCTCAGATTAGAATAACTATCAACTAGTTTTGACTTCTTGCTGTTTCTTATATATATCAGTCATCCACAGACATTTATTTTGATGTTTAAGTCTCATCAGTGCGGCTTGACTTCTTGAACAGCTACCTCTAGTCGGGAGTGAAACCCGACAGAATTTTCGTCTGCCAAGCTCCTTACTCTTACGGCCGTCGGTTACTCAGTCAGGGGCGAACAATTAATTGATACATACTTCAGGATGTATGTTTTTACAATCACCAGAGAACTGAAGTCTGTAAACAACAGGCGAGTAAATATATATATATATATATATATATATATTATATATATATATATATATATATTATATATAAAACAGATAACGTAAAACAATAATGAATTCTTTCTGTTCTGAGCTGTGAATAAATGTTGAAATAATAAAATCAATTACATTTTGATAAGTAATCTCTTTCAGAATGACCTTTTTGTACTTTGGGCTTTAAAACTTTGATAATATTATAAGTTACTTGAATAATTTAATACCAAGCAAAAAAAAAAAAAAAAAAAAAAAAAAAAAAAAATTTCTAAATTAAGATTATAATTGATCAAATGTTTAAAAATTGTAAAGATTTAAATTACTTTTTATCTAAAATTAAATTGTAATATGGAACTACATAGCCTAATAACAACAATAAATTATAATATTATATATAAAAAGCATGACTTGATATCTGTTACATATAATTTCAAAATAACTCCAAGTTTTTATGCATGGCATGCAAAAGCCTTTTAATATTGGCAAATGTTTTTATTTTTGTTTATTTTATTTTGATTCATATAATTACAAAACAAAGCAGACAAACTCAGAAATATTAGAAACAAGTTTTTTTTTTTTTTTCCCCAATAAATTTCCAGGATGGTTTTCATATCAAAAACTTTATTTTGACTGCTCTATAATAGGTGTTAATCAGTTTTATCTAAAGTTGTGGGTATTGTATTTCCCAATCTATAAAGTCCCAACTCTAGCTCATCCGGTAACCATCACAATTTATACAGTTACTAAACATTTTTATACAACAAAAGGAACCTAAATCATTTACATTGCACATATAGGGGTTGCTAAACGGTTCTTGGTCTGATTCATTAAAAAAAAGAAAAAAAAAAAGGAATGACCTAAAGCAATGAAATGTGTATAAATTCAGCACATTTGACATATCGCTTTTCAAGAACCATTCCAAAAAAGAGATATCTTCTCAGTTAGGCTGAGAACTTATCAGCACTCCTCTTAATATATAGTACTAATGTTTTTGTTTTTTTTAAAAAATTTTCATACAAAACCACTATAACTTCTAATTGGCTATAAAAATGATGTTTTTATTTATTTTATAGTCATGTTTATTGATCAGAGCATGAAGAAATTCTGTATAAAGATTAATCCGTTTTTTTAATTAAAAATTTTTTTTTTTAAATTTGTAAATAAATAGTACAAATAGCCATAAATATATTTTAGTAGAGAAAGAGATAAATTCCTTTGGGTCAAGTCAGTAGCTTTGGACTGATTGAAAATATAGTGAGGGAACAGGCTTAGATTCTAAGATTAATTCTTAATCCTATCAGCTTTCCCTAACTTTGAAAAATATAAATACAATACTAATGTATTTCTTTGTTTATTTTATTATAAAAAGAAAGAAAAACTATTGCAAAATTATATATTTTTGCTAATCAGTGTTTATAGAATCAGTCTGCTTTTTACAAGGGTGCGCTGAAAAGTTCATATGATGACATCATATCTGCTGTTGATGACTTTTATCAATGGGATCCAAGCATTGCAACACCGATGAAAGAAGTGTGTGAACCACAAGGGGATTGTTGAAGAAAAAATATTGATCACATTTCATGAGAATATCTTGGTCAGACTGTGAACTTTTCAGCTGACCCTCGTAAATAGGATGTAGATAAAATTATATTTTGAAGAATTGAAATTTGTTATTTCATTTTTTTAGGTTGACCTCGGATCTCTAGCCCCTGAAGTTGACCTTGATCAGCCAAATGTTAGTGTTCAACATTTTTATTAAAACCAAGCTAATTTTGCAACATTCCACTTTGACCCTTATTTAGGCTAGATGGTTGGTTTGTCAAAGAGGCCCTCTCTGATCAATTGGTTGGTCATGTCAAGCCCTAGCACCTATATGATTGTCCCAATCCTATTGCTCTTATGGCAATCCCCAACCCTTTTTATCATATATGTGCTAGGTGGTGGTGGCTGAGTATGATAAACTTTATATGATGGTGAAGTTCCAAATCTGGAGCTCTGGGGAATGTGAAGTACCCCTTCATGACCATTACTCCTAGGTTATCTCTGACCTGGAGTGGTAGTACCTGTTAGGATCCCATCTATGGGTTAAATAGAAAAAATGAGTTTAAAAGAATGAGTACCCATCAAGAATGAATAAAACAAAATGTCTTCTGCATAAAATAACTCAACAAGGGTTGACATGCCATAAAATCCAACTAACCAACCAATCAAATTAATTTTTATTAAGCCAAAACTAACTTTCTTTATCAGACTAAAAAATACTTAGAACTTTGTTTTAAAGGAGTAATAACTCTTTAATACTGTCATATCGGTAGAGCTTAGAATACACATTGTATCCCCTGCAGAGGGAAAAGACCCTACCCCACCAAAAAAAGGGGTGTCCAGCTTAAGACACTAAACTGCATCTGACCCCAAGTGGTAGTACCTGTTAGGATCCTAACTATGGTACAAATTGATCTGTATAAAAATATTTGCATTCAATATGACCATGTGCGATGCACAATGAATACAATTCATTACTCCTAAAGCTATGAAGTAGGAACACAAAACCTTCGACTCCGACTTTTCTATTTTTGGCACCTCTGACTCCATTTTATGTTAAGTGATTATAGCCAACAAATGAATTTAAAACCATGATTTTTTATAATCTATTTATAAGGAGTGTACACTTTATAACTTTACAGACTAAGGACTTGGGCCATATAAAGTGTAAATTCATCTGGAGTTGGTAGAGTTTTCAGACTCCTGTGACCCCTTAATTGCTTCCGACTCCAAATCTGACTTCACAGCCTTGCTTACTCCCCCTGCTTTTTTATTTTTTATTTTTCTAGGTTGTTGCCACCGGATCTGTACCCACTGAAGTTGTTGACGTCAGTCAGCCAAGTGTTAGTGTTCAACATTTTTATTAAACCAAAAACTAATTTTTATTAGACTAAAACAATTTTTCAAAATATATTTTAAAGGAGTTAAGTCTTTGACTCTACCCTAAATTTGGGGCTCAGAATATTCTGACTGTATCCCCAGTACAAGGGGATAAACCACTCCCCAAAATGGGTGTTCTGCATATACACAACTGCATCTGACCTGGAGTGGTATTACCTTTTATGATCCGAACAATGGGTCTAATAGATCTGTTTAAAAAAATGATTTGCATTTGTAGAACCATGTTCAAAAAAAAAAAAAAAAAAACTAACAAAAAACAACCTTAAACAACTACCAAAAATATAGCTATACATGCCAATAATGCAATCCCTCCCCTGCATTTAAAAAAAAATTCTTTTAGGTTGGCATAAGAATTCTATTCACTGAAGTTGACCTCATTCAGCAAAATGTTTGTGTTCAAAATTTTTATTAAGTGTCTTTAACACTGCACTGTCAGAAGGGTTTAAAATAAGCTGACTATATCTGCTACAAAGGGGGATGACCACCTCCTAAAAGAGGTGTCCTGTATATGACACTAAACTGCATCTGGCACAAAGTGGTAGTACCTATTAGGATATTATCTATGGTACAAATTGATCTGTATAAAAAAATATTTGCATTCGATATGACCATGTGCGATGCACAATGAATGCAATTCATTACTCCTAAAGCTGTGGAGTAGGAACATAAAACCTTCAACTCTGGCTTTGCTATTGTTGGCACCTCTGACTCCATTTTATGTTATTAAGTGATTATAGCCAACAAATGAATTTAAAACCATGATTTTTTTTATAATCTATTTATAAGAAGTGTGCACTTGATAACTACAAAGACTTGGGACATATAAAGTATAAATTCATCTGGAGTTGGTAGAGTTTTTCAGACTCCCGTAACCCCCTTAATTGCTTCTGACTCCAAATCTGACTTCACAACCTTGCTAAACTCCCCCTGCTTTTTTTTATTTTTCTAGGTTGTTGCCACCGGATCTGTACCCACTGAAGTTGACGTCAGTCAGCCAAGTGTTAGTGTTCAACATTTTTATTAAACCAAAAACTAATTTTTATTAGACTAAAACTACTTTTCAAAATATATTTTAAAGGGGTAATACATCTTTAACACTGCCCTGATTGCAGGGCTTAAAATAAGCAGACTGTATCCCCTACAGAGAGGGAAAAGACACCCCCTAATAGTAGTGTCCTGCTTATGACACTAAACTGCATCTAAACCTGAGTGGTAGTATCTGTTAGGATACTATCTATGGTACAAATTGATCTGTATAAAAAATATTTGCATTCGATATAAACATGTGCAAAAAAACAAACTTAGATTACACAAAATATATAAATCTACATGCACAATGAATGCAATTCATTACTCCTAAAGCTATGGAGTAGGAACACAAAACCTTCAACTATGACTTTGCTATTTTTGGCACCTCCGATTCCATTTTATGTAATTAAATGATTACGTCCTACAAATGAATATAAAACCATGATTTTTTAAAAATAATCTATTTATAAGGTGTGTGCACTTGATAACTTTACAGACTAAGGACTTGGGCCATATAAAGTGTAAATTCATCTGGAGTTGGTAGAGTTTTTCAGACTCCTGTGACCCCTTAATTGCTAAAGACACCAAATCTGACTTCACAGCCTTGCTTACTCCCCCCTGCTTTTTTATTTTTTATTTTTCTAGGTTGTTGCCACCGGATCTGTACCCACTGAAGTTGTTGACGTCAGTCAGCCAAGTGTTAGTGTTCAACATTTTTATTAAACCAAAAACTAATTTTTTATTAGACTAAAAGTAATTTTCAAAATATATTTTAAAGGAGTTAAGTCTTTGACTCTACACTAAGTTTGGGGCTCAGAATATTCTAACTGTATCCCCAGTACAAGGGATAAACCACTCCCCAAAAGGGGTGTTCTGCATATGACACAACTGCATCTGACCTGGAGTGGTATTACCTTTATGATCCTATCATTGGGTCTAATAGATCTGTTTAAAAAATGATTTGCATTTGTAGAACCGTGCAAAAAAAAACTAACAAAAAACAACCTTAAACAATTACACAAAAAATATAGCTATACATGCGCAAAATGTTGGTGTTCAAAATTTTTATTAAGTGTCTTTAACACTGCACTGTCAGAAGGGTTTAAAATAAGCTGACTATATCCCCTACAGAGAGGGAAAAGACACACCCTAAAAGGAGTGTCCTACTTATGACACTAAACTGCATCTGACACCAAGTGGTAGTACCTATTAGGATACTATCTATGGTACAAATTGATCTGTATTAAAAAAATATTTGCATTCGATATGACCATGTGCAATGCACAATGAATGCAATTCATTACTCTTAAAGCTGTGGAGTAGGAACACAAAACCTTTTAACTCTGACTTCTCTATTTTTGGCACCTCCTATAATCCATTTGATGTTATTAAGTGATTATAGCCTACAAATGAATATAAACCCATGATTTTTTTATAATCACTTTATAAGGAGTGTGCACTTGATAACTAAAGACTTGGGCCATATAAAGTGTAAATTCATCTGGATTTGGTAGAGATTTTCAGACTCCCGTAACCCCCTTAATTGCTTCCGACTCCAAATCTGACTTCACAACCTTGCTAAACTCCCCCTGCTTTTTTTTATTTTTCTAGGTTGTTGCCACCGGATCTGTACCCACTGAAGTTGTTGACGTCAGTCAGCCAAGTGTTAGTGTTCAATATTTTTATTAAACCAAAAACTAATTTTTATTAGACTAAAAGTTATTTTCAAAATATATTTTAAAGGAGTTAAGTCTTTGACTCTCTCCTAATTTTGGGGCTCAGAATATTCTGACTGTATCCCCAGTACAAGGGGATAAACCACTCCCCAAAAGGGGTGTTCTGCATATGACACAACTGCATCTGACCTGGAGTGGTATTACCTTTTATGATCCGAACAATGGGTCTAATAGATCTGTTTAAAAAATGATTTGCATTTGTAGAACCATGTTCCAAAAAAAAAAAAACCTAACAAAAAACAACCTTAAACAACTACCCAAAAAATATAGCTATACATGCGCAATGAATGCAATCCCTCCCCTGCGATTTAAAAAAAATTCTTTTAGGTTGGCATAAGAATTCTATTCACTGAAGTTGACCTCATTCAGCAAAATGTTTGTGTTCAAAATTTTTATTAAGTGTCTTTAACACTGCACTGTCAGAAAGGTTTAAAATAAGCTGACTATATCTGCTACAAAGAGGGATGACCACCTCCTAAAAGTGGGTTCCTATATATGATGCTAAACTGCATCTGACACCAAGTGGTAGTACCTATTAGGATACTATCTATGGTACAAATTGATCTGTATAAAAAATATTTGCATTCGATATGACCATGTGCAATGCACAATGAATGCAATTCATTACTCCTAAAGCTGTGGAGTAGGAACATAAAACCTTCAACTCTGGCTTTGCTATTTTTGGCACCTCTGACTCCATTTTATGTTATTAAGTGATTATAGCCAACAAATGAATTTAAAACCATGATTTTTTATAATCTATTTATAAGGAGTGTGCACTTGATAACTAAAAGACTTGGGCCATATAAAGTATAAATTCATCTGGAGTTGGTAGAGATTTTCAGACTCCCGTAACCCCCTTAATTGCTTCTGACTCCAAATCTGACTTCACAACCTTGCTAAACTCCCCCTGCTTTTTTTTTTTTTTTTTCTAGGTTGTTGCCACTGGATCTGTACCCACTGAAGTTGTTGACGTCAGTCAGCCAAGTGTTAGTGTTCAACATTTTTATTAAACCAAAAACTAATTTTTATTAGACTAAAACTAATTTTCAAAATATATTTTAAAGGAGTAATAAGTCTTTAAATCTAACCTGATTGCAGGGTGAGGAACACACTGACTCTATCTCCTGTACAAAGCAAAGACCACTCCTAAAAGTGGTGTCCTGCGTATGATACAAAATTGTGTCTAACCTGGAGTGGTAGTATCTGTTAGGGTCCCACCAATGGGTCTAATAGATTTATTTAAAAGATTATTTCCATTTGATAGGACCATGTGCAAACTAACAAAAACCTTGAACAAAAATATAAATATACATGCACAATGAATGCAATCCCTCCCTCATTTTTAAAATTCTTTTAGGTTGGCATCAGATCTCTTAACTGAAGTTGACCTCAATCACTAAAATGTTAGTATTCAAAATTTTTGTTATGCCAAAACTACTTTGCAAAACATATTTTAAAGGAGTAATAATACGTCTTTAACACTGCCCTGTTGGCAGGGTTTAAAATAAGCTGACTGTATCCCCTACAGAAGAGGATGACCATCTCCTAAAAGGTGTGTCCTGTGTATGACACTAAGCTGCATCTGACCCCGAGTGATATTACCTGTTAAGGATCACTTCAATGGGTCAAATAGATCTTTTTAAAAGATTATTTGCATTTGATAGGACCATATGCACAAAAACAAACACAAAACCTTAAACAACAACACAAAAAATATAAATATACATGCGCAATGAATGCAATTCCTTACTTCCTCCCGGCCTTTTTATTTTTTTAGGTTGCCATTGGATCTCTTCCCACTGAAGTTGTTGACGTCAGTCAGCCAAGTGTTAGTGTTCAACATTTTCATTAAACCCAAACTAATTTTCATTAAACCCAAACTAATTTTTATTAGACTAAAACTACTTTGCAAAATATATTTTAATGGAGTAATAAGTCTTTAGTTGGCAGGGCTTACAATACACTGATTGTATTCCCTGCAGAGTGGTAAAACCCAGTGTCATACGGGGACAGCCAAAAAGGGTTGTCGTGTGTATGACACTAAACTGCATCTGACCTAGAGTGGTAATACTTATGATCCCATCTATGGGTCAAATTGAGCTGTCTAAGAATTATTTGCATTTGACAGGACCATGTGCAATAAAGAAAAAGCAACTTTAAACAGCTACACAAAAATATATATATATACATGCACAATGAATGAAATTTCCTAACCTCTAGGCTTATAATAATCTTAGAAGGGTTGACATGCCATTAAAATCAATCAATCAAGTCTTTAACATTGAGAGTATTTTGAAAATATAAAAAAATGTAATCAATTTAAATGTACTAAAGGTGTCTTCAGATTGGGAGGAAAAGCTCAAATTAATTTTAAAAAAAACCCAAACATATTTTGACTTCATTGACTATTGAAATGCCTTTTGTCTAATTAATTTAATTTTTATTGTTGTATGAACGTCAAATATATAACTTAGTGTTTCATCCTGTCAACAAATAGGCTTACATAATAATAAAAATACTTTAAGATTGAAGTATCTTGAAGTACTGATGTTCATTCTAAATTCAATAAATGGGTCTTATTAATAAGCAAAATTGAATTACATCTTTAAAATTGGGTGTTGATTTCCTGGTGTGAAAATTTTTTTTTATCCCTAATGTTTTGATATTATCAGTGGATTTCAACATCTTTAGGCGAGAAGGTATCCTGGAACCTCTCTAAAGAATGAGGTCATATATGAATTTTTTTGTCATTGTATAGTTGTCTATTTTTTTCCTTTTTTTTTTTTTTTTTTTTTTTTTTTTAACAGACTGGTCAAAAAGGAAGTTGGCTGAATATATGTACTTGCAGATTTTGCATATTCACAATGTTCTATTTCAGTCTAGATGCAAATAATGTGATAATTAAATATGTGTTGCTATATTAACTATAGCTCATTAAGGCAGTTGGGTTTTTTGAAAGATGTTCTCAAAATATCAATATCTCCATTGCTAAAAAAAAAAAGACTTATTACTATGAAGCATGAATTGGTAAACAAAATGTGCAACTTAAAATTCAACCTGGTTATTCAGAAACCCTATTCTGTAATTTTGGATGATTTTGTTTACATTAATCCTGATCCTATAATCATCAAACCTTCCACTTAACAAAAAAAAATAACTCTTTCCATTTGCATGACTAATCAAACTTGATTTGGTTGATGAAAATATAACACCATTCATTAAACCATAGATTATTTATAACTTTTTTTTTTTCTTTTTTTAACTAAAAGCTAATAATTCAACTATGTACATATCTAAGCAGGGGTGTATAAAGTTGACTATCACCTCCCGTATTGTAGGAGGTGGACAAATCAAAGGCAAAATTTACCATCAAAATTTCTTCAAATAAAAGAGAAAAAAAAAGGTACATTATGTACTAGCTGTATGTACCCAGGTTATATAGTATCTGGCTAAATTTAAGTATACTTTTAAAAAATTTTTTTAATTCATATCATTTCATTATTAATAGTTATTTTTATTTATTTTATGATAAACTGTTTGATTAGGATACAGTTTAGCTCAATTGATAGAGTATCAGCCTTGGAACCACAAGATTCCGGGTTCGATACTGATTCTCGCCAACTCTGCGCATGAGTAGCATGGCTTGAATCGGTGTGATGAGTTGATGGTAAGTGTGGTACTTACCTCGGACTCAGAAACAATCTCTCTGGTCTAGCCCTTGTGAAAAGTGCATAGAATCCTTCACTGTCCAGCTGATACTGACAATAGGCCACATTGCCTACTTTATTGTAATTGAATTAAAAAAAAAAAACAATTAGATTAAATGACGTAGATGACATTCTCTTGTTACTATTTCCCTCTCACACTGAGACGCCTTCTTTTCCTCCTCCATTGTAAAGATATCCTCAGGGGTTCCATTATTTATTTTTATTGAAATCCAATTAGCCAGTCCTGTTTCTGAATATTAACTTAACGTGTGTAAGGTTTCATCATGAGTTGATTCTCGGGTGTAGGAATAAACTGGTTATACACACAGAAATTGCCATTTATATAGTAGATATCCTGAGTTTAATTACCTTGATTCAAATTAAAAAACTTAGATTTTATTTATCATTTTGATCTGGTGACTATTAGATTTTGTTTAAGCTGGGTTAAGTAGGGATACCATAATTTAGCAGAGGTATTGATTGGGTGGAAACAATCTTGATCCTACTTGTATTTCAAGGGATATAATTTTTTGGGGGACATGATCTTGTAAAGTCTCATGTACATAATGTAAATGATAGAACAACTATATCATATGTATTTAATTACAGAACAAAATTAGATACATTAAGGAGCAGAAAATAAGATAAACGAAAGTTTATTACTTATCCATAATACATGTTCTTACTAAGACAAATACGCTTGAACACACAGTGTGCACCTGGGCCAATCTATGATTGTAAGTCCTTCAATCTAAGCAGCATGGTGCCTCTATATCAAATGGAGGTTAGCCATTTTCATTCTCTGGTGATCAGTATTCCAAATCTAGTCTTGGCAATGACACTTTATTCATATATGACACAGGACTGAACCTTTTGAGTTTAAACTACATATATTGTTAAATAATTACTTAGTTGATACAGTATGAGTATATCCAAACTTATCAGGGGTGCCAAGTTTATATTTCAATAAGAATTTGTGGGGAAGAAAAAAAAAATGAAGTCTATGGGATTAAAATTATATACACCCCTGTATTTAAGACATCACTAACAATCTGATTTTATTTAGCATTCAATGAGGTATAAAACACTTTTTATTTTATACCTTGTTTGGAACTTTTTACTATTCTTGGCTACAATAAAATGCTTTATGAAAAGTTAAGCCTTTAACTAATAAGTTAAATCAGTGGTTCTCAACCTGGGACTATATAACATTTTTTTTTTTTGTGGGGGGTCAGGCAAGTAAAAAATATCTAATTACAAAAATACAAATGAACTTTTAAACATCGAATTGCTATGGGGGCTACACCAGAGTAAGGGATCCATAAGTGAAAAAAAAAAAGTTGAGAACCACTGGGTTAAGCTACATAATACTACTTCTGTCCAAAATAATTGTTACATTTAGTGTATGGAAATTTATATGCAAATGTAACGGTTATTATGGGACAAATTTAAAACTCATTTTTATAAAGGAAAGCCTAGGAAAATGTATATTTCATTATAAGTTATGCCTTGTGACTTGTTTACCTTCTTTTTTTTCTTCATTGCTGTCTTTTCACTGCTGTAAGCCAGATGTAAAATTGATTATGCAAATAACTTTTAGACTTGGATGGATACTGTATCTCGGTTCCAGAATGATATTGAACCACTTAATTCCAGCCTGCACAAAAAGTGACTTGGGGGGGGGGAATTCTTTCTTTTTAAATGATAGTGGTAATAACTGGGCAAAATGAATGCTATTATTATTATTATTATTATTATTATTATTATATAATTGTATTAACTGGGTTTTCACACCTGTAATAACTGTTGGCTAATGCTGGAGATCAAATGACAGCAAGTCTCTTCAATATTCTATCACTGCTTTTAATTTATCCTTAGGTTTCAAATTCTCCCAATATTTTTAACAATGCTCATTGGGATTATTCCAAGCATTCCAATAATAATGGGTATATCTTTCATTGACATAGAATAATAATTAATATATAAGTATATGGATATTTATAAAGTATCAAATCTATGATTTGTAAGTTGGATTTCAGAGATAGCTTTCCCAAAGGTGTTAGCACAAAGTAAAACACAGCCTCATCCAGAATTTCAACTTTGCTTACTGGGTCTATTTCCTATGATGATAACCATTATTCCACTATAAAATGTTCTGGCAAAAATCCATAGGGCATCTCTAACATCATCAGGAATCAACGGCTTTTGGCATACTTGTCACTGCATCTGGAAAATCTGCAGCAAACAAGGGCATCTCTTACCCCTAACCAAGATATGCATGCGGGGTTTGAAGACTGCTTGAGAATTTCCTATTCCCTTATTCCTTCCATGAATCCACCACAGGTGAATTTGTTGGATGGAGCTGGCTCAACCGACCCTGGGTGAATGCCCCTGACCAGGATATGCATGTGGGGTTTAGGAGACTGCTTGTGAATTTTCTATTCCCTTGTTATTCCTTCCATGAATTCACAACAGGTGAATTTGTTGGATGGAGTTGGCTCAACCGACCCTGGGTGAATGCTGTCACAGAAACAGAAGAGAGGAGCCATAAACTTTGATCATCATTCTCTTGATCTACCTAAAAGTTGTATTGTAATTTGTGTAGTTGTTTCTTTAATGACATTGTTATTTCCATCAATATTTAATCTACTCTTTGTATTTACTGTGTGGGTAACCTTTACTTATGTTTACTTTGTTGCCATTAGCAATTACTGTTTGGCTCATCATCCGACGACAATTGTTTATGTGGGACTTGGGATTTTTTGATTTTTTTTTTATGTTAACTGTTTTTTATTTTTTGTGGAATTTTTTAAAATACAGTTTCAGTCTGCTTGTTGTGGATTAAAAAAAAAATTGTATTTGTGTGAAAATACAATGTTTATAAATAATGTTGAGATTTAAGAGCTAAACATGGATTTGATAGCAGACAAAGGTAAGAACTGCCCTAGAAGAGACAAAAATGGAGGTGGGCTTGGTTTGGTTGTTTTGTTTTACAGCTTATCAACCCTCTTTCAGGTCATTTAATGTTGAATCAAGTTATTTTGATTGAACAGGCTTATTACTGCTTAACTTTGGTGATCTAGCAGTAACCAGTGTTTTCAGTGTGACTTGACTGTAATTTGGGATTGGTAGGTAAGAGGTTAAGATAATCATTTTGAGTGACATATTGTTATGATAGGTTTTGTTTTTATGGCACATCAACCCTTTTCGGGTCATTTAATGCCAAATCGAGTCATTTTGATAAACAAAGGACTCGGGTTGCTTAAGATACCTCCTGTTGCTTAAGTGGCAACCCAATTAGGTATTGAACAGGCTCATTGCTATTTAACTATGTTGATCTAACAGGAACCAGTGATTTCAACATGACTGTAAAAAATGGAGGTGGGCTTGGTGGATATATAGCAAGGAAGGAAAGAACAGGTGGTTCAAAGTTGGTTTGATAGTATGATGACAAATGTAGAAAACCAGGTAGGAGATGGGGTAGATGGGTTTGCTGGCAACACATGCCCATAATGACCATGATCATGATTGTCATGGAAGTAATTAGGGCACATCTGAACCACCTGGGTCCTGTCTAGAAAAAAATAGAATTTTTTTCCCCTTAAATGTCTTATTGTTGCTTAGCTTTCAGAAGATCTACCTCTACTCAGGCAATTTGTAAATGTTGAAAAATATTGATTTAAAAAAAAAAAAATGTTGGGTGGTAGGTTCCGTTCAATATAAATACAATGTTGAAATGATCTCTGACTTTCTGACACTCCTGTATACCAGCTATCTTTCTCTTATTTTTTATTTGCAAATGACAAATTTGAAATGGTACTCATATCATTGAAACTTGGATCTTAATAGTTTTCTCCGACTACTAGGGATTTTTCTCTGTAATTGCATGTTGGAAAGTCAGATTGTTTTGAAATTGTATTTCTATTGTATATAGGACCCCCCATCTAAAAAAAAAAAATTTTAAATCTTACAAATTGCCTGAGTTGAGTAAGGTATTTTAAATGCTAAGCAATAATATTTGAGTTGAAAAAGATCTTTCCCTATATGGCTGAGGTTATATAAATAAATTTAATCAGATCAAATTGGGACAAAAGTGAAAAATTAGTAAAGGTGATGATGATGGTTTGGCTTAATGATTACTAACTTAAAGATCATTCTGTTTAAACCATTATGGTAAAGTTAAATGTTTGAGTAATATTTCTAATTTTCAAAGATTTGTAGCTGTGTATGGAAACTGCATGTCCTGACAGTTGGCAGTATAAAAAAAAAGCTTTGCAGTTATTGCCAACAGACTATTAATGTAAAAAAAAAAGCATGTAGACGATTATCAGGTTGTAAAATAGCTGAAATGCACCTGATGATTAATAGGCCTGAAGGCAGTTTGTTTTTATTTTTTTTTATTTATTTTTTTTTTTCCCTCAAATTATTGGAAATAATTATTTCTCTGTGACAAAAACCAGGCATGATTGTATGTTATATTTAAGGGAAAAAAAAGAAAAATTGTAATAAATTGAGGGGGGGGAATCTTGCCTGTTTGCATTCGTGTACGTTTATATTGGGCTTTTTTCCAAACAATTTGTTGATCAGTTTGCTATTTGGCATGTAAAGAAAAGTCGTGCTGCAGTGTGTGCTTATCAAATCAATACTGCACGTTAATACTGCATCAGGTTTATATAATTAACGTTTGTTGCATAGAAGTGTGTCTGGATCTATTTTCTGCATTTTTTTTTTTTTTTTCCTTCTTTTTAATAGAATGATCCCTAGGAAAATGTATGTTAACCCTTTCACTAATCCAAGATGCTATAAATCGCAGGGGTAGGGAGAAAAAAAAAATCCTAGTTTGAACTTGGTTTGGAAAAAAAAAAAAGATGTTTTTACAAAGCTGTGTTCTGAAACTATTGAGTTGCTGTGAACCTCGAAGTTAACACACTGTAAACTTATTGTAATGGCACTATGTAATGATGTTTGCTCTAACAAGTACATCTTTTATATTCTTGAAAGTGTATCTTGAAAGGAAATTAATTTGTAGCAAAAGCACATGAAGATTTCAGCACACAATATTTAAACTAAAATTAGTAAACTCTTAAGCTAATACTGCCTAAAGTATGTATTTACCCAACCTGCCCATCATGAGTAGGATGTGACACAAGGTCAATTTTAAAATGAAGTACAACTGGTTTGAATTTAGTTTTCTTTCTCCTAAACTGGTTGTCATACCATGGTTAAAGAGCCCAGTCTATCTTACTATTTACCCATAGAAAGAATAGTTTACTTCATATCTTTCTCAATTGCTTTGTTTTTAGTGCTTTAAGAAATGCAAACAGTTTTGACCAGGACTTGAACTCTGGTTGCCAGGTTCATTTCTTACAATAACCATTATGTCACAAGTGCCTAATGTAACTTCTATTTGAAAATAAATTCAAAAAAGAAAAGAATTATCATTTAAGCTTGAAATTATTAAGCATTGTATACACTTGACCTGTTCTAATAGCAAATTATGATTTTATATAGTCTCATTAAAATCGATACTAGAATTTATTTCCAGCTACTTGAGATAATTAGTAAATGTTTTGAGTTTTCATGCTCAATAGCTAACATGAATAAAAAAAATCAGTATTTTTTTTTTTAGTTTGATTTTTAAGCATTATTTGTGATTTGTGATATATTTAAAGGCTAAATGATTAATTTTTATGCTATGAAACTGAAAAGACTTGACCAACAGGGGGAAATCTGTTACCTATCTACAGTTTAGAAATGGTGAGGGTAAAATTGCAGAAAATAGGGATTCTGCATGAAGAACTAAGTATTAATCCAACTTCTATGAATCTTACTATTTCCTTTTCAGACTAATGGGCCTACGGATGGCGGTGGATATGCTGCAATTGCACAAGCTGACAAACATCGTCAGGAACCAGAAAAAATTAGAATCTGGAGAGAAGAACAAAAGAAGAGGCTTGAACAAAAAGGTAAATCCCTTTCTCTCTCTTCTTTTTTCTAATTTTAGAAATATAATTTAATTAAAGGAGTTACAGTTGTACGACTAATAAATTCAATGCACCATTAATATTTTTAGATTTATATATGGGATACTAAATTCAAATTATATTACTAATTATAGCCATGTAAGGTTTATCTTCATAGGTATCTGAAGTAATAATGAAAGATTCTAGGAATTGTATATCTGTTCATGGGCATTCAATGTCATTGTTTACAAGAGATAAACAATATATATATATATATAATGTGCATGGTTTACTTTACTCAGCTGTTTGTTTAATTTGAGAAAGAAAAAGCATTTTTTTTTTGTTTTTTCTCGGTGTTTTTTAAAAATGTATTTTTTAATCTTTTTTTATATATTAAATTTTGAGATGGTTGCAACAGCAGTTCTTCTGAGTAGATTCCTATTCCCTCACCCCTCCCAGAAAAATGATTCTTTATTATCTTTGACTTCTACCTGTCATTTTTATTTTGTGGTTAGCCTTTATTGTTCACCATTAATCAAAGCCTTCTAATCTAATCAGTGTATTTAACAAGTATTCCCAACAATAAGCATTCTCACATATCCATACTTAAGTCTACTCTGACATGATCATCACTAGCAGTACTTACCCATATTACAAACAGGTTGTAAGATGGTCATTATTAAAAAAGGTATAATCCTTCATATTTAAAGGATGTTTAATTTGGTTATTTATTATGGACAGGTTTAACTCAGTTGGTAGAGCATCTGCCTAGAACCACAAGGTTCCGTGTTCAATTAGCAACCATCAAATCTTTAAAAATTAATAAATATTTGATTTTATTATTTTCCAGACTTAAAGGGGTAGTATCAACTCCATTTTTTTTTTTTTTTTTTTTTTCAAATTTCTACCCCCCTTTTTTTTTTTTTTTTTTTTTTTTTTAAAGGCTTAGAAATTCAATTTGAAAAGAAAAAATATTGAGCAGGATAGCTTGAAGCCCACCTTATAAAGGTCTACAACCAGTTTGAATTCAGTTTTCCTTCTAGACACTTACCATACCAAGGTTATAGAGCCCAGTCTGCCTATTATTTACCCATAGCTGGAGAGAGAATAGTTAGATTCATACCTTTCCCAAGTGATATGTGAAATGCATTTGAACTCTGGTATTATTGAAAAAAAAAAAAATTTTTTTTTTCAATAATGAATAAAACAATGTTTTTGCATAAAATGACCCAACAAGGGATGACACACCATAAAATCTAACCAAACCAAGCCAATTTCTATGATAATAACCATTACCTCCAAAATTTGTTAAGAAAAAAAACAAAGTATCTTTGCTGGTCATACAGACTTTAATCCTTGTCTGCTGCACAAAAATAGGACTTTGAACTATATTTTTTGATGTGTAAATCAATACATAAGAATCTTCCATCTCTACCATTTGATTAAGAAAATTGTGAATCTTGACGTGTGTGTGGTGATGGTGAGGGGCGTCTGAAAATTTTTCAGCCTGACCAAAAATCAGATGACCTAGAGCCATGAGGGTTGTACATGCTTATCCTAAGTAAAATAAACACTCTGGGCAATTTTATCTGTTTTCTTTAATCCTTCCAAAAAGACATTCGTTTCTTGGTTTGGCCAATAATTTTTCAGTTGGTGGAGTGGCCTATTGTCAGTATCCACCAGACAGCGAAGCAGTCCATCTCCTTTTCACTAGCGCTAGACCAGGGAGATTGTTTTTGCATCTGAGGTAGAGCACTTCACCTACCACCAGTTCTGTACTTTGCCACACAAATCCAAGCTGTGCTACTCATGCACTATGTTGGCAAGGGCCAATATTGAACCCAGAACCTGTGGTTCCTATGTAAACTAGCCCTTGTATATACTTCTTTTTTTTATTTAATTATTATTACTACTTAAACTATTTTGGCACCATAATTATACCTATAAAAATTATTTGTTGAATTTTTGAGTTGAGGCTTGATTTGTATTATTTTGATTTTTCAGACTGTTGTCCTCATCTTTATTGTGGCCTGTAAAAACATATTGGGTGCTGTATCCTCTGGTCTTCTTCAGGTGTTCCCTGTCTATCTGAACATACATTTAAAAAAAATTTTTTTAGTAATTGTGACAATTCTGGTGCATCTCAGATTTATAGGCATGCAAAAACAATGTCATTTGAATGAAATCTTCAAAAGTTCTTTGATACCTTGTTTGATCAAGTCATTCAAACTATTCAATATGAGTCTACCAGGTTGGGTCATTTTTATGCTCAGATAGACAGGGAACATCTGAAGAAGGCCAGAGAATACAGTGTTCGAAGTGTGTTTTTACATACCACAATAAAGATGAGGACAACAGTCTGAAAAATCAAAATAATACACATCAAGCCTCGACTCAAAAATTCAGACAGATGATTTAAGTAGTAATGATAAATAAATAAATAAAAAAAAAAAAAAGTATATATAGATTTGAAATTTAACCTGGTATTAAGCAGGATAAATTTCAAACCCATATAATTACAAAAATATTGATAATCTTATAAGAAATATTCTCAAATTCACTTTATCAAATATAAAAAGATAATTAAGCAAATAAAAAAAAAACTGCCTTGTTTTGGATGGGTAATTAAAAAAAAAAAAAAAAAAAAAAAAAAGTGAAAGGTAAGAGGTTAAGTTTGGCCTGGTATTGGGAAGTTCCATCTGTCATCTGTTTGAACTAAGTTACTAATATTGGTTTGATGTTTCTGTGAAGGGCAAAGAAGACAGGCAAAGGGAAACCAACCCAATATCACAGACTTCTGAGGAAAGTGTAATGTGGGAGCAAATCTTTAACTGATAAATAAACAACTTGTACATTCAAGATGACTGATTTCTTTCTTGCTGTTGTGACAATCTGATGATTTCACACCACCCCACTCTCCCATCTTCTCCCTTAGTGCTACAGCTCTGTACCTCTTGCAGTTTCAACAAACACTGGGCTATCTTTGTAAAAAAGCAAGCACATAGAAGTCAATCAGTTGGTTAAAAAAAACTGTTTGAGGACTACAGGTTAGTGTCACATTGTTATTTGTAAATTTGAGGTATTACTGTTAGTTTACTAGTCTGTGTATATTGCCGCCCTCCATAATGTTGTAAAATGCAAATAAACATTGGGGTTCTTGTATGCCATATAAAGTCGGAGGAGTGACCTATTGTTGGTATCAGCTGGACAGCAAGGGAGTCTATCCATTTTTGACTAGCACTAGACCAGGGAGATTACTTTTTGCATCTGAAGTGGAGTGCCACACCTACCATCAGCTCCCCACTATTACACAGATTCAATCTGTGCTACTCATGCACTGAGTTGGTGAGAGCAGATATCGAACCCAGAACCTTGTGGTTCCTAGGCAAATGCTCTACTGACTGAGCTAAAATGATGCCATATAATACAGTATATTAAAAGTTGTTTTACTTGAGGTACTAAATTAAGAATACTTAAGTGATATCTTTTCAAATATTTTTTAATTCAGTACTGGATCTCAAAATATTTTTCTTGATTATATTTTATTTATTCATTTTTTAAAAATTTATTTATTTTTTAGATGCTGAAGAAGAGGTGAAGAATAGCCAGTGGCGTGATGCTGCCAAGAAAGAGTTGGAAGATTGGCTCAAACATCATGCAGAACAACTTGTTAAAACCAAGGAAAATAATAGGTGAGAGTCAATATCTGTTTGAATGATTATTTTTTTTTTTTTTTTTTTTTTTTTTTTTAAATCTGATGTATGGCTGGCACTCTTTACTGCTGGCTGCTGCTACTAACACTTGTCTTGTACTTCTTATCTTTGGCTTACCAATTGCTTCTGCTGTCGCATGCGACAAAGACTTCACAAAAGAAAAAGAACTTTAATCATAACATTTTAGAAGTTTGTTCAAATTTAATCACTTAATTTATTTTGAAATTGATATTTTTTATACTCTTAAATCTTGGGAGATTTTTTTTTTTTTTTTTTTTTTTTTTTTCTTCATAACTAAAAATCAATTTAAAATTTTTTTTTAAGAAAGCAGTTTCAGTGTGTCTAGCAATGTAACATTTTATAAGGTTCAAATTCTGGACTCCTCAAAATGCATGTTATTTAACATTTTAATTTTTGGAAATTTAATTTTTTGATTAAAGATTTTTTTTCTTTCTTTTTTTTTAAATTAAAAAAAAAAATCTTATTTTTAAAAAAATTATTTCTGAATTACTGACTGGAAATGCAAATTTTGCTAATGTTTGCCAAAATTTTTTTCTTAATCTTGTATGATCCATAAAATATATAGATTAGTTTCAACCCTAAAACATCCAGTGTGTCATACTATTTTTAATATTAGGTTTGGAAAATAATGGCTAATTTTGCAGTTGAATGTGTAATAAGAAATAAACCATTATTTTCCAAACAGCTTAATATTTGCAATGTTTTTCTATAATTAGGTAATTTGGAAAATAATGGCTGGTTTCACATTTAAATATGTAATAAAATTAGCCATTATTTTCCAAACAACCTAATATCATTAATTAGGAACTTCATTCTAATAAGATCATAGTTTTTCTATTAGATATGCAGAAATTTATTAGTGATTGTTTTTCTTTATCTCTTACTATGAAGGTTACTAAATCTCACATTCCAATTTAAAAGAAAAACAAGCAACAATTTTTATTAAATGAAGTGTTGTCAGCCATCATTATAGATTTTTGATTAGTATTTATTCTTTTTTCATTGCTTTTTATAGCAAATTAACTTAAGACCTCAATTTAATGATGAATGCGTAATACTAATATGTAAATGATAACAAATATCATTAAATGTTAGTGAAATAATATTCTTGAATTTAAAATTTTTTTCCTTCCAATTATACAATACCTATGTAAAAGCTTCATTTTAAATTAGCCTCAATTTGCTATTGTATAATTCAAAGTACTTTTTTTTATTGATTAAAAACAATTTTTGTTCCTAGTCCTTGATTTAGAATGATTCAATTGTAAATTGACAAGATTTTTTTTATTCATTCTGTTTTAGAGATTTATCAATTTAAAATCTGGTAATTCATAGAAGCCATTTGGTATTGAACAATATAAGCTTCCTTCCTTTGTTTTTTTTCTTTCCTTAAAAATAATTCTGAATAATTTATATACTATACATAATGGATACCTTGCAGGTTTACTTAAAATGTTTTTGTTTTTCTTATTTGATATGATAATTTTAACAATTTTTTGCAAAATTAAAAGGGAAAATATTTATGAAGAAATCCTTAAGTTGAATTGTTAATTCTATAGAAATATGAAGAATTTTTAAAATTTTCATTTTTCTACTTAGTATTGATGTGGTAATAGAAACAAAAGATGTTTAGTGATCTCTTTCTGCTCAATATTGTTCTTTTATGCATTTTAACTCTGTGCTGGTGGGGCTTATTCATATTCAATAGGACTGTATGAAAAAAAATCCAACTACACAAAAAATGTAAATATGGCACTATTTCCTAACTACTTGGCATGAAATAATCTGAGACAGGTTGAGATGCTGTTAAAAATCATTTCTCCTCTTGTAATTGAATATATTTTGTTTACATTTCTGCGTTTTACCCTTTTATGGGTTTTTAGTCTTGATGTTTTCCAGTTATATGCAAATTAAATATTTTATATAGAGAGTGTTGATATGATTTATATAATCGGTATATAATAATCTCTCTGTTCATTGATTCTCCTTTGATTGTATTTTCACTTAGTGGAAATTCTTCAAATGGCTGAACTGTTTGACATTTTTGGTGCTGTGAAATGAATTTTGGTTGATCATTCTTCAGGCTTTGGTTTCATCTTTGATTTTATACTCTTGATAATGGCTGAAGAATGAATTGGCTTAAACATGTATACAACACTAAGAATGCCAAGGAGTGGTTTAGTTGTCCCCATGAATTTCTAGTATTTTAATGACCCCCCTTTTTTTTTCTTTTTTTTTTTTTACCCTGTATGTCTGTTCATGTGTCAGATTTTCTCATGCATCACTGGTTGGTGTTTTTACTCTCATTTACTTTATAATGTGTGATCACAAATTGAGGAAAAATGGATAAAGCACAAACAACTTCATTCAATTGATATTTCACCACAGTATGTTCACGAAACTTTGTCAAGATTAGTGAACTTACCGAGACGAAATATCAATTGAATGAAGTTATTTGTGCTTTATCCGTTTTTCCTCAATTTTTGATTACTCCATATATATATATATATATATATATATATATATATATATATATATATATATATATATATATATATATGAATAGTGGTAATACTGGGTACTTTTCACAGTTTAATGATTTCAATATCAAAACTTGATAAATGAATTCAATAAAATTTTTTTTTTTTTTTTTTTTTTTTTTCCCCATTTATTTCAATTGAAGGAGAGAAAATCAGTCTTTCATTGCTCTCTCAAATAAAAAAAAATCAGATCTTTGCAGAGAGAATAATCTTATTTCATCACATATATGAATATTCACTGTGTGTAAAATATATTTAACTGTAATGCATAAAAAATGGCACCACCCTGTCAACAAGGCTTATAATACACTGTATCCTCTGCAGAGGGGTAAGACCCCCTCTCCCAAGAGGTGTCCTGGGTATGATACTAAACTACATCTGATGGTGAGGTTCCAGTTCTGGAGCTCTTGGAAGTGTGTACCCATTCATTGCCATTACTCCCAGGTGACTTTAAGTAGTAGTACCTGTTAGGATGACATCTATGGGTTAAATAGGTCTGTTTAAGAATTGTTTATATTCAAGAGCTATACTTGATATCATATAACTGCAAAAAGCTCTTAATAAAAACTACACAAATGTAAATATAAACATACAATGTATACAATAGCCTAACCCCTAGGCATAGAATAACCCTAGATGGATTGACGTGCTGTTAAAATCAATCCATCACTCAAAAATGGCACATTAGTTAGGTTTTTATTAAGACAAAAAATAAAATGCTCAAAGTTAGAACACTCTAAATGCTTTAATTTATAGAATAATGCAACTTCCAGTCTAATCTGTAACTGGATGATTTTCTATTCAAGCTGAATGTCATATTTTATTTTTTTATAATTATTAGAATTCTCTATAGCATAACTATGAATTTATGCTAATTAGAATCATTCACTCCTTATTAGGTAGAAGCATCAATATCACCATAGACCACTGTTGTAACAGTCATCAAGTATTAGATGTAATAGTATAATTACATTTTTGTTGAAGATAATTCAAAAAATCTTCTTCACAACTTACAATATCCAAATATTAGCAATTTAATTATTCGCAAGTAATGTTGTTTCTTATCATCATAATAAGTAGTCTCATTGGTTAACTTTGATTTGTGTAGTATTAGTAGTAGTATTCTTAAATAAAGATTGTTGTGCTTTTTATTGATTATGGTGGTGGTAGTAATAGTAGGTATGTGTTTTGAATGATTGTGCAATAAGCATAAAAGTTGCATATGAAAGAAAGTGAATAATTGATAACTTGAAAATCTATTGAGAGTTAAAAAGACATTTGCATGACTATCATCATCATCATCATCATCATCATATTTGCTGTAATCTATTTTTGAATCCATTAGCCATTTTGAAACTAGTCTAATTTGGATATAATGTTGCTTAATGGCCCGGTTTAGCTTAGTCAGTAGAGCATTCACCTAGGAATTACAAGGTCCCAGGTTTGATACCGGCACCTCCCCAACTCAGCACCTGAGTAGCACAGCTTGGATCTGTGCAGTAAAGTGTAGCACTCCATCTCAGACGCAAAAACAATCTCCCTGGTCTAGTGAAAAAGGGATAGACTCCCTCGCTGTCTAGCTGATACTGACAATAGGCCACTCTGCCGAATTTATTACTTTTTTACTTTTATGTTGCTTAAAAATGATAGAAAAAAAAAACCATTGAAAATATTCTCTATACAAGTTTGATGTCCCCCCCCCCCAAAAAAAAAAATCAATCTTGACCGATTCCAAATAATCTCCTCTGCTGTTGATCAACTGATTCTAGGGTTTTTGATTTCCAATTCTGGAACAGAGGATTGATTTTTATCTATATAAGACATCCTGTTTGTAGCTGAGGGGTTGGGTAAATATAAAAAATAAAAAATACTGTTTTTGAAAATATTAATGGTCAAGTCATGCTGAAATCAATGGTTCCCACTATATAACTGGAGTTAAGCAGCAATGGTTCTGTTCAATACTTAATTGGGTGACCACTTAAGCAAAAGCAGGTACTGTAAGCAACCCGAGTCCTTTGTTTATTAAAATGACTTGATTCAGCATTAAATTACCTTAAAAGGGTTGATATGCCTTCATAAAACAACCGACCAAAATCCTTCCTTCATTCTTGTTAGATTTCACTTGAAACAATTTGTTGTCCAGCAACAACTATATGGGTCATTTGAATTCAGTAAAGTATTTATAATAATTGGGTAAAACTGGGGGAAGAAAAAAAAATTGCTAGTTATGTAAGCTTGTCTTAATTTAAATGTATAGTCTAATTTACCTGCCAATTTTGTTGTTCAATTTGAAAGTTTAATTAGCACCTTTTATTTCTGGATGACTGTACAGACTAAATAATAACCTCTTTATTTACTTTAATAACAACTTCTAGTGTCTATTTTCATATATTTAAATGGTTGTTTTGGCATCAATTATAAATATGTCTGCATATTTTTCATATATATATATATATATATATATATATAATTTCAGGACTACTTAAATTAAAAAAAGAAATTCACAACCAAAGCTATTTAATATTTAAATAGTGATAATTTTTTGTGTATCAAATAACAACTTATTAGGGAGTTAAGAATAATAGGGCGGTGGTGTACATATTCATGTTTGATATCACAAAGTTGTTTTTCAGTGAGGTAGTTTCTAAAACTTCAGTATCAAAAATAAAAAATCATTGGTAGTTCATTGGGTCCTATAAATTAAAATTTTTTCCGCCATTGTTGATATCTCCTGTATAAGTGTAGATCATAATTAAATGTATGTTTATTTTATTATATATATATATATAATATATATGAAAGGAAAAACCTTTAAATTTGCTTCATATAATAAAGTTTTTTCCTTCATTTATTCATCGTATTGCTCTGTTCGTTCACATACTTGGAAGAAGGCACATTCACTATGGATGACCTGTATTATTACAGTTGAATGCCACATTGAATGAAACATCCACCATAATAAGTATGTGTATGTATATATATATATATATATTTATGAACACATGTGGGACTTTAAAATTGGAGAGGACAAAAATGTTAGTGAAACATCACATAGTTTTAATTGTATAGATTATAAAATGATTGATCATGTTATTAGTAATAATGCAAGATTCAACAAACAAATGCCTGTTTTTTTTGTTTTTAAACCTATATCCTTAATTAAATTTTCTAAACAGTTACAATATCCCTTATTTTAATTAGTTTTAATTATTCAATAGATTGTATCACTTTTTATAAAGAATATAATTCAATATGATTTTTAATAGAAACATTTTCTAAACTTGAATTTAATTGCAAATCACAATTTTATTTTAAAAATATAACTAAATATAATTACAAACAATGAGAGTTGTGTCCTTATGCCATAGTGGCTAACATGCTGGACTGTGACAACATAGTAAAAGAGTTCAAATTCCAGTCATGCTATTATATTCACTTTCTTATTAATACCTTTAGGAAATGAACACCCTCATCCTCACAGCTATGGGTTAAATAGTACCACTACTGTTCTTTTATAAGAATGGCTTTGGCATTAAATAATCGGTGGAGGATGATATGTTCTAAAATGAATAATGAAAACTTAAAAAAAATGGAAAACAATTTTTTTAATTTCTAAATTACACATGTCATTTAAAAAAGATTTTTTAGAAATTTTAAATTCCTATAAAGTTTTAAATCTTTAGAAAAGACCACTATTCTTTTGAAATTTTATTTATTTATATTTTTTCAAATACTTTGACATCACATTTTAAAATGGAATGCTATTAACTATATAGAACACTAAGAATTTTTCATTTAAAATTTTTTTCTTTTTTTTTTTAATTCTTTAATTTGAAAATAATTTTTGTATGAAGCATCATAACATTACTTAATATTGCCCTGAAGATGGTTGAATAAAAAAAAAATGAAATGCTTAAAGATTGGCATACTATCATTTATAAATAAATACATCCTAAATACATATATTTTTTTTTCTATTTCTATTTAATTATAATATATATTCATATATGGCTATCTATCTATTGAGTTATTTATTTATATATATATATATATATATATATATATATGTGTGTGTGGTGTGAATGTTATGGCAGCTGTATGTTTTGCTTGACTATGCATTTGTGTCTAGAACTTGACACAGGCCTTGATATGGTTTTATGGAATCCTGGCAGTTGATATTCAGATTTTTCCCTCTTCTCAACACTGGACAACAACTGTTGTCTTAGGGAAATGTAAGCTTCTAAGTTTAAAGAATTTTACATTGATTCATTTGGCTCAGTTTTTTTGTTGTCTCTGTGGGTTTTTTAAAGCTTCATGATTGCACTGTGCATATAGACAATGAAACTGGTTCAAATTAATCAATGTATAATAGTACCAACACTTTTTATTTTTTACTTTTATTTTTTTAATGATTAGATTAGAAAAATTCAGTAAACTTTAAATTCTTAAAAATGAGTTAGAAGATATTGCTCTTTTCAGATAATCAATAATCAAACTTAGATATCCAGTTCAATACCATAATACCAATGCCAAAAAATCATTGAATAAAAAAAAAAAAGAAAAAATGATCAATTGAGTTATTGGACTTTTTGAGTTCAACTGTTTCTTTATTGGATAAAGTTTAACTGATTTAAAAAAAAAAAAAAATTTTTTTTAATTTATATTTTTAATTTTTTAATCAGAATTTCTGTGAGGAGAAAGTATCATTATTATTTACACTGATGTAAACAGACTAGTACACTTAGACTAGTGTTTTCATTAAGATTGTTATAGTCCCAATGTTTCAGATGTACTCTCCAGCTTTGAAGCATCTGTTGTAGTTAGTAACCTATAAATTTCAAACTCTTTATTCAATCCTCTGTTCAATTAATTTGTTCAGCATAAAACAAACGCAACATTCCAAGAGTGAATTAACCTTTTCAATGCCATTTTTTTCTCTAATTTTTGGTAGCTCTCGATGTCACACTTTCAGCAAAATAGGACTGTTAAAAAAATAAACTTTTATGTAGAATGTTATGAATGTGTATTATAATGATGGAAATAAAAACGGCCCTGTTGGCTAGGGCTATAGAATATGTTGACTGCACCTTTGCAATTGTGCCACTTGTTGGCCACCTATAATACTTAAGGACGGAATCCTGGTAATTGAGCAGTCCATGACATGCAACACTCCATTTGGTCCTGTACTTGGACTAGACGGGTTGGTTGGAGAGGCTCCTAATTAATTGGATAGTCATGTCAATCTATATGATTGTCCCACCATATTGCCCTTATGGCAAATCACCAACTCTTTTTATTATATATGTGCCAGAAGTCAGTAGCTAAGGGTCTTAGTGTCCTGGGTAAACTGCATCTAGTGGTGAGATTCCAGTTCTGGAACTCTGGGGAATGTGGAATACCCCTTCATTGCCATTACTCCCAGGTCCACTCTGACCCAGAGTGGTAGCACTTGTTCCATTTAGATGATTAAGTAAATCAAAAAAGTTTTTAAGAAAATGTTTTTAAAAAAGTTTTAAAAAACAAAAAAAAAAAACTTCAATTACCCAACAAGAATGAATAAAACAAAAATGTCTTCAGCAGGAAATATCCAAAGGGTTAACATACTGGATTTTACAGTATGTTAACCCTTTGATTATTTCTAACCAGCCGAGAAAAATAAAAATGAACCAATAAATGGAATGTAATATGAAATTCAACTATTTATCAAATATGGTACAATGCTAGGAATTTAACTCTAACCACACTGAAAGAATGACACACTCAGCATTGGACAGTGGGATGAAAACAATCTACCCCTGTGGGCTGAATAAAAGGGTTATGTATGAAATTCCCAGAAAGTTACAAACTGATTTGACTCTTGAAGAAGGCTAGAAGGTACAATGGCTAAAATGCAGATATAATAACCAAGATGAGGACACTAGTCCTGGTATATCAGTGTATAATAATTTATTTTACTTGTCAGATAATTTCACTCTGTTATGTATTGTTATTGTGTAAAGCCCAGCAGAAGCACTTTGAGCTCTTCATTTTTCTTATTGCTAAACTGTGTGTAAATGCACTGGCTATTATTGTGCGTATCTGCGTCCAGAACAACACTTGGAAAAAGAAAAAGAAAAAAACCCAGCTTCTCTCTTCCTCTTTCTTTCTATCATTTCACCTTTTGCTCTTCTCATTTGCTGAGTGTTATGTTTTCAGCTATGTCTCGTTGTTCTTCCACAGAGCTGCTGCAGCAGCCGAACTTGCGGAGATCACTTGTGGGTAAGACTGCTACTGTACGGCTGCACACTTAGTTTTAGTTTATAGCAATTCATCGTTGTCTCATTGTTGTCCCTTCATTGTTTGTACCTTTTTTTTAATTTTTTTTTTATTTAAAAATTTTTTTTTTATAAATTGTTGTGAAAATTAATTTATTTATTAATTCTTATTCTTATCTCCAGCTGCAACAAATAACTGTTTCTTTAACTGCACAGTTATGTTGCATGGTATTTAATCCCTTGTCATTTATTTTTAGGATTTTAGTCTTTATCAATTCATTAGTTTCTTCTGTTGTCTTTGATTATGCAGGCAACAATTTTGTTAATCTTGTTTATCCAATTTGAAAGATGTCATTTTTAATTTTTTTTTTTTTTTTTTAATTTAAAAATTTTTTTATGCATCCAATCAAAACCAATCAATTCCTAATTTTTTTTTTTTTTTTACTTTAAAAATTAAAAAAAAAAAGATTTTTGTATCTTTGTATGTTATTGTAATAGCAAAATTTGAATATGATAGCAAGGTTTTTGTATTAGCACAATAGTAATTAAAACATTCTTAGAGAATAAGACAATTTTTTAAATTCATTTTCATAATGTAGATTTTTTTGTCAGTTAGATCGTTATAATTTTTTGGGCTCATATACTTGACAAAGTATATAATAAAAAAAAAAATGGCCACCTTAAGTACAAATGTTAATGCAATAGTTAGATAAAGTTTGAATTTAAAATCATAATGTATCCTAAAGTGACAGATGAAAATCACTTTTTCCAAATGTTTGAATTTCATTTGCAAATTGATAATAGTGGTATCAACAGTCACACTTACATTGAACATTATAATCTCTCCAAAGTAGATAAGTGTCCTGGGTATGTCACTGAATTGTATCTGATGGTGAGGCTCTTGTTCTGGAGTGTTAAGTACACCTTCATTATCATTACTCAGAGGTCCACTTTGACCCAGTGTGATAGTACCTATTAGGGTCCCATCAATGGGTCAAATATATTTATTTAAATATTATTCATATTCAATAGGACCATGGGAGGGGGGGAATTCTTAAGAAACAACTACACAAAAAATGTAAATATGAATGTACAATGAATGCAATCTCCTAATCACTGGGCATGAAATAATCATAGACAAGGTGACATGCCATTAAAATCAAAGTAGATAACTTAAATGTTAATTCTAAAGTATTTTCCTTTTATCTATATTTTTATTTTATTTGCAACTGTCATGAATATGACTTGACATTAACTTAATGGCTGTCAAAGTTAGTTATTTTTATAAACTAGTATAAAAGCCACCCCATCAAGTAACAATTAAGGTAGCTCCTTCATAGAACTCTTGATTAGAACTTTGACCCAACAATAATACTTCATGCCTTGAGTACATATTAAATTTCATTGAATTTGAACAATATTTTTCAAACAAGTTTTCATGAAAACAATGATATAATTTGTCTATTTGGAACTTATTAAAAAGCTGCAAGATAAACATTTTTGGTTTTCCCATTCAAGGTTTTGTACAAATAGCTTGTTTCCATTCCTAACCCTTGAACAACCAACATAGAGCTGGCCATGAGAAAAGCAGGGTTCCATCAAATGAAATCCAGTTGATTTCTATAATTGTCCTAGGGACTTTTAAAAAGTTCAACAATAATTCTTTTGTTGTCACTTGATTTAAAGACAATTTGATGTATATAGGTCATTACTTTCCCTACAAACAATTATTTCTATTTCATGGATGACTTAAGCTGGATTTCCAAATTAATTTTGATTATTCCCAAATTTATTTCAAAGTTATAAAAATCGCAAAAAATGACATTAAAAATCACCAAAAAACAATCATTGTATTTAAAACTTGGAAATTCAAAATTTCAGGATTGCAGTTCTGGATTAAGACTGGAATGTTTTTAATTTGCTCTCATTTGGGCAGATTCCAAAATGGTATGTTGGGCTACGACTAGGAGTTAAGTTGAAAAAAAAGTGACACACTGATATTTGCATTTATTGTTAGAGAAGGGAAAACCTAAAATAAATACAAAAATAATGTATTTAAATTTTTTTTTTATTTAAAAAAAAAATTTTTTTTTAATTGTTTAGAATTGTTTAAAGTAAATATCTTTAAAGTTTATATTTTGAGTTCATAATTTGCATTATATTTTAATCTCTTTTTAAGAATTATATAAAATTACTTTGAGATGTTTGATTATAAAATATTTTAAGATATAATGAATATTTATCTAGTGATAGAAAAAGAAATTGCCTAAATACAAAGTAGGACAGAAGTAATAAGGCAGTCAGTAACAGTAGGCTGTAAACATTAAAAGAAAAACCTGTGTATTATTGACTTCCCCTACCATGCATAGTAGTTCTTCATTATCTGAGGTCAGCTCCCAGAAGTAACTTATCGGCTTTACTTGATAATGATCTCAAAGTCAGGATTTTTGATACTGTCCATTTGGATATACCAAAGAGAAATTGTTTAATTTAAGTGAAAATAGGAAGACTTCTTCACTTAATACTCCAAGCTATGGATTAAATAGTACCACTATTGTTTTTCTACAAGGATGGCTTTGGTATTAAATAACTCACAAAGGTTGATATGCTATTTAACAAAGAAACCAAACCTTAACTTGAGAGGGGAGAAAAAACAATAAGATGGGGTTGCTAGAATATACAGTAAGAACTAATCTATCATAACTTTTTATTAAGGGCCAGTTTAGCTCAGTCGGTAGAGTGTTCGGCTAGGAATCACAAGGTTCTTGGTTCGATACCAGCCCTCGCTAACTCAGGGTATGAGTAGCACAGGGATCTTTGCAGTAAAGTAAGGAGCTGATGGTAGGTGTGGCGCTCCACCTCAGATGCTAAAATAATCTCCTTGGTCTAGCGTTAGTGAAAAGGGGATAGACTCCCTCGCTGTCTTGCTGATACCGACATTAGGCTGCCCTGATGATTTACTTTATAATTACTAGTACATTTGCCATGTGTATCCCTGAAGGGAGCTTAGTTGCTTAATGACAGACTCGCTATACTCACACCATTGGCTACTTTGAAGGAATTGCTGCACTCGCAACTTCACTATACAGTATTTGATATATTGTCATATAATCTCAAACATTCTCCTCGCAACACTAAACTGCATTTAATGGTGAAGTTCCAATTCTGGAACTTAGGGGAGTGTGAAGTAGCCCTTCATTGCCATTACTCTCAGGTCCACTCTAACCCAAGTGGTATTACCTGTTAGTTATATGAAAAAAATAAGTTTAAAAAAAAAATTGAATACAACAAAACGTCTTTGGCATAAAATAGCCCCAAAAGGGTTGACCTGCCATAAAATCCAACCAACCATTCACCTTCACAAAATTAGTTTTTTCTTTTCTTCTCCTACAGTCAGTAATTTGGTCCCTAGTGACCCTAAATGTATTTCAGGGGTAAATATAGATGCCACTACTGGATTCCTTTGTAAAATTCTACCCTAGAAAAGTTTTGTTTGATCTTTGTACAAAGCTTTGTTTTTAATTGCATCCTGGAACAGACACTACACCACAAATATAGTGTAAGATTGTAGGTGTTAATCTCTTATTTTGCCTAATTTATAGATTAAATTTTGTTAGAGGTAGGGCTGGTTTAGCTTGGTCAGTAGAGCATCCGCCTAGGAGCCACAAGGCTCTGGGTTCAATACCGGCTTTTGCCAACTCATTGCATGGGCTCAACTTGGATCTGTGCACAAAAGTGGATTGCTTATGGTAGGTGTGGTGCTCTACCTCGGATGCCAAAGAAAAAATAAACTCCCTGGTCAAGTGCTAGTGAAAAGGAGATAGACTCCCTCGCTATCCAGCTGATACTGACAATAGGCCACTCTGCATACTTTTCATTTCACTTATAACTAGGTATATATAAGAAAAAGATACAAATATATTGTATATACATGATTTCATGCATCCTCTGGGGTCTTGGAACTATGATATATATATATATATATACACACATTCTGTATATCTACCTCAGTGTTTCTCCATTCATTCTTTTCTTTGATTTAGACGATTTTTTTTTTTTTTTAATGAGGAAACCTAAAATTCTATGAGGTTTGTTAATACTTCTTTATTAAGAATTAAGTTCTAAATGCTGTAGTATAAAAAATACTATTTACCTAACTAATCCCTTTCATCTCAATCCTTAGCTTTAGTACACTTACACTCCCCCTTTGTGAACTTTCCAACATAAGAAACAACTCATTAATCTTTGTTTTATATTTTTGTTAACTTCATTTGTGTGTTTATTCACACATGCATACACACAGATCTCCCTAGTGATGTTTTTATTTCATATCTTGATTTGATTTTTTAAAATCAGATTAACATATCAATTAAAATTACAAGTTGTTTCATTATTATTGGATCAACATTATCCCCCCCCCCTCCCCCATTATAATTCAGAATAATTATTTTACTTTATTACTTCTGAAATATTTTAAAATTTTTTATTGTAAATATCATCTCCCACCCCATTAGTTGTGATTTGCTGTTTGTTTATTTAACCAAACATAGGATGACTACTTTTTTAAATTTTTTTTTTTATTACTTGCTACATAATGGTTGCATAAACAATTTATGCCTCTCTCCCAACACCACACCAAGAAAATATTAAGTGGCTATTATGTTCTTTAATCAACTAAAAAGGAAATAGTCACATCAGTTATTTTATGCACTGGACCAGAGTTAAGTTGAATGGATTATTTTGGGATGTGATAATCCCAAATTTGAACTCATTGATTTAGAGGTCAGCTTTAAAAAAAACTTAATATTTTAGAAACATTTAAAATTACTTTATTAGGGAGGATCATATATATATATATACATGCACCAAACTTATAACCCTTGTGGTAAAAAAAACGGCAATTAGTTTGATTGTAAAAATATACTACCAAACATCACCTGGGGGAAAAAAAGAAAAGACCAAGATAGTTGTACCAACCGAAAATAATTGGTTAATACTATTGCCAAAAAATTTACATTTTTTAAGTCAGATTTTTGCCCTGATGAGCTACTAAGTGAAACTGTTAGTAGGTATATCTGACTCATTAGGTTTAACTTTATATATATATATATATATATATATATATATATATAGTGTTTGCTATATTTATAAATAAAAAGTGTTCAATATCACTGATAGAGCATATGTATGTTAGCTAGCATAGACACAGTTTTTGGTGACTTAGTTTCTTGCCAATGTGATCATCAGGCCAACTTGTTGAATTTCTATCTACACCAGCCTAACTTAATTCCTTCAATTTTTATAATATTTAGAATATGAAGTATTTTAGAACTTTTTGCTCTCTGTAACAGATCTTCAGCCTGGTATATATATTTTTAAACTACCCAAATTTTTATTTATAAAATATTCTACATTTTTCCCCATTTGTATGAAATCTAAATGGAAATTTAACAACTATTATCAGACAGTTTTAAAAATTTTTGTCATTTTAAAATGTTTCTTGAACTAAGGTTTGTCTGTTTAAGTAAGTTTTAGTCTTTAAATTGATTGGTTAAGAAACTTTTATATATCAATACCTAATTAAAAAGGTTTTAAGTACATTTTCATTATCAACTAGGAATAACTAATAGCATCCAGGTGTTTTCTGTTTAGAATTTTAAGGAAAACTTAAGCAGCAGAACTGTTGATATTAAGATTTATGTTTGGGTATTTTAAACTCTATAATTGCTTAAAATGACCTTTTTTTTTTTTTTTTTTTTTTTTTTCTTCTAATTTTGGATCAAACTTTACATCTAAATGATTTTGTGATAAGAAGTTTAAACCGTTTGCTGCTTTATTCACTGAGTCACCCACTTTTATTGCTGGTTTGTTTGTATTTACACAAACTGTCTCCTTTCATTCTGATTAGGTCTAGTTTTATCACCGACTCTGTTGCTTATATTTGCTTTAAAGAGGAAGTGAATGAGTTTGTGGTGCTAACTTAATTTGCAGTCCATATGAACAGCACTTAGCAACACAAAGACCAGAATCACAATTCTTAATTATGTAATGTTTATCACTCTATAAATTAGTGTACTTTTTGTTGTTTAAAAACAATATTTTCAAACAAGTTTCATGAAAACAATGATATAATTTTGTCTATTTGGAACTTATTAAAAAGCTGCAAGATAAACATTTTTGGTTTTCCCATTCAAGGTTTTGTACAAATAGCTTGTTCCATTCCTAACCCTTGAACAACCAACATAGAGCTGGCCATGAGAAAAGCAGGTTCCATCAAATGAAATCCAGTTGATTTCTATAATTGTCCTAGGACTTTTTAAAAAGTTCAATAATAATTCTTTTGTTGTCACTTGATTTAAAGACTATTTGATGTATATAGGTCATTACTTCCCTACAAACAATTATTTCTATTTCATGGATGACTTAAGCTGGATTTCCAAATTAATTTTGATTATTCCCAAATTTATTTCAAAGTTATAAAAATCGCAAAAAATGACATTAAAATCACCAAAAAACAATCATTGTATTTAAAACTTGAAATTCAAAATTTCAGGATTGCAGTTCTGGATTAAGACTGGAATGTTTTTAATTTGCTCTCATTTGGCAGATTCCAAATGGTATGTTGGGCTACGACTAGGAGTTAAGTTGAAAAAAAAAAAGTGACACGCTGATATTTGCATTTATTGTTAGAGAAGGGAAAACCTAAAATAAATACAAAATAATGTATTTAAATTTTTTTTTTATTTAAAAAAAAAATTTTTTTAATTGTTTAGAATTGTTTAAAGTAAATATCTTTAAAGTTTATATTTTGAGTTCATAATTTGCATTATATTTTAATCTCTTTTTAAGAATTATATAAAATTACTTTGAGATGTTTGATTATAAAATATTTTAAGATATAATGAATATTTATCTAGTGATAGAAAAAGAAATTCCTAAATACAAAGTAGGACAGAAGTAATAAGGCAGTCAGTAACAGTAGGCTGTAAACATTAAAGAAAAAACCTGTGTATTATTGACTTCCCCTACCATGCATAGTAGTTCTTCATTATCTGAGGTCAGCTCCCAGAAGTAACTTATCGGCTTTACTTGATAATGATCTCAAAGTCAGGATTTTTGATACTGTCCATTTGGATATACCAAAGAGAAATTGTTTAATTTAAGTGAAAATAGGAAGACTTCTTCACTTAATACTCCAAGCTATGGATTAAATAGTACCACTATTGTTTTTCTACAAGGATGCTTTGGTATTAAATAACTCACAAAGGTTGATATGCTATTTAACAAAGAAACCAAACCTTAACTTGAGAGGGAGAAAAAACAATAAGATGGGGTTGCTAGAATATACAGTAAGAACTAATCTATCATAACTTTTTATTAAGGGCCAGTTTAGCTCAGTCGGTAGAGTGTTCGGCTAGGAATCACAAGGTTCTTGGTTCGATACCAGCCCTCGCTAACTCAGGGTATGAGTAGCACAGGGATCTTTGCAGTAAAGTAAGGAGCTGATGGTAGGTGTGGCGCTCCACCTCAGATGCTAAAATAATCTCCTTGGTCTAGCGTTAGTGAAAAGGGGATAGACTCCCTCGCTGTCTTGCTGATACCGACATTAGGCTGCCCTGATGATTTACTTTATAATTACTAGTACATTTGCCATGTGTATCCCTGAAGGGAGCTTAGTTGCTTAATGACAGACTCGCTATACTCACACCATTGGCTACTTTGTGAAGGAATTGCTGCACTCGCAACTTCGCTATACAGTATTTGATATATTGTCATATAATCTCAAACATTCTCCTCGCAACACTAAACTGCATTTAATGGTGAAGTTCCAATTCTGGAACTTAGGGGAGTGTGAAGTAGCCCTTCATTGCCATTACTCTCAGGTCCACTCTAACCCAAGTGGTATTACCTGTTAGTTATATGAAAAAAATAAGTTTAAAAAAAAAATTGAATACCCGTCAAGAATGAATAAAACAAAACGTCTTTGGCATAAAATAGCCCCAAAAGGGTTGACCTGCCATAAAATCCAACCAACCATTCACCTTCACAAAATTAGTTTTTTCTTTTCTTCTCCTACAGTCAGTAATTTGGTCCCTAGTGACCCTAAATGTATTTCAGGGGTAAATATAAATGCCACTACTGGATTCCTTTGTAAAATTCTACCCTAGAAAAGTTTTGTTTGATCTTTGTACAAGGCTTTGTTTTTAATTGCATCCTGGAACAGACACTACACCACAAATATAGGTAAGATTGTAGGTGTTAATCTCTTATTTTGCCTAATTTATAGATTAAATTTTGTTAGAGGTAGGGCTGGTTTAGCTTGGTCAGTAGAGCATCCACCTAGGAGCCACAAGGCTCTGGGTTCAATACCGGCTTTTGCCAACTCATTGCATGGGCTCAACTTGGATCTGTGCACAAAAGTGGATTGCTTATGGTAGGTGTGGTGCTCTACCTCGGATGCCAAAGAAAAAATAAACTCCCTGGTCAAGTGCTAGTGAAAAGGAGATAGACTCCCTCGCTATCCAGCTGATACTGACAATAGGCCACTCTGCATACTTTTCATTTCACTTATAACTAGGTATATATAAGAAAAAGATACAAATATATTGTATATACATGATTTCATGCATCCTCTGGGTCTTGGAACTATATATATATATATATATATATATATATATACACACATTCTGTATATCTACCTCAGTGTTTCTCCATCTCATTCTTTTCTTTGATTTAGACGATTTTTTTTTTTTTTAATGAGGAAACCTAAAATTCTATGAGGTTTGTTAATACTTCTTTATTAAGAATTAAGTTCTAAATGCTGTAGTATAAAAAATACTATTTACCTAACTAATCCCTTTCATCTCAATCCTTAGCTTAGTACACTTACACTCCCCCTTTGTGAACTTTCCAACATAAGAAACAACTCATTAATCTTTTTTTTATATTTTTGTTAACTTCATTTGTTGTTTATTCACACATGCATACACACAGATCTCCCTAGTGATGTTTTTATTACATATCTTGATTTGATTTTTTTAAAATCAGATTAACATATCAATTAAAATTACAAGTTTTCATTATTATTGGATCAACACTATCCCCCCCCCCTCCCCATTATAATTCAGAATAATTATTTTACTTTATTACTTCTGAAATATTTTAAAATTTTTTATTGTAAATCTCATCTCCCACCCCATTAGTTGTGATTTGCTGTTTGTTTATTTAACCAAACATAGGTTGACTACTTTTTAAATTTTTTTATTTTTATTACTTTCTACGTAATGGTTGCATAAACAATTTATGCCTCTCTCCCAACACCACACCAAGAAAATATTAAGTGGCTATTATGTTCTTTAATCAACTAAAAAGGAAATAGTCACATCAGTTATTTTATGCACTGGACCAGAGTTAAGTTGAATGGATTATTTTGGGATGTGATAATCCCAAATTTGAACTCATTGATTTAGAGGTCAGCTTTAAAAAAAACTTAATATTTTAGAAACATTTAAAATTACTTTATTAGGGAGGATCATATATATATATATATACATGCACCAAACTTATAACCCTTGTGGTAAAAAAAAACGGCAATTAGTTTGATTGTAAAAATATACTACCAAACATCACCGGGAAAAAAGAAAAGACCAAGATAGTTGTACCAACCGAAAATAATTGGTTAATACTATTGCCAAAAATTTACATTTTTTTAGTCAGATTTTTGCCCTGATGAGCTACTAAGTGAAACTGTTAGTAGGTATATCTGACTCATTAGGTTTAACTTTATATATATATATATATATATATATATATAGTGTTTGCTATATTTATAAATAAAAAGTGTTCAATATCACTGATAGAGCATATGTATGTTAGGCTAGCATAGACACAGTTTTTGGTGACTTAGTTTCTTGCCAATGTGATCATCAGGCCAACTTGTTGAATTTGTATCTACACCAGCCTAACTTAATTCCTTCAATTTTTATATAATATTTAGAATATGAAGTATTTTAGAACATTTTTGCTCTCTGTAACAGATCTTCAGCCTGGTATATATATTTTTAAACTACCCAAATTTTTATTTATAAAAATATTCTACATTTTTCCCCATTTGTATGAAATCTAAATGGAAATTTAACAACTATTATCAGACAGTTTTAAAAATTTTTGTCATTTTAAAATGTTTCTTGAACTAAGGTTTGTCTGTTTAAGTAAGTTTAGTCTTTAAATTGATTGGTTAAGAAACTTTTATATGTATCAATACCTAATTAAAAAGGTTTTAAGTACATTTTCATTATCAACTAGGAATAACTAATAGCATCCAGGTGTTTTCTGTTTAGAATTTTAAGGAAAACTTAAGCAGCAGGAACTGTTGATGTTAAGATTTATGTTTGGTATTTTAAACTCTATAATTGCTTAAGAATGACCTTTTTTTTTTTTTTTTTTTTTTTTTTTTTTTCTTCTAATTTTGGATCAAACTTTACATCTAAATGATTTTGTGATTAAGAAGTTTAAACCGTTTGCTGCTTTATTCACTGAGTCACCCACTTTTATTGCTGGTTTGTTTGTATTTACACAAACTGTCTCCTTTCATTCTGATTAGGTCTAGTTTTATCACCGACTCTGTTGCTTATATTTGCTTTAAGAGGAAGTGAATGAGTTTGTGGTGCTAACTTAATTTGCAGTCCATATGAACAGCACTTAGCAACACAAAGACCAGAATCACAATTCTTAATTATTGTAATGTTTATCACTCTATAAATTAGTGTACTTTTTGTTGTTTAAAATGTTACATTTTTTTTAATTATTAATTTTGACTTGTCCTACTGATAGGATAGCAATAGTTACCACATAATGGCAAATAAGAAAAAAAAAAGAAAAAAGTCTTTTTTTGTATTTGTTGTATCATTAATCTTCAGTCCACTTTCTGCCAATTTTAGAGCTGTTTCAGAAGTTTTAGCAATCTAGTCTTGCTACTGAGTAGTTATGGTAACACAAAGCATGTTCACGTTTACTGAATAAATGGTTCTGTATTGAGACTAGGTTACATGACTTATTTTAGTCACATTTTTGTTTTATAGTCCAGTTAGACATTCTGTTGTGGTGTAATGGTCAGCAAGCTAGTCTCACAGATACATTACTACTGAATAGCGAGTTTGATCTTTGCTGGATGCCCCATAAAAAAAAAACCCAACAAATCTCCATGTTAAAAAGACTGCATCAATCCGACCTAGTGGGAGGTCAGGAAAATAAATTATCATATACAAGTAGTCCGGTATTCAAAGCAAGTTATGGTTTGTTTTCATATACCTCTTGAAATTATAAGAAAATATTGTGTGTGTGTGTGTGTGTATGTATGTATAGTATCCAATTGCCGCTTTAACTTTTCCATCGTAGTGGCATCAGTAAATAATCCCAAATTCCCTCTAATAATAATATTATTAGTATTATTATTTAATATATTGAGCACTTTTGGATTATTTACTGATGCCACAACTACGGAAAAGTTAGAGTGGTAATTGGATACTAAATAGCTCCACTTTTCCGGGTGTTGAGCACTTTCTAAGTTTAAACATCCAATTTGACCAACAACATGGATAAATTTAATTTCAAGCACTCGTTAAAAAATATCCCATTACCAAACAATAATAGTCAATAAGAAAATGTAAATATACCCACTAAAATTGTGTAGTTGTTCACACAAGTCTGTTTTCAATTATAGGTGTCTATGACTTTCTATTTTAGTACTTGATATACTCAGTCTGAAAGACACCATTGTATAACTTTATTAATAATGTATATTGAATAGAGATAAATGATTATCATTGTGCAGCAAACATGTTGGTGTTGTAATTATTATTACTAATTTAATTACACACACCATGACAATGTGTTTTGTTTGACTCCCTCTCATAATTAACTGACTTTTTCTTTCTTTCTTTTTGTTCCATTTTGGTTTATTCATATAGTTCATTACTTTTCTATTTTTTCCTTTTATTAAGAAAAAATGTTTAGAAAGATTTAATAAGTTATGTATATTCTTTTTTAACAATGCTCTGTAATTCTATTATTAAAGAGAAGATTGTTCCAACAATTGAACATCTTTTGAAGTTGTCAACACAATGTTTCAGCCGATCCATTCTCCAGTCCTCATCAGGTATATAATCAGAGAGAAAATGTACAAAAAAAATGTGTTATAGAATTTCAATTCAGAATTTAATCGCAGAGATATCATAATGAATTATATTAGATATTATCATAGATAATAAATATACCTCCTAATAGATATGTCTTTTAGAAATTTCTTTAAAAATAGGATCTGGTAAGATTATTCCTAATGTCTTTTCTTACTTGCAGGTCTCTAAAATCTTGTTTTAAATATTTTTACTCTAAGAAAAAAATGTGATGCTTGGTTCTATAATCTTAGTATTGTCTTTGTGGTTGAAAAATATTTATAACAAAAATGTCTGCCCAGTTTAAGCAGGTAAGAGCTGTGTAATAGGAAAGTTTAAAATTAGCATTATAAAGATTTTTCAGTGTTTGTATGAAAAGCCTTGGGTTTTGCTATTTTGGTTTCATTTTTGTGATTTAAAAAAAATATTTTGTGTGTTTGTAGATGGGGAAAAATTGGTAAGTGAAAGGGTTTAAAAATCAGAAAATCAAACAGTATCTAAAATAGAAAGAAATGAGATTATTATTTGGGTGATGATCATGGAAATCCCCTTGGGTGTGGGGATTTTTTTAGCAACATTATTTTTCTAAGAAATGATGTAAACAAAATGAAACTGGTCAATTTCAGTCGGGGTTAGAACTTTTTTCAGGAGTTTCTTTAATATTTTTTTCTTGTCAAGGAAATTCTTATTGGCTCCATAGAATGTTGTCATTTATTTTGTTATATTTTAAATTCCAGTTAGATTTTGAAATATTTTTTTTTATGTATGATTTAGTAAAAGACAAATCTCTGGATTAAAAAAAGGAAAAAAAAAATAGTTTTCCTTAACAAGTTTTGTTTTGACCACTTGCACTCAACTCATTGTTGCACCTTTTTCTTCTTCCAAGTGGGTCTGATTTTGAATTTTGTTCTTATGTATACATATTTCTCTACCTACCTCCCCTGCAGACATACTGCCGAAATTGGATCTGAACAGTGAGTATGGCATCTGCATATTCTGTTGCTTTGTTTTTGTTTTGGGGATGACTTGCAGATTTCTTCCTGCTTGTCATGGCTACCTCTCCCATCCTTTTTTTTTTTTTTTTTTTTTTTTAATAAAATTCTTGCCTCTTAAATCTCACTTAAAAAAAAAAAAAAAAAAATCAGAATCAAACAATTACAATGATGAAATATCCTCATTGTTTGGCTTTCACTTGTAGAGAGAGACACCATCACATTGCCATGCTTTTTCAAAATAAATACATTCACAAGTTAATTGGAATTAAAGTTTCTATCTAATAACTGTTACTTTACAAATATCTTTGTAGATACTTATATTGTAGATTTTCCAAGTTCGTGTATAGTTATTTCTTTGTATAATACATGTAATCTGTTACTAAAATTCTCATTGTTGATGTGCGTGCACACACACACACACACACATTAATGCTCTATGTTTATGAAATATATTGAGCACTTTTTAGGTGAATTGCTGATGCTACTACAGTAAAAACGCTAGAGCGGCAATAGAACACACACGCATACACAACTCATCAAAAAGAGCACATTTTTATTGGAGCAATATCATGGCATATTATATACCAGGCCAGCGCATGGTGCAACTAAAAGCCAGAACTGGAGGTCTATTGAAAATTAACGATTTTTGAAAATACTTAGAATAGCAATTTGATCAATACCTGAGGATAACGTGTTGAAAGTTATATAAATAAAAATATATAATATTATCGTGGACACTGATAATATTAAACAAAACAAAGTGGTAATTAAGATTTCTGGTAAAAGATATGATCTACATAATGTTAAAACAGAAACATTCACATTATTTACAGGTCTCACAAACCCTTTTAAATAATATTCCAATTATAAATAAAAATTTCTTCAGTCAACAACAGTAGTTAGCTCAAACTAAAACTAAAATGCCCTGCTCTTATTGGATCAAGAAACGTTTAAAATAGGCCTCCAGTTCTGGTTCTCGGTTGTGCTATGAGCCAGCCTGAAGAATAGTATGCCTTGAGCAATACACTTAAAATACTCTTACATAGAAAATAAAGCAATTTCCAGTCCAATTTGTAATTGAATGATAATTTTGTAAAGTCTGCATTCTCACTTAACATCTTTTTTGTAAGCATCTAAATTCTTGATATGAGAAAGACAATTATGAAATAAGTTAGAATTCTTTCCTTAATCTTAGCATCAATATCATTATGGATTGTTGTTACAATGGGAACACACGTCTACTAGTTGACAAATATAACATTATTATATAGTATATACTTTTTGGTTTTGTCAAATTTATAGATGTTTATTGATCAGATTTATCAAGTTTCTGAATAATGGTGTCTAAGATTAAACTTATATATGGGTAGTGATAGGCATTACCCTGCCATGCTGACCCATAATGTGTTAGTTTCTTGTTTTTGAATTTTGAGTTGTTGTTCTAGACTAGTTGCCAACCAAGGCTGAAGAGTCCAATCTTCCTGGATATTTTACTTATAGCTGAGGAAGAAAAGATGGATTCATGCCCTTTTCTCAAGGGCATTATTATGAAATGTAACAGTCTCAGCCAGAATTTTAACTTGGCCCTCTGATTCTGTTTACCATACTGCTAACAATTAGATCATTCCTACCTCCAAGTTTCTATAACTGACTAAAGGGGGAGGGGTTAAAAAGTAATCTTAAACATGTGTAAGTTGGCAGAATGGCCTATTTTCAGTATTAGCTGAATAGTGAGGGAGTCTATCTCCTTTTCACTAGCGCTAGACCAAGGAGATTGTTTTTCTTGAGATGAAGTGCCACACCTACCGTCTGATCTCTGGGTAATCTGATCTGTGCAGTAAATCAATCTGTACTACTCATGCGCTGAGTTGGCAGGGCACTAGTATCCAACCTGGATCTTAAGATTCCTAGGCAGAGGCTCTACCAACTGAGCTAAACTGGCTGCTTCTAAATTAGAATCCCTAATTTTAAGTGGTGTGATTTGAAAAAGACTATATTAGCCCAATATCCACCAGACTTTATTTGAGTGGAAAATTTTAAACTTTTCCACAAATAATGTTACATAATTTAAGATTGGTATTAATATAAAATGTCAGCTGACAAAGATACTCTCATGGAATGTGACCAAATGAAGTTTATTTTTCAATATAGTCACCCTTGAGGTCCACATACTTCTTCCATCAGTGTTGCATTACTTGGATCCCATTTATTTTTTTAAAAAAAGCTCATCAGCAGGTATGATGTCATCATATGAACATTTCTGCCACCCTCCCCATATATTTATATGTAAAAATAAAGGTTATCCCATGGGATAGTAGCAGGATATAGATATGTTAATTTTTGTAAATGTTCTATGAGAGAATGGTGCCTATTAGGTTAAATCGTCTATTTATTTGCTTCAAAACTGACATTCTTAATATTAATCACAATCTAATATTATTAGTTAGAAAATAGTAATATCATCATTATTATAGCATCTTTTTTCTTCGGAAGTGCATGTCTGAAGTAGCTTTGTATCATTTTGCAGCTTTTAAATCTTCCAAAAAATTTGTGGCTTCCCTTTTTTAAATTTTTTTTCCAGCTTGAACGAACTGTGACTAATTTCGGAATATGAAGTTTAAAGAAAAAGTTTAGAAACTTAATTTCTAGACTTTTGTTTATGATTCTCATAAAGAATCAATAAATGCCATCAGATTGATTCACCAAAATTTATTTTTTTGTATTTGAATTTATATTGTACAAACACAATGGGAGATGTGTTATGAAAACAAAAAAAAAAAGTATATTTAAATCTATTTGAAAAAAAAAATAAATAAAGGAATTAGTTGCACTTTTTGGTAGGAAAAATCTCTGACTTGTTTTGTATCTTACTGATTTTATTTGGTGAAAGGTATATTAACGAAACTTATAAACTAAATTTTTTTTAAATTTAAAAAAAAAATTTTTTTTTTTTTTTCTTTTTAATATTAATATTTTTTGTGTTGATATATCCATATTAATGTATATTATGAAAATCTTGATATTGAATATATTGTTTGAATTATGGAAAGGCAGTCTTTAATTGCCCTCCCCACTTCCAAATTTGACCTCTTTTAAAATATTGAGTTCCCTGTTAAGTATTATCTTTATATCCTTCTGTATTGAAATGGCTTTAGAGAAATTATTTTCTATATTTTCTGTAATGCTATGATCATCCCATAATAGTTGTTACATTTTCATATGAATTTTATATGCTAAATGCAACAACTATTATGAGACAGGTAGTATTTTTATTAAATCTTTATAAAGGTACATATTCATTCTTGTATATCTTGCTAAAGTGTTTTCTTGTTTTCATTTAGTAAATGAACAGAAATAATACAATAGGGTCAGGATATTGATACTGCATGATCCATTTACTTGTTGATTTGTCAGATGCTATATATTCTTTTTTTTTTTTTTTTCTTGCTATTATCATTTTCTATGGAATTGTATTCTATACAATCATTGTCTCTTGGCCTTTCTCTCTGTCATGCATGCAAAAGCTTTTTTTTGGGGGGAGGGGGTCACCTTCCCAACACCTTACACCATGCAGCTGGCTTCATATTGCTGTTTACTGGCACATTTTCCACTGTCATTTTATTTGATTCCATTCATGGAAATAAATCTAAAAGTCCCTCAAGTGGGAGACAGGAGGTGATTCACATTTGTGCTATCTTGTAAAAAAAATGATAGTATTAGTTATATACAAATCTTTCCGGCATTTTCAGTTATTAAAAAAAAAGAAAAAAGAATTACTTTATTTTACAACTTCTAGTTGAATAGGGGGAATTGTTTTGGAACTTTTACACACCATCTAATAGTATTATTTTGGTACTCAAAATAAGATTTATTGTTAGACTAAAGTGTTGCCAGTTTTTTATATATATAAATATATATATATACACACACACCATCCAAATGTATTGTACATGTGATTTTTAAATAATGATTTTTATTATTATTCTAATTTCAAACTTTACCTGGATATAGTAACTACTTATGATATACTATGTATGAAGAAGAAAAAAAAAAAGGGAAGTATTTGCCTACACCTAAATTGATTAAATTAATAGCTTAAAATCCGCCCTGTCAGGCGGCAATTAAGTTAGCTCCTATAGAGGGCTCTTCATTTGGCATTCAGACAACAATGACACTTTACTTTTTTTTAGTAAAATTGAAAAAAATGTGATCCCTCGGCGAATTAGTAGCACAGATTATATAATCTGATCCCTGCAGTAAAGTGGGGAGCAGATGGTAGGTTTGGTGCGCCACCTCAGCAAAAACAATCTCCCTGGTCTAGCGCTAGCAAAAAGAGGATAGACTCCTTCACTGTCTGGCTAATACCGACAATAGGCCACGACATCTACTTCACAACTTAGAAAATAATTCAGCCTATAAGTAGCATGAAAAGTTTTGCACATTCCAAAAATATGAATAAAACAGATTAAAATTTGGAATTGAATTCTGTTCAAATTATTTGCAAATGCTCTCCAACCAACAAACCAACCAGAACATCTCCTGCACAAAAACGGACAATTTAAAAGGACTGCATATACTTTGAACTAACATTAAATTTCTGGCTGGCACATACGAAGGCCTTTACAATAGTGAAGACAAGATATCTCTAAAGAAGTTCATAGATTGATAATTCTTTATAATCATGGCATGAGATATCAAAAGATCTCCAATGAACTGTATATCCCCCATCAGTACAATCAGTATCATCATTTAAAAATGGAAGCAACATGGCCTAAATACAATCTTCTTCAAAAAGGATATCCTTGCAAATTAAGTAAATGAGAAGCTACATAAATTTACCAGAAGTAATTTGAAACCCATTCACTACCCAAGAACTTTAAAAAGAACTATAGGCAGCTGGGACAGAAATGAGAAAATATATTATTAGTTGGACACTCTGCCATGTAAGAATGCATTCTTAGACTCCTTCTGCAATCCAGTCAATGCTTTGCTCATAATTATCTCAAGGAACCTGCTTTGTTCTGGATCAAAACATTTTGGTCTGACAAGACAAAAACTGAACTCTTCTGTGGAAGCAGTTTGAGACATGTCTAGAGGGGGAAAAAATGACCTTCATATAACCCTTGGAATACCATCCCAATAGTTAAACAATGTGTAGATGTATAGTTATGTTTTTTTTGTTTTTTTTGTTGTTTTTTAAGGATACCAGTGCACTATATATCATTGAAGAAACAATGGATAGTGTTATGTGCCACAAAATACTGGAAAAGAAATTGGTTTGATCTGTAAAATATCTTCAAACTATCAAGAGGTCAGATATTTCAACATGACCTGAAACATACTGTAGTGAAAATGGGATAGCAAAGAAAATAAAGGGTTTTAGAGTGACCAAGTTCATCACTTGATTTAGATCTTCTAGAAAATCTATGGAAAAATGTTGATTTAGAATTCATCAGAGGAATCCCCAGAACTTGTGTAATTTTAAGGTGTAATTTTGTAACAGGAGTGGAATGAATGATTTAATTTCTGAAAGAACTTCAAATTATTCTAAATATCTGACAGTTAACAAATAACGGACATGCTATTAAATACTAAATGCTGTTTATTGCTTTGTCCAAAATTTGTATGGACTACTTATGTTGAAATTGTCAATAAATTTAGATATAGGCAAATATTCCTATTTTATTCTATTTTTTGTATGTTATACAGAATATCTTAAGTGGGATATTCTACTTGGCTAAAGTTTGAAGTTAGTAACAATAAGAGATTCTATTATTTTCTTTAAAAAAAATCTTCAAAAATCCATTGTGTCCAATATATTTCTATGTCAGAGAGTGTGTGTATGTATGTGTATGTATGTATATATATATATATATATATAATTTGCCGGGTTTGCTTGTCATGATTATTTTCAATAATTATTGAATTTTATATGATATACGCATTGTAATTGCCTTCAAAAATATATATATAAATAATATATATATATATATATATATATATCTCAAGATTTATTAACCTTATTTTGACCTATGTTGATTAATGCGACTAGTACAAAAATCAAATGAAGTAAAATTTTGTATTTTCTGTACTTGATTAATATTAATCTGTGGCCATAAATTCTTTCAATTTTGAAACTGTATAAAAAGGTTTTTTTTTATTTTTATAATGTATCATCAACCTGGTTAAAACATTGGGTAAAGATGAATAATATAGCATTATTCTAGTGAGACCAGGTTGTATGAAAAATGTTTCAATGTATTTTACATACAAGTAAATATAGAATGATCCTTTAATAAAGGATGTTGAAAATTGAAATCATTTTACACTGTGATTAGTTTCGTGTATACACATGCATAAGAATAATGCTGATAAAAAAGCATAAATTAGAAGTGATTGTATTTAAACATGCAACAGTCCAGCCATCTTATTTTAGGTGCAAAGGACAGATTTTTATCTATTCTTTAAACTTTTCTTAGTCATTGTGTCTGTAAAAAAAACAAAAAAACTTAGTCACATGTTGTTAAAAAGAAAGGTGATAAATTAATGTCTCCATTCCTTAAGAGAACAAATCTTTACCCTATTTTTACTTCCTGTTGATTTATATGCAGAATAAATATTATTCTTAGATAAAGCTGGTTTTTATCTTTCATTATTTCTGCAGGTGGCTGTCATGACAAAAACGATTTTCTTTTGTTCAGTTTAGAATCATGTTCAGACAAGTTCAGAACTTATTTCTGTCACTCCGGTGCCCCTTCAACCCCCTTTTCTTGTGAATGTGTGACTACTGTTGACTTTTAAAGCCCTGCAGTGTCTAAAGATTAATTATAGAATAATAAATTATTTTATATCAATTTCCTGGCTCTACAACTGAATTAGCAAAGTGTGTTTTTTTTTTTTTTTTTTTTTTTTTTTTAATATAACATTGTCTAATCTAATGGAGTAGTAAATTAAGTTGGGGTCCCTGTAACAATAGAGATGATACATTCCTCTTGCTACACACAATGTTTGGTATAAATATATTATGTGCAATTATTTTCAACCCCTAAACCTAAATCTTTGCTATAATTTCTTACATTGTTAAATGACCATTTTCTTTTTCTTTTTTTTTGCTATAATGTTCTTCAATTGTTTTTGAGGCTCAATAACCATTCTCTTAGTTGTAATACTCTAACCAAAAGGATAACATCAGTCTAAATAGAATAATTAGTATATAATAATTTCTCATCTAAGGAATTCAACTAGAAAGAATTAAATTGTAATTGAAGAGCATTTTAATGAAATAAGTTGATAAATCCTGATTATTGTCAACTTTGAAAATTAATAGATTTGTCTATTTATTTAATCTTTCTTGATCATTATTTTATTTTGAATAGGGTTGTTGATCTACATTTTTTTATGAGACCTTGGATGTCAATCAATTTAGGCATAAAGATTTTATAGTTCATTTTCTATACTATATATATATATATATACTAGAAATACCTGGTCCATGACAGGAATAAATGGATTTTTTTGTACATATGACATTTAAATTGCGTTCTTAATTGAAATAATATGATAAAAATGTATTCGTTTAATCTATTAAATTATATTATTTTTCATTCCTAAAAATGTAACAATAAAAAAATTAAGAATTAAATGTGTCCTTATTTGTTGGTGTAAAATTAATTCAAATGAAAATTATTCCTTTATTCTATGAATAATTTTTCTTTTCACATTTCTTCATAAGTAAGTACAAAGAGTTCCACAAATTGATTGATTTTAATTATTTAATTATTATTTAATCAGTAAAAATAAAAAACTCAATTTTGCACTTTTCCTTATTATAAAGATATATAAATAGTATGTGTGATTTTACTGCTCAATGACATCTTTTCTGAGTTATAAGTAGACCTGTACATACCAAAACGGATACGACTCATATATATATATATATATATATATACACACACCCCCTTCTTAAGTGACCATGTATTTTTTGTTCCCTTTTGTCCTTATGGGTTTCACTTACATTTTCATGCTGGTTATGAATTTGTAAATTGAAACTGTTTTTTTTACTAATGTATTATTGAGAGAAATTTAAAATATTTATAATAATAATCACAGCAGCTACCGCCATCACCTCTTGCGACATTGAGAGTATGGGGTCTGTCTGACCCAAATGATATTCTGCCTCTTCTTATTTTGATAACAATCTATTTTCAGGAACATTTTTCTTTTTTTTTTTTACTTTTCAAGATGCTCATTGTATCTATTTGTGGCAAAACATTTCTGCTTCTATTATTATGAATCATGCAAATGTTACTATATAGCTTCTTTTAATAGAACGATAAAGTTGTTTTTTTTTTTTTTTTTTTTTTTTTGTTGTTGCTTGAAATGATTTTTTTTTTCTTGCATCATTGAACCATATCTGCAAATGCCTGTTGGCTTAATGAACAAAACACATTTTGGTGACTTCAACATGGTCTACATTGTTCTCATAATCAAACAAACCATTTTCTTTTTTTTTTCTTCTCTCCCTTCAGTTCCTAATTTTGTACATTCCAATTCTATGTAGATTCTTTACTTCTTAATAGCAACTTGTGTGCTATTCACAGGCTGAATAATTTGAAACTAAGATTTATATAATCTCTTATTTCATCTTTATCCACTGAGCCTTGCCCATACTCTGTTGTTACTCTGCCTCTTAATCACAAGTGTGTGTGAATAAGGGACTTGGTATAAACCAGCCACCTGTTTCAATAAGACTTCTTTGATAATCTGATATATTCTCCTTGTTTCTGACTCAGCCAAGCCAAAGTTAGAGCAATCTTCTGCAACTTATTCTCTTTCAGTTATGTCACACCCTACCCCTACTTCTTCTTTCTGCAGGCAGCTGATTTTTGCCTGCTGTTAAGGCTACATAACTTCGTCTTAGTTCCTTTTTTTTTTTTTTTTTTTCTCTCTCTCTTAACAGTAGGAATTTGTTTGTACCTCTCTGCAAAAGCAACCACTGTGCAATGGTTAATAGCTTAACACTAAGCACTGATTCTTTTCCTTTTTTTTTTTCTTTTTTTTTTTTATGTCAGCAAAGCTTCTTTTTCATTTGATTTATTTATATACATACAAGTGTAAATTAATAATTATCTGCACATGTGTACACATAACTTGGTATGATCAACCCCAAGAAAAATTGCAGATGAATATGATTTATTTTACTTTCCATTAATCCACATAAGGAAATGCCATTAATGTCCAAAATATACATGTATAAAATATTTAAGTTAAGGTAGCATGGACATGGAGTCAACAGTGCCTGGTTACTGACAGTTTCTTCAGACCAAGTCTTGATTTGGTCTGAAGAAACTGTCAGTAACCAGGCACCGTTGACTATATGTCCACGTTACCTTAACTTAGATATAAATACTCTTTACTTATAAATATAGCACCCATATTACATATTACATGTATAAAATGTATATTTTTTCTTTTTATTATGTAATGAAAAATTAGTGTGACCACTGTCAGAATCCCAAAATAAATCTTATATATATAATGGTCAACAAGGCTTGGTGACTGTCAATGCTTGCCTATGAGATCATCAGACCAAGAACATGCTTTATTTATAAATATAACAACTGTATTATAATCATTTAAAGAGTTTGAATTAAAAAGTGCTCAAATGCTGGCCAGCAGAGTAGTATAAAAACCAAAAGGAATCAAAATCTTGCCACATTACTATTAGTTTCATGTCTTCTATAGTCTAGGAGAGAAACTTTCTAAAGTTTTCATCTGACAATTGTCTTCTATTCTATAGAAGACATATGAAACTAATACTAAAAATGTGAGATCTTAATTTTAGTTTTTATATATCTATTGATTCATGACTTTTCCGGTCATTTAATACTGAATCAAGTCATTTGGATATTCAGTTTTTTACAGTACCTGCTGTTGCTTAAGTGGTCACCCATCTAAGTATTATGTATATGTATTGAATTTTGTGGAGTATCAATTTGAATCTTAGTAATTTTGTGGTCCAATCACAAATATATGTGAATCTAATATTTAACTTAGACCTGTATTATTTCTCCAGAAAGTTCTTTCATCTTTGGATATTTATATAACATTCTTCTGACCATCTAAGTAAATATGATTACTTTTCATATTTGCTATTAGTCAGCTTATTTCTTTTTGTATTGGACTATTTTCCTCATCTATGTTGTTTTTCACACTTTCAATTGTATATCTAAAAATGGATTATGCAAAAAAACTACAGTTAACCCTGAAAGGCATGTCAGCACCCCCCCCTAAAAAAAACAAACATGCCTTCCATATGATATGCAAAAATCATACTTCACCAAATTGAAACCAATTGTAGAATACAATGCTACCTAAAATCATGTTCATGATATTCCTTGTAGTTGCATAAAAAAAAAAAAGCAGTTATTCCTTGATCCTTATTTCAAGGGGTATGAAAGATGTAACATGATGGGGGAACCTTGCAATCTGGTATAGCTGACCACATGTGAGAAAAAGATGGACACAGAGACCCTTGTGAAATGAGGCTTACATACCTTAAAGGAAACAGTCCACATAAATTGTTGGTTGATACTATCAGCAATTAATCCATAATGGCATGAAATTTCACAATGTACTTGCCCCCATGCCTAAAAAGGGTAAAGGCCAGGTTTATTCTCAAAGAGAATGTTAATTGTAACCATGCACTTTTTGCACTGACCATTGCATGAGTTATGGTTTGTGTGTGGCTCAGCACAATAAAAAGACTTAGTTAATTCAGCCTGTTAGGAGGCACAGACATTTGAAGATGGACAGAGGGTACACTGCTGAAACTTTCTGAATAAAAAGTTTGTCCACAAGAAAATCAAGACTTGAAATATTGTGAAGTTGAAAATATCAAGAGACTAAACTAAACTTTATTTTTTGGGGGGGGGAAAAAAATTTCAAAAAATAATTTTGTACTTTTTGCTTTTGGTAACAACAAAAAGTTTGAATTTTGCAGTTTTTTTGCTTGCAGCTGCTGTGGTGACTTGTATTTTATTTTATTGATGCTTTTTTCCCCCCAAATGCATGCATGTGTGTGTGGTGTTGGATTGAAATTTGAAGCGGTAAAAAGAAAAAGGATCTTTTTTTTTTTTTTATATATATCTTCTGTAGCATGTTGCAGAAAATTATTTTGGGAATTACTGAACAGGTACAATCACATTAGGGAGAAGCAATTTATTCATTGATAATTGTAATTAGTATTTGGTAATATTTGCATATATCAAATAGACCCTAGTTCATACTAGTAATTACGGTTCAATTTAAAAAACAATGATCTGTTTCTTGCTCATAAGTTTTATCAATCTAGTCAAATTATTGGATTGCTTCTCTTCTGTTGCAAGAAAAATGTAACTTTGTTTTTAATGTATTATTTTCCAGAAAATATTTTAAAACATGGAGTTACATTTATAATTGGTTATTAATCAGTTAAAAAAAAAATTTAATAGTCCACAATAGTTGTTTCCTGTTCAATATATTTATTCAAATTGACTTTTTTTTTTTTTTTTTTTTTTTTCCTGAACTTTTGAGATGATGCTTGATAGACTGTTGTGCTCATCTTTATTATTATATTGGCTGATGTTCCCATCAGCCTTCTTCAGGTATTTCTTGTTGAACTCATGAGCCTTCATGGAACTTTGAACTGATCCCTTTATTTAATCTATTGGGGTAGGTGTTCTCATTCCATTACCCATGACCAGGTACAAGTGTTAAGCATTCTAGAATACTTAACATAGCTTGACACCTGTGCATGGTTATGGGTAATGGAATAAGAACAATTTACCCCATTAAAAAAAAAAAAAAAAAAAATTGTCCCTTTCCAATGCAATCATGTTTTCTTTTTTTCTTTTTTTTCTTACATAATCTGGCTGAAGGATAAATGAGTCATGTCATTTCAACAAAAATTGTTTTCATGTCTACATTTCGATATTATATGCCAAGAAAAACTTGACAGTATAATCTCTGATGAAATTACCCCCCCCTCCTTTTTTTAAAAAGTTAAGCTAAATGGGGTAGAGGTAACCTAAAACATCAATTTGAATAATTGTTTTGAACAGCTGTCATTAACTATTTAAAAAAAAAAAAAAAAAAAAAAAAAAAAATTATATATTACTCCTACATTTGAGTGGGTGTTAAAAGTAGTCTGACCACCCATGATAACAACAGAGAATTGTAGTCTTATGCAAGATTTTTAAACTTGTGATTTGTTCTATATTTAATGTTCTAACATTAGTTACTTATTGATCTTCTATATATTATAAATTTAAACTCAATATTAACCGATTCTCATGACAAATATTTATTTGGAGTGGTAATCCAATTACACCATAATTATTGTGACAATAATTATAAGTATCTTGATAGAAAAAAAAATCTTTATAAAGCAGCTTAAAGGACTTTTATTGTACTAGTTCATTTCTGGTGAATTTATTTTTAATAAGGTTTCACTTATCTAAAACACATTAGAAAAAAATTAAAAGCAAAAACCAGCTAATATAATTTAAAGTTCTCTTATGTTTTCATTCCCTGTAAATTTATTTATTTTTATGACATTTCCCCCCAAAAAATTAGCATTAATAGCAGATTCTTGCTTCAAGGGAGGTAATTCTATGACTCTTTAATTCAGTATGTGTTGAAAAGTTCTACTTGGAAATTTAATTTAAAATTTTTTTTTCAAAATCTTTTTTATATATCTAAAATATAAGCAAAAAAAAAAAAAAAATTGAAACAGACCAATAGGCTTTAACAATTGATTTAACTTATACTTTGATTTGAAAGAAAATATAAAACATGGTCAACTTTAAACTGAACAAAAGGGAAATAGATGTATGAAAATTATTGGATTGTCATTTTTTTCTTCTTCCATTTTCTTCATAATCAAATGATGAAACTTAGTTTTGAATAAATGGGACGAGAAGAAGATATGATATTTTTTCCCTTTCACTAGAAATTGGTGTGCTTGGATATGGTTTGAGGAATCTGATACAATGGAAAAATTGGTAATTTGTGTAGAGTTTCTACTGAGACGTTAATCTGTTTTCTCTTTTTCTTGTTCATAAACTCTAGCCTAATCCTTTAATATTTTTAATTTCCAGAGCTCAGGAAGAGGCAAGTAATAAAGACCGTGATGAAACAATTGCTGGCCAAGAGTGGGAGAAGATTTGTCGTCTGTGCGACTTCAATCCTAAGCATTCCAAAAATACAAAGGATGTATCCCGCATGCGTTCAATACTGCTACAACTCAAACAGACTCCGTTGGTACGTTGACCAAAGGGCCAACTGTATTGAATAGCATGTTGAAAGGTACTGACGAATCAGATTATTAAAAAAAAAAAAATTTAAAAAAAGATTGGGCAATCTTTGTTGAACAGTGTAATTCTTTGTCCATTCAGGACAACATTGTAAAAATGTGAGCTAGATGTCAATTATTCATTCTTTTGATCCACTTCTGTGAAATTCATAGACTGTTCATTAAATTGTAGAAAAAAAAAAATTAAAAAAAGATATCAATAAAGAAAATGAATGAATTTAGTGTTTGTGTTCAGATTACTTAGTAAAATTCTAAGTTTTTTTTTTCCAAAATATTTTGAGTGGCACAGTAGATATATAAGCATGCTAAATGGTCACCCATTTTAAGTACTTTCAAACAGGCTCATTGCAGTTTATCTTCTGTAATCTAATGATGAGTGTAACGGATTATCTGGCTCACTTCTGTGGTCTCTTAGAAAAATCGGGTTGAGAGGAAATAAAAACATTCAAAAAGTTTATGGAGTCAGTCTGATTTTCTGACTTTTCCAGACTTCTTTGATCTGGTCGCCCAAACGGTGTTGACCTTTCAATGACAATCTAGAATTTTCTCTTAGAAAAAAAAAATATATATATATAAGCCTAACCTGGCTAAAAGGTCAGTTAGCCAGTGGGATTTGCTGGTGTTGGTCAAGGCAAGTGACGTACAAGCAGTTTTGAAAGAGATCTGGTGTTGCTGGGGGACGAAAAGGCCTGCTTAAACTTTTTCCAGTTGGTAAATATATTATGTCACCCAAAGTTTACTGCAGCTGAAACTCGAAGTCGACCATATAAAAACATTACCTATTAATGAAGCTGACTTAAGCCGAAATTTAGTTAATAAATTTATAAAAAGAAGCTTATTGTTCTCATTCATTTATTACACGCACCGAAAATATGAGCGATTTTAATGAATGAATCCGCCCAGCCACTACACGTAAATAAATAGGGAGGCAAAAATGATACGTGCAGATACTTATCAACACAAGTCAAATTGACCGGAATGGAATAGGCACGCGACCTGGACGTCCCTGACCATAAATAAAAGAAAGGAAGTAAGCATTCTTTTGAGGTCGACTGACTGAGAAGGCCAACTGCTGGCATTTAGCATTTGTAAGCAGACCTTCGTCGTCCCCCATATATACGACTTGTACAAGTTCTTTTAGTGCAGTGGTGAAGAGACCACTATGTAACACGAGTACTTAATGTGAGCCCTGTTGGCCAGGGCTGTAGAATAATACACCAACTGTACCTCTGCAGAAGGGTATGATACCCCCTCCAATGGAGCCAGCTGTTTGCTGTTGGTGATGCTAAAGGATGGAATCCTAGTCGTTGAGCAGTCCATGGCATGTATCTATATGATTGTTCCCTTCACCTCCATATTGCTCTTATGGCAAATATGCTAGAAGGTGGTGGTAGCCAAGGGTCTTAGTGATGTATCATAACATTAGACTGTGGTGAGGTTCCAATTCTGGAACTCTGGGAAGTGATAGTACCTGTTAGGGTTCATCTATGGGTTAGATACATGAAAAAATGAGTTTAAAAAATAATTTGAATACCCAACAAACATCTTTGGCATAAAAGGTTGACATACCATAAAATCCAGCTAACCAACTTGAGCTGTGACTTCACCTTAGTCTTGTGTTCTAAAATAAAAATCTAGTAATTAGTTAAAAATGTTACAACACAGAAATGATGAAAAGAAGAAAGGCTTTTTAAAACAACAATATTTGCATTCATACAGTATTTATTCCATTATTTATTTTTTTTTTTAATATATATAACATCTGATAATTTGAAATTCTACAATATGAACAATTTGCCATACATAAGAAGTGAGACATTCAACAATTGGTAATGGATGTTGACTGGAAAAAGGGAAAGGCGAGCAGAAATTTTCAATTCTTGTCTCTTTAACAATAAAAGACAAAACAAGCTACCAAATATTAATTAATAGCCAGATTTGAATCTGCACTTTCTTTTTTATTTTTACATGGAAGGAGAAAAGAGAGTTACGGCCCTTGGTAAGTAGGTAGGTTGGCTTCGTCGAAGGACGCAGACAAGAAGGCAAATTTTCAAATCTTTGTGAGTTGATCAAAATCTATATAATATACAATTGCTTAAGTCCTCACCACTTCACATATATGCATGCACGTAGGACTCGACAACTCTTAAAACACAGTTTGGACTCAAACCTACTTTTTAAAATGTAAATCTTAAATCACTCAAGGGAGATAAGCGGAAATCATCAAAGTTCACATTTGAAAATGTTCTCATCCATAGAATTGTTTCTTTATTTGGTTATGGCAATTTTCGAAGATTTTTGGTAAACTTATTTAAATAAATTATTAATTGGATAGAATATTGAACACTTAACTGCTAACCATAAAAGTTGGATAAGAATTACAAAACAATATAAACCATTTTATCTTAATAATAATAATAAACTAAATTCTTTCAGCAAATCTTTATTAGCTACTAAGTTAAATAATGAAAGTGCCAATTTGCAAAAATAAAATATTTTTGTTTTTTTTTTGTTTTTTTTGTTTTTTGATAGTGGAGATGATTTATTGATGATGGAAAGCTTAATTTTCTTTTCTCAACTCTCTTGAAATAATGAGTAAATTGTTATTTATAAATGAGAATTCTCTTCTTCCAATTCTGATTAAATGATTGAACAAATACCAAAGTGAATTTAGTCATAGCTAATCACAAGATCTCTTAAGATTAGTTAAAATTTAGTTAATCCACTTGCTCAATTCAAACTTGTTAGACGTTTTTAGTTCAACTGAAGTAAAAAGAAATAAAATGATGTACCTAAATATATTATTTTTCAATTCTTGATAAAATAACTTAAAAGAAAACCTCCAAATAACTTTGATTAGTGTGAACCATTGCATGTATGTATCTGTCCAACAATCATAAAAGAGAAGGAAACAATTTTTAGAGCAAATTGTTCTCCCCCCCACCTTTATTTTTATTATAGAAGGGGAGATAATCTATATTTATTATAGAAGGGGAGATAATCTATAGAGCATTTTGGTATGAGCTTCAACCATTCATATTGATTGTCTAATGTAGAATTTCATGTTATTTAGATTTTTCTTACAGCTGCACAAATTCATGAACAGTTTTTATAGAATCCAAATAAAAATCAAAAGAGACAGTTTGGAAATTAATTTTCTGACCGAATGGAAACACAAAAGTTTTTTTTTCCAAAGTGCAATCAAAAGCAACTCAAGGAATTTCAACAAAAATGAACATTTGGTTTCAAGTCTTGGCAAAAATAAAAGTGAATTTAACCCTGAACCTACCACATGTAGTATTAAATGTACTTCCCACATGCGAGGCTGAAAACCACATACTGTTTTTAATGTTCTGGTATGTAAAGTATGCAATGTGATACTTTAAATTATAAACAATACAATGCTGTATTATTTTGATTTTTCAGACTATTACCTTTATTGTATGTTTAAGTAAAAACGTTTCAGTCACTGTATCCTCCGGCCTTCTTCAGGTGTTCCCTGTCTATCCAAGCATAACAAAAACCCAACCTGGGAAATCATTTTGAATAGCTTGACTGTTGATCAAACAAGATGAGGACAACAGTGAAAAATCAAGATAATACACATCAATCCTCATCTGAAAAATTCAGACAAATAATACAATACAAATAATACAATAGTGGTTTCATTGAAGGCAGATACAGCAGATCTTATTTTGCCAGGGATTTTTCACTAATGTATGAAAGTAAGTCAGTGTTTTATGGGTTAGAGGTTAAAAGAAACCAAATCTATGTAATCACATTACCTGAAGTCCATAATTGATTTAGTTCTATTGTAAGTGGGCTGTTTTATCAGTAACTGATATGTCTGACTTGGAATTAAGATAAAATTCATATTTCATAAAAAAAGATAACCTGACTTAATATGAAAGATGATTGGTAAAAATGAATAGAATTTCAAGTGCCAAAGATTACCTGCTTAGTTTGATATATATAAAAAAAAAAGTTCATTTTTACAACAAACTGTAATGTCTGGCATGGAATTGAAATCATCTGAATTGAACAAATATGACAAATGATTGGTAAAATGAGTAGAATTCTAATTATCTATATTGTATTGAATTTGTGTATTGCAGCTTAAAGTAGAAAGAAAAAAATAGCACTCTTCTTTCTTTTTAAAATTCAGTAATTTTCTTTTATATAGGGTGTTTGAAAAAAAAAAAATCATTTGAGATGTACAGGGTGTTTCAAAAAAATTGATATAATTTTGTAATCTTATAGCTTGACCAATTCTCATTCAAATGATTTCAAATTTTAACGGTATGCATAGAAACAACTCAAAATTCTATGTTTAAATGTCTTTTATTTTCTAGTGAATGGCATTTCAATATCTGAAAGGAAAAAAAATGATATTGAACAAGTCTTTTTTTTTTTTTTCCTTTTCATGTTTTTTCTTTTTCATGTATAGAAATGTAAATCAATTGAAAAGATGTTTAAACATTAGACATAGAATTCTGAATTGTTTCTACAATTTGAGATCATTTGAATGAGAATTGGTAAAATTATTAGATTATGAAATTATATAAATTTTTCTGAAATCCCCTGTAATACATGGTTATACAGATATTTAATTGTAAAAACATTACAGAATAAAGATCGTTTTAAAAAAGTAAAAAAACATGCAAAATAAAATAAAAATACTGCAAAGAGTTTATACTCTTTTTTTTTTTTTTTGTGGAGATATTTCAATATATTAACACACGATTAAAAAAAAAATTAGTTGCAAGCAAATAACATTAGATATATATATATATATTTTTTTTTCTCAACAAAAGTTAAATATGAATGTAGAAAAGCATTAGCATGGTTAAAAAATGTTAAGGGTTTTTTTTTTTTTAACGGCAAGGGAGGGAAATGAGATTTAATATTTAGAAAAATAAAGGGCGATAATTTAATGGTTAAGTTTTGTAACAGAAAAAAAAAGAAAAAAGATTCACATGCTAAAATAGTGAAGCGGCAAGAATACTTTATAAATTGGCAAAAAAAAAAAAAAAAGATTCAACATTTAATCATATAATTTTGATGTATAGATCCAACATGTATAAAAATGAAGTGATTTCATTTGGAATGAGGGTTCACAAAGTCAAGATAATTGCTCCCTTGTTTAATTTCATGTTAGTAATATTAAAGAATATATTTATTTTTAAGTTAAAAAAAATACTACTACTTATACACCATAATAGCTGTTACATTTCATACACTATGTGTAACAACCATTATAGATCATGGATAGTAATAGTTATTGTTGATAATATCTTTTAACATAACTGGTTAAAAAGCTATCTCAAAGAACTGAATCAAACAATCTACCCTTACTTCTACCCATATTTAATTAATTTTTAGTAAATTGCTAATTTTAATTTTGTTTGAATTTAATTGTATAAAAAAAATCTCTGCCTTTTAACCGAAAAAAAAATATGATGTGGGAATAATGATGGAAACAATGCAGAAGAAATGAAACAGTTTTTAATTTGGGGAGAATGGTTTTCTAAATTATTTCCTCTGTTATTGGAACTATTTTCCCCCATTTGTTTTTCTCTTGGTATATTCTTAGGTTCACCAGATTCTTCAAAAATGAAAATTCAGGGCACAATTCTAATAAATATTTAACAAAATGGCTCCATTATGATGTACCATGCAGAAAAGATTAAGTTTAACTAATATTTTTCTTTACATTTTTAGGTATCTATATTCTTTATACAATCACTCTCATTTCTGTGTCTACATTGTCTTATCAGGGAGAGAGGGAAGAGTTGATAAAAAATAAGATTATGCCTATTTCAACCCCATCCTACTTTAAAAAAATTTTTTTTAAGAAGGAAATCCAATATACATCTACAAAGACTGAGCTGCAATATCATCTGTTTGACTTTGATAGAAGTATAATATTAAGTTTTATGTAATATTGCTAAGTAGTTGTAAAGTCTGTGGAATGGCCTATTGTTGGTATCAACTGAACAGTGAGGGAGTCTATCCCCTTTTTGCTAGTGCTAGACTAGGGAGATTATTTTGCTGACGTGAAGTGCCATACCTACAGACAGCTCACAGATGCTTTACTGCACAGGTCAGATACCCAACCTGTGTTTGTGTGTGTGTATATATATATATATATTATATATATATATTAATATGATGTCATTCTGGTTTGGAGATTCCCTTCATTCCTCCTCTTCATTTTTATCAGGTTCCCACCAATGTAGAAGCATTTAGAGTTAAATATATTTTTAGTATAAGACACTATAAAATCAGAAAATGATACCACCTTTGGTTCAATAATAATTGTTATGTTTACTATATGAAATTCATATATAAATGTAACAACCATTATGGAATAGAGGTAATATTGAAATAATAAAGATAAAAGAATATCAACCAAGATGATAATATTGATCAAAACAAAACCTTTGATTGGTTATTTTGGATTCTCTTTCTATGATTTTCTTAAACAAAAGAGAATGAAAATATGACCATTATGAAAATGAAATATGGAATTGTTAAAACTCAAATGGTCCCGTTGAGAAAGGAAATTTCTAAACATATCTTCTGTCCTGTAATAATTGTTCTATTAATGTATGAAATTCATATGCATTGGTAATGTACTATTAATGGGACAGAAGTTGTTTATTTTATGGTTTGGGGTGGGGAGATTATTAATGAAGATTGTTCTTTCAGAAAATAAGATAACTTTAAATCTTTCTTTTATATATATATATATATATATATATATATATATATATATTAAAAAAAAACAACTATTTTGTTTACCTGACGAATGCGTTAGCAGGAAACCATTGGTTGTAAATATTGTTCCCATGTAAATAAATAAAAGCTAAACCTTTTATTTGTTCATTCATTCATATATATATATATATATATAATATATATATATATATGTATATATTAGAAAAAAATGTAGATAATTGTGATCTGGAAGAAAGTTAGTTTGCAAAATGAATTAAATTTTAAAAAATAAATGTGACCGGAGAATATTTTAGAATCATTTTGCTAAAATTTGCAATTAAGTCAAAAACTGACCTGTCTTATATATAAGCCAGCCTTTAGCTGCTGAAAATTAACATAATGAATAAGTTCATCTATCGCTCACACACTCTAATCTCTCTCTTTACACTCACAGAGAAAACTAGCATATATAAAGAGTAGTTAATCAAGATATATATAGAGAGGTGGAAAGCGACAGGCAGAATGTGGAGTAAGAGATGGGTGAATTTTGAACTTAATTGCAAATTATGACTAATTAGAAACAGATAAAATGGAATTTTTTTCTAACAACTTAATCCCAAAACTAAGGAATATTTTAGGATGTATTTTGTTTCATTAAACTAAATAGGAAAAAAAACTTTAGCAAACAATCATTGATTTACTCAGCTTTAGTATAATGATATACATATATATATATATATATATATATAAGGAAAATGGAAATAAGTCTGACAGTATGTAAGTATAGAAATATGAAAAATAAAATATTCAGAGGATATGTTTATTCATGAATGAATAAATAACTAAATAGTTCTGCCTATATTTGAGTATTTTGTTTTATATATATATATATATATATATATATATATATATAATATATATATTGTATATAATAACCATCATCAGGGCAATATTAAGGAGTAATGTCATGAAGCTCCTTCAAAAAATATTATTTTTAAGTGAGATGAAATGAAAATATCAGAAATTTCTTGGTTATTAATAGCATTCCACCCTTTTTTTTTCAAAATGTGGGGACCTCATGAAAGTATTTGAAAAATTTATAAATTTAGATATATGATGTATAAGAGTATAGTCTAGAGAAATTATTAAAAATGATAAATTTTTAAAGCAAACATTATGTGTATTAATCATATATTCTGAGATAAAAATTAAAATCCACCATTGTGATTTGTTAACAAAATGAAGTTTAGGAAAAGTATTTGATAGAAAATTATACTAAAACATATAGAAAGTGCGTATGATATGAATAAAAATAAAATATATTCACTTATTAATTTTTTAAATATTTCATATTTTTTATTATTTCTTTTATTTTTACTAGTTTCTTTATTTATATTTTTCTTATTCTAATTTTAATATAATCTATTTTGATCAATTATATAATATATGATACCCACTTTCTATATGTTTTGATATAATTTGCTATCAAATAGTTTTCCTAAACTTCATTTTGTTTAACAACTATAGTGGTGGATTTTAATTTATTTTATCTTGAAATATATATAATAAATACATATTTTTGCTTTATTTATAATTTTGAACTACACTACTCGACTACACTCTTATATATTGGGTTGGTGCATAATTGCAGATTTTTGGCGGATTTTTTTCAACAAATTTGTTGAAAAAATCCACAATAATTATGCACCAACCCAATTATATATGTTTAAATTCATAAATTTTTGAATCCTCTTATAATGCCACCACATTTTGAAAAAAAAAAATGTAAAAGGAATGCTGTTAATGATAACCAAATAGATTTGTTACATTTTTATTTCATCTCATTTGAAAATAATATTTTTTGAAGGAGCTTCTTAATACTAAGGTTAATATGTTTAATATATACAAAAACCAAAATGCTCAAATGTAGGTAGAACTATTTATTCATTCATAAATAAATACATACACTGAATATTTGTTTTTTATACTTACATATCTCTCTCTCTCTATATATATATATATATATAAAGAAAGTAAGTAAAGTCAACGAGGCGGCCTAAAGTCGGTATCAGCCAGACAGCGAGGGAGTCTATCACCTTTTCAATAGCGAAAAGGAGATTGTTTTAGCATCTGAGGTGTAGCGCCACACCTACCATCAGCTCCTTATTTTACCGCACAGATCCTTGTGCTACTTATACGCTGAGTTGGCGAGGACTGGTATCGAACTAGGAACCTTATGGTTTCTAGCCGAACGCTCTACCGACTGAGCTAACCCAGCCCCTATATATATATATGTTACAATAAATAGACATTTGAATTGTTCTTCATACAAGAAATCTATTTGGTAAACCTTTAATAAATCTATTTGTACCTTATCAGTTGATGAACATAAAAAAAGCCTCAACTCCAAAAATGAAAATCAGCTTTCATTTTATATTGGTGTGTTTACAATTTGTTGATAACCAAAATTTTCCAAGTCTGAAGACAAATCCCATTTTTTTAATTTTTAATTTGTACAATATTTAATAAACATTCAATGAATCCAAAACAAGCATTATTCTTAGGAAAACTTTTAAAATGTCCTTATATACATCAACTGATCACAGTAATTAAAATCGCTAATCAAAATGTTCAGGTTGAGTTTATAGTCAAAGTAAATACTCCCCTAGAATAGATATCTAGAAATTTATCCCCAAATTTTTTAAAGATGTCAAGTAGAGTGTAAATTAGTTATGTCTCATCATAAAGTTATTTACAAAGCATAGCTTAAATCTGACACAAGTATGGGACACCTAGTGAGGATCAAACTCACTATCCTGTTGTAATAAATCTGTAAGATTAGCTTGCTAAGCATTATCCTTTCTTGTAAGGTTGAAAATTAGTTATTTCTAGTAATATAGGCTGTATAGTAAGTTGAATCTAGACATAGTTGAGTAATACTGGCTGTAAATTCCTTACATAAAATAATACTGGCTGAAAATTAGTCATGTCTTGTAATATAGGCTGTAAAATTTATTATATCAAATAATACTGGCTGTAAATTAGCTACATCTAATAATACTGGCTGTAAATTAGTTATGTTGCATAATAGACTGTAAAATGAGTTATGTCTAGTAATACTGACTGAAAATAAGTTGCCTAGTAATACTGGCTGAAAATGGGTTATGTGACTGAAAAATGGGTTATGTCAAGTCATACTGACTGAAAAATGAGTTATGTCTAGAAATATAGGCTGAAAATTAGTTATGTCTAGTAATACAGGAAGAATTGAGGATTAAAAAAAACAAGCTTTCTAGCTTCTCTCAAAAACTCGTTCAATGATAGTGAACAATTAATGCATTATTGAAGTAAGTTTCCATTTTTTTTTTCTCATTTTGATAGATGGAAAAAAAAGAAGATTCTATTGAAATGTTGAGTAGTGAATCCCCCTGCAAAAGTTTTTTAATTTTTTTTTATCCATTGAATAGTCATCTACAAGATGCACCACAGGAATCTATCACCAACTGCACATCACTATTTTCTCAGCAAGAAATGCAGAGACTATACAACAATATTTACAATTTACAATTTAATTTCTTTGCTTTCTTTTTTTCTTTTTTTTTCTTACTTTTTGAGATAACAGAAATAAAAAAAAAAATGAATGAAAAAAAAAAAAAAAAATTCTAAACTGATTTTAAAATAAATTTTGATCAATTTCTTAAAATAGTAAATACAAAACAATCAAGAATTGTTTGTCTTTTTTTGTGTTTTTGTTTTAAGAAAAAAAAAAAGAAAGATTTGTCCTTGTTATAATCATAACAATTCAAGTTAATTACACAGCAACCAAAATTGTCAGCTGCAACAAAATCTGGTTATCTTCAAGATATGCACTCCCAAATTTTTCAGCTTTTTTTTTTTTTAAAGAAATGTTTCTTTTAACTTAGCTTCAGGAGCCTCGCTCACACTTTTGATCTGCTTTTTTGAGGGAAAAATAAACTTGTTTTTCATCTGAATTCTTAAATAATTTACTCTTAAAATAAATTATTTTTGGTATTTTTCAATAAATATGTCTCAATGAAGGTTTTTAAATTCTATGATTGAAAAAAAAAGTTAATTGAGATGTATCTATTGAAAAATGCCCTAAATAATTTCAGAGACATATTCATTGAAAAATGCCTAAAAAAAAAAAGAAAATTATTTAAGAATTCAGATAAAAAAAAAAAATTATTTTCCTGAAAAAAGCAGATCAAAAGAATGCTTACTGCTGCTAATTTGAAGGAAGCATTCCTATAAAAAAAATTTAAAAAAGCTGAAAAATTCAGGAGTGCGTACCTTGAAGATAACCCAAAATCTTGCACTTTCTGGGCTAATTCTCAATAAATTTCATATTTTTGCTTCTCTCTCTTTTTATTTTGTTTTTTTAATTCATTTCTTGAAAATATTTTATAGGATATATTCTTCTTTAAAAACTTGCTTTTCACTAAAAATTTACTTGTTTGTGATTGAAGTCTTTCATAAAAATCAAGATGATTTTCCTAAAATGTAAGTTTCCTGAAAATTGCAGTACAACTCCAGACATTTAATATCAGACATTTTTTTTTTCTGGAATAAATGTGTGTGACAAATGAATTTAGATGTAAGTCTACTAAAGATTTACAGTATATACTTTTAATAGAGACTAGAATAGGATGATAGTATTGCTATACTATTTTTTAAATTTCTCTCATATTTTTTGCCATCATGTTTCTCTGAATATGGTCGGACTTTCACAACCAGAATAATAGGAGAAAATTTTTTTTTTTTTGCACCTTTTTAAAAATTGAAAAAAAAAAAATTAAAAATTGAAAAAATTAAAAATTAAAAAAAAAAATTAAACAAATAAAACTTGCTTTGCATAAACAATAACAGCGTTCCTTTTGTTTTGTCTTTTCTGTTTAAACGCAATTTCTGTTTCAAATTTCTACAAAAATATAGAGGAACACAAGTTTTTTTTTTTTCTTCTTTTCTCTTGTACTTTTCAGTACTTTTTTCTTCTTCTTTTTTTTTTCTCTCACAAAATCAAGTTGATGCATTTCTTTTTCTTTGGACCATACATATATATTACCATGTATCTGTTGGCACAGATAATCTTGACTGGGAGATATCTTATTGTTTTGTTCTCATCAGTATCTTATAAAAAGCAGCTAAACTGACCAATCAGAAAACAGGAATTGCTGCTGCAGGGAAGATAAAGAGCAGCAGCAGCAGTTTAATCATCTGCTGCTGCTGTTGTTGTTGTTGTTGTTTTTATTCTAGTAGCCATTTTGGGAAAAATGTGAATATTCCATCAGAAATGGTCAGAAGTTGTGCAAAAATGCCGGATCGACTGAAGCAAGTTTTGCGGAGAGGAAAGCATGGATACAGAATAAAAGAGTTTGGAGACTGGTGCATTCAATTTCCTGCAAGTAGAAAAAAAAAGAAGAAAATAATAAGAAAACAAACAGTAATAATTATACTTTATATATATATATATATATATATATATATATATATATATATATATATATATTTTAGCATGTTTAGAGATCTGGGGTTGGGGAACTTACAATCAATTTTAACCACTTGAGAACAACTGTAAAGCCTACAAGGAGGACTGAAAATTAAGTTTCTGCTTAAGCCGATAGAACATTTTTATAACAGTTATATGATATCAAGTATTCCTATCTAATACAAATTTGCACATAGTTGCATGATTTCAAGTATTCCTATCTAACACCAATAATTTACAAGCAATCATATGAGTTAGAAATACCTGTCATAATGTTTTATATATATATATATATATATATGAATTAAACATTTTTAAGAAAAAACAAATGATGTTATTATTTTCCTAAAAATGTTTAATTCATACTGTCGGATTCACTTCCATTTACTTCATATATATATATATATATATATATATTTACCAACCACTCCGCACAAGCAGGATATGGCACAAGGTCAGTTTCTTAAGCGAGTTTAACAGGTTTGAATTCAGAGTTTACCTTCTCCTAGACTGGTTGCCTAACCCAGGTTAAAGAGACCAGTCTGCCCTACTATTTACCAATAATTGGAGGGAGAATAGTTAGATTCATACCTTTCCCAAGGGTATCAGTGCTATGTGAAATGCAAACAGCCTCGTCATGTCCATTTCTTACAACAGTAATGATTTCACCACACGCCTCCACATTGCTTTTCTTAAAAATATTTTCTAAAAAAGTTTTCTTCACAAAACCTTTTCTACAATTTCTGTCTGTTTGTATTACTGTAACATAACAAAAATGGCAAGAATAATAGCAAGATTTTTATTAGCATAAAAGCCATTACAAATTTCCAGTTCAGTTTGTAACTTAATAGTTTGGGGTCTGCATTTATTCTCAACTGAAATGATCTGATTTTTCAAGGGAGATAACCCCAGGCATATTAAATATAATAATAATAATAATAATGAAATTTACTGTGTACAGTGCTCAGGTGTACCACAACTCATCAAAGTCTCAAGTCTAGTACATAGAATAAATGTATTAGTGTCAGGAACATGAATAGCATACAGTAGTAATGTACATATATGTGTGCGTTTGCATGCATATGTATGTGGATGGGGTTATCAGGTATAGTGTTGGTGGATTACAGGAAGCAAGGAGACTTTGAAAGATGCAGTGTTTCGGCAGCCTACAATGAATGCAGGCAGTTTATTCCATACCTCGGAAACTGAGCATGAAAAAATATTTTCGAAAGTCATGTGAGCTATGCTGTTTTCTGATTTTGTAGGCATGCCCATTTCAAAAATTTTCAAAAACTATAAATATATATATATATGTGAAGAGAAAAATGGAAGTGAATCCGACAGTATATAATATAGTGAAAAATCTTTTCACTATATTACATTATATATATATATATATATATATATATATATATATATATATATGTGTGTGTGTGTGTGTGTGTGTGTGAAGATATCTAAAAATTAAAGTATACATAGAAATAGCATTGAAATTCTACTTAAAAATGTCCTGCATTTGTAAATCACAAAAGTAAACAAATCAATACACCCCCCCCCTTCCAACCCAAGCGATGCTGGGTAGCCGCTTCTAGTTTTGATATAAAGAAAGAAAAAAAATGAAGTTTACCCTTGTTTCAATCAATTTTGTGGTGTCATTTTGGAAAAGCAATTTTAATTTGGATTTGCCATCATCAGACGATCCTTTCAATTGGGAGAATCTATATGTCCACATGTAATTCTGAAATAGAAAAAAATAAATTAATTTATCAGAATTTACATAAGCAAGGGATGGAGGGAAATATAAAGAGTGATAGTTGGAGGGGCATACAAAGATGCTATAGAGAAGGTGAATGAAACAGTCTTTTGAGAATCTGTAAATTCTACCAAATATTTCTAATATGAGGGTAATCTCAAAGTAAGGTCTCCAAAATATTTAGAAATCACAGAAACATTTATTTTTTTTATTGTCAATGATTTTTAAATCATTTTAAAGTTTGGACATGTATCTATCATTCTACATTTTTCTTCTCGGCACTGTGGCAGTTTTTGTATGCCCTTGTCCACCATGTCATTGAGGAAACATTGAACTTTATCATTGTTGCAAACTCCTTACACCACTTGTGGACGTTTTTGACATCCATGCGTGACTCGCCATACACTTCTCTTAATTGGCAATGAATTTCAGTTGGTTTAATGCCTTTTTAGTTCAAAAACCAAATTACTGCACAAACTTCACACTTGGCATTAGTGTCAATTGGGAGCTCCATCAGAAATGACTGCCAAGCCAAAAGACTGGGCATGATAGCAAGGCGCACATAGAGGTAGGCAGAAATGGATGCACAACAAACAACAGTGTTGCCAAGATGCACAAACTGTTTCCCTGCATTCCCAGCTCTTTGGAGACCTCACTTTTGGGATTACCCTTGTATAAGGGACAGGAGCAGGTGCATGCACAACAAACACAACTGTGTTGCCAATAGCCGCATGAACAGTTTCCTTGTGCCCCCAGCACTTTGGAGGTCTTACTTTTGGGATTACCCTCATACTTTTAGGCAACTGGCAGAGTTTTGTTTTCTATAATGATAACCATTACACCATTCACAACTCCTATACATAATGAGTGTTTCCAAAAAAGTTACAAAAATAATTTCAAGTAAAATTAAATGCTACCTACAGAAAAAAGAAGTTTTGATTCATTGAGAAAAACAGAGATATGGGTTTATGAATGAAATTCATTTTGTTTTTTTTTAATGCGAAAGAGAGAAAAAGTGATAAAAGTGCTGAAAGATTTTGATTGGCTAGTTGCTACTCACCCGAGTCTCACTGTCATACAAAGAAAATCCAACATGGATGTCAAGGGTCAATCCAGACAGGCAACCTCTCCAATTGCAGCCAAATGTTTTACTCTACAAAATAAAATTATTACATAATGAAGAAAAAAAAGGTGAGAATAATAAGTAATATAATAAACAACAATGCATAGCCATGAAGATGCCTGTGGGTTTTGTGGAATAAATAAAGTATTTAATTCTGAAGTCAGAAATTATTAGGACAGCAATGAGAATATGTTTAACAACATACAAAAGAATGAGAATTCAATCAATTAGAAATGTACAATTATAAAATTCAATCTTCTATTTTATATGAGTAATATAAGGGGTGTCAGGTAATAGGGTTTTAATTTTAGGGATCTCTGGAAATAAGGTTTTGTTATAAGGGATGTCTGAAGATAAGGTCTTATTATAAGGCATGTCTGGAAATAAGGTTTTAATTTTAGGGATCTCTGGAAATAAGGTTTTGTTATAAGGGATGTCTGAAGATAAGGTCTTATTATAAGGCATGTCTGGAAATAAGGTTTTAACTTTAGGATCTCTGGAAATAAGGTTTTGTTATAAGGCATGTCTGAAGATAAGGTTTTATTATAAGGCATGTCTGGAAATAAGGTTTTGTTATAAGGGATGCCTATTTCCAGACATAATAAAGTCTTATCTTCAGACATCCCTTATAATAAAACTCATGGACTGGACTCTAATAGGTACTATCACTCTGGGTCAGAGTGGACTTGGGAGTAATGGTGATGAAGGAGTAATCCATACTTGTCAGAGTTCCAGAATATCAGATGTGACCCATTATTTAAAAAAAAAAAGAAAGAAGATTCTTTTTAATCAGCTTTTGATTCCAATATAAAATTTCTTGGATTTTACCAAAATAAATTTGGTAAGAAATAAAGAATTGTTCAAACCTTAAGGAAGTTGACAGCATGATGATTGGTTCGATACCAAGCTTTTTCTAATTGAAGAACATCTGAACGACTTTCAAGACTGAGGTAGATGCTGCCTCCTGTTCCTGTCTGGATGGTGAAACAATGTTGACGATCATCTGTTAATTCTGTGTCCTACAAAATAAATCATTAAGGAAATAAAATACTAGGATTAAAGTTTATATATATATATATATATATATATATATATATATTATTTATATTTTTGAAGGCAATTACAATGCGTATATCGTATAGAATTCGATAATTATTGAAATAATCATAACAAGAAAATGTGATGTACAGCTGTTTCAACCTTATTAGATCTCATCAGCAGTGTATACCTACAATCTCCCTCCGACAGAGATCGAACCGGAGAACCCAGAATGCAGAGTCAGAGACTCTACCCCTGGGCCACCAGCACGCCAAACACAAAACACGCCAAATTAACCTGTCAATGATAAACATGCACTACTATACAGAACTTAGTACAGTGAGCGTTGAGAGAATCGCAAATTAGGCCTCGCTTATCAAATAATATATATATATTTATATATATATATATATATATACATACACACACACAGGGTGTCCATAAAGTCCTGTAACAGGTTTAAAATTTATTAACAAAGATGGCAGTCATGCTGAAGAGAAATAATCAAAAAGTACATCAATAATAAAACTTCAAGAGTTGAACTTATATATGTTCTTTATGAAAAGATTTTAAATCTTTCAAAGCCTCCATGCTTCCTGTAGTCTGCTGACACTATACCTGATGCCACTCTCCACATACATATGCACACACGCGTACACATACATGCATATTACTACTGTAAACTGTTCATGTTCCTGACACTAATACATTATTCTGTGTACTTGACATGAGACTTTGGTGAGTTGTGGTGCACCTGAGCACTGTACACAATAAATTTCATTATTATTTTAAAAAAAAATTTGTACAATGTGAGTTATTAAATGTTCAATTCTAAAACTGTTTCAAGACTTTGTGGATATCATATATATATATATATATATATATATATATATATATATATAAGCGAGAGAGAGAGAGAGAGAGAGAGAGATATTAGAGAGTGTGTGAAAGAGATTGAACTTTCCATTTAATTTGTATGTTAATTTTCATCAACAACCAACCATTAGCTTCTGTCTGCTGATGAAAATTATCATACAAATAAAGTGAGAAGTTGATCTGAATAAAAAAAATGTTTAAAAACCACTATCCCATAATATTTTATACATTTGCATATATATTTCATACATTAAATATAACAAACTATTATGGGACAAAGTTAGTATTTTGGGTATCCTCAGTTCATTAATTCTTTATTTTTATTTTTTCAGTTTTTAAGGTAAAAAAGAAAAAGATTATTCGGTTATTTCCTTTAACTCCAGCCTAAAAAAGGGGAACCACTCTGAATGAATTTTATCTGTTAATTAATCTACCCATTATTTTCCCATTAAACTAACCCTAACCCTGTCTTCTTTTTTCCTAGTAGATCAATAAATAAATAAATAATTTATCAGTCAATCAGAGTAGTTCCCCTTTTTTAGGTTGGAGTTATAGGAAATAACCGATTATTCTATATTTTCTCAATTTTTGTTACAGTTGTTTGTATATTTTGTACACAAAATACAACAACAATTATGGGACAGAGGTAATAATTTTTCATGGCCAAGGAGGAAAAAAAAAACAACAAAAAAAAAACACTGAGGAAAATTCATGTGGATAATTCCAAATAATTACCTTTAAAATCCGAAACATTGATTCATAAACTTTGGACACTCGTTCACAGTTATTCCAGTCACGCAAATCCGCCTGAAAAATAAATTTCAATTTTAATCAAATAAATAAAACACAAATCTGGAGACATCTATCAAAGAATATGATATGAGAAATTTCTAACAGCCATACTGCTTTAAAGATATGAGATGTAATATGATTAGAAGATGATCAGAGGTGAATTATTATCTAACAAACTATATTAATAGAAAAGTCGAGATTAATAGTGTTGAACATTTTAGTTATAATCATCATCATCATCATGTCGCGCTTGCAGCACGGATATCCATGACAATCTCTCATCAACCCTCCTTATCACTCATTGCACTTGGGAGGTCCTCTGCTGAGCAAATAGCATCCTCGCATAGCTGGTCAATGTAGGTCTTTGCTGGGCGCCCCACACTTGCATGTCCATGTGTTGGCTTCCACAGGAGAATGTTGCTTATGAGCTCGTCCTTGCTTCTCCAGCAGTGTCCAGCATGCCTTGTCCGTCTCACTTGGATAGTTTGAGAGATGGGAGACAAGTGATCGTACAGCTGTCTCTTCGTGGGGTGCTGCTTCCATGATTTGTTCAAGACTGCACGTAGTATTCTTGTGCAGCTTCCATCTAGCTTATTTTCAAGACACCTCATTAGGGTCCAAGTGGTGCAGCCATATAGCAGCACCGATACAACCACAGCCTGGAAGAACTGTTGCTTCAGCTTTAAAAAAAATTAGTTATAATAAACTGATTCATTTCAGGCCATTTAAAAAATTAGATTTTTATTAATCGGGCCTCTTGGTAGTTTGGACTTTTGGACCCTCAGGTACTGCCTGACAACTCAGACCATCTCTTATATATAAGATGGACATAAGAACATTCCATGAACAAGCATTATGTGAAAGGGGAACAGAAATGGAAAAGAAGCCTACTTGATGATGTAAAGTAAAATAGCCATGTGGCTTTATTGTACCTTGGCAGGGTTTGAGACATGTCTCTCCTGCTCAAAGAACAGAATCAAAAGAGGACAAGAATGAATTTCTGAGACTCATGTGACACTCCCTACAAGTACCCTCTCACTAAACAGACTCTAGAACATGTAATGTCCTGTTTAGAGTGCAATGTTGAAAAAAAAAGAGGTTGGCTGGTTGGTTGTTTTATTTTAATGGCATATCAACCATTGTGGGCTATTTAATGCTAAAACTTTTTATAGCTTGTAGGTAAATGTTGGTTTGGTTTTATAAACTGGTAGAAATAATGTGTATTAATAAATTGGTAGAATTAATAAACTGGTAGTTGACCCTTCAGTCACCATCTTCGAACACCCATATGGTAAAAAGGGTTGAGTGTTTGCTATAAGAGCAATTTGAAGAATATGGTTGGGACAATCATATAGGTGCTAAGACTTGACAAATAATCAGATCACTATGACTAGTCCAAGTAAGGTCCAATGGAATGTTGCATATCACAGGACTGTTAAGTACCCGGGTCACAGACTGCTCAGCCACAGCAATCCTATCCTCAGGGTTCACAGATTGCTGCTCATGACCAACTGGTGGCTCAATTGGAGGGAGGGGTACTCACCCCTCTGCAGAGGTGCATTTGGCATATTCTACAGCCCTAACCAATCAGGCAGAAAAATAAGAATGAGGCACATATTTTGTGTGCTGAAAATCAGAAATTAATCATGTCAAACAGGAATATTATTTGTATTATACGGACTATTGTCCTCATCTTCATTGTTATCTGTACAACGTTTCAGCCGATGTGCCCTCTGGCTTTCTTCAGGTATTCTTGGAAAATTGGGATCATGGAACTTTGAACCTAATCCTTTATTCAGTCCACGGGGGGCTTAATTATTATTCTATGTTACTGCTTGACCAGGATTGAACCTGCACTCTAGACAGTTCTAAGTGACTGTTATCTCTAGACTGTAGGTTCAATCCTGGTCAGGGGCAGCAGTAACATAGAATAATAATTAACCTAACTCCTTTATCCACTAGGCTATGTGTCCAACAATATTTTACTAAGGTTGTTTTAATGAATAGAAAAGTCTTTGCACAAATCTCTTGCCATGTCTACTTACTTCAAATTCTGTCAATTCACCTTTTAATAACAGGTATTATATTCATAAAAAGCTCAATACTGCGCATATGCCAATGGTGGTTCAGCATCCCATGCACTGAAGGCATTTTGGATCAAATAAGTGCAAATATCTATTGTCACAGGTTCCTTCAGAGATAATTATTTATTGTCTTTGTACACAGAAGTCACAGGAGTCATTTCAATAACTTTTCTAATGTTAATCATTTGGCGGTTTTATTACCATGAGAGCAAACATCAATCCAATCAACTAATTGCTTTTACTGTTGCAACTGCTGAAAAAGTAAGGATGATGATGATTGACTGGCTGGTTGGTTGGATCTTACAGCATGTCAAACCTTGTTAGGTTATTTTATGCCAAAGACATTTCGTTTTATTCATTCTTGATAGTATTCAAATTTTTTTTTCCAAACTCAATTTTTTAAAATCTCATTTTTTCTATTTAATCCATAGATGTGACTCTAACAGGTGCTACCATTCCGGGTCAAAGTGGACCTGGGAGTAATGACAATGGATGATGATTGGCTGAGATTCTTACAAATAATAAATCAGAGAATTTTTTTTTTTTTAATGAAAACTGATATTAGAATTTTCTTTGGGTTGTGTAAGGAAGACAATCATATTTTTATCAACTGAAATCATTTTCAGATTAAAGTCTAAAAGAAGAAAAAAAAAAAAAAAGAAGAAAAAGCAACACAAAAATTACTTACAGGTGGAGTATCAAACAAATAAATTTCACTTCCTTTCAATGCCAAAAATTTTGCCCTCCACGCCTGCCATTGTCGGTTGACTTGGATTTTCTCAAAGCACCAACAAACATGAAAAATCTGAGGAGCAAGAAAATTTGATTAATTAAAAATCACTTAAATAATTTGAATGTATGTATATATATATATATATATATATATATATATAGAGAGAGAGAGAGAGAGAGAGAGAAAAATATCCCCCCAAAATAGAGTGTTTATCTCTAATTATAAATGCAAGTGTCAGTGTGCCATATTTATTCAAATTTACTCCTAGAGGTCATAGCCCAATATATCATACCATTTTAGAATCAGGCCGACTCCATGAACAAATTAAAACAATTCCAGGCTGAACTGGACCCACAATCCTGAAATTTTGGATTCCCAAATTTTAATTATTGTGATTGTTTTCTGTTAATTGTTTAAAAAATATTACTCAAGTTTAATAAAATTTTATATGTACTCAAGTGCCCTCCACAGCAGCTAGCTTAACTGCTGCCTGATTTTTAAGTTAGTATAATTTAGTATATTTATACATCTATTATTGCATGTTTTTCCTGTAAAGGCTTCTTACAGGTGAAATGTACATAATAAACATTCCATCAAAAAGGTTTTCAATTTTTTTCTTTCAAATAATTCATAATACAAAGATTCTAACAATTTATTTTGTTAATTATTTTTTCTTAATAATTTGAACTAAAAAAAAAAAGGAGAATTATTTGAAACAATAAGCAAGAAGAAGGAGTAAGGATGATTTCAGTTCAGAAAGAATATGTAAAATCAAAAAGACCAAGGAAGTAATCCATTTAATCTCGGCTGTACGATGTAGGGGAGATAACTCTGCCAGTTTTTAAATACTCATCTCGATGTCAGAGAAGTTTGATTATAAATTGAATGAACGCCGCTTCCTTTGTTCATAACAGTTGTTTAATCACCTTTGATAACTTACTAAATTGCTCCAAGACGCATCTTATAATCTGATGGAAGTTATTAGTTTCCAACACTCATTTCAATCATATTACAAAGGAGTCTTATTAAGCTAGCTTTTAATGTATGTATGTTATGTACAAGGTATATGCATTTCGGATAAAGGGATGTAATAGAATTTTTATTTATTTTTAATATTAAAACAATTACCAAATATCAGGAAATTTTCTAATTTTAATTAAATTTTCAGCACTTTATTCATTATTGACTTAATTTTATAATGAATAGCATATTTTATTAAAAAATAACAAAAAAAAAAAAAAATGATTTTTATCAATTATGATTATAGGGGAGTTTTCAACCTTTCGTTATTTGATTAAAAAAAAAAAAAAAAAAATTCCAGTTTCTAATTTTTACATTTTTAGAAAGAAAAAAACCAGAAGACCACATTAAAAATTGAAAAAAAAAAAAAAAATAAATAAAATAAAATAAACAACAAAAAAACAAAGGTATGTCAACACTTGAAAAAAGTTACTTGAAAATTTAAAATTCATTATTTTAAAAACTAAAAAATAATTTTTCTAGTGTGTTTTCTCATTTCGTAGTTTTAAAAACAATATTTTTTCTTTGTATTGATGAAAAAAAGTATTTCCTCTGATTCAATTGACCTATTTTTATTCACTTAAAAATCTTTAAGGTGAATTTTAAATGTCTGGAAGGTAGGATGTTGTAAACAATATTTTCATCATTAACAAAGATTTATTCAATCTATCTAAAAATGTATGATTAAAAATGTGCAATTTTGCGCAACATATTTTCCAACATTTTTATATAGCTAAAGATTATGGTAATTATGAACTTCAGTTGGTCAAATTCCTAGCATAAAATTGTGTGTGCGCATTATCTCACTTAACAAATTTGCTTGTATAGTTTTTCTAATGAGATTTTCTTAACCAATTGAATGAATAAAAATACATTTCATTCTTATAGACACGTATGAATTTAGTTGGCCAAATTCCTAGCATAAAATTGTACGTGCGCATTATCAGAAATGAACTTAATTGTTATTAAAAACACATTTTATGATATTTTTGTCTTATCAACACATTTTTGTTTGTTTGAGAAATAAAAATTCTATTTCTCAAACAAACAAACAAAAATGTGTTGATAAGAATGAAATGTATTTTTATTCATTCAATTGTTTAAGAAAATCTATACAAGCAAATTTGTTAAGGGAGATAATGTGCATGCACAATTTTATGCTAGGAATTTGGCCAACTAAAGTTCATAATTACCAAGATTATTACTAATGATTATTCTTTTTTGTTTATGGAAGACTACAGTGTTAAGCACAAAAATGCTGTTTTTCCCCTTTTTACTTCCAAATACCCAGATTTTCACTCTGGTGACAGCAACAACTAAATTTGATTTTGTCTACATTTTTTTCATAATCATTTTCCGCAGCTCTTGTCTTCATGTTTGGGTAAAATTCCATCAGTTCATACCCAGTGCTGTTACTACTTTGCAGTTGACCATCTTTCTTATTAACACCTAATTCCTCAAGACTACAAGGTTACAGGTATGCTGAGCTGGTTTTCTTGAAATTCAATAGATGCCTGTTTCCATGTCCATTAATCAATTGTGTATTTGAAGGCAAGCTGAGTTATCCCCCAATTACCAACTCAGAATTTTCTGACAATTCAATAGACACTTACTTCCATGTCTGTTAATTGGATTGGATATTGCTTTATTCTCCATATTGGAGCATTTTAATGCCATTGTAATAATCCAGCTGGAATGTGCAATTTTTATTGTGTTATATGGTAACATACAAACATACAAAAAATCAGATCAATATAAGTTGCAATAACAAAGATAAGCAAAATGGTTTTCAGGTAATAATCAAAGAAAATCAACCCACCTGGTCTTCAGGTATCAACATTTTGTTCCATTTTGAAATCTGAAAAAAAAAAAAAAAAAAAAAAAAAAAAAAATTATATTCTTATAGATATATGTCCAAAAAATCAAGGAAGTCTCTTCTATTTATAAAGAGTGAACCAACCCAATTCACTTTCATGGGATATCAATCTTTTCAGTATATCCATCATCTCTTATAGTTATTTACTAAGCTTAGCTTAGATGTGGTACAAGGCCAGAATTATGGGGTGCTCAATGAGAATTGAACTCACTATCAATGGTCTGCAAATCTAGCTTGCAAACCATTACAGGCGCCTATTCATCCTCTCTTATAGTTTTGCCTCAGGTGCCTCACCATACCAGCAATGGTTAGTAAGATATTCTTATAGACCATCACCATTGTGAAAAAATATTATTTATAAAAAAATAACATTAAAACATATTACAGAACATAATTCATTATGTATTATTTGTATTAATAATAAAAAATAAACGAACAACGTTTTGGCCGATGTGCCCTCCGGCCTTCTTCAGGTATTTCTTGTCAGACTCAGGAACCTTCTTGTTGTAATCGGGAACCATCACAGAACTTTGAACCCAACCCTTTATTTAGTCCAATTGGACACATAACCTAACTCCTTTATCCACTAGGCTAAGACAGTTCTAAGTGACAGTTATCTCTAGACTGCAGGTTCAATCCTGGTCAGGTACAGCAGTAACATAGAATAATAATTAACACAAGCTTAACACCTGTACCCCAGCTATGGTTGGTGAAATGAGAACAGGATACCCCCATGGACTGAATAAAGGGTTGTGTTCAAAGTTCTGTGATGGCTCCCGATTATGACAAGAAGATTCCCAAATCCAAGAAAGAGAGTCCAATAAGAAATACCTGAAGAAGGCCGGAAGGGCACATTGACCAAAACGTTGTACAGATAACAATGAAGATGAGGACAATAGTCAGAATAATACAAATAATACTAATTATCAAGTCTCATCTTAAAGATTCAGAGAAATAGTATAATTCATTACATTCTATTTTATTATGTTTTTATACAATACAGTTCTATTTTTCTTATCTAAAAACATAAAAAGAATTTGGGTGTTTTTTGGGGGTTCTAGAACAGAATAATGGAATTTGAGTTATGAGTGGAACAAATTAAACTCATAAGTCACTGTATAGTGTTAAGATATTCCAACATATTTTAATAGCAAAATAGTTGAGGATATTCAGTTATGAGTGGAACGATTAAACTTGAAAGTTAAGCTATCACTGTATAGTGTTAAGATATTCCAACATATTTTACTAGCAAAATAAAACTATGAATAAAAGAGTTTGCTTGGTTATCAAGTTGTCTAATGCATTAGTTATTATTACTTTCACTTTTAATTAGAAAATGAAGGTGCCGATATACATCTATTTTAACCCCTTGAATAGAAATTGGTTGGTCCTTATGAATACAATCTATTTAAAAAAGATAAATCATCTTGTAATTATAAAATAAAAAGACTTTTTAAAAAACTTCTTTTGCTTTAAAAAAGAAAAAAAAAGTTCTCAACATTTTCACTGTATGTAATGGGGATTATGTTAGACTTTTCAAATCTTATTTTAAAGAGAAGGACATTTTTCTGGTAATTTAAGACAGAATTTTAACAGAACAAATATTTTTTTCTAATTTGGAGGTTTTGTTTAAAAAAACAAAAAAGTTCATGATTGTTCAATAGGAAACTATTAAATTAAAAAACAAAAACTTTCAGAATTTTTCGTTTAATCAATATCCTATTAAAATTTTATTGAATCAATAAATTTCTATGAAAAAGATGAAAATAATTGATTTCTCTTCTTATTTGCAAACAATATTGAGGTTGATATTTGCAAATGCTTAAATATTCATTAAAAACAAACATCAACATTTCAGACAATTAAGAAAGAAACAAGAGAGAAATCATTCTAGCAGGACCCCACTCTCCCCCCCACCCCCCCAAAAAAAACCCTTGGTTGTTAGCATTGAATAATTATGGGATGGTGAGTTAACAAAAAGTTTTGAAAGAAAAGTTATTTGCATTGTAAACACGTTCAAAATTGACTTCAGTTATTAGAGAGTTACAAAGAGAATTTTCAGTTTCAATTTGAGTTTAAACAAAGGAAAAAAAGAAAATGCTGATATACAATTATATTGTCACTGAAAAGAAAAGGTTTTCAAATCCGAATTTTAAATTGTTTATTGATTGTCATTGGCATTTCAGTCATGGAAGAATATAATATAGTTCTTGTGCCTCTGAAGTTACAATGCCTCCTATGACTGTGAAGTGCAATGTTCGAAAAACATTCTCAGGTTATTTCCTATAACTCCAACCTAAAAAAAGGGGAACCACTCTGATTGACTGATAAATCATTTATTTATTTATTGATCTACTAGGAAAAAAGAAGTTGGGTTTAGGGTTAGGGTTTAGGGTTAGTTTAATGGGAAAATAATGGGTAGATTAATTAACAGATAAAATTCATTCAGAGTGGTTCTCCTTTTTTAGGTTGGAGTTATAGGAAATAACCCATTCTAGACCATAGATGTCGGATGTGAAGTGAAGGCTGTCCCTGAAGATGTTGATGTGCCGGTGCTTTGTTGCTGCTGATTTCGTCTGGACCCCTTAGCTTCATGGTGTTGCACCACTGAACATAAAAACTATATCTCAGCTTTTAATTTCAATTTAAGAATTTGAGAATTATAAATGAATTTCCTGTTGAGAGGATCTTGTTCAAATTTTATTTTTGCTGTGGAGTTGATATCAACTCAAATATCAGAAGAATTTTCATTTTTATTTTTTACAAACTTTAATCCAAAGCTTATTTCATCAATACATCTAAGACTATCTAGAACTTCAGTATATTATCACACACACACACACACACACACACACACATATATATATATATATATATATATATATATATATATATATATATGGCTGGTTTAGCTCAGCCAGTAGAGCATTCGCTTTGGAACCATAAGATTCTGGGTTTGATACAGGCCCTTGCCATCACAGCACATGGATAACACAGTTTGGATCTGTGCAGTAAAGTGGAGAGTTGATGGTAGATGTGGCACTCCACCTCAGACACAAAACAATCTTCCTGGTCTAGTGCTAGTGAAAAGGGAATAGACCCCCTTGCTGTCTGGCTGATACTGACAATAAGCCACTTTGCTGACTATATATATATATATATATATATATATATACACGTTTTAAAAAGTATTTTAAACCATTCGTTTTTAAAAACATATATTTAGCTCTTTTTATTGAGCACTCTTAAATCGGTTTTAATAAATCCAGAAATAAATATATTTGTCTGCTTCGTGGATTGGCAAGTAACTGTGATATATATATATATATATATATATATATATACATTTTCTTTCTTGGTATTCTTCTGTACTGATACAGGTCATCCGATTTGAGAGCTCGATGTACATTGTTCCAGGTGTGTGATTGAACAGAGCCATATGAATGAAGGTAAAGACTTTGGATTTGCTTTATGTAATATTTTATTTCAGCTGCAACAAGCTAAGCTCCTTACAGCATCTTCAGAGATGAAGCAAAATGGTAGTCCTTCCCATTTTGCTCCATGTCAGAAGATGTTCTAATGAGCTAAGTTTGTTGCAGGTGAAATACATTATTACATGAAGCAACTCTAATGTCTTATATATATATATATATATATATATATATTGTCCGAATGAATGAGAACAGGCTTCCAAAGAAGATATTTTACGGGCAACTACCAAATGCTAAGCGTTCAATTGGACGTCCTCTCTTATGCTACAAGGACAAATTGAAGGACAATTTGAAATGCCTCAATATTGACCTGAGTGCTTGGGAAGATCTAGCATCGGATCGGAAGGAATAGCGTAAGACCTGTTTCGCTAAACTAAAGAGCTTTGAACAAAATAGACTGAAGCATAGAGATCGGCTCCACCTAACTTTAAAAGAAAAACATTTAACTCCTGCCTTGGATCATTTCGTTTGTCAGTGTGGCTTCATGGCTCACAGCAGGGCTGGGCTGCTGTCACACTTGAGGAAACATAAAATGTCTTCTTGACAGCATGCACAACATGGGAGGAATCAAATCACTCACTGCTGACCCTCATCTATCGTTCTCGATAGGAGAGTCCACCGTATATATATATATATATATATATATATATATATATATATATAAATGTGTATGGTTGGCACTATTATACTTGAAAAAGCAGTAGTAATCCAACAGTGTTAATTAAAAGAGTGCTCAATATCTGTGATAGAGCATTAATAGATAAATAAATAAATAAATAAATAAAAGGTTTAGCTTTTTTTTATTATTAATAATTGTTCCAATGATAATAAAAAAAAGCTAAACCTTTTATTATATATATATATATATATATATATATATATATATTATATATATATAATATATATACATATATATATTAGTGTGTATCAAAAGTATTTTCATCTTTTACAGCCCCTTAACCCAAAGCTTATTCCATATATACATTCATATATCTATATAACTTGGTTTGAAAATTGCATAGGCAAGATACAGACAGTTACCAAGAGGCATTGACTTTTTGTCTTCTCTAACCTAATTTATATATATATATATATATATATATATATATATGCACACACATGGGTTTTGCAAAATATTTTTTATTTTGCTGACAGATCTTTAGTACAAAGCTTATCTTATGTACACATCTAAAAACTATTTATGAGTCAACTATATTCCATTATGATTTTTCTCCTTTTGAGTTTGTTTACCACACCAATTTTAATTTGTGGTTTCTTACTGAAGTCTAAGTGACAGCAAGTCTCCTCAGCTCTCCACGACACTTCTGAGTATTCTAGCTTAACAGTATTAAGGTCTGGATGATCTCAATGCCTTATGTAACCAGTCTATTTTCATCTTTCGATCTCAACTTTTGACCTCCTTCTGACGACTAGACAATTATTTGGGTTATTTCCTATAAGTCTAACATAAACAAAGGGGAACAACTCTTGACTGATAAATTATTTATTTATTTATTGATCTACTAGGAAAAAAGAAGATGGAGTTGGGTTAGAGTTAGGGTTGGGTTAGGATTTAGGGTTAGTTTAATGGGAAAATAAATAATAATTCATCAGTCAAGAGTGGTTCCCCTTTGTTTATGTTAGACTTATAGGAAATAATCATTATTTGACCCGTGGTGGTTAGATATCAACAATTTTGGTGATCTCTGATTTAAATGTATAAAACAATTTGTCAGAAACCAAACTCCCAAAAATCTTTTGCCTCAAATTAACAATTCTCTTTGTGGTTGACAGTGAAAAGTAATACATACCAGTTGTCGAAATTGACTGTTGATGCCTTCAGATATTGATTGTATCCATTCGGCTAAAGCTCTTGTGTCTTCACACACTACAACTCCTGAGCTTACCCCATCAACTCCGATAACTTCAAATGCATTTGGCCTGAAAAGAGAAGATAATAATAATAATAATGAAATTATTGTGTACAGTACTTTGGTTGGTTGGTTGGTTGGTTGGATTTTACGGCATGTCAAACTTTGGGTTATTTTATGCCAAAGACGTTTTTGTTTTATTCATTCTTCATGGGTATTCAATTTGTTTTAAACACATTTTTTCTATTTAACCTATAGATGGGACCCTAATAGGTACTACCACTCCAGATCAGAGTGGACCAGGGAGCAATGGTGATGAAGGGGTGCTCTGCATTCCCCAGACCTCCAGAACTGGAACTTCACCATCAGATAGAGTTTAACGTCATTCCCAGGACATTAAGACCCTCAGCCACTGCCTTCTAGCACCAATATGATAAAAAAGGTTGGGGCTTGCCATAAGGGCAATAGAGTTGGGACAATCATATAGGTGCTAAGACTTGATGTGACAAGCCCATATATCAGACTGCTTGTCTAGCCTAAGTAAGGACCGAAGTGGAGTATTGCATGTCATAGACTGCTCAGTCACCTGGGTTCATCCTTAATCATGGGTTTCCACCCATGGCCAACAGATGGTCCTATTGGGAGTGGGGGGCTTACCCCTCTGGAGAGGTGCAGTTGGTGTATTCTAAAGCCCCAGCCAACAGGACTCAGGTGCACCACGACTCATCAAAAGCTCATGTATAGTACATAGAATAATATACTAATGTCAGGAAAATTAATAGCATACAGTCATGATATATATGTATGTGTGTGTGTGTGTGTGCGCATGTGTATGTGTATGTGTATTGTGGGTGGGGGGATATCAGGTATAGTTAGTGTTGTTGAATTACCGGAAGCATGGAATTTTTGAAAGATATAAAGCAACTCCTGAATAAAAAGAAAATGATTAATATTTTTTTTGTTGTTGATCTGAAATTCATTGGAGGTTTTTAGCACCATACGGAGACAGTGCACTACTGCATTGGAGTGGATAGAGAAGTTTAAAAGTCGACAACCAGAGTAGGATGTGACACAAGGTCATTTCCTTGTGGAGTTAAACAGGTTTGAATTAAAAGTTTTCTTCAACTAGACTGGTTGCCTAACCAAGGTTAAAGAGCCTAGTCTGCCCTATTTTCCCATAGCTGGAGGGAGAATAGTTGAATGCATACCTTTCCCAAGGGTATTAGTGCTATGGGAAATGCAACAAGCATGATGCACAAAGAGGGAGCAGGATGCCCATCAACCTCCACCACTGATGAGAAGACTTACAAGCTTGAAAGATGATAATAATGAAACGGCAAGTTATCATTGATGAAGTAACTTGTTTTTTGCTGATTAGTCATGGTTCTGTCTATCAAATCATTTACAATAAAGCTTGGCTTCCATAAAACAAGTGTAGATAATTTTTGAGTCTTCCTCATACATATACATATTTACCAACCCCTCTGTATGAGCAGGATGTGACACAAGGTCAATTTCTTAAGCAGAGTTAATCAGGTTTGAATTCAGAGTTTTCCTTCTCCTAGACTGGTTTTCCAAACCAAGGTGAAAGAGCCTAGTCTTCCCTACTATTTACCCATATCTGGAGGGAGAATAGTTGGATGCATACCTTTCCCAAGGGTATTAGCGCTATGTGAAATGCAACCAGTCTCATCCAGGATTTGAACTCATCTTGCCATGTCTATTTCCTACAATGATAACCATTACACCACACACCTCCAACTGATGTGCACATATAGAGTCAAATTTGATTCTACATTGTAGCATTTGAACTAAGGATTATTATTAATTACTTGAAACCCTATAACCGTGTGTAAACAAATGACTCTTATTAAATAGAAATAATTACTTGAAACCATATAATCATTAGTATTAGATAAGATCGAGTGAGACGGACAAGGCATGCCGGGCACTGCTGGAGAAGCAAGGACGAGCTCATAAGCAACGTTCTCCTGTGGAAGCCAACACACGGACATGCTAGTGTGGGCCGCCCATCAAGGACCTACATTGACCAACTAAGCAAAGATGCTGGATGCTGCGCAGAGGACCTCCCTGGGAAAATGAATGATAGGAAATGTTGGCGAGAGATTGTCATGGATATCCGTGCTAATTGCGCGACATGATGATGATGATGATGATTAGATGAGAATACTTGAAATCATATAAATTTATGCAAATTATTGGTATAAGATAGAAATACTTGATATTATAACTGTGTGCAAACCCTTAACCTGTCATGTGTGACTATAGTTGAATTCCTAGCACCATGATGTGTGCATATAGAATTGAATTTCATACAACATTGAAACATTTGAACTCAACCCCTCCAAGTCATATGTAAGAATTGAGAAGAAATCCTTGGCATCAAAAGAAGAGGAATGTAACTTGAGAATCCTGACAAGTCATAAGTAGGAATTGAAGAGAAAACCTGGAATTTATTGTGGGGGTGAGGGTGGGGTTGAGGAAATCTTTGGATAGCAAGGGGTGTGTGGTGGATATGGCCTGGAGCTGAGAACGACTGCTCTAAATGAAGAAAAAATATTTCAGACCAAATCAAAAAGGTCTTCAAGCCAGGGGAGGAACTTATCCAGGAAAGGATATTTTCTATCCATTGGGGATTTTTGCAGAGAAATTTCTTGTTATCTAGGAACCAAACTAGACTATTTTTGCTAAGTTTTTCATTCAGATGGTTTGTTGGTTGGTTGGGTTTTATGGCATGTCAATCATTGTTGGGTTATTTTATGCCAAAGATGTTTTGTTTTATTCATTCTTGTTGGGTATTCATTTTTTTTAAACACAGTTTCTGATCTATTTAACCCATAGATGGAACCCTAACAGGTACTACCACTCCAAGTCAGATTACTCCAAGTCAGATTACTCCAAGTTCGGCCAAAACTCCTCTTAGGGTCCCATCTGCGCATTCAATAGAAGAAAATGAGTTACTAAAAATGTGTTTTAAAAAAATGGAGTTAAAAAAAAGAATTTTCAATACCCATCAAGAATGAATAGAACAAAACGTCTTCGGCATAAAATGGCCCAACAAAGGTTGACATGCCGTAAAATTAAAAAAAAAAAAAGTAAGAAAGAAAGCAGTTGAATGTAATTTTCTTTTGTATTTTAACATTTTTTTTTAGATTAATTTAGATTAAGTGCTGGAAAGATTAAATTTCTCTACAGAATTTTTTTATCGAGAAAGTCTTGGAGATATTTTGTTCTTTATTATAGAATATTGATAAAATTCAAAAAGAAGAATGTACTTAAATATTGCTTCATTTGGGAAAGAACCTTGTTTGAAAATAAAACCAAAAATAAACTTGAGTATTGTTAAAAAAAAAAAGTAAAAAAAAAAAGACGAGACAGAATTGTTTTTCAATACAAAATTAGAATAAAAGAGTTATCTCCCTTGAGCGTATAACTGAATGGTATTTTTTATAGCTTCAACAGCTGTTATTATAAGCTCAAAGATAATATTTTATGGTAATTCTCTTGTGTGGACAAAATATTAACTCTGATTCTGTTTCAGTGAGACTTATTGATGATTCAATTTTCTTTCTTTTCAAGTTTATATTTCCTGTGAACAAACACACCTGGAGTTGTCGTTTCATTAATCTGGATTTTATGTACTTGAAGGAAAACATCCAAGACTCTTAAAAAAAGAAATTTATTATACTTCAAGAGGCGTAGATGGCAGAATAGCAAACTGTTGGAGACTGTTTGCATTTGCTTCATTTGCATTGCGTCTTTGAAAAAGACCTGAATCTACTTCTTCCTCCAAATTGTGTCTGCTGCTCTCCTAGTTTGGTGGTGGGCAACCATTCTGAGAGAAGGAAAACTGAGTTATTTCCTATAAGTCCAACATAAACAAAGGGGGACCACTCTTGACTGATAAATTATTTATTTATTCATTGATCTACTATGAAAAAAAGATGGGGTTAGTGTTAGGGTTTAGGGTTAGTTTAATGGAAAATAAATAAATGATTTATCAGTCAAAGAGTGGTTCCCTTTGTTTATGTTGGACTTATAGGAAATAACCAAAAACTGAGTTCAAAACTACAGAGAAGGCAATAGGAAATCACATCATTATCTCTAAACCCCACCCCACCCCAGGTTTGGTTAGCATGTCAACCGTTGCGGGTTATTTAAGGCCAAAGCCATCCTTGTAAAACAATATTGTGTGGGGATTAAAATAAAAAGAAAATAGAATTAGAATAAAAAAACAAAAAAACAAACCCAACAAACTACCATAGAGCCTTTGCCAGAAGAACCCTCCATGCATGTCCGACAAAAAGGACTGTACCCTGACCCCCAAAAGAATCTCTCGGCCATTTTCGTTTTAGGCCTTAACTGGGTTGGTCACTCCTACTAGCCAGGGGGATATTCTCTTGCTACAAGTGACTATGGTCGGTCAATAAAGCCTAAATCATAAAACACCTTCTGTCTCTGTCTCTTTCCTTTTCATTCCTTAAATTCCTTCTTTTCAGCGCAACCACCAAATGAATGGGGTAAAATGAAAACCCGAAGAACACGCACCGAGAATATCCAGATACATTTAAACCTTGAAACACCCAAACCTCATCCTCATCTACCCCATAAGTGGTACTAATTGACCCATAGCTAGGGGGTGGGGAATGAGGCATCTCTTCATTTTCTGTCAGGTCATTTCTTACTACACTTGTTATTTCTTGGGCACTATTCTAATAATCTTTTTGCACCATCTGTTATCCTCCCTTCTACTTATATGTTTCCTACATTTCCATTTTTATTATTTTATAATTTCTATGTTATCTCTTAATCTTCTCTCAGAGCCACGTTGATCTCCTTGTTTTATTACTGATCTATTCATAGTAAAGTAAAGTCGTCAGAGTGGCCTAAGGTCAGCATCAGCCAATCAGCGAGGGAGTCTATCCCCTTGTCACTAGCGCTAGACCAAGGAGATTGATTTTGCATCTGAGGTGAAGCGCAACTTCTACCATCAGCTCCTTACTTTACAACAGATCCCTGTGCTACTCATACACTGAGTTAGCGAGGGCTGGTATCGAACCAAGAACCTTGTGATTTCTAGCCGAACACTCTACTGACTGAGCCCTAAACTGTATATTCTAGCAACCCCATCTTATTGGTTTTTTTTTTCTCTCAAGTTAAGGTTTGGTTTCTTTGTTAAATAGCATATCAACCTTTGTGAGTTATTTAATACCAAAGCCATCCTTGTAGAAAAACAATAGTGGTACTATTTCATCCATAGCTTGGAGTATTAAGTCAAGAAGTCAGAAATGAAAGTTTCTCCTTGGTATATCCAAATGGACAGTATCAAAAATCCTGACTTTGAGATCATTATCCTTGTGGTTTCTAGCCAAACGCTCTATAGCATTACCTTTTCCATTGATCCTTGTATGACTGACTTTCTTTTTTTTAGTGATTTTCTTAATTTCCATCTTTCATAACAATATATTACAGCTATTATTATAAATAGTGGTGAAAAATCATGTGACAAGAAATTAAGCTTTTTTTTTTAGCCAATCAGAAGGCACTACAGACAAAAGCCTTGGACACTTTTTTGATTCCATCAAAAGCATATAGATAACACACCACATTCTACAATGAACAGTTCTCATTATTGCAGCCCCCAGGGGACTTTGATAGACTGTAGTTCCTTTGCTTGACTCAATGACCAGGAAAGATAACACTGAAAACATATCCTTTCAGGACTAAGCCACCTCACATACACACCAAAGGATAATCCAAAATGAGTTACACACGATCTTACCGATAATTAAAACCCATAGAATGGACATTCAACAACTTAGCTTCTTGTTAGTTAGTAGATTGGATTTTATGGCATGTCAACCCTTGTTAGGTTATTTTATGCCGAACATGTTTTGTTTCATTAATTTTTGATAGGTACTCAATTTTTTTTAAAAAAAATTTTTTCAAACTCATTTTTTCTATTTAACCCATATATGGGACCCTAACAGGTACTACCACTCTAAGTGAGAGTGGATCTGGGACTAATAGTGATGAAGGGGTACTCCACATTCCCCAGAGCTCCAAAATTGGAACTTAATAGATAGAGTTTAACGTCATATCCAGTGCACCAAGATCCTCACCTATCGCCTTCTAGCACATATAAGATAAAAGATTTGAGGCAATAATAGCTGCTAGGTAAGTAAGGGCCAAAGTGGAGTGTTGCATGTCATGGACTGCTCAGACACCAGGGTTCCATCCTTAAACATTACAGGTCACCACCCACATCAACAGATGGCTCCATTGGAGGGAGGGGTCTTACCCCTCTGCAGAGGTGCAGTCGGTGTATTCTAAAGCATCAGCTGAAAAGGATTAGCTTCTTTGTAAGCTCTCTGAACTAATATTAGGAAATGTATGTTTCTCTATATAAATTCCACTCCATTTATTGCTTCTATTGTTGTTTTCTTACCATTTCTTCCACCCTTGCTATCAAGCAGATGTTACAACATCCTGGTCAGCATTACCATACACAAATATAACAGTACTATATAGTAAGTGAAGTCGGTGGAGTGGCCTATTGTCGGTATCAGCTGAGCAGTGAGGGAGTCTATTCCCCTTTTCACTAGCGCTAGACCAAGGAGATTGTTTTTGCATCTGAGGTAGAGTGCCACACCTGCCATCAGCTGCTACTCCCTCGCTGTCTGGCTGATACTGACTTTAGGCCACCCCGACGACTTATATATATATATAAATAATCAATGATATATTATGGATATTAATATCTCGTTACTATTAGTTTCATGCTTATGCAATCTTCAGACGAGAGTCAAATGGTTGAGATTTTAAAAAACTGTTTTTTAAAATCTCAAACTTTTGACTCTCGTCTGAAGATTGCATAAGTATGAAACTAATAGTAACGATATATTAATATCCATAATATATATTATTGATTCTAAATCTGCTCTGCTATATTAGCATTGAGCACCTTTATATGCCAATACTTTTCTCATTCATTCTCTATTCAATATATATTATATTATATATATATATATACATATATGTATATGTATATATGTATGTACACAGAGATCAGTTATGTTCATTGTTGACAGTTTTGTGTTAATTCCTTTGTTTAGTCTTCATCTGCTGTAGCTGAACTTTTTTTTCTTTCTGTCTTACCATATTTCGTTAAATATCTTAAACATTACAAAAGTTTCTGGGTATTAAAAAATATCGACTAAAACAATGTTGCCGTAAAGAGAGTTATCTCCCTTCCATTTTTTTTAAAGCTAGGTATTTATATAGGGACTGGCAAACGGAGCCTAAAATGCGTTTTTGACAAAATGACTTTAGCCCCCCCCCCTACAGAAAATAATTTACCAAAAATCAGGAAATTATCGGATTTTAATGAAATTTACAGTGTTTATGTATCAATGAATGATCTTTATAATGCATTATTTATCTTATTTCAAAACTTTGTAATTTTTTTCAGGTCACTTAATTTTGACCCCACTTATGCTGGGGGTGTAAAATTGTTTTAAGTTGGTCCTTGACTGATACTAATTACAGTATAAATAAAGAGATAAAAGACCGAAGTTATGAATAGAAAAAAAAAATTTTTTTTACGGTTGCTGTTCTATGAGAAAATAAGTACCGATTATCGAAAAATAAAATGTAAAAAAAAAATTGAAAAATAATTTTTTTTAGAGATTTCTTTTTTACTCATTTCCATAATTATTTAATTGGCTATTATCTTATTAAAAAAAAATTATACATCGATATGTTTTCTGCTTAAAAGGGTGGGGGGGACTAAATTCTGAATAAGAGTTTTTCTTCAAAACTTATTACTTTAGGAATATAAAATAAGGTTTGCATTAAATAGATATTTATTTCTAGAAACTAAAAATATAACATTTTAAACCTAATATCAAGATTCACATATTTTAAAACAATTAAATTGATTTTCAATATAATTCACATAATGTTCGAAGATTAAGGGTATGGAAGCTGAGAGTACGTAAGATAGAGCGGTTCTGTTATGGGGGAATCGATTTACTATAAAAAAATTAAAAACGAAAATTTTAGATGGGGAGGTTCTGAAAGTTCAGGTCCGTCCTTTTTTCTTTTATAAAATAATAGCCAATTAAATAATTATCGAAATGAGTAAAAAAGAAATCTCTGAAAATTATTTAAAATTTATTTTTTTTACATTTTATTTTCCGATTTTCGGTATTTATTTTCTCGTAGAATATTCCCCTTAATTTTTTTTTCTATTCACAACTTTGGTCTTTTATCTTTATATAAATAAAAAGTTTTTATTTATACTGTAATTAAATATCAAACACTGACCAACTCGCAGAGATTTTACGCCGACAAAGTAAGTGGGGTGGGGGGGGGGGTAAAAATTAAGTGACCTAAAACAAAATGAGAAAGTTTTGAAATAAAATAAATAATGCATTATAAAGTTCATTCATTGATTAATCAACACTGAAAATTTAATAAAATCCGATAATTCCCTGATTTTTGGTAAATTATTTTCTGTAGGGAGGGGTGCTAAATTCATTTTGTCAAAAAACGGATTTTACGTCAAGACAAAAAAGTTAAAAATATTATGGCAATTATGGAATACCATACACGAAACGGAAAATGAATATGCAAATTTTATTTTCAATGAAACTAATATATTTTTTTATTTTTTACATACAAAAAACGGATTTTACTTGGTTAAAAGTTAAAACGAGTGAGTAAAATTTCAGTAACATTTAATAAATATGTATTTAAAGTAACGCTTTACTTATTTCTAGAAAGAAATGTTTATAAGTATTTTAAAAATATTTTAAAACCACTATTGAACACGATAAATCAAAATAAATTCAACGTAACTTTTTGTTAAAATTCGGACGATTTTTAATGTATAAAATGTATTAAAAATAAATTGCATATTGTAATAATATTTTCTTTTTTAATGATGGTCAGTATGTTACTACTTATCGATTTAGACAAAGTTTGACCTTAAATAATAGATTTAATTATTTTTAATTCGCTTTTAAAACTCCTAGCAGACGAATTTTTTGCTAATGGCTATATTTATACAACTGAGATGAAACAAGTAACATTAATCAAAATATAAGAATCACTAACAGAAAAAAAAAAAATAAATAAAAGTAAAAATTTTGAAAATAAAAGTAAAAATAAAAACTAACCACTCAGAGTTAACGAGTGCAAACTTTTTTTTTTTTTTTTTTTTTTTTTTTGCTATTCTCTAATACCAATATATCATGAAATATTTTAACTTAAGAAATGTAAGTGTTTTAAAGTTGATTGTTATAGTAACATTCTATTTAATAGAGAGGAGTTGTATATTTTGTTTGAAGTGTTTGTTAAAACACAGGAACATTATACAAGAATCAACTTATATTACAATTAACATAACAAGGTATTTAGTCATGCTCTGAGCTTATGAATGTTACATTTCTGGAGAAAAAAATGTGAATTAAATTGTTTCATAAAAAAAGCAATTGTTTTTCTATAACCTTATATCTACACACACACACACACACACACACACACACACACATATATATATATATATATATATATATATACATACACAGACTGGATCTCTCTGGTGATCATAAAATATATAAACAAATATATGTATTTAATAGTTTAAACACCACCCCTTTATGGCAGCTGTCAAACGGCTGAGAGGTTAGGAAATTGGGTGGACAAAAAGTCAGTCGGATTTCGTTCCTGGTCAGAGGTAGTTGTTGTGTTTAGCCACACTGAAGAGGCGTGAAACGCCAAAACATGGTGTCTGTGGATGACTTTTATATATATATATATTTTACTTGTCTGTTGTTTACAGACTTGAGTACTCTTGTGATTGTAAAAACATACATCTATGTAAGTATGTACCAATTACTTGTTCACCTCTTACTGACAGTTGCCAACGGCCGAGAGGGTAAGGAGCTTGACAGACGAAAATTCTGTCGGGTCCCGTTCCTGGCTATAAGTAGCTGTTAAAGTTGAGCCGCACTGATGAAACGTAAACGTCGAAACACTGTGTCTGTGGATGACTATATATATATATATATATATATATTAGTGATGAGGTTCATTCCATGTGGGGTTCAACTGTAATAATACAGGTCATCCATAGTAAGAGTTCGATCTGCGAACAGGTGTGTGAACAGACAGACTAACACAATGAATAAATGAAGGGAAAAAAATTGTTTAATTTAATTATTTATTTATGATAGGAAAGCAATTATAATGCGTATAAAATAAAATGATGTTTAGTCTTATTGATTTCAATGATTTAAATTTAATAGTTTATTTCAGCTGCAACAAGCTTAGCTCATAGCAGCATCTTCAGACAGAGCAAAAACATACTACTATAGTAAATATATATATTGTACCAGCATTAGGAAGAACAAAGTGTTTTTGATTTTTACAGGTCTTTATTGGTCTTCTGTACCCTTGAGTCTTTGATACAGTCGACGTTGTTTACCATAAACAACTTTTACTTCCTCCAAAGCTGGTAGTGTAATGATATCAAGGTCTTCTTTCATGTACTATATGTACTAATATAGCACATCGCATGCAAATGACCCAGTATACAAACATCGCATGCAAATGATCCAGTATACAAAAAACTGTGCTGCAATTCTGCTTTACGCGCAGAAGACTGCGAGTTTGATCCTCGTCGAAACCGCCAACCATGCTGCAACATATATATATATATATATATAAAATGCTAATCTAGAATCATTTTCATTACAATCACTATTGTGCAGATATCTCTATTCACACATCTACATAATGTTTTGTTTGTAAGTCTATTAAGTCATATGGTAATGGAGGAGTGGTGACCTGTGAAGACTTGATGAGTTTGGAACACAGTCGCAAGCATTTTAGGTGGTACAAGGCTTATATTAATGTACTGTCCTGTTGAGTCATCTAGGTGCACATTGTTGAGCAACTGAAGAATTCAAAAATGGTTGGAGGATGTCTATCTTTTTAGAAAGAATCATCAACCATAATGTCTTACCTGAGTTTGTCAGTTCCTGCCATAAATCTTGTAATATAGGCATACAGAAGTGGAATAGATGTCATATTCACCCACTGCTTCTCAAGCTGAAGCCAGCCAGAGGTGTTGCGCTGAAGGGGAAAACAAAATTCATTTTAAATTATGAAAAATAGAATTTAAAAATATAAATACTTTTAACAAAGAAGAAAATTATAAAAAGTGTAGGCTGCCGGAGCACTGAATCTTTCAAAGCCTCCATGCTTCCTGTAGTCCGCCAACACTATACCTGATGCCACTCTCCACATACACATGCACACACATACATACATGCATATTACTACTGTGAACTGTTCATGTTCCTGACACAACATTATTCTGTGTACTTGACATGAGACTTTGATGAGTTGTGGTGCACCTGAGCACTGTACACAATAAATTACATTATTATTATTATTATTTATATCAATATGTTATTGTATATTTTTTGTATATATCTGTTTGTTGATTGTCAACTTGTCTGGGGTTATTTTGTGCCTAGAGGTTAGGGTTGGTTGCTTGGCTTTTTATGGTATGTCAACCCTTGGGTTATTTTATGCCAAAGATATTTTGTTTTATTCCTTCTTGATGGGTATTTAATTTTTTTAAACACATTTTTTTCTATTTAACCTATAGATGGGACCCTAACAGGTACTACCACTCAAGGTCAGCGTGAACCTGAGAGTAATGGTGATGAAAGGGTACTCCATACTCCCCAGAGATTTGAAATTGGAAATTCACCATTAGATACAATTTAACATCATATCCTGGACACTAAGTACATGTATGATAAAAAGAGGATCTTTCATGAGGGTGATAGGGTCAGGAAAATCATATAGGTGCTAGGGCTTGACATGACCAGCAGACTAATCAGAGGTGGCCTCTCCTATTGCCTGTCTAGCCTAAGAAAGTAAAGATTAGGGAATTGCATTCATTGCACATTAATATTTACATTTTTTGTGTAATTTCTTAATTTTTTTTTGCACAGGGTTATACGGTATCAGTGATTCTAATCTAATACAAAATAATTGCATCTCTATGACCCACAGATGGAACCCTAACAGGAATGTATTTACTAACACCTCTGCACAAGCGGAGTTTAATAGGTTTGAATTCAGAATGTTCCTTCTTCTAGACCAGTTGCTGTTCAAAAGTTACTCCTATTTACCCATAGCTGAAGGGGGAATAGTTGAATTCATACCTTTCTCAATGGTATTAGCGCTATGTGAAATTCAACTTGTCTTGTCCAGGATTTGAACTCGTGTCGCACTGTCCATTTCCTAGGATGATAACCATTAAACCACAGGGTCATAAAATGTACTAACACTTTGGGTCAAAGTGGACCTGGGAGTAATGGCAATTAGGTGGTACTCAGTACAGCACAGAATTCCAGAACTGGAGACTTACCATTAGATAAAGTTTAGTATCATACTCAGGATACCTATTATATATGTGTGTGTGTGTCTGGGGGGGGAGATATTATCCCTCTATAGAGGATAGAGTCAGTATATTCTAAGCCTCACCAACAGGGCTATATTTATGTATTTTTATATTTTGTCTGTATAATTTAAAATCTGCAAAAGTTTTATAGTAATAATATTTGATCAATCAATTTTTTGTTTTGTTTTGTGTAAAATTTCTCATTTCAGTCAAATTTATTTCTCTCTCCCCCCCCCCAAAAAAAAACAATCTTTTAAAAAGCTTCTCATAGAAACACATTAAGTTATTAAAATTGAATATGTCAGTATTTACTACTATTTGATCGGAGATATTTAATGTCTGTTAAAGATAAAACAACAAAAAAAAAATAAAAAAATAAAAAAAAAAATAAACAAAACAAAAAATTGTTCCCATTTTTGTACACATGTTCTATAGAAAGTTTTGTCCATTAATGAAAGTTTTGAGTGAAGAGAGAGCTTTTTTTCAATATTTTCAAGTAAATCATGTTTGACAAATATGTAATTGGAATGCGCATTTGGAGCCTAAAAATTATAAGTTGTTGAAAACTGTAAACAAACAAACAAACAAGATCTATGAAATAGTAATAATGAAAGTGTTTCTGCTATAACATTTCAATAAATAACTTAAGACTTGCATTACTAAATAGTAAAAAAAAAAATAAATAAAAAATACTACTAAATAGTAAAAAAAAAAAAAAAAAGTGGTGGAAGGGGGAGGTAAGAGAATAACAACTAGTGTGAGTTCCACTTTAAAACCAATCTTTTTCTATGATGTAAAGTAAAGTCATCGGGGTGGCCTAAAGTCGGTATCAGCCAATCAGTGAGGGAGTCTATCCCCTTTTCATTACTGCGAGACTATATGCTGTAAAATCTAACCAACCAACTAATCAAAGGGTGTGCGGACGTAGATATGGGTGAGGATCAGAGTAATATTTTCACATTTTCCCTGATGAGCATTTTTTTTTTCTGATGCCTCACAAGGCAAGATCAATGCTAGGTCATTTTTACATAGGGATTTTATCTCCAGAGATTGTGTTCAAATAAAGTAAGTAAAGTCGTTGGGGTGGCCTAAAGTCGGTATCAGCCAATCAACGAGGGAGTCTATCCGCTTTTCATTAGTGCTAGACCAAAGAGATTGTTTTTGCATCTGAGGTGGAGCACCACACCTACCATCAGCTCCTTGCTTTACCGCACAGATCCCTGTGCTACTCATATGCTGAGTTGGCGAGGGCCGGTATCGAACTAGGAACCTTGTGGTTTCTAGCCGAATGCTCTACCGACTGAGCTAAAAGGTGATATCTGTGAGAGATGAACCTCCAGCGTGTGAGTTCAAGCCTCAACAACTATTTCTGATTTCACACTGTATACTGTAAAGGCCAGATAATATATTAACCCAGAATGTTGTGATGAAAAGTGAAAACAACAGAAACAAAATAATATTTCTTTGTCTAAAACAGTGGTGTTCAACTGGGGGCCATATGGCCCTCAAGATTATATAACTTTTTTTTTGTGGGGGAGAATCAAGGCAAGCAAAAAATATTTAATCAAATATAAATACAATAGGATTTTTAAACATCTAATGGCTAGTGGGGTGGGGGTAGTCCACCAGAGTAAAATAAGAATCAAAAGGACCCACAGGTAAAAAAAAAAAGAAAAAAGGTTGAGAACCCAAAGCAAAACATCAAAAAACAGTTTGGAAAATTAGTGATATGTTTTGCCAGATTTGACTGACTGACTGATTTTAACGTCATGTCAAACTGTCCAGGGTTATTTTATGCTTAGTAGTTATGGAATGATGTTCATTGTATGTTCCTATTTATATTTTTTGTGTGGTCAATTCTTAAGAGGTTTTGTTTTTTTGCACACGGTCCTTTTAAGAGATAAAAAAAAATAAACAATAACAAATAAATATTCCTATTTGTCTTATCACCTTTGTTCACCTCCTTTGTTCTCTGTCTGTCTCTCTCTCTCATATATATATATATATATATATATATATATATATATATATATAAACAAAGAGATGCTGAAACATTCTTGTCCTAACCAAGAAAGAATGATTTTGAAGCCTGAAAGGTTAATGGCAGTCCACATATCCCACATAATTCAACTTTGCATTTTATTTCTTATGTTTCTTTAATTGCTAACAAATTCAATAAGATCATCTCCTTCTTGGTTAGGCCGAGAACCTATTAGCATCACCTTCTATATATTAGGTATTGTATATACATACACACACACACACACATATATATAAGTTAAGGTAGTGTGGACATGGAGTCAGTGGCACCTGGTTACTGACAGTTTCTCGTCTAAACAATTTTCAGTCTGAAGATCACATAGGCAAGAAACGGTCAATAACCAGGTGCTGTTGATTCCATGTCCATGATACCTTAACTTAGATATAAATGCTCTAACCATGATATTGAGCACCTATAAATATAGCACTCATATATATATATATATATATATATATATATGGTGATTGACACTTCTTCACAGAAGAAGGCCATTTCTACAAGTAGTTCGGTTGTGAGCACACAGATGGCCTAGGCAACCAGCTTTTTTAAAAAACTTTTTTACTCATTGTCGTACATATGAACACCCCTTCCCTGGTTTCCTCTCGTATGCGACTGAGAATCCCAGCCCTCGATATGCAGGCCCTGTCACACACGTCACATATATAGTCCAGCTTAAATGTAGGAAATGTGTCCATGATATACGTCATGTGCCGCTTATGTAGAGACTGCTTCAGGATGGAGTGTTCAAGCCGGCTTACCTCAAACCTCTTACAGCTACCATAAACAAGTCTTCTCCAAGCCACACAATTCGTAGCTATTCTCTCCCATTCATGAACGTTTTATGTTATTTTTAAGCAAAAATTACACAGAAAAACTAATATTAATAATATATTCCTGTATATTTACATAGCAAATTAGATAGTAAATATGAAATTGATTCTACTATAACATTTCAATAAATAACTTAAGACTAGAAAAAACAAAAAGAACACACACACACACACACACACACACAATTCAGTGTGATATGTTTTGCCAGAGGTCTAGCATCATTAGAATGCAAATGTTGGTTGGTTTTATGGCATGTCAACTCTTGTTGAGTTATTTAATGCTGAAGCAAAATTTTATAATATATCTCCCTTCCTCTCCACATTAATACCCATAAAATGAGGAATATTAAAAAACATAAACAACATAACAATAAATAAAACTGAGTGAAATGTGTTTTTCCATCGTAATACAATTAGATTTTAAAATGAAGCATTCAGACAATTTACATAAATTACATTTCTCTCTCTCTCTCTCTCTCTCTCTCTCTCTCTCTCTCTCTCTCTCTCTCTCTCTTTAATGCAGATTCGTTTTTTGGTAATAAAAATCATTGGCATTCTGATAATCCAAGACTTTTTCATTTTGTCAGATTTCATTCAAAACTTTTACTAATTCTTTTGTATTTGTTTATATTTTTCTGCCCATAACTTCTGTTATGTCAAAGCAAACACAAATGTAAAATTCAAAAAATAAATCCTGGTTGGATTGAAATGCTCAACTTGGAGGTTAACAAGCAAATGACCAACTATGTCAAGATAATGCTACTTGAACAGCACAGTAAAATTAACTTGGAAATACAAAGTTAGGCAGAGTTCACAGATACTATCTCTCTCTCTCTCTCTAATATATATATATATATATATATAAAAGTAATTGTTAATTTGCTTGAAGCATTGTTAATTATGTTATTATATATTAATGATTTGAAGGCCAATACAATGCACATAAAAAATAAAAACAAAAAGATCTTTTTTGTCTTATCGATTTCAAAGTAAAACTTTATCTTCAGAGACGATTTTCGGAAATGGACGCGTTTTTTTTTGTCGTTATTTAAAAAAAAAAAAAAAATAACGACAACACGTCCATTTCCGAAAATCGTCTCTGAAGATAAAGTTTTACTTTGAAATCGATAAGACAAAAAAAGATCTTTTTGTTTTTATTTTTTATGTGCATTGTATTGGCCTTCAAATCATTAATATATATATATATTTATTTACCAACCCATCCGCACGAGTAGGATGCGACACAAGGTCAATTTCTTAAGCGGAGTTTAACAGGTTTGAATTCAGAGTTTTCTTTTTCCTAGACTGGTTACTTAGCCATGGTTAAAGAGCCCGGTCTTCCCTGCTATTTACCCATAGTTGGAGGGAGAATTGGATTCATACCTTTCCCAAGGGTATTAGTGCCATGTGAAATGCAAACAGCTTTGTCCAGGAATTGAACTCGGATCGATGAGTCCATTTCCTACAACTCTAACCATTAGACAATGCGCCAAAAAACTAATATATATATATATATATATATATATATATATATATATATATAAACACATATACATGTCTATGTATGTATGTATGTATGTGCATGTGCACACCACACACACATATATATATATATATACTTTTCTACAACTATTAATGCTCTATATTTTACAAGATATATTGAGCCCTTTTGGATTAACTACTTATGCTACTGCAATGAGAATGTGGTAGTAACTTTTTGATGAATATATATATATATATATATATATATACAAGGTTTAATCAATAAGTCTGTAGTTTGAATTCAGTTTTCCTCCTAGACTGATTTCCTATCCAAAGCTAAAGAACCCAACCTACTCACTACTTACCCATAACTGGGGTAAAAAAATGTTATATTAACCACAAATAAAATGAATTACTCTGAATCATGATAAAGTAATAAATAAAATCTCTTTACGTACAAATATGTTAGGAAATTTGTTTTGTGCACAAAGTGTTTTATACAAGCCAATTTATCAAGTGCAAATGTAATAAAACAAGTGTTTATATATATATATATATATATATATATATATATATATATATATACATGTCATCAACCTGGGAATAAGGTTGAATTACACAGGATTAAAATTGTCTTAGTTTTTTTCCTTCTTCAATTTCATGAAAGAAACAAAAAGTCCCTAAATCTCATTAGATAAAATGCTTTCTAAAACTCCTGAGTAAAAGCATCCTTTAAAAAAAATGTTGTGGTTCAGTAATGGCTGAAAGTATTCCCTGACTGCTGATATGTTGGAGAAGAGTTTTAAAATCTTTCAAAGCAATAAACAATCTATATATTAATACTCTTGTTCCTTGATCTTCCGACTGTTATCATCTTGCAACACCCTGTGGTTAAAAATGAAACCATCCAAATAATCCAAGATGAAATGAAAAAAATGTAAATTCTAATTATCTGGTGTTGCTTATACGTAGACATTTTGTTTCATTCATTCTTAATGGGTATTCAAAATATTTTTTTAAACAATATTTGGTTATTTCCTATAACTCCAACATAAAAAAAGGGAACCACTCTGATTGACTGATAAATTATTTATTTATTTTCCCATTAAACTAACCCTAAACCCTAACCCTGTCTTCTTTTTTCCTAGTAGATCAATAAATGAATAAATAATTTATCAGTCAATCAGAGTAGTTCCCCTTTTTTATGTTGGAGTTATAGGAAATAACCCAATTTTTTTTTTCATTCATTTTTTTTTTATTCAACCCATAGATGGGACCCTAACAGGTACTACTATTCTGAACCTGGGAGTAATAGTAATGAAGGGGTACTCCACACTCCCAAAGCTCCAGAATTGGAACATCACCATTAGATGCAGTTTAACAAAGAATTGGTGGGAATACAGCAAAAGGATAATCTTAAGGAATTGACTCCTGACTATAGAAGACAGATTTTGCTACTTTAAGAATATATGAAGCAGGTATGTTGATAAGATGAAAAGGGCAAAATGGGTTTGATCAAAATAAGTCATAAAATATTGCAGATCAAAAATCAAACGAAATCAATAGATAATAGATAGACCTAATGCCACCATGATGATTTCTGTGGCCGAATAAATCGTCAATTCAGTTTCCCCAAGTTTATGAACTCTCTTTAAAGTTTCAACCACCATTTATAACTTGGACGATCATTAGTTGGATATGGTTTGGTTATATTTTACGGCATATCAACCTCAGTGGGTCATTTTATTTAATGCCGATAAAGTTTTGAAATAAATCAATTCTTAATGGATAATACAATTTTTTATAGATACATTTTTCTATTTAACCCATAGATGGGACCCTAACAGGTACTACCACTCCGGACCAGGGAGCAATGGTGATGAAGTGGTGCTCCACATTCCCCAGACCTCCAGAACTGGAACCTCAACATCAGATAGAGTTTAACGTCATTCCCAGGACATGTAGACCCTCAGTCACCGCCTTCTAGCACCCATATGATAAGAAAGATTGGGGCTTGCCATAAGGGCAATAGGGTTGGGGCAATCATATAGGTGCTAGGGCTTGACGTGACCAGCCGATTGATCGGAGGGGGCCTCTCCGACCGCCCGTCTAGCCCAAGATAGGGCCAAAGTGGAGTATTGCAAGTCATGGACTGCTCATCCAGCTGGGTTCTATCCTTAAGCATCACGGGTCGCCACCCACGGCCAACAGGTGGCCCCATTGGGGGAGTCTTACTCCTCTGCAGAGGTGCAGTCGGTGCATTCTAATGCCCCAGCTGACAGGGCGTCATTAGTTGGAATGATAAAGCCTGCACAGAAAGTTTTACTAGATCAAGCAATAAAGCCGTCTCACCTGCTTAGCTCACAACTTTTGTTTATTTCTTTTTGCTAACAATACTAGCAAATAATACTAGTAAACCCCAAAAATAAATCAGGAGCCGGAGTCCCTAAGGCGGTGTGATGCTGAAATCCAGTATTACTCATCAACTCCTGCGACACTACTGCTGCCAAACTGCATTGGTCCCTTACCTTTCCTTTGGATCACAGCAGCAGTGTGGAGAGGGTGGATTTGCTGCATGGGCAACAGCTCATCCTATGTAAAATCCAACCAACTAACTAATTAACTAAGCCTTCTATAAGAACAGTAGTGGTACTATTTAACCCATACCCGGAGGGATGAGGGGGTTCATACCTTTTCCAAGGGTATCAGTCTGATAGTGAACATATTAGCGCAACTAGAGTTTGAACTTGATTACTACAATATCACAGTTCATCATGTTAGCCATTACGCTATGGAGACTCTCTGCTTCTAATGATGGCCACAGGTATTGAGATTCTGGCAATTTTAACGTATGCTTTTAAACTCGACCTCAAAACCACTAAAACTGCTCATAGAATACAGGAAATGGGGAAAAACATTAAATGATATCAGGCTATATTCATTATTTTTGTATTTAATAAGAAACGTGAATATTAGAGTTAGGGTAAGGTTTGTGCTATTACGTAAATATTCTTGTCATTAAAATGTCCCCTGCCAAGCATTGGGTACTAAAATGTCTCCTGCCATAGAGTGGGTACTAAAATGTCTCCTGCCATAGAGTGGGTACTAAAATGTCTCCTGCCATAGTGTGGGTACTAAAATGTCTCCTGCCATAGAGTGGGTACTAAAATGTCTCCTGCCATAGAGTGGACACTAAAATGTCCCCTGCCAAACAGTGGACACTAAAATGCCCCCTGCCAAACAGTGGACACTAAAATGCCCCCTGCCAAACAGTGCCCCCTGCCATAGAGTGGACACTAAAATGCCCCCTGCCATAGAGTGGACACTAAAATGTCCCCTGCCAAACAGTGGACACTAAAATATCCTTAAATGTCAGGAAACTGGTTGATATAGTAGGTATTTACTCAACCCATTTGCCATGGGTAGGATGTGACACAAAGTCACAAGTATGAAGCATCCAGTAAGGATCAAACTTGCCATTCAGTTGTAATGGATCTGTGAGACTAGCTTGCTAACTATTGCCCAAACTGTTGGATATAGTATATAGTTATTTAATAAGAAGGTGCCTGTGGTGTAATGGTTACTGTTGTAGAAAATGGACACAGGGAACTAAGTTCAAATCCTAGACATGGCTGTTTGCATTTCACTTAGCACTAATACTCTTTGGAAAGGTATGAATCCAACTATTCTTCCTCCAGCTATGGGTAAATAATAGGGCAGACTGGGCTCTCTAATTTTGGTATGGCAACTGGTCTTGGAGAAAAAAAAATCTGAATTCAAAGTTAATTCTGCTTAAAAAATGACCTTGTGTCACATTCTGCTAGTTCGGAGGGGTTGGGTAAATACATATATAGTTATCTAATAAGACTAATTTGTTAGCAAGAGCAGGGCACCTAGTGAGGATCAAACTCGTAACTCGGACAAATTCATCTGTGAGATGAATTTATTATCTATCACATCATAGTAGGTTTCTAATTGTTGATAAAGGGTTAAAAAAAAAATAAAGAAAAAAATAGGCAGGATTGTTTGTGTGATATATTCCAATGCAGCAAATTAGATTTGGAGTTTAAGTTCTGTATTCATTGTTAGAATTTTAATCAATATGTCTCGAAAATACAATGAACCAAAAATTTATGATAAATTTACATGGAGAAACTTGCATGCATAGTTTATGCTGTTTTAAAGTAACTTTTAGAATTGAAAATTTATTGTCTTAATTTCTTTGATGTTCCAAGTAATGTGAATATAGAAATTTTAATTAAAAAATATTATGCTTTCTCTGAAGAGGTAAAATCTGAAGAAATGAGTCGTGTCTCCAATGCTGCCTGAAATTTTGAAATTTGATAGAATATTTAAGAGATTCTCGGATAGTTGTATAAAATTCAGAGAGATAAAAGGTTGATGGTGAATTGGTAAAGAGAAATGATGAAGATGATGTTAGGAAAACAGTGCAATAGGATAGTGGAGAAAAGAAAGAAAATGATGGGGGAAGAGAAGGAGAGAGAAAATGATGGGGGAAGAGAGGGAGAGAGAAAATGATGGGGGAAGAGAGGAGAGAGAAAAAGAAAAGATTTGAGAAAAAAATAGAGAATTGTAGAAAGGAGAGGAAAAAGGAGAAAAGATTAAAAATAGAAAAGAACAAAAGTAGAGAGAGAGAGAGAGAGAGAGAGAGAGAGAGAGAGAGAGAGAGAGAGAGAAAAAGAGTAAGGAGATATAAAGAGTAAAGAAGAGATGTGAGAAAAAGAAAGGACATGAAATATGGGAAAGAGAAAGGGCAAAGGAAACAGAGAAAAAAAGAATTAAGGAAATTTAAGGAAAAGGAGAGTAAAAGAAATGCTGGAAAAAAAGGAGAGTAAAGGAAATGCAAAAAAGAAGAAGAAGAAGAAGAAGAAGAAGAAGAAGAAGAAGAAAGAAGAAAGAAGAAGAATTAAGGAAATGCAAGGAAAAGGAGAGTAAAAGAAATGCAGGAAAACAAGGAGAGCAAAAGAAATGCAGGAAACAAGGAGAAGGAAAGGAAAATGCAGGAAAAAGGAGAGTAAAGAAATGCAGAAAAAAAAAAGAAAAAAGGAGAGTAAAGGAAATGCAGGAAAAAAGAGAGGTAAAGGAAATGCAGGAAAAAAAAGGAGAGTAAAGGAAATGCAGGAAAAAAAGGAGAGTAAAGGAAATGCAAGAAAAAAGGAGAAGAAAAAGAAGAAGAAGAAGGATGCAATAAGAATAATAGAGAAAAGAAGACCCAATTTGTTTATAGAAGGTAGTCTTCAACAGAAGTTTTCTTATTCCTCAAAATATATCATTCTTCTCATCCCTCAACTTTCCTATCATGTTCATCAATTAAATATCAGTTCTCTTTGATCTTTCCTCAAAGCAAAGTAAACAAAACAAAAATAACAAAATTCATCATCACACTTGAAATAAAATAAGTTTCTTTAAAAGAAAAAAAAAAGAAGAAATTTTAACCCAATCTGAAACTCTAAAACGATCTAACAGGCAAAAAATTAGAAAAATTAACAGATAAACTAATTCATATGTTGCAAAACGCAAAACATTTAGTGCGACAGTTGTTATGAAATATTAAAAATAAGAGGAAAAAATATTTTTCAAGAGCTTTGATAGATAAACAAACAAAAAAAAAAGTTTTCAAAATGTGTTACATTATGACTGAGTATATAAAGGTTAAACGAATATTCATGGGTTCTCATAATGACTTGCTAACTATGCCATCTTGTTTATCATGTGCCTATTGACAGGGCAGGGTATAAACATTAAGAATTTTACTGATAAAAAATGAAACAGTTTTCCAAAATAGGTTGATTGAGTGATTGATTTTAATGGCATATCAACCTATTTAGGGTTATTTTATGCATAGAGGTGTTGATTGTACATTTATATTTTTTGTGTAGTTGTTTCTGAAGAGTTTTTTGTAAACAGTTATATGATATCAAGTATTTCTATCTAATTCAAATAATTATACGGTTTCAAGTGATTATTTTAATTTAATAATAATCATTGCAAAAAATTATATGGTTACAAGTAACTAATAATGATCCTAAGTAAAACAATTATAGCCTCAAGTAACTATTCTTAATACAAATAATATTCAGTTATATAGTACTAAGCAAAAGTACCAGGTCCATGACCGGACTAATTTTTTTTTTTGTAGGAACACCAGTGAGAAAGGAGAAAAACAGGAGTAAGAGAGAATAACAGGAAAAATATTTATTTAAAATATTGCAGAGAATTTGTATATTACAATGTTTTTTTTTTTTAGGAAATGCTTTTTTTTTGTTTACATTTAAAATATTATTTTTAAAAATGTAATCCTAAACTTGTTTTAAAACATAATTTATTTGAGAGAGATGAACACAGGGAGAGGGGGAGAGAGAGAGATGAACAGACTGGGTGAAAGAGAGAGTACCTAGCCTTTTGAGTTAAAGTGAAATGTATTAGTCTAATTCATTTCCTTTTGACCCAATTTTTCCTTACTGTGAAGAGTTCTAGAAATTGGTTGATTTTTGTTTAATTATTAAATTATGTCACTTAATTAGTAAAAATCAAAAAACAAATTGTGTGTGTTTTCTTAGTTAGAAACACAAAAAATGTGTCTGCGAGATTTCAAATCAGAGTGACATCTCTTTTTCGGGATTATAAGTCGACATGTACATACCAGAAACATTTCTTTATATATATATATATATATATAAAGTATTCCTATCAAATACAAATAATTTTTGGACAGATCTATCCGACCCATAGATAGGATCCTAACAGGTACTACCACTCCGGGTCAGTGTGAACCTAAGAGTAATGGCAATGAAAAAAAAATTACTCTACACTCTGAAGAGCTCCACCCTAGATGTAATTTAGTATCATATCTAGGACACCCCCTTTTTGGGGGAGGGTCTTACTTTTGATACAGTCAGCATATTTAAACCCTGCCAACAGAGGCAACAGGAATTAAGGCAATCATTACTGACAACAAAGGTATTATATGTATAATGCAAGGTGGAACATGGTGTAATGGTTATCGTTTAAGGAAATGAACTCGAAATACGAGTCTAAATTGTGGATAAGGATGTTTGCACTTATATATAGCATTAATACCCTTGGGAAAGGTATGCAACCAAACTATTCTTCCTACAGTATGGGTAAGTGGTTGGTCAGATTGGGTTATTTAATCTTGGTTAGGCAACCAGTCCAGGAGAAGGAAAATCCTGAATGCAAATCTGTTAAACTACACTTAAGAAATTGACCATGTGTCACATCCTGTTCAGTGGAGGAGTTTGGTAAATATATATATCTGTACAATGCAAATGCATTTGCCACAATTCTATAACAAATTTGCATTGATAATCAAAAGAAAGGGATTGTCAATGGTCAGGAATCAATGCAAGCATTACTGATAGAATAGAGCTGTCATATGTATAATTCTGTATTGTGTACTAATTCTTTTTATTGTAATCCCTAGGCTGGTTGATTGAATTTCATTATCTATTTATTGGTTGGTATATATATATTATTATATATATATATATATATATATATATATTTACCAACACCCTCCGGACGAGTAGGGTTTGACACAAGGTCAATTTCTTAAGCGAGTTTAACATGGGTTTAATACAGGAAATTTCCTTCTATAGACTGTTATCTAGCCAATGTTAAAGAGCCCAGTCTGCCCTACTATTTACCCATAGTTGAGGGAGAGAGAGTTGGATGCATACCTTTCCATAGGCATTTAACCTTTTATTAAGTTACACAGAAGATTCTTTGGTGCATATCGCATAAAGGCGTCCCAGGCCTCCGCCCCTAAATTACGCTTAAGCTGTGCTCTGCTGAAAATCCAACCCGTCTGCTACTTATTTAAAAACTAACGTGTCCAGTTTTTTTAATTAAAACAAAATGATATATACCGAAAAAAAAAATATTTTTTAAAATTAAACATGATATACATTCTTTTATTAGAATAAAAAGAATATCTAAATATTATGATTTTTATTGTGTTTGTTTAATGTCTTGATTGTTTTTGTGACATTGGGTTTTGACTAAATGCCTAAAATATTTTAAGAGGGGGCGGTAAATATTACATACTTGTCGAGAAAATTACTTGGAGGGGGGAATTAGCTTCATTTATGGCATTACCTTTTTGGGAAAAAAACGCTTCAAACAGCTAGGGGTTCATAAGTAGCATAGTCAGAGTTTCAGCAGGTACCACTTAGTGTTTTGGCATGAGGCCAGGACGCATTCTGCGAATGCACCGTTTCTTCTTCTTCAATATTTTAAAGCTTACATTTTTTTACAGCTTACTGTATTGTAATATTGCTAAATTTCACTCTACGCCTCATAAACTCATTCTTGTTTAACACACTTTTGTATTGATCCATTCAATGTTTTCCTTCAGGTTAATCCATATGCCGAGTAGGGATTGTTTCTTTTTTTTTCCTGTCAGTATTCCTAAGATAAAACAGAGTCATTGTTTGCAAAAAGATTGTCCATCTCCTTAAATGGCAGCTCTGAACATTATTAACCGTCATATACCTCTGAGTAGCAATATCTTAACTACTGAAAAGCAAGTTACAATGTTTACATAAACAAGTCGTACCATCTCCTTATTAAATGGCAACCCTCTGAATTAATAGACAAGCTCTTATTATCTACTCGAAGCCGATGTCAAACAGACAAATAGACTAAAGGATGGACTGCTAATGATCATATGGAGAACCTGATATTTTTAATAGATAAAATGGATTTCTTCCAAACTAGTCCTACTGTATGTTGGCAACCACATGGAATTTAACAAATACCTGGGATAAAAAGCTAGATAGGAACTACATAAGGATACTGTTTTGAACAAATGCCTGGAAGGGTGCACCCTACAAAAGAACAGCAGTACAGCCAATTATTTCACATATAACAAATCATTCAAACAACACAGACTGCTACATGGCCAGTGAAGTAAAGGTTTGGTTGTTTTGTTTCACGGCATGATCAACTTCTTTCAGGACATTTAATTGCGAAATTAAGTCCATTTTAATAAACAAAGAACACAGGTTTGCTTACAGTACCTACTTGTTCTGAAATGGTTCATCAATAATATTGAACAAGCGCATTGCATCTAACTCTTTGTCTAACAATTCCCAACATGACTTGAACCAAATTTTCTTTGTATTTTTATTTAATGTATGTTGGAAATTTCAAAGTTAATACTATCTATTCACTCAGAAGTTATTCTTATTCAATAAGTCCTATTATTAGTATAATATGGACTCCTCCTACAATTATAATGAAACCCCTCAGTTTTTGTACTTTGATTTGGTGTGGATTCCAGTGGTGCGCAGAGAGCCACAGTGAGGTGATTTGAAGTTGGCAAAAGTGTAACTTTGGTGAACCTAAACTAGAAGTGATGCTTTCAGTATGACTTGACTGTTAATCTGGTCGATAAGGATGATTCATACATAACATTTCTACTATGTGTTCCTGCATATGGACACACTAGAGTTGGCATCCAGCAAAAAATTACAATAACTCTGTGCACAATGGATGCGACATTCTAGAGACTTACAAAGATATGATAGTTCAATAGGGATGGATTGTGAGTGAAAAAGAGTCAAGAGAAATCCCTGCTTTCAGTATGCCAAAATTAGTAAAAAAAACAGTTTGCGATTATGGTTTTGTGTTTAATGGCAATTTAAACATTTGAGCATTATTTAAAGTTCATCCTTGTAGAGAACAGTAGTGGTACTATGAACTCATAGCTGGAGCATGACAGTGGTCATTACCCTTACCAAAGTCATAGTTCAAAGTGAACATAATAGCATGTCTGGAGTTTGAAACTCGCTACTACAATGTCTTGTCCAGCATGTTAGCCATACACCATGGGGACTCCTCCCTTGTAAAGAACAGTAGTCGTTGCTATTTAACTCATAGCCGGATGGGGGATGAGGGAAGTTCATACCTTTCCCAAGGGTATTAGTCTAAGTGAATGTAATAGTATGATTGGAGTTCAAACTCACTTAATATAATGTCACAGTCAGCATGTTAGCAACTACACCAACAGGGCATACTCCTAGGACTTCCTGATAGAGACGGATACCCGAGAGAGAGAGAGAGAGAGAGTCAGAGAATCCATGCTGTTAGTACCCATGACTATAGCAGAAATTAGTAACAAACAGTGAATATATGCATAGCCAATGAACAGCAACCTGGGTTGACCCAATCAGTATATCTAGCCTCATTTCTTTTCTTGTTGTTTATATATTCTGCTTTTGGGCACTCGTATGTGTTAAGCTAGATTCACAGACCATGTTGTGAGTTTGATTCTCATGGGTGCCCACACTTCTAGCCTTGTGCCTCATCTAGCTGAGCTTAGTAATAACTATATAATTCTACTTTTCATTACAAGACAAAAAAGGACTTCTATTCCTTTCCATAAAAATTTGTACCTAGAAAAAATTTCCAAAATATTATGAAAAAGAAAGAAAAGAAAAAAGAATGAGGTCAATGCTTAAAAAACTTTTGGAAGATATAACTTTTTCTCCAAATTCTAAAAAAGATACACAATGATCAGTATAGATTGCAACAAAAAGCAACAGCAAAAATAATCAAAAACCAAAAGAAGATAAGAACTCAGTGGTTTAAACAACTTTTTGGAAGCATAATAACTCTTCTCAAAAACAGAAAAGACATTTAAATGAAAGAAAGACATTGAAGAATGGATCGCTGTAACATTCTAATAAACTATGAACATCAAAAAAATGAATTCAATATTAAAAACAACTCAGGGAATACTTTTCTCTCTGTCAATTATATATATATATATTATATATGACATTCTCTCTGTGCAATATATATACTGCCAATTACACTTACATTGCAAGGATTCCTAAAAAAAAATGATAGACTCTTGGAGCCTTTCTATGTACGTATTTCAGTAAAATTCTCCCTCCCACTAGTGTGTGTGCTGAGAGTTCGTGTTTAGGGACTTGACGGATAAAAAAATAAGTCGGGTTTTGATCCTGGTTGGGAGATGCTTGCAAAGTTTTACCGCACTGAAGAGACAAATATGCGAAACAGGACTTTCTGTTGATGGTTTATAATATATATATATATATATATATAATATATTATTATGACATTGATGAATAATACCTTAATTTTACACCAAACAAATATCTATTTATTCAAATAATCTTCTTCTTGTAAAACCTTTAATCAGAAGACTGTATGATTTTAATAGCAAGTCCATCATCTTGTCTGTAATAGTTTACGCCGTAGGGAAATGACATAGCAAGTAGAGTCAAATCCTGAACGAAACTGTTTGCATTTCACATAACACTGATATCTTGCAAAAGTACAAATCCAACTATTCTTTCTCCAGCTATGATAAATAGTAGCAGGTTGGGCTCTTTAATCTTGCGTTATAGGTACTGGTATAGGAGAAAGGAAAACGGAATTCAAACAAGGGGCTCTCTCATTAGTCAAAAATCACTTTGGGAGATCCTTCCCCTCTTCTTCCTAAACAAAAACAACATCAGTACGTTTATTTCATTGTCTCAACTTTAGAAGACTACTTAATATATAATAAAAAAAAAAAAAAGATAAGGTGTTGATTTACTTTCATTTGATTCTATAAAAATATTATTAAAAAATTGCTAAATCTCGAGACACAAAAAAATATCCAGAATGTAAAATCCAAAATCTTATATGACAACAAGAATGAAATAAAATCCTTTTAAACTGATCAGTGAAAAATCTTCACTCAAAAAAGATCAAACTTTCATTAATCAACAATGAATAATCTTTGGAATCTTGTAATGAAACAATATGAGTTAATTTTTATGCAATGTTTTATCAAACACCAAGGCTTGAAACAAAGCTTAATAGGGGAATTATGTTACATGAACATTTTCAGAATTTTGCTTTCTTTTCTTTTTTCTTTTTTAATAAAATTCTTTATCTATCAATTCATAAACATTATTGTTTTCCACCATTAAAGTGTTAACCACTGTGACAAAACAGTTTCCTAGTAAAACACACAACACAATATATATATATGGCAAGGCGTGGTGTAATGGTTGAGTTGTAAGAAATGGACTCGATGACCTGAAGTTACAATCCTAGAGGAGGCTGTTTACATTTCCCATATGCTAAGCCTTGGAAAGGTATGCATCCAAACTACAACCCCTTTCCCCCTTTTTTCTTAAAGGGGGGGGAGGCAATGAATAACATAGTAGGGCGACTGGCGCTCTTTTAAAACCGTTAGGCTAGAGTAACCAATCTAGGAGAAGGAAAAATTCTTGAAGCAACCGTAACTCAGCTTAAAAATGGACTTGTGTCACATCTCTCTTGTGGAGGGTTGGTAAATATATATACTATATAGCAATTTGACATTCGCTTTCTGGAAAAAATAAAATTTTCAATTACTATAAGATAAACAGAATGAGATTTAGATTTAATTTTTGCCTACCATCTGGATATTGACTTGAACATTGAAGAACCATTTGTGAGTTTACAAAGTTTATTCTCTATATGATGCATTATTTGTCAAAGTGACTTTTTTGTTAAGATGGAGTGGAGTTGTGCTCTTTGATTTTTAGCTGTAAAGATTATTATAAGATGACATGGAACAAAAGTATGATTTACCAAACACCTCTGATCATGGAAAGATGCGATAGAAGTTCAGTTCTTAGCCACGAGTAAAACGCAGATGCATTTGAATTCAGAGTCTTTTCACCTTCTCCTAAACTAGATTGCTTGTTAGGACCTACCTACAAAAAATATCCAAGTTCCTTCCCTTGATAGATAAGGAGAGAGTTACCTCCTGTACAGTGCATTGCTGGATGGGACTGGAAAGTGAGAAGCAGTATTTGCTATGACACATGGACTGAATTACACTTTATTTGGTCCCCCACAAAGTTGAGTTTTAAGTGTGGATTTTGTTAGTAAGCATTAGGTAGTCCTGCATAAATAAATCTAATTGTTAATAATCAACATAGACGCCCCACAGCAGTATGCACCAAGGAAGTGACCTATTTCTCTGGTCAGAAGAAGTCAGAGGAGCTTTAAAATTCATTGAAAGCTTTTAGCACTATACAGGAACAGTCATATCTCATAAAAGTGTGTATGAGTGGTGATAGAGAAGTTTAAAAAGTAGCTGGACAAATGTGAACACAAGAGGAGTGGATGTTCCAACCTTCACCACTGATGAGAAGATTCAGCAGCTCAAGAGATGGTAATGTCAAACTGGTGAGTTATCATCAATGAGGTAGTTTTTCTCTGCAAGATTAGTCATAGTTCTACCTATCAAAGTATCCACGATGAGCTCGGCTTCCATAAGTAAAGTTGTTGGTGTGGCCTAAAGTCGGTATCACCAGACAGTGAGAGAGTTCAATCCCCTTTTCACTATGTTGACCAAGGAAGATTGTTTTGCAAACAACTATATTAACTCCTTACTTTACCACACAGATTGCTGTGCTACTCATACACTGAGTTGAAGAGGCTGGATCGAACAAGAAACTTGTGGTTCCTAGCAGACGCTTAACCAACTGAGATAAACCTGCACTCCTTGTATTTTAGCAGAAGCAACTCATAAAATGTAAAGTGTTGAGTCAAGTTGAGGTTGTAGTGACCAACAGCTCTAAAATGATTTTCAATTGGCCATGTGCCACTAAAATTGCACCTTACAAAAAAAAAAACAAACAAAAAAAACAGCAAGTAAAGAATTGATAGGATGAACACTGACTGTACATGATCTAATCCATCTCCAACATGTCAGATGCTTGTATTAAGATTATGATGATAGAAAAAAAGTACACATTAGAAAAAGGGAACCCAGAATACCAGTGAATAGGAGAAGAAAAAATACAGAAAAAAAGAAGCAATGTTGTTTTTGTTATAATATATATTTATATATATATATATATATATATAATATGTGTGTTGTGGTATACAATGCTATATATGGAATATGCTTCAGTTTATTTGACTTGCTATTTATGTTTTTTTCCTGCTACATTATTTGATGCTTTTGATTTTATTGCCTTTTATATTTTAAGGCTCATGTCTCATACTGTTTTGTTTTCTTGCCTATCTCTGTATCTTAACCAAAAAAAAATATTTGTTTATTTACAACTGACCTATAATCTTCTCATCTTGACAAAAATTCTGATTTTTTGTTGTTTTGTTTCTTATTTTGAAAAACAATTATTTGGGTTGATACCTTTTTCATGAATCATACTGACACGAATATAGACAAATGATACTGTTTTCTTACTTGACAGCACAAACAAAATATACACCAGAGAACATTAAATTTTTGATCCAGAAGACGTACAAATGCTAATATCAACACTAGCTGACCTGTAATTATTTATTTATAGGCTATATATATATTATATATATATCTGTCCGCCAGGGTTAGCACAGATATCCTGACAGTCTCTCGCCAACCTCCCTCTCACTCATGCCTCTGGGAGCTTCTACTGCACTGCATCCAGTATCCTCACACAGTGGTCAATGTCCTTGCTGGGCGCCTACACTAGCAGCCCATGAGTTGGATTCCACAGAGAACGTCGCTTATGAGCTCGTCCTTGCTTCTCTCCAGCAGTGCCCTGCATGCCTAGTCCATCCTTTACTTGGATGGTTTTGTGAGATGGGGGGGCAGTGTGGGACCATACAGCTGCTTCCTTGTGGGGTGCTGTTTCCACGACTTGTTCAAGACTGCTGCAGCATTCTTGTGCAGGTCCCATCCAATATTATATATGTTGCTATTTTAAAGAGTTCTAACCTCTTTTGACATCTTGTATTTAAACTACATTAAAATCTGAAAAATATCTGCACCAGATGTCTCAAAGATTTTCTAGTGAGTAAGTTAAATCAAGACTTTGCCAATGAACAAAGATGCCAGTTAAGGTTCTTTGATCAATTGTTCCAAGTCTCAGGATATTCCATAAGAACTTAACAGCACCTGTTTGATATAGCACAGTTATGATAATTTAATTATTACAACCGTCTGATATGTTTACTTAAAGCTATTGCCAATAGTTTCAATTATGTAAAAGGATAAATATTCTTGATTCCTTCCTTCTTTATCTCTCC